>JAZKJV010008245.1:0-747036 GCA_037367405.1 Ottelia alismoides | reverse complement strand
TTAGGAGAGGTAGGATGCCAGAAGGCGGTGCCTCGTCTGAGCTACATCATGAGGATCCACCTAGAGCACCCGACGAGGAGGATGACGACGGTGGTACTGATGCCACCAAGGATGCTAATTCCACCGGCGGTACTGAGGCCGCCGTTTCACTAGTTCGACGAGGTGGTACTGAGGCCACCCACGATGCCGAGCCAGAGCACGGTACTGAGGCCGCGAGTCTTCCAACCGAGCCAGCCACTGGTGGTACTGAGGCCACCAGAGTTCATGTAGAGAGATCTGTTGTTCTTCCTTCACCGGATGTATCTCGGAACTCTGTTGTGAATAAAGGAAAGGGTTTATTTTCTTCTGGTCCCACTGTGGTGCATGATGTATGTGTGGATCCGGTCGTCGAACTGCCTAGACCCTTTCCTAGTCCTTCATCTGAGAAGGACCCAGTGATCCCCTTCCCTAGAGCCCTTCAGATGGGGAAGGGGAAGAAAACAGAAAATCCCAAAAAGAGAGAGCAGAAAGAGTTCATCCAGCAGATGATAGATCGTTTTCACATACAGCTGACTCTTTAGGAGGCTTTGCAGCACATCCCACTTCTTCAGCGTTCATTGAGAGACAGGACCACAGTCAGGAGGAAGAGGAGGAACCACCACTCTGAGATCCATGTGCTGACGAAAGCCACGTGTTTCGCGATCCAGAACCGCATGCCGGCCAAGAGGCCAGATTCAGGAGCCCCTTATGTCAGATGCCATATCAGTGAGCAGAGGTTCGACTGTACTCTATTAGATAGCGGGTCGTCGATCAACCTCCTCCCGGCAGCCCTTCTCGAATGCTTCGAGTTGGGCACTCTTAGATAGAGCAGGACAGTCCTTCAGTTTGATGATAGATCTATCAAGAGGCCGAAGGGGTTGTTGCGAGACGTTGTCGTCACTATTCGGGGCCTGCAATTCACTGTGGACTTCGTAGTGTTGGACATGGAGATCTCTGAGGCAGTGACCGATACCCCCATCATTCTCGGTCGTCTGTTCTTGGCCACAGCCAAGGCAGTGACTGATCATGATAGCGGGAAGGTATACTTTCGGGTCGAGGGCGAAAGTGTACAAATAGAGACGGTCGAGGATAGCAGAGCCAGAGATAGATCATGCTCAGAGACCACTTCAGATACAGAGCAGCTGACAGATGCAGGGGTAGACATCCACCAGGACTGTGACTTTGTGATCACAGACGATGAGGCAGTTTGGGCAGACCCAGCAGCACAGGCCATCCTCTCATTTTCAGACACCACTGATGCAGAGATGACATCAGAGGAGAGCTTGGAGAGCACATTCTTGGTTCAGGATACTTTAGAGGCAGCAGAGCAGGTTCTTGACCGTGACACGGATTTTTGTGATGATGGTGGTACTGACGCCACCTTGTGTGATGCAGATCCTTGGAGTCAGAGTCTGAGTGGACATATTGTGATGATTACATGCCAGACCTGATTTCCACTGAGCCTACAGCTGAGGAGGAGGAGGTAGATGCCGAGCAGATCAGAGACAGTTCAGTTGAGCAGCCTTCTTCAGACCCAGTTTGCGAGAGTACGCTCTCATTCTCCCAGGCAGATTTGGCAACATACGTGCGACTTCTTTCGAGGCCAGATTTGCCAGCACCCAGTTGTCCAGAGCTGAAGCCACTTCCTTCGTCGTTGAAGTATAGATTCCTTGCGGGTGAGCATGAGATGTACCCAGTCATTATCTCAGCTGACTGGAGAGCAGGAATCCCGTCTGATGGGGGTTCTTGAAAAGAACCGCAAGGCGATAGGATGGAGCGTAGCAGATCTCCAGGGGATTAGTCCGGCCCTGTGCTCCCACCATATCTATCTCGAGGATGAGGCGAAGCCGTCGCGTGAGTTCCAGCGGCGGCTGAACCCAAATATGAGGGAGGTTATCATGAAGGAAATTTCGAAATGGTGGAGCGCTGATTTTATCTATCTCATCTCCGACTCCAAGTGGGTCAGCCCTTTGCATGTGGTGCCCAATAAGACGGGCATCCCTACAGTGATTAGCGAGTCTGGAGAGGAGATTGTTACACGAGTACCCACTTCTTGGCGAGTTTGTGTTGACTACAGGAGAGTCAACCAGGCCACCAAGAAGGAACATTTCCCCCAGCCCTTTATTGATCAGATTATTGAGAGACTGGCAGGGAAGAGCCATTACTGTTTTCTGGATGGGTACTCGGGCTACAACCAGGTGACCGTCGCTCCTGAGGATCAGGACAAGACCACCTTTACCTGTCCCTTCGGCACATACGCCTTCCGACGCATGCCATTTGGGCTATGCAATGCCCCTGCGACTTTTCAGAGATGCATGCTGTCGATCTTTTCAGACATGGTAGGGGAGTACTTAGAGGTCTTCATGGATGATTTCTCGGTTTATGACGACGGATTCGACTCCTGTCTTGACTGCCTAGACCGAGTACTTCAGCGATGTATTGAGGTCCGCTTGGTTCTTTCTTGGGAGAAGAGTCACTTTATGGTGACTCAAGGGACGGTGCTTGGCCACATATCTCCAACAGGGGCATGGAGGTTGATCCGGCCAAGGTTGATGTCATTAGAAAACTCACACCACCGTCCAATTTACGGCAGTTACGGTCTTTCCTGGGGCACTGATAACAGGGATATTCCACAAGGGTCGCCATGAATAGTATAAATAAGTAGTCGCCGAGGCGACCGCTCGCAGAATACCGGTGTTAATCAGCAATTAACCCACAATGAAAGAATGAAGAAATTAAGCCCAAAAAGAGATGTGAATTAACCTTTATTACTCTACCATAAAATGTATAGTGAACACGCATGTAGAGGTCGAACCACATAGAGCAATACAAAAAATGCAATAGCCTACATGTATCACAGAGTCATCCTTGTGTGGAGTGGGTTTTTTTAATTTTTACTATTATATATATATATATTTAATATCATCTATTAATAAATATAGATATATATATATATTTATATAGCTATACACAATTTTTTAGAGGGAATATATATATACATATTTATACATAAAGGGGAGATAGAATATTTATAAAAATATTCAAAAAATGGTCAAAAATTCAGTATTAAAGCATTTTTGGTATTTTCATGATTTCTTACTGTTTTTGTGGTTTTTGGGCATTTTTTTCAAAATAGTTTTAGTATTTTTAAATAGAAAAATAAGGGAAAACAGGGAAATAGGGACTGGCTGTGAGAAAATCAAGGAATTAAAAATAGCAAACAGCCACAAAACTTTTCTACACTATTTTTCTAATAAAGATAATAAAATATAGAATAAAAAGAGACGGAGTTTATATTTTTCTGATTTTTCTTTGATTTTTTATATTTTTTTAAAGTTTTTGGGTATTTTTGAATTTTTAAGGTTTTCCTTTTGAGTTCTTTAGCGATTTTTGGACTGACACTGAAATAGGTCAAAATACACCGTAGCTAATTTTTTTGGAATTTTTAGAGGTGTTTTAATATTTGTTTGGTATTTTATAAGCTAGACAGTAAATAAAATGCATGTTTTTGATTTTTCATAAATGCAAAAAATGCAATAAAATTAAAAACTAAAAATTTAGCATGCAATGGTACACTAACAGGAGCTTATGTCTATTTTTTACAAAATTTTTCAAAGAAATATGAAGCACAAAATAAATAGACAAAGCATACCAAAAATAAATGGCCTGGCAGGGGTATTTTTACAAATAAAATAATTGCCAGGGGCATACATGCAAAAATCACAATAAAAATGGACATGTACTTTTATTTTCATGGCCATTTTACAATTACAAAACCCGGCGGGGTTTAAATGCAAATATCACGCGCCTCACGTGGGGCTGCACGTGAGGCGCGGAGGGACTAAAATGCAAATATACCAACTCCAGGGGGTGGACTGTAAATTTTATACTTTATTTACAACGTAGCCTTTTATTTTTAGGATTAAACTATAAATACAAAAAGCGGGGGGGGGGGGGGGGGATGTGATTGCAATTTACCCCCTAAGGCGCATCATCCTGCAGTGCTGGGCGCGCCACTTATCCACGCGTCGAGCATCTGACGGTGGATACCGGTTCGTCGATGAAGGGCTTGGATTAGATGATCTTGGCTGATCTGACGGTTGGCACGTGTGTTCATCGGACGACTCCTGAGCGAACTAGGCCTCGCCTCCTGATCCAACGGTGCTGGAGCTCCCTGGAAGAACAGGAAAGAAGCTCGCGCCTCGCGAGCTTCGATCGAGAAGCTTGGGCTCTCTGGCGCGTCTGAGGTGGTCTGCACGTAGATGGAGACCTCCCGTGTCGACTGATGGTTCCATTATGGCTCCTGGAGGTCCGAGTCGCTCGGACGAGTTCGGTGAAGTACCGGACCTCCAGGAACCTCTTCCTGGTTCGATTCGAGCCCAGATGGGCTCTATTCTTCATTTGACCTGCAGAGGAAGAACCGGGGGCGAGAGGGCTACCTCCTCGACCCGGGGTTTTTTGCTTCGCGGCAAAATGGAGTGAGGCGGAAGGGCTCCGACGAACGGCGGAGGTAGAGCCCCGATTCGCCAAGACCAGGGGTCCTGGGTTGGTCAAAGGTGATGGAACGATGGAGAATGCGATGGGGGTCGAGATGGGGTACTCGTGGCGGTCGGAAACAGTCGGGTTTACGGTGGAGAAGTCGCCGGAGCGGAGCTCCGACGAACTTCGAATTTTTGGATTTTATGTTAAGGGAATTAACTAAAGACTAATCTAACTACTGGAATTAAAAACTAACATTGAAAACTAACTAAAATGCATAAAAGGACAGCTCTTATACCTGGGGGCCACCAGCGAGCAGGCGGACGCCGGAGCTCCACCGCGTAAAAATTCTCCTTCCTCCGGCCGATTCGAGACGCTGGAGCACTCCCCCTGTCACGAGGAACGTTCCAGGAATGGAATCAAGCACTTTAGGTTGGAATGAAATTGGCCAAATTCGAGGAAGGAGGCGGAGCTACTTATTTATAGACATTGGCGTGGAGCCTTATTGACCGGCGATTATTACTTAATCCAATGAGTATCTGATTGATCCAAGTTATTGGCGGGCATCATGGATAATTAGGGAGCAATTCTTGTGAAGGAAGCGAGCTCGATCGATGGACAGGATGGCCGTAAAAGCGGGATGAAAATCAAGGAAAAGATGGGTCAGAGACGCCAGAGCTGGGATGGGACAGTTGACCAGGGGGTCAACGAAGGCCGACGCCCCATTGGTCCACGTCAGCCGCTAGAAGACAAAACAGGAAATTTGAGCCTAAATTGATTTATTTACCATAGTAAATGATTTTATTAGAACTTTCTTAAAATATAAAAAATGTGCATTTTTTCATGTAGTATTTATTTGTGATTTTTATTGAATTTTTCGAAGTGTTTTATTATGGTTTTAATTTAATAATGTGTATATGTATGTATTTACATGTATTTTTGTGTATTTTATTTTTAATTTGTTTATTTTCTTTTATTATTTTATTGGCTTATTTTATAAATTTATAATTTATTTTCGTGAGTATGAAGGTATTTTTATTTATTTTTTAGGAGTTTATTTACATTTTTAAATAAATAGGTATATGCATATGTAGGTATACTTATAGGTATTTTACCTATATATTATATACATTTTATTTATTTAATGAATTTTACTTGTTTTTATTATGAATTTGTATTTTTAATAAGTTATACATACTATATTTATTATTATAAAAATATAGATGAATAAAGACTAAAAGAATAAAATCCCTTTTTATTTATATACATATAGGTAGCATAGGTATTTTGTCTAGGTGGCTCATAGACTTATTTTATTTACAAATTCTTTTTGGTTTTCTTGAACTTTTAATATGTACATGTATTATATACATTATTAACAAGATTCTAAAAATATAAATTTATAAACATAATGAATATTGAATAAAATGAATACTTTAATCATTCCTATATACAAGGTGGGCCAAAAACCTAACTTCCATAGATGGACTCCAAAAATCATGAAACTAATTTTGTTAAATAGTTCTTGGAAAGATATCTACAATTAAAGGTGAGTTTGGGTGATTTGGAGTTTTTATTTGCAAGATATGGGTCTGTGAAGTTCAGATTTTTGCTTTTTATTCTGTGTATAAAATGTACACTGAGTATTATTTTTATACAAACTCAATTTTGTATTTTTGTTTACATTATTATCTACTACTTTCATGAACAAAGTTTCTTTATTTGATGAATAAATAATTATGTACAAAATAGGTGTCAAAAATGCATAAATAAATGCATGAATAAATGAGGTATTTATTGTGCACTGGACCTTATCTCCCCCTACTTTATTCCTTGTCGACCAATACCATACTGGCCTTGGTCTTGGGGTTTGGGTCATAAAATATTTGCAATATTTTATTCCTTTTTCTTTTCCTCTCTTTATTCTATAATTTTTGGCATTAAAAACCTTATTTAATGTGTAGTTAATACAAAGAATCATGAATGCTATTATGTCCAATTTGATGCTATTTACATGCATTTGCTGGGGTTTTTGAGGCCAAAATGATAGAATAAAGGTGATGAAATGGAGATTCATCACCCCCCCTATACTTGCATTTGCTAGTCCCTAGCAAACACTTATGCAATAAGTTCAAAAAGAATGAAGAAAAGAAAAAGGAAAATTAAAGAAGGATGGAGTGAATAAGGGTGCTTTCAGTGCAATGCATGTCTTTAAAAATCAGAATTTGGAGCTCTTGCTAGACCTTGAGTGTAGATGTGTGTGGAACTTAGTCGGGAACGAAATTTAAAACATAACAGCCATCAAGAGTCACAGAACTTGGTTCAAATCACCTTAATAGCCAGGTCAGAACTAGCCTACATCATACGCAAACCCTTATGACTATGAAGCTGACTTGTACAGTGTAAGTGATGGTGGCTCTCCCCAACTGAAATGACAAAGGAACTGACTTCTCCAGAATGATAACCCAATGATTCCCCAATCCAGCCCTCTACCGTGGAGGAGCGGGGTATTCCCTTCTAAGTTCAAGTGCAACCGGCTCAAGAAGAAGGGGAATAAGAGGTATAGAATTTTTTTGGGAGCTCAACCAGTGTAGTTAAGTCTCCCGCTGCAAGCTTCATGAGATGTAACATGGGTACCATAAGCTTTTGCTTTATTGGACTATATTCACTCCGGTGGGGTTATGAAATTTTCAATCCGACCCACCACTTTTTTGGAGTTCTTTTTGCATTTTTTTTCAAGTGTATCTGTACAACATATCTACATGGTGCAGCATATATACAAGAAATTTTCCTCTTGAGCCAGTAGACTATCCCTCTTTTGAAGCTTTATTGCAACCCACACTCTCCCGTCATTCGACTTCATTGAAACTGGACCAGGTTGGGGTGCACTTCCCTCCCTAGACGAGGACAAATGTTTCCACCCGTGTGCGTCTCAGAGTGGCAAATCCAACCCCCTCACCACTCCAACTGAGTTGAGCCAAGTGAAAGGTGCAAGTGTCCAAGTTAGGTCACGGCCGGCAAGAGTCATGCGTGTGTTTCGAAAAGTTCTAGTAAGTCCACTGAGGTGACTTGAACCCAGCCCTGCTTTCTCGAAGAATTAAGTCTGAATAGACCTGAAGTACCTTAAACCCAGTTCCCATAAGGTTCCAGTGCAATTAGGTGCGGTAAGGTCTAACCAAGCTCCAATTTGAGACTTTATTAGACTGATTCAATCATCAAGCTCACTCAAAAAGAATATGAATGGTATGCTTATGCTATGCACAATGAATGATGCAAATTTTCACAGAGAATTTAAAAAGAATCAAAGAATGTTTTTACACAAAGAAATTTTTGCAAATAAAAACTTGACATATACAAAAAGGTACATACAATTATTTACACGGGCGTACCACTTTATTTACAGAGTATGTGAGTTTATAAAGACTTTACAAGTTTGAACGGAGTAGTTTATTTAGTATTGTACAGAAAGAATTGTATGTGTCTTATTTATGATTTACAAGTATTTGTAATGGTGCTCTTATTCTTCAGATCTAGTTTGAAAATAATTTTCGCGAACTATAGTACACAATAATTTTTGCAATCATTTACACACATTTTGAAAACTATTTTGCAAGGATCTTTCACTATATATATACAATTTTCACAATAATTTTTGACAAACATTTTTCAAAACATTTGCACATAGGTTTTTCCAATCATTTCTTTCACACCAAGAAAAATTTTGCAATCCAAACAATTTCACACAGGTTGAAATCATTTCACATCAATTTTTTTTTTCAAAACTGGTCACACTATTTTTCAAATCATATTGTACAGGTATCTCACCTGATTTATTAATCAGAATATACAAAAGAAGAGAACTGTATTTGATGTATAATAAGGTTTTGGCTCTTATAAGCTTTATTTGGGATTATGCTTATTTTTGTATAAGAGATTTTTGTGCAGACTCCTCAGACCTAGTTCGAGAATCCTTTTCAAAAAAATTTTGAGAACTCTAGTCCAAAATAATTTTGCAAATATGTACACGTCTTTGAAAATGATTTTATCAAGGTTTTACACAGCATAGATAGGTTTTTCAAAACAATTTTGACAATCAAATTTTTACAATCATTTGCACACTGGTTTTCACACATTTTGATTTCACGCAAAGAAAATAAATTTTACACACAAAACTGATTTTTCAAAGGTTGAATACTTGTACACACTATTTTCAAACAGTTTTCACAAGGTTTTTCACAAAAGACTTTCTTTCACAAAACATTTTTCTGACTTAATAATCAGTATAAGTAAAAAGAGCCTGAGGAGTTCACAATCATCTTTTATTATTATAAAGTTACTTATTGCTCTTTAGATTGAATTGGTGTTTTATTTTTCAGTATGAGTTATGGCTTATAGTATATACATGGTATATACGACCCCCCTATACTTAGCTTGAGCTATGTCCTCATAGATCGAAAGGAAAAGCAAAGACATAACTCGTACTGAGTATAGACAGATCTAAAGAATAAATATGAACGAAATGAATGAATGAGAAGTTGACCATCCCCCCTATACATAGGATCAAGTAATCCTAAGTATAGAAGACTATACAAAAAGCAGGGAGGGTCAAGGGTGGGAATACACACATCGTACTCAGATTGTCTCCCCCTATACTTAGGGTAAGATACTCCTAAGTATAGACAAGAAGAGGAGACAATGGAGAGGATCAGACTGACATGAAAAACTCTAAGTGCACATCCCCCTATACTTAGGACAAAGTACGTCCTAAGTATAGAAAACTGTCTACAAGGGCGACACCTTTCAGATAGAAGAAGAAATTAGACAAGGAAAAGAAGAAAAGAAGAAAAGAAGACAATCAGATAAACAGTTCTTTGAGTGCATCGTCTGAATCTTCTGATGCTGCAACGGTTGTGGAAGTGTCGTCATGTTGTACGAGCTGGATTGAGTCAACAACGGCCAAGAATGCATCTGGTTCTAAGTAAGGCTTCAGGAGTTGGCCGTTGACGACGAAGGGCTGTGCGTCAGGGGACAATTCTGATATGGCAATGCTTCCATTGTCACGCACTTCACAAACTCGAAATGGCCCTGTCCACTTACTCTTTAATTTGCCTGGAAATATCCGCAACTTTGCATCAAATAACCACACTTTCTGTCCAACGTCAAAGGTCTTTCGTCTGATGTGCCGGTCGTGCCAGCGTTTCACCTTCTCCTTGTACATCAAGGTGTTATCGTATGCGTAGTCTCAAAATTCCAAGAGCCTGTTCAGATCATCTTTTCTCTTCTGACCACTTTTGCGTGAGTCCAAATTACAACTGTTGATAGCCCACAAAGACTTGTGAATTAATTCCACAGGCAAATGGCACGGCTTCCCATACACAGGATGATAGGGCGACATGCCCAAGGGGGACTTGTAGGCGGTTCGGTAAGCCCATAGGACTGAGTCCAAGAGTTGAGACCAATCTTTCATGTTTGGCCTAACAAGTTTCTGCAGGATAGTCCTGATTTCTCTGTTTGATAGCTCCGCCATGCCATTGGTCTGAGGATGATAAGGAGATGTGACACGATGGTCTATATCGTACTCCTTCATTAATTTCTTGACCTCTTTGTTAATGAAGTGGCTACCCCCGTCTGATATGAGAATCTTCGGTATCCCGAACTGCGAAATGATGTTCTTCTTCAGAAACTGGCATATTGTTCGGCTGTCGGAGGCTCGAGCGGGGATAGCTTCAACCCAACGACTCACGTAATCGACGGCGAGAAGGATGTGCTCAAAACCTTGACTGTTAGGGAAAGGTCCCATGATGTCAATGCCCCATGCATCGAAAACGTCTGCTATCTGAGTGATTTTTATGGGCATTGAGTCTTTGGCAGTTAGTGTTCCTTTCAATCTCTGACAGTCAGTGCATCTTTTGACAAACTCAGCTGCATCCTTGAATAAAGTGGGCCACCAGAAGCCACACTGAAGTACTTTGGCTGCCGTACGATCTCCAGAGTGGTGTCCACCAGATTCGAGCGAGTGACAATGCTCGAGGACACTAGACTGCTCCGTCTGAGGAATTCATCTGCGCCAAATACAATCAGCTCCTTCTCTGAATAAAAGAGGATCATCCCATTGGTAGAAGCGGATGGTCGACATGAATTTGTTCTTTTGGTTCTTCGTCCAATCCGAAGGTATTACCCCAGAGGCGAGGTAATTGACTATATCAGCATACCAAGGAAGAGAATCCACTGCTAAAATGGCTTCGTCAGGGAAGGTTTCTGTGATAGGTGCATTGCTCAGAGGAGGTTCATGCTGCTCTATTCTGGAGAGATGATTTGCTACCACATTCTGGACTCCAGGCTTGTCCTTGATTTCCAAATCAAATTCCTGGAGGAGAAGGATCCAACGAATCAGTCTTGGCTTGGCATCCTTCTTCTGCTGTAGGTACCGGATAGCAGAGTGGTCAGTAAAAATTGTGACTTTTGATCCCAACAAATAGGATCTGAACTTCTCGAGGGTGAAAACCACGGCCAGCAACTCTTTGTCACTGTATAATTCCTCTGTGCTTCATCTAATGTTCTGCTGGCATAGTGAATGGCGTAGGGCGCTTTGTCTTTCCTTTGCCCCAGAACCGCCCCGACTGTAAAGTCTGACGCATCGGTCATTATCTCAAAGGGAAGATTCCAGTCGGGCGGCTGTAAGATTGGAGCCTGAGTGATAAGCTCCTTTAGCTGGTTGAAAGCAAGGAGAACCGGTTGATCAACAGTGAACTCAGTCTCCTTGCACAAAAGTTCTGTCAGAGGTCGGGCAATGCGGCTGAAATCCTTGATGAATCACCTGTAGAAGCCCACATGCCCCAGGAATGACCTCACGTTCTTCACTAACTGAGGTAGCTGAAGATTTGAGATGACATCCACCTTTGCCGGGTCGACTTCCATGCCACGTTTGGAAATGACGTGGCCCAGCACAATACCCTTTGTTACCATAAAGTGGCTCTTTTCCCATGAAAGTACTAGATTGACTTCTCAGCACTTCTGAAGCACTCTGTCTAGGTGCTCAAGACAAGAATCGAAACTATCACCATAGACAGAGAAGTCGTCCATGAACACCTCAAGAAAACTGCCTACCATCTTGGCGAAAACTACTAACATGCATCTTTGGAAGGTTGCAGGTGCATTGCACAAACCAAAGGGCATTCTCTTGAAGGCGTAGGTGCCGAACGGGCAAGTGAAGGTAGTCTTCTCTTGATCTTCAGGGGCGATCGCCATTTGGTTGTACCCGGAATACCCATCCTGAAAGCAGAAGAAGTCCTTGCCTGCTAATCTCTCCAAAACTTGATCGATAAATGGCAAGGGGAAGTGGTCCTTCTTGGTTGCTGCATTGAGACGGCGGTAGTCAGCACACACCCGCCAGGATGTTGGTACCCGAGTGGAAATTTCCTCTCCTTTATCATTTGTAACCACGGTGAGCCCAGATTTCTTGGGAACCACATGCAGTGGGCTTACCCATTTTGAGTCGGAGATGGGGTAGATGAAGCCTGCGTCACACCATTTCGTGATTTCTTTCATGACGTCGTCCCGAAGGTTAGGATTCAACCTTCTCTGAAATTCACGGGACGGCTTGGCATCTTCTTCTAGATAGATATGGTGTGAACACAAGGCTGGATTTATCCCTCGGAGATCTGATACGCTCCAACCAAGTGCCTTGCGGTTCTTTTCTAGAACCTTGAGAAGCCGAGATTCCTGATCCGAATTCAGCCTGCTGCTGATGATGACCAGATACATTTGTTCTTCACCCGCAAGGAAAGCATACTTCAGTCCTGCAGGAAGTGACTTGAGTTCTGGTTTTGACCTGTCCACTTTATCTGTCACTTCAGATACGATGCTGGTGGTGGAATGTACTTCTATGAAGCTGCTACCATCCTCATCGTCTTGTTGAGATCCCAGTGATGTGCCGAACGATTCTACGCTAAGCGGATCGTGTTTGGTCTGGAGTGACTGCTCAAGTAGATGCGCCTGCATCTGAGAATCTGTCTCCCCAGAATCGTCGGAGCATAAGCTGACTGCGTATTCCAAGTCCTCCTCAAGAGTGAGGATTTCTCGGGTCCATGGATCGTCCAAAGATAAGGCTGAGTCTCTGATCTCCGCAATAAAATCACAGTCTGCTTCACATGCTGCATGGCTCTCATCAGTTGTGGCATTCGGCTCTCTGTTCATGTTTATCGTGATCTGCTGAGTATTCGAGCTGAAAGTAATCTTGCCAGACCCATAATCAACCACGGCGCTTGAAGTACGAAGGAATGGTCTGCCAAGGATGATAGGGGTCTGGAGCAGGGGTGCAGGCGAGTCCATATCAAGAACAACAAAATCAGCGGGGAATTGCATTTCCTGCCTTTAACTACGACGTCTTCCAAAAGACCTCGGGGCCGCTTGACGGATCGGTCAGCGAACTAAAGGATCATGCGTGTTTGCTTGAGCGGACCCTGCCCGAATTCTTGCATTATAGACGAGGGCAGAAGGTTGATGGAAGATCCACTATCAAGGAGAGTGCGCTCGAATACCTGGTCAAAAATCTCACAACTGATCAGAGGTGCTCATGTGTCTTGCTTCTTCTGTGGGAGATTACTGATAGCTGCAACAGTGGCCATGGATAGAACGTGCTTTTCTACTTCTTTGTGTTTGTTCTCAAGTGTTGGGCGACGCTTGTTGGTACATGCCTCCTTTAGCCCTTTCTTCACAGCTGGCATGTATTCCACGACCTTTAATAAGGGTATCTCAACAGTCATCTTGTCTAATATGTCCACAACTCCTGGATCAGACAATGCCTTTTTTCGTTTTGCAATTTTTTTGGATTTTTCTATTGCATGAGGAAAAGGAATATGTACATCTCGGGCAGGAGAAATAGAGTTCTTATTTACATCAAAATCATCACCCATAGAATGTTGTACATCTGCACTACAAAAAGGAGTACAACCTGTATCCGGACATGCTGGTGCTGTAGGGCGATCAAAAAGGGTAGCGTCTGCTCTGTCGGCTGGCGAGGGATCGGTTGCTGCTGTCGGATCCTCCAAGGCTGGCCCGGCTTTGCTTCGGCTGCAAGCTTCTTTTTGTTGTTTTTGATTTTGCTGATTTTTTTGAATTTTCTGCTGAGGTTGCTGCAAATGCACAGCGACTGGACTGGCTTCTCCTTCTTCTTCCTCCTCACCCGCCCCTGTAGCTGGCACAGCTGATGCGGAAGATGATGATACACTTGTTTCTTTATTTACCCCAATCTTTGTGGCAGGCGGAGGCAAGGCCCTACCACTCCTGAGAGTAACAGCATTAGAATAAGCAGTACCATCATTTTCTGACACGGACAAGACATTACTTTCTACCTGCTCTTTCTTCTTGAAATTATTGGGGTTGGCTTCGACTTGAGCCGGAATGGCAGTTCGGGTGGCGGTCAGGTCATCAAGCCGCTTGGTCATCTCCGCTAGCCCTTTGACAAGCTGGGCTAGACAGTCCCTGGTGGGGTTCACTGGAGGTGCCTCAGTGGTTTCAGCGTGCAGACCACGCTGTTATTGCATCTGCTGGTGCTGAGGTTGTTGTTGGTGATGCTGAGGTGGTGCAGGAAGTTGAAGTTGTTGATATGAGGGAGGAGGATACTGCTGATATTGTTGAGGCGGGGCAGCCGCATACTGGTGAAACGGTTGTGGATGACGGTACTGCGGCTGCTGCTGGTGTGAAAAATTCTGCCTCCACTGGTTTGCATACTGGGGAGGCTGATGGTACTGTTGATGAGGCTGAGAGGACTGCCCAAAGCGACCACCCTGAGGTTGGTGTTATTGTCGGTTGGCAAACGGCTAACCCTGAGGTTGTCCCGTAGGACGGGTCGGCTGTGCGTCGTGACTCCATACCCCGTTCACTTCCTGAACCAGGGTGGTGGTGGGAACATTGAATCAGATCCTGAGATAAACTCTGGTTGATACACAACCATCTGCTGCTGCGGTTGGCTCTGATCGGGTGCCTGCACGTAGTACACATGCTGGACTGCCGGTGGTTGCTGGATCGGCTGAGGCTGATGTAGCGGTGGTTGCTCGTCTTTCCTCTCAGCTGGAGCTTCGAGTGGTGCTGCCGACTGAACAGAGTTGATGGTACCTATCAGCAGTTCTAACTGCTTGGTGATGTGGTCCAACTTGTCTAAATTCTGAGTCCTCTTCTCGATCACAGCGAGCTTCTCTAGATCTTGTTATCGCTTCTCGATGATGTCAACTTTAGAGAGATGGCCCCCGATGATGCTGAGGTTGGAGCTCTCATCTCTCTCTGCTTCCTTGGACGCTGCCATGTGCACTTGTTTTTGAAGGATCTGGGGCTGTTTCTGATACGCCTTGGATGAAGAGAGGGCGGCCTCTCCTTCGGCCATTTCTTCAAATATCTGCCAGACTACATCTTCATCCTTATTGAAGTGTGAGCCCCCACATGCTGCGTCTACAAGACGTTGGCTTTCAATGTTTAGTCCCCCAAAGAAATGATGGACCAAGCTGGTCTTCGGGATATCATGATGGGGACACTTCTCCTGCAGGTCAGTGAATCTCTCCCATGCTTCATGTATCGACTCATGGGGTCCGTGAGAGAAATTGCTGATTCGGGCTCGCATCTGGTTGAGCCGACCTAGAGGGTAATATTTGTGCAGAAAGGCGGATTTCAGATCCTCCCAGGTCGTCACAACCTTCCCCAGATGATTGACCCAATAGAGGGCCTTGTCCTGTAGGCTGAAAGGGAAAGCCATCATCTTGACAATGTCCAGAGGGACATTGGGATAGTGGGTAGTACGACAAATGCGGGAGAATTGCTGCAGGTGAATGTATGGCTCCTCACTGGTGTTTCCATGGAATGCAGGGAGAAGAGCAATGAATTGGGGCTTCAGCTCAAAGTGATCGTGTACCGGTGGAATGAGGATCCACTCGGTCATCTGGCTGTCTCCCGGATTGTATGTTTCTTTAAGTGTTGGCTTTGGTGGTGGTGGAAATTCTAGATCATCATCATCTGCACCACCACCTCCACCTCCTCCTCCCCTGCCTCCTCTGCCTCTGCCTCCTCCTCCATCGTCTCGGTTCATCATATCATTCAACATGTCCTGGAAGGCTATCTGTGTGAGTGCCTGTTCGGTCAGCTGCTGTTGGATGGCCTGGATAGATGCCAGTAACTGTGCATTGACTAGATTCTGATCTAGCACCAGTCCCTCTGGTTGGTGTGGCTGCTGACCCTTGCCTTTTCCTCCTAGAGCCATGTCAGGGTCTGAGTCGGACGAGATAAACTCCGGAGTAGTATCCAGGGCTCGCACTGTCTTCTATCTGCATAATGAGATAGTCTTGATCAGACCGCTTGCAATTAATGTTCAGCTGCCGAGATGAAGCTGGAATTCAGGTCAACCCCAGCATGTGGTGAATGGAAAAGGATGTAGACTATAATCGACTCCCATTCACAACGGCGAAAGTGGGACAAAAGTGATCCCAGTTTATTGAGTGTCCAAGAGAAAGGTAGAAAACGAGGAGTCTGGAGATCAATCCGCAAAGTCCGGATCGGGTTCTCGGGAATCGCCTCGAACTTATTAGCGGAGTTGAGTCCATGGAATCGATGTGGGTGTTGGCATGGTCCCGGCGGAAACCATCCATGGATCAACTTCGCGAAGTACAAGAGAAGATCGGATGTTGGATGAAAGATACGATGGTCAACGAGGAATAAAAGGAGTGCAAAATAGTAGAAAGTCTCAAATTGAGCGGGGGTCAAAGAGGAGTGACACAATGTGCGCAAAGGCGCGGGACTTGATCTTTGAACCTTAATCTAGATCCATATAAACACAATACAAAATCGGGTTCACCAACTCACGCCATGTGAATCCGTAAAGGTTCGGCTACTTATTATCTTTTCAGTTTTAGAGTTGTTGTTTCAGGCATATCTTATAACAAGTCCTTAGTACGCTACCCTATAGGAGAGAGTACTGCCGGAAGGGTATCCCGTACTTGTCCTCCTCCTGTGTAACCTGTAGTATGTACTTTTTGGAGTCCTTGTAACCCTTCATGGATCCCTACTCAGCCAAAGAAATAGAGAGAGGAAGCCGATAGGCGAAACCACTACTTCGGTCCTCGCTCGCAATGGAATCACCCGTGAGCGTGCAAGAACCTACTCGGACGCAGGACAATGAGACAGACACCCCCGTGAAGGCGTGGCATATGCTCGATACTTCGGACAGGATCGATGCTCTACACAACGGAGAGTCATCATTGGTGACCAAGCCCTACTCTCCTACGTACGATAGAAGCGCCATTACTTCGGAAATCCAGGCGATACACAAGGCAGTTGCAGACTGGGTTTTTGGCTCTAATCCTTAGGGGGTCGCACTCGCTCAAGGGAGTAGGGTTTTGGTCCCCCTCCAAGGTACCTGAAAACAATGAGGGCTTTATGAACCCGGTACAATGATAGTCCATTACGGATTTTAGTTAAGGTCAAAGTTTATTTAGCAGTCCCCTGGATTTAAATTTTGGGTTTTCACTTTTTTTTGAGTCTGTTTCATACCAGCACCTAACGTTTTTGTAGATTTTCATTTAAGTCCTAGGTGCTCAAAATCAGAGGGAGATAGCGGAAAAGCCGTGCAAGTGGTTCTATGATGGAAATCTCACCATTGAACCGAATGATGCATACTGAGTTAGAAGACTTACAGTGCATCCCAGCTCTCTCCATGTGGTATGCAAAATAGAATTTTTAAACCTATCTACATGGCGGTGTGCATTCGACAAAATCGCCCTAAACATTAGCTGCTATTAATGTGAAGAACCACAAGCTGGTCACTTATCTTTAACCTAAGGGTCTGGTCTTGGCTTACCCCTCTTCTTCTCGACACACTCGAGTTCAGGAGTAGCGCTTGATGGGGCTTTCTCACGGCACATGGGTTAAGAGATAAATGACCGAGTTGTTTTAAGTTTGACTAGATCCATACGAAGTAGACTATAGGAACATGCATTCTTATTAATGTTTGGACCTAGCTACCGAGTCAAGCAACCTATATCTAGGGGCTCCAAGCACACAAAAAAAGGTAAAATAAAGGCGGAAAGCACAAAACAACGGAAAACAAAGAAAAGAAGGCGGTAGAAAACACGGAAAACATCGATGAGGCCCCCAGGTAAACAGACACCCGGACACTGGACCTCATTGTAAAGAGTAGAGTCCTGTTAATTATTACATGTCAAAATTGTCTCTCTCTCACCATAAATTACAAAAATAATCCTAAGTGTTCTAAACCTGTCTAATCCCCATCTTCTTGCTTCCTTGATGCTCTCTCCAAGTGGTCATGAGGTGAAGACCACCCTCCTCCAAGCTCGGCTGCCTTGGCCTCCTAAGAAGCCATCCTCGCGTGGCGGGCCCTCGCATCAAAGTCACAAAAAGATTGCATTAGTATAGCTCAACCAATCAAAATAGAGCAGATATAAAATAATCACAATAAATGAATCAATCAATAGAGCATGGTGATTAATGACAATAAAAAATGATTGCTCACAAAATCAATGATGAATCAAAAATGTACACAATAATGACAAAATAAATTAGGCTATGCACATTGCTCCCCGGCAACGGCGCCATCTGATAACAGGGATATTCCACAAGGGTCACCATGAATAGTATAAATAAGTTATCGCCGAGGCGACCGCTCGCAGAATACCGGTGTTAATCAGCAATTAACCCACAATGAAAGAATGAAGAAATTAAGTCCAAAAAGAGATGTGAATTGACCTTTATTACTCTACCATAAAATGTATAGTGAACAAGCATGTAGAGGTCGAACCACAGAGAGCAATACAAAAAATGCAATAGCCTACATGTATCATAGAGTCATCCTTATGTGGAGTGGGGTTTTTTTATTTTTACTATTATATATATATATATATATTTATATATTTAATATCATCTATTAATAAATATAGATATATATATATATATTTATATAGCTATACACAATTTTTTAGAGGGAATATATATATATACATATTTATACATAAAGGGGAGAAAGAATATTTATAAAAATATACAAAAAATGGTCAAAAATTCAAAATTAAAGCATTTTTGTATTTTCATGATGTTTTACTGTTTTTGTGGTTTTTGGGCATTTTTTTTCAAAATAGTTTTAGTATTTTTAAATAACAAAATAAGGGAAAACAGGGAAATAGGGACTGGCTGTGAGAAAATCAAAGAATTAAAAATAGCAAACAGCCACAAAACTTTTCCATACTATTTTTCCAATAAAGAAAATAAAATATAGAAGAAACAGAGATGGAGTTTATATTTTTCTGATTTTTCTTTGATTTTTTATATTTTTTTGAAGTTTTTGGGTATTTTTGAATTTTTCAGGTTTTCCTTTTGAGTTTTTTAGGGATTTTTGGACTGACACTGAAATAGGTCAAAATACACCATAGTTAATTTTTTTGGAATTTTTCGAGGTGTTTTAATATTTTTTGGTATTTTATAAGCTAGACAGTAAATAAAATGCATGTTTTTGATTTTTCATAAATGCAAAAAAATGCAATAAAATAAAAAACTAAAAATTTAGCGTGCAATGGTACACTAACAGGAGCTTGTGTCTATTTTTACAAAATTTTTCAAAGAAATATGAAGCAAAAAATAAATAGACAAAGCATACCAAAAATAAATGGCCTAGCAGAGGTATTTTTGCAAATAAAATAATTGACAGGGGCATACATGCAAAAATCACAATAAAAATGAACGTGTACTTTTATTTTCATGGCCATTTTACAATTACAAAACCCGGCGGGGTTTAAATGCAAATATCACGCGCCTCACATGGGTGCTGCACGTGAGGCGCGGAGGGACTAAAACGCAAATATACCAACTCCAGGGGGTGGACTGCAAATTTTATACTTTATTTACAACGTAGCCTTTTATTTTTAACATTAAACTATAAATACAAAAAGCGGGGGATGTGTTTGCAATTTACCCCCTAAGGCGCATCATCCTGCGGTGCTGGGCGCGCCACTTATCCACGCGTCGAGCATCCGACGGTGGATACCGGTTCGTCGATGAAGGGCTTGGATTAAATGATCCTGGCTGATCTGACGGTTGGCACGTGTCTTCATCGGACGGCTCCTGAGCGAACTGGGCCTCGCCTCCTGATCCAACGGAGCTGGAGCTCCCTGGAAGAACAGGGAAGAAGCTCGCGCTTGGCGAGCTTCGATCGAGAAGCTTGGGCTCCTCCAGGGCTCTCCGGCGCGTCTGAGGTGGTCTGCACGTAGCTGGAGGCCTCCCGCGTCGACTGATGGTTCCATTATGGCTCCTGGAGGTCCGAGTTGCTCGGACGAGGTCGGTGAAGTACCGGACCTCCAGGAACCTCTTCCTGGTTCGATTCGAGCCCAGATGGGCTCTATTCTTCATTTGACCTGCAAAGGAAGAACCGGGGGCGAGAGGGCTACCTCCTCGACCCGGGGTTTTGAAGCTCCGCGGCAAAATGGAGTGAGACGGAGGGGCTTCGATGAACGGCAGAGGTGGAGCCCCGATTCGCCAAGACCAGGGGTCCTGGGTTGGTCAAAGGTGATGAACGATGGAGAATGCGATGGGGGTCGAGATGGGGTGCTCGTGGCGGTCGGAAACAGTCGGGTTTACAGTGGAGAAGTCGCCGGAGCGGAGCTCTGGCGAACTTCGAATTTTTGGATTTTACGCTAAGGGAATTAACTAAAGACTAATCTAACTACTGGAATTAAAAACTAACATTGAAAACTAACTGAAATGCATAAAAGGACAGCTCTTATACCTAGGGGCCATCAGGTAGCAGGGCGGACGCCGGAGCTCCGCCGCGTCAAAATTCTCCTTCCTCCGGCCGATTCGAGACGCTAGAGCACTCCCCCTGTCATGAGTAACGTTCCAGGAATGGAATCAAGGCTTTAGGTTGGAATGAAATTGGCCAAATTCGAGGAAGGAGGCAGAGCTACTTATTTATAGACATTGGCGTGGAGCCTTATTGACCGGCGATTATTACTTAATCCAATGAGTATCTGATCGATCCAAGTTATTGGCGAGCATCATGGATAATCAGGGAGCAATTCTTGTGAAGGAAGCGAGCTCGATCGATGGACGGGATGGCCGTAAAAGCGGACGAAAATCAGGGAAAAGATGGATCAGAGATGCCAGAGCTGGGATGGGACAGTTGACTAGGGGGTCAACGAAGGCCGGCGCCCCATTGGTTGACGTCAGCCGCTAGAAGACAAAACAGGAAATTTGAGCCTAAATTGATTTATTTACCATAGTAAATGATTTTATTAGAATTTTCTTAAAACATAAAAAAATGTGTATTTTTTGATGTAGTATTTATTTGTGATTTTTATTGAATTTTTTGAAGTGTTTTATTATGGTTTTAATTTAATAATGTGTATATGTATGTATTTACATGTATTTTTGTGTATTTTGTTTTTAATTTGTTTATTTCTTTTATTATTTTATTGGCTTATTTTATAAATTTATAATTTATTTTCGTGAGTATAAAGGTATTTTTATTTATTTTTTAGGACTTTATTTACATTTTTAAATAAATAGGTATATGCATATGTAGGTATACTTATAGGTATTTTACCTATATATTATATACATTTTATTTATTTAATGAATTTTACTTGTTTTTATTATGAATTTGTATTTTTAATAAGTTATACATACTATATTTATTATGATAAAAATATAGATGAATAAAGACTAAAAGAATAAAATCCCTTTTTATTTATATACATATAGGTAGCATAGGTATTTTGTCTAGGTGGCTCATAGACTTATTTTATTTTACAAATTCTTTTTGGTTTTCTTGAACTTTTAATATGTACATGTATTATATACATTATTAACAAGATTCTAAAAATATAAATTTATAAACATAATGAATATTGAATAAAATGAATACTGTAATCAGTCATATATACAAGGTGGGCCAAAAACCTAACTTCCACAGATGGACTCCAAAAATCATGAAACTAATTTTGTTAAATAGTTCTTGGAAAGCTATCTACAATTAAAAGTGAGTTTGGGTAATTTGGAGTTTTTATTTGCAAGATATGGGTCTGTGAAGTTCAGATTTTTGCTTTTTATTCTGTGTATAAAATGTACACTGAGTATTATTTTTATACAAACTCAATTTTGTATTTTTGTTTACATTATTATCTACAACTTTCATGAACAAAGTTTCTTTATTTGATGAATAAATAATTATGTACAAAATAGGTGTCAAAAATGCATAAATAAATGCATGAATAAATGAGGTATTTATTGTGCACTAGCCCTTATCTCCCCCTACTTTATTCCTTGTCGACCAATACCATACTGGCCTTGGTCTCGGGGTTTGGATCATAAAATATTTGCAATATTTTATTCCTTTTTCTTTTCCTCTCTTTATTCTATAATTTTTGGCATTAAAAACCTTATTTAATGTGTAATTAATACAAAGAATCATGAATGCTATTATGTCCAATTTGATGCTATTTACATGCATTTGCTGGGGTTTTTGAGGCCAAAATGATAGAATAAAGGTGATGAAATGGAGATTCATCAGGCACGTCGAGTTCTATCGACGATTCATTCGTGATTTCAGTAGGGTTGCCCCACCGTTGACTGACTTGCTGACGAAAGACACCGAGTTCCTTGTCAATGACAAGTGTCTTTCGTCGTTCGAGACTCTCAAGCATTGTATTGTTGAGGCTCCTGTCCTCCAGCCACCAGATTGGTCTCTCCCATTCAAGATCATGACGGACGCCTCCGATTTTGCCGTGGGGGCTGTGCTGGGACAGAGGAGGGATGGAGTCCCCTTTGTTATCCACTATGCTAGCTGCACCTTGGATTCCGCCCAGCGGAATTATACAGTCACAGAGAAGGAGATGCAAGCAGTAGTGTTCGCCCTAGATAAGTTCAGATCTTACATCATTGGATCTAGAGTGACTTTATATACTGATCATACCGCCATCCGATACCTCATGGCAAAGAAGGATGCCAAGGTCAGACTGACTAGATGGATCCTTCTACTCCAGGAGTTCGACATTGAGATTAAGTATAAGCCTGGAGTCAAGAATGTGGTGGCGGATCATCTCTCCCGTTTAGAGCAGCCTGAGGAGTCTGAGCAGATTAATCCCATTTGTGAGACCTTCCCAGATGAGGCGATCCTTGCCATCGCCTCACTCCCATGGTATGCCGATATTGTGAAATTTCTCGTTGCTGGGAAAGTCCCACAAGATTGGCCCAGACAGAGGCTTGAGACCTTCCTCGCGAAGGCCAAGTCTTACCACTGGGAGGATCCCATCCTTTACCATGAAGGAGGGGATAGCGTCTAGCGTCGGTGCATTCCTCAGGAGGAGCACCATAGCGTCCTCACTTACTGCCACAAGCTTGAGGCAGGAAGACATCATTCTGGGAGGAGAACGGCTCAGAAAGTGCTCCAATCCGGCTTGTGGTGGCCTACTCTCTTCAAGGACTCTGATGATTCGTGAAGAGGTGTACTGACTGTCAGAGGATGTGCACTTGTGGACAGCGTGATATGATGCCGATGCAGCCCATTCACTTCTGTGAGGTTTTTGACGCATGGGGCATCGATTTCATGGGTCCATTCCCTAAGAGTCAGGGATTTGAGTACATTCTGTTGGTCGTTTATTATATGAGTCGTTGGGTTGAGGCTATCCCCGCCCGAGCCGCTGATGCGAGGACTGTTTGCAGATTTTTGAGGAAGCACATCATCACGCGGTTCGGGGTACCTCGAGTATTGATTTCAGATGGGGGGTCTCATTTCATCAATGACCAGGTGAAGGCACTTGCTAGTGAGTTCGGCATAGACCATCGAGTTGCCACTCCATACCATCCACAGACGAATGGTCTAGCCGAGGTGTCGAACAGGGAGATCAAGACTATATTGCAGAAAGTCGTCTGCCCTGACCGAAAGGATTGGTCACAGCTTTTGGACTCGGTCTTGTGGGCATATAGGACGTCTTTCAAGACACCATTGGGCACATCTCCCTTTCACCTCGTATATGGCAAGCCGTGCCATCTACCTGTTGAGTTGAGGCACAAGTCACTATGGGCAGTCACTGAGATACTTATGGATCCAGATAGTGTAGGAGACCAGAGGAGGGCAGAGTTAGCAGCCTTGGAGGAGCTTAGAGATACCGCCTTCTCAAACAGCCTACATTATAAGGAGAGAGTGAAAGAGTGGCATGATTCTCATATCAGCCACAAACATTTTGAGCCTGGACAGAGAGTATGATTGTTTGATGCGAGGCTGCGATTATTTCCAGGGAAGCTACAAAGCAAGTGGAAGGGACCTTATCTGGTGAGAAAGGTACACGACAACGGTAGCATTGATATATCTGAGTTGTCTTCTGAGAGTATCTTTCGAGTGAACGGCCAACGGCTCAAGCCATTTCTAGATCATGAGCCGCGGGTCGTTGATGTTGCCCCTATTCACTTTGTGTGAGATGTGGTCTCTTGACTCACATCTATTGCATCTCACGCCTGATTATCACTGTTCTTCCGACCTGTATAGATCCAGTTGTCCATATCACTCTATTCTTTAGTCCCACATCCCTTTCCTCATCTTATGATTATGTTATACTTAGGGTGCACTTTACCCTAAGTATAGGGGGGATGTAGGACCTTCGGGTATTCTTTTCATTCTTTCTACCCCTGTGTTGTTGCCTATACTTAGGGATATTTTACCCTAAGTATAGGGGGGGCAGACTCTGTACATCCTTCACTCGGATTTCCCTTCATGTACAACTTGCTATACTTAGGATTATTGGATCCTAAGTATAGGGGGAAACCACCGAGTTCTCCTCATTCTATTTTTTGATTCATCTCTGTATATAGCCATTCCTTTTCACTTCCCTATACTAAGCACGAGTTATGTCTTCTTCATCGCTCTTGACTCTGAGGACATCGTTCGAGCTAAGTATAGGGGGGTGTGTATATATTTCATATATACTTTAGCCATAACTCGTACTTTGTGTGAGTGTGTTAATAAATAAAATGTCTAAAAACCCTAAAAATCACAAAAAATAAAAATTTTCCTATAAATAATCATTCTTTTATTGCACATACATAGCTAGTGTATAAATAATTTTTGTAAAAACATTTTCAAAAATCTTTTGTGTAAAGCTTATGTAAATATTTTCTTATCAAAATTATGTATATAGTACAAAATTTTTCCAAAATGTTTTGAAAATCAAAAGTTTGCAAAAATTTTGTGTAAATGTGTGTAAATACTTTTGCAAAACTTGCACTTCATGCATTCATCCATCCATGATTTCAAAACATTTTTCAAAAATTCTGCACGATTGTAAATATGTGTAAATGGCATCTTTGTATATATGTATATAGTTTTCCTGGATGATAGTTGACATTTAAACTAAGCCTGGAATTAAATTGGGAAATATAGCTTGATTAAGATCTTAATCCACCTAATTCTAAGAGGAACCTTATAGGGCTTAGGGTTAAGGCTTTTCAGGTCCATAAGGACTTAATTCTTTGAGTCCACTAGGCTATGAGCATATGTCATCTTAATGAGCCTAAGTAGAGCACTTAACAACACACGCATGACTCTTAGAGACAATGGCTTGACTTGCACCAGCACTTTACACATACCTCTCCACGGATGAGGTGGTGAGGAGGCAGTTTCCTTTGGCTTGGGGTAGCATATGAGGGTAGTACTTCTAGGCGGAACCTCTCTTCTTCTTCTAGTGAAGGAAGCGCGTCTCAACTTGATCTAGTGGTGATGAAGTCTAAAGACAGAAGCCGTGGGTTGCAATAAAGCTTCAAAAGAGGGATAGTCTACCGGCTCAAGAGGAAAATTTCTTGTATATATGTTGCACCATGTAGATATGTTGTACAGATGCACTTGAAAAAAAATGCAAAAAGAACTCCAAAAAAGTGGTGGGTCGGATTGAAAATTGAATAACCCCACCGGAGTGTATATAGTCAAATAAAGCAAAAGCTTATGGTATCCATGTTTCATCTCATGAAGCTTGCAGCAGGAGACTTAGCTACACTGGTTGAGCTCCCAAAAGTCTATACCTCTTATTCCCCCTCTTCTTGAGCCGGTTGCACTTGAACTTAGAAGGGAATACCCCGCTTCTCGAGGAAAGAGTTGCTAGATCGAGGCATTAGAGTTACCAGGTTGGGGGAGGTTGTTTCTTTGTTACTTCTGAGGTGGGGAGCTACATATCACTTACACTGCATGGAAAGATTCATGGTCATTAGAGTTTGTGTATGTAGACTTGTTCTGATCTGGTTTATTGAGGAGTCTTGACCATAGATTGGTGGAACTTAGAGGTTGTTAAGTTTTAAGCTTAAGTCCAAATAAGATTCCGACACATTAATAATCCAAAGATCTGATCGAGCTCCATAATTCAATTTAATAAAGGTAAGTTTAATATTAAACCTTGATCCATGTACATTCTTCTCTTTTTCTTTTTCTTTCTTTCTTTTTCACTTCTTTTTCAAATAAGTGTTTGCTAAGGGACTAGCAAAAGTTAAGTATAGGGGGGTGATGAATACCCATTCATCACTCTTTATTCTTATATTTTAGCTACAAAAACCTTTGCAAATGCATGTATATGTTTGTAAATACAAATAATTAGCAAAAGCATGCATTGTATAAAGTTTACTAATTAGCATGTTTTTGTGCAAAAATAAAAGAATAAAGAGACAAAAGAAAAAGAGGGAAATATTTAGAATAAATATTGAGCAACCTAATCCCAAGGGAGGGCTCAGCATGGGCCTGACCGCATAAATACCCAAGTAGAGAGAGATAAGGGAGCTCATGTGTGTAAATAGACCTGTAAATTAATAAAAATATTTTCCTCCCAAAAATAGAATAAAAGTAGTTTGTATATATTGTATATATTTATAATTATAAAAATCAACACAAAAATAGAAAAAAATTAAAAAGAAACTAAAAAGAGCCACTTGTGTATATATTCACCATGTACATACAACCACTCCTATATTTATTTCACCCTATAAATAAATAAATTAAAATTCCAAAACCTTTGTAAATATTCTATTTATTATGGTGTAAATAAATAAAATAAAAACAACAAAAATAAAAATAAAATAAAAAGAACAAAATTAAAAACTAAAATAATATTGTAAATATACCATGTACATAGATGTATATACCTATTTATTTCACTATTGTATATAAATAATAAAAATAAAATAAAAATACCTTTTTATTCCTAATTTTATGCTATAAATAAATAAAATATAAAATAGGGATAAAAATGTATGGAAATAACAAATTAAAAATCAAAAATAAAAATTCAATATTGTATATATACCTATGTATAGTACTATATTGTAAATACCCTATTTTTATTTTGAAAAATGAATTAAAAATCACCAAAAATAGAAAAAATTAAAGCAAAAATATTTCATGTTTTAAGTTTTTAATAAATCAGCCATTTACTATTTTTAATTGATTTTATAAATATTTTCCACGTGGCCTGACCCCATTGGTCCACGGGGGTTGTTGACCGCCCGGTCAACTCCCCACCAGGACCACCTCTCACGGGTATTAGGCGGGCGACCCGATTTCTCCTAATTCTAGCGCCTAAACCCTACCACCTAGCACCTAAACCCCAGGTCCATTTCACTCACGACACATCCGACACCCTCGCCGGGGTGCCCGCCTCGAGATCCGCGCTTCACGCTGCCCTACCCGACCCATTCTTATCGGACTCCTGGTGGTATAAGGGCTGAGCTCCGCCACCTCATTCCGCATCTTTGGCTCATTTGTTCACCACCCAGTGACCTCCACCGTCTCGGCGAGAGTGACAGCTTGCTCCAGAGGGTGTCGCAGCGAGGAGGGAGCAAGGAACCACTGATCCGGCGAGTCAGCTCCGTCGTGCGCCGCCTGGAGGTAGCGCCAGAGCCTCAGGAGCCGACGGTCCTCGAGGCAAGGACCCAGAGCACCAGCTGCTCCTCCACAGTCGACTCGACCACCCAGGTAGCCGTAGTTTCTTTTCTATTTCTCGAATTTTGATTTAGCCCCAAATCACCCCGTCGCCGACTTTCGCTGATTCCGACCATCTCACCCTTTCGTTCGATCATCGGAATCCTCCATCGCACTCGCCATCCTCCCACGCACGTTCTACGCCGCTCCGCTCAACCCAGCTCGCACAGGAGTTGGGGATTGGAGCTCCTCCGTCCACCTCTCGCCGGAGCTCGACCACCGCGCCTCACCGTTCACTATCACCACGCCTAACGGGGTCGAGGCAGTTTGCCCTCGACCCGCGAGTTTGCTGATGCACTTTGCAGGTACATCCAAGCCCATCTGAGGGCTTGGACCATTTGGTCCAGCAGCTCCGCCTCCACCGCACTCGCCAGAGCTTCTCGGAGCTCCATCGAGTCATCGGAGGCTTCCATTCGATGCGGAAGGCTTCCACGCCCCTTCTCCGATCATCAGAGGCCTTCCAGGAGGAGACCAGCGCCGTCACGAGCACGGCGAAGTTCGCCGGAGCCCAGTTCTTCCTCCATCCTTCAGAGACGTCCGATCGACCTCGACGCTCCAGATCTGATCACGACCGTCCATTAGCGAAGCAGCACTGACCGCCAGATCCTTTGAGGGTCAATCACCACCGTTGATCCAGCGAGGTTTAGCCACAGCACTTCTCCACCGCTCGATCCACCACGTGGCACGCCTCCAGCCCTTGGATCTTATAAGGGGTAAAGCTCTCTTAGGCCCCTCTAGTTTTCGTATTTACCATCTAGTCCTGTAAATATTTTAAAATGTCTATTTTAGTAGGGTAATTTACATAGTGGACCTCGTCTTTTATGGTATTTGCTTTTATACCCCTGTGTGTTGTGGACACGTGCTTCGACACGTGATTTTTGTGTGATATTTGCACTGAAGCCCTTGTAGTTCTGGGATGTTAATTAATGAATGAATCTTTTTAGATAATTGCTTTTATACCCCTTTGCGTGGATTTTTAGAACATGTGTTGAATTCGTGGGTATTTTGCACAGAGGCCCCTAGACTTTTAGTACGTGTTACTATTAGTCCAGGAACCTTATTTTTCTTGCAAATAGGTCCCTGAGTGCCCCAGGTCACGCGCCTCGCACGTGGATCCTTGGGAATTTTGCACCGGACCCCCTGGAACTTGTTTTAATTGCATTTAGGTTCCTGTGTATTGTGCCCTTGTGTTTGATTTTAATAAAATAGCAAATCAACTCCAAATTTGATGAAAATTGGACCCATGGCTCCTGCCATGGTGTAAAATTTTCTCTAATTTTTGGAGAATTTTTTATTTCATTTACTATTTTAAAAAATTCAGAAACACGCATTTTCTTCACTGTCTGACTGGAAAAATCACAAAAAAATATTAAAACTCATCCAAAAATTCTAAAAACATTCTCTACTGTGTGTTTTGTCTTGTTTGATTTTGTGACCAAATTTGGTCATTTTTCATCATATAAAACTCATAAAAATTGAAAACACCTAAAAACTTATAAAAAATTCGAAGAACTATTTTAAAAATCCAAAAACAATAATTCCAGTGCCCAAATTTTCCTTAAACTTTCTAGTTTATAGGAAAATAGACTCCAGGAGCTAAATAGGCCTTTTTACATTTTAAATTGGCCTTTTACTCCTAACTGGACATTGCTACTGTTTCTTGCACTGTGTGATTTTTAGAAAAGAAAATAAAAATCAAAAAAATCCCAAAAATTCACTAAAAACAGTAAAAATCATAAAATACACAAAAACATTTTTGCTTGAATTTTTGATTGACTTTTGATGCATTAAATAATTGCTTGAAGTTGATTGGTTTACTTGTTTTTCTATTTTCCCTCTTAATCAAAAATCCAAAAAAAATTTATAAAAATTTAAAATCCACCAAAAAAACAGTTGTCTTTTATTTTTCTATATTTTTGACTACTCCGTAGGCCGCAAGGCCATTACGTGCTCCTTGTGTTCGACCCTGGTCGCTATACCAGGTTAAAATAATAGCAAGACCGCTATCATATTTGATTGATTCTTTTCTCTGTTTGGTGGTCTATTTTTCTTGATGGACACCGCTTGGTTACTCGGGTCACAACGACCCTTGATTACCTTTTACCTGAGTGATCAGGCGCGTCATCAGGTACCCACTTCTTGAAGGGTCTATGTGGACTATAACGATTGAAACAGACCACCAAGAAGGATCATTTCCCGTTGCCTTTTATTGATCAAATTATAGAGAAGCTAGCAGGGAAGAGTCACTATTGTTTTCTTGACGGGTACTCTGGATACAATCAGTGGCCATTGTGCCAAAGGACCAAGACAAGACCACATTCACATGTCCCTTTGGGATGTATGCTTTTAGATGCATGCCCTTTGGTCTATGCAACGCTCCGGCGACATTCCAGAGGTGCATGTTGTCCATCTTTTCGGACATGGTGGGTGAGTGCTTGGAGGTCTTCATGGATGAATTTACGGTTTATGGCGATGGGTTTGATGCTTATCTTGAGTGCCTAGACCGCGTCCTACAGTGATGCATTGATGTCGACCTTGTATTATCTTGGGAGAAGAGTCACTTCATGGTGACTCAGGGGATGGTGCTTGGCCATATCATCTCCAACAGGGTCATGGAGGTGGATCCAGCCAATGTGGATATCATTAGAAAATTCAATCCACCGTCCAACTTGCGCCAGTTGCGATCTTTTCTGGGGCACGTCGGTTTCTACCGATGATTCATTCATGATTTTAGCAGGATTGCCCGACCGTTGACTGATTTGTTGACCAAAGACACTGAGTTCATAGTTGATGATAAGTGTCTTGCGTCATTTGAGACTCTCAAGAGTATAGTTGTTGAGGCTCCTATCCTCCAACCACCTGATTGGTCTCTCCGATTTGAGATCATGGCGGATGCCTCTAATTTTGTTGTAGGGGTCGTGTTAGGACAGAGGAGGGATGGATTTCCTTTTGCCATTCACTACGCTAACCGTACATTGGATGCCGCGCAGCGGAACTAACAGTTATTGAGAAGTAGATGCTAGCCGTAGTCTTTGCTCTAGATAAGTTCGGATCATACATCATTAGATCTAGAGTGACTATTTATACCTATCATACCGCCATCAGGTACCTCACGGCAAAGAAGGATGCCAAAGCGAGATTGACTAGATGGATCCTTCTACTCTAGGAGTTTGATATTGAGATTAAGGATAAGCCTGGAGTCAAGAATGTGGTGGCGAATCATCTCTCCCGATTAGAGCATCTTGAGGATTTTGAGCAGATTGATCCTATATGTGAGACCTTCCCAAAAGAGGCGATCCTTGCTATCACCTCTCTCCCGTGGTACGCTGACATTGTAAACTATGTTGTTGCTAAGAAAGTTTCACAGGGTTGGCCCAGGCAGAGACTTGAGACCTTCCTAGCGAAGGCCAAGTCTTACCATTGGGAGGATCCCATCCTTTACCATGAGGGAGGGGATAGTGTCTGGCGACGGTGCATTCCTCAAGAGGAGCATCATAGCGTTCTCACCTACTGCCACAAGCTGGAGGCAGGAGGACATCACTCTAGGAGGATAATGGCACAGAAAGTGCTCCAATCCAGCCTATGGTGGCCTACTCTCTTCAAGGATTCCGATGAATTCGTGAAGAGATGTAGTGACTGTCAGAGGATGGGTACTTGTGGACGGTGTGATATGATGTCGATGCAACCCATTCACTTCTGTGAGGTTTTTAACGCATGGGGCATCGATTTCATGGGTCCATTCCCTAAGAGTAAGTGATTCGAGTACATTCTGTTGGCCGTTGATTATGTAAGTCATTGGGTTGAGGCCATCCCTGCCCGAACCACAGATGCTAGGACCGTATGCAGATTTTTGAGGAAGAACATCATTTCACGGATCGGGGTACTTCGAGTGTTGATATCATACCGGGGGTCTCATTTCATCAATGACAAGGTAAAGGCCCTTGCTAGCGAGTTCATCATAGACCATCGAGTAGCCACTCCATACCATCCTTAGACTAATGGTCTTGATGAAGTGTCAAATAGGGAGATCAAGACTATATTGCAGAAGGTCGCCTGCCCTGACCAAAAGGATTCATCACAGCTTTTGGACTTGGTCTTGTGGGCATATAGGACGTCCTTCAAGACTCCTTTGGGTACATCTCCCTTTCGCCTCATTTATGGAAAGCACTGCCATTTACCTGTTGAGCTAAGACATAAGTCACTTTGGGCTGTTACAGAGATAATTTTGGATCCAGTGAGTGTAGGAGACCAGAGAAGGGCAGAACTGGCAGCCCTGGAGGAGCTTAGAGATGAAGCCTTTTCAAGCAGCCTACATTGTAAGGAGAGATTGAAGGAATGGCTTGATTCTCATATCAGCCACAAGAATTTTGAGCCAGATCAGAGAGTATGGTTTTTTGATGCCATGCTTAGATTTTTCTCAGGGAAGTTACAAAGCAAGTGGAAGGGATCATACCTGGTTCGAAAGGTACACGACAATGGGAGTATCGACATATCTGAAATGCCATATGAGTCTACCTTTCGTGTTAACGGGCAACGGCTCAAACCATATCTAAATCATGAACCGCTGGTCGTTGACGTCGCCCCTATCCATTTTGTGTGAGATGTGGTCATTGACTCACATTTACAGCATCTCACGCCTGATTATTACTGTCTTCTGCCTTGTATAAATCCAATTTTCCATATCATTCCATTCTTTAGTCTCGCACCCCATATTCATCCTATGATTATGCTATACTTAGGGTGTACTTTACCCTAAGTATAGGGGGTGTAGGACTCTTGAGTATTCTTTTGATTCTTTCTTCCTCTGTTTTTCTGCCTATACTTAGGGATATTTTACCTTAAGTATAGGGGATGTAGACCCTGTCCATTCTTCCACTCGGATTTCCCTTCATGTGCAGCTTGCTATACTTAGTATTATTTGATCCTAAGTATAGGGGGAGACACCGAGTCCTCTTCATTCTATTCTTTGATTCGTCGTTGTAGTATACTATTACTTTTCACTTCCCTATACTAAGCACGAGTTATGCCTTCTTCATCGCTCTTGATTCACTCTGAGGACATCGTTCGAGCTAAGTATAGGGGGAGTCGTATATACTTCATATATACTTCAACCATAACTCGTACTTTGTGTAAGTGTGTTAATAAATAAAATGGCTAAAAATCTTTTATCCAAAAATCATAAAAAATTGAAAATTTTTCCTTGTACATAAAAAATCTTTCTTACACATACATAGCTATTTATAAAAATTATTTTTTGTACAAATGTTTGTAAAAATGATTTTGTGTAAAGAGTTTGTAAATATTTTGATATCAAAATATGCATATAATACAAAATTTTTGTAAAAATGTTTGAAAAACAATAGTTTAAAAAAATCCTTGTGTAAATATTTGTAAATATTTTGCAAAACTCCATGCATTCATTCATTCAAACATTTTTCAAAAATTTTGCACATTTCCAAAAACTTGCATAAAAACATTTTTGAAGATATTTGTACAGTTTTTCTGAAATCTTGATTGACATTTAAATTGGCCTGGAATTAAATTGGAAAATGGAGCTTGATTAAGGCCTTAATCCACCTAATTCTAAGAGGAACCTTATAGGGCTCAGGGTTAAGACTTTTCAGGTCCATTTGGGACTTAATTTTTTGAGTCCACTAGGCTATGATCACATGTCATCTTGATGAGCTTAAGTAGAACACTTAACAACACACACATGACTCTCAGAGACAATGGCATTACTTGCACCAACACATTACACATAGTTCTCCACGGATGAGGTGGTGAGGAGGAAGTTTCCTTTGGCTTGGGGGAGCATATGAGGGTAGTACTTCTAGGCGGAACCTCTCTTTTTCTTATAGTGAAGGAAATACGTCTCAACTTGGTCTGGTGGTGTTGAAGACTAAAGAGAGGAGTTGTGGGGTGCAATAAAGCTTCAAAAGAGGGATAGTCTACTGGCTCAAGAGGAAAAACTCCTTATGTATATATGTTGCACCATTTAGATAGGTTGTACATATGCACATCAAAAAAAAGTGCAAAAAGAAAAGAAAAACTCCAAAAAAGTTGTGGGTCTGATTGAAAATAAAATACCCATCGGAGTGTATATATCCAAATAAAGCAAAAGCTTGTGTTACCCATTCCCATCTCATGAAGCTTGCAGCAGGGAGACTTAGCTACACTGGTTGGACTCCCTAGGATACATGGCTATACTGGTCATGGTCCATTCTCTTCTTCCTCCTCTTCTTGAGCCGATCATACTTGAACTTAGAAGGGAATACCCCGCTCCTCGAGGAAAGAGCTGCCAGACTGAGGCATTAGAGTTACCTTGTTAAAGGGGTTGTCACTTTGTCATTTCTAAGGTGGGGAGCTACATATCACTTACACAGTACAAGGAAAGATTCATGGTCATTAGAGTTTGTATATTGTAGACTTGTCCTGATCTAGATTATTGAGGAGTCTTGACCATAGATTGGTGGAACTTAGAGGCTGCTGAGTTTTAAGCTTAAGTCCAAATAAGGTTCTGACAAATTAATAATCCAAAGGCCTGACTAAGCTCCATACTTCAATTTAATGGAGAAAAGTTTAATAATCAACATTGATTTCCTGTTTTTTTTCTTTTTTTTTTCTTTCTCTTTTTCTCACTTCTTTTTCAAATAAGTGTTTGTTCCAGGGACTAGCAAAAATAAAGGACAGGGGGTGATGAATCCCCATACATCACTCTTTCTTTTTTTATTTTAACTAGATATTTTGATAAAACACCATGTATATAATTGTAAATGCAATAAATTATCAATAAGCATGCATTTATTAAAGACCAATAATTAGCATGCATTTGTACCAAAAATAAAAGAATAAAGAATAAAAGTAAAAGAGGGAGATATTTAGAATAAATATTGAGTGACCTAACCCAAGAGAGGGCCCAACATGGGCCTGATCGCCAAATAAAATAAGTAGAGAGAGATAGGGTTACTCAACCTTGTACATATGCCTTCTATGTATATAAATAATATATTTTCACAAAAACAAAAAAAATATATTATATTACCTTGTATATATTTCTAAAAATAAAAAAAATTAGAAAAATAAAAATAAAAATAAAAGTAATTTCTCTCTCACCTTGTACATACTACATGTATATATGTAACATATACCTATTTATTTAATACTTGTAAATAACTCATAAAAATAAAATAAAAATTATTTTATGCTCCAAATTTTATGTTGTAAAAATAAAATATAAAATTGGGGTATTTGTATAAAAATAAACAAAATAAAATAAAAATAAAAATATATAAATATTTTATATATGCACATATATAATATAATGTATATACCTTAATTTGTTTTTCAAAAAAATAGAAAAAAGCTAAAAAATAGTTTGGAAAATAAGGAAAATTTTTCATGTTGAACATATTTTAAAATAAAATCATTTTCAATTTTTCAATTATTTTACAAATAATTTTGACCTCGAAATTTTCGGATTGGTCTACGGGGGAACGTTGACCTCGGTTAACTGCCCCCCCCCAGGACCACTTTCGCCCGAATCCAAGTTTCACTCCATTATCTCCGAATTTTCTCAACCGGATCTTGGCCCCTCCTGCCCCGATTTCTCCGCCCGCCTCTTCCCCTTGGATCCACGACCCTCGTAGATCCCTAGGGAAGAGCAGATTGCCTTCGGTTCGCGTGCTCGTACCCGACCCTCTTCGACACCTGGGAACAAGTATAAATCCTTCATTCCATTTCGCAGTCCCGTAGCTCGTACCGCACACCCTCCTAGTACCCTAGTTTTCTTCTCCTTGGTGACAGCAATCAGCCGGAGCCTTTGGTGGCCGGAGAGAGTGGTTGCAACCGATGCTCGAAGCACGTGGCCATACCTCCGTCGCATTCGAGCCTCCCCGCCTTCCGCAGCGTGGTAGAGGCAAGGACCTATACCCCCTTCACCTCCTGGAGCTAAGGATCGATCTCCGACCTTCAAGTAATCCTCATCTCAGTCCTAGTTCCCTTTATTTCCGATCGTCCATCCGCCACTCCGCCAGCTCCGACCTGACGGTCAGAGATCCATCAACCATCCTTAGCCACTTAGATCAACTCCGCAGACCATCTTCACCCTTCCTCCACAGTCCGACCACCCAAATCTTAGCTGTACGAGCTGAGATTGGGCTTAGGTTCCACCCTCGCATCGCCGGAACCTCCCTCCGCCTCCCACTGTCGCTTCCCTTTATCTTTACTCAAATAACCTTCATCGGAGCAAGCCTCCGAGCGGGAGCTTTACCACGCAGGTCGAGTCGCCCGTGGAGATACCTCAGCTCTCCTTCATCGAACCTCGCCGGAGCCACCCCAGGTCGCAGCCACCTTCCCCGAGATCTGACCGGTGGATGCTCCATCCGACCCTGCCACCCAATGTGGAGGAGCGTCATTAGTCTAGCCCCGCCTCTTGACCATTCATCGGACGCCCGGAGCACTTCCGGTTCTTCGGCGAACTTCGCCCAGGCGTAGTTCATCCAGCAGCCTCCTCCACTGTCGGATCGTCGCCAGCCACCAGTTCTGATCTGAGGTGCACGTAGCTCATGCCTGACAGGCCGTTAGATCTGACATCTAACAGCCCCGTACGCCCCACGTTCGCCCCCTTTGTCAGACCGTTGGATACGCCAGGTGTCGCAGCCAGAGCCACACGTCATCGTCCATTCAGAGAGCGTCATCTATCACTCCATGTGAGTTGCATGCCCCGCCTGGGTAATTTGCTCCCATACCCCCGTATTTATTTTATTTGTCGTTTAGTCTGCGAAATAAATAGCATAATGTGGACTATTTGCATTTGAGCCCCTATTGTTTTCAGTATTTATGTTTTGGTCCTTCCTGTATGGTTGCATGTGCATCGTCGCGTGTATTTTTGGTACATTTGCATGTATGACCCGTAACTTAATGGATGTTATGCTTTGATATTTTATTTCTCATATTTGCACTTATACCCCTGTGCGTGATTGTTTTGGACAAGTGCTAAAATCATGTTAAAATTGCAATAGACCCCCTGGACTTTTAATGCATGTTATTATTTAGTACCGAAACTTATTTTCTTTGCATTTATGCCCTTGTGTGGTGTGCTTCTTTGATTGGTTGAAATAAATAGCAAATATCACCCAAATTTCGTGAAATTTGGGTACTTTGTTCCTGCCATGGAGTAAAACTTTCTTTGAATTTTTGGGGTCATTTTGCTTTCATTTGATATTTTAAAAAATTCAAAAACCTAAAAATTTACTTCTGTCCAATTTCAAAAATCAACTAAAAATATTAAAAATCCTCTAAAAAATTCAAAAAATTTATTGATTGCTTGTATTGTTGTCTTCTTTCTTATATTCAATTTTCATTGTATTTGGATTTATAAAATCCCTAAAAAATGAAAACATATAAAAACTTAGAAAAAAACATTAAAAATTCCTTAAAATTCACAAAAATGCACTTTCAATTTTCGTAGTTAGAGTTATATCTTTAGTTTACAATAACATTGTTGCTTGAATTTTATAGTCACTTTAGTTATTTTTAAAGTGCCTTTAGACTGGTTGCACACTGTTTTGTATTTCGACCTTGTTTCATTTTTATAAAATCCATTAAAAATCAAAAAAATCTAAGAAAAATATAAAAAACATCTGATATTTCTAAAATCCAAACATGTTTTTATTTGAATTTTCTGAGTATTTTTGAGGTGTTTAATAATTGCTTGATTGAAGTTTTGTGAGTGTTTTTTATCTTTTTCCTACTATTAAAAATCCCAAAAAAAATAAAAACATAAAAACCACCAAAAATAGTTGTTTTTGATTTCCGACTACTTCGTAGGTTTACCATACCGTACTCCTTGAGTTCGACCCTGGTAGCTATACCAGGTAAAATAAATAGCTAAATCGCTATTTTGTACTTGCTTGCTTGATTTTCATTGGTGGTCTCGAATTTTCTCGATTGACTTATCCTCGCTATTCGGGTCACAACAACCCTGATTATTTACACCTTAGCCCGATAGCGAGATTTTAGGTCTTCAGTATGACCTTGAAACATATAAAGGGAAGTTTTTTATCGATGACTTGACGATAACAATCACCATGGAGGAGGAACACAAGAAGAAAAAGACCAATGTTCATGTTGATGTTCAAGCTAAGATTAATCTCATGACCTCGAAGGGTAAAAATAAGAAGGAAAAATGTAGTAAGAACAACAAATGAAATCAAAATATAAGATCCAAAAAAGGAAAAAGAATAAACCATGTTGGTAATGTAATCAAGTTAACCATTGGAAGAAGGAGTGTTCATCCTTGAAGGCTCAACTGAAGACTACGGACGAGAGTCCACAAGTAAATATGATCACTATGGACTTGTATCTAGGAAGGGGTATGTCTCTGTAAAACCTGAACTATAATATATCCATGATCCAAACAAAGTGGCTTGTGAATACATGAGCCAATGTACATATCTGTTCTGACAAAACCTCATTTTCTACTTATCAGACTTGCAGTGGTGGGACTGTGAAGATGGAGAACATTCTATGTTCAGGGTGTTAGGGTTTGGACAAGTCAACTTGAGGTTTTCCTCTAGACGTGTCTGGACTTTGTACAGGTTGTTGCATGTCCCTGACATAAAAGAAGAATGTTTTATCTAACTTCATATTAGTTAGCAATAATTTTGAGTTGAACTTTAAATTAATAAAGTTGTCATTCTGAGACATGATGTTTTTTATGGAAAGACTATTTGATAGATTTTAATTTATTGTTTAGAATTAGATGGCGATTAAATAAACATTAATTCAGTGACTCTTTTTAAGTTTTGAACGTTCTAATTTTGTATCTCATGTCGTTAATAATTTAGAATCTTGTGATCTGTGATATGTTAGATTGAGACATGTGAAATTAAAATCAATTAGAAGGATGATGAATTGGGAGTGGATCCATAATGCATTATTGATAAAATTCAAAATGTAAAATTTATGTGCAAGCTAAGACATCTAAGCAGTTTCTCTCTAGAGATACTGAGATGTTAGATCTAGTGCACCCAGATATTTGTTAATTTAATAGTGTGTTGATCAGATATAATAAAAAATACTTTATCACTTTTATAAATGATGAAAGTAGACACTGCTATGTGTATATAATGAAAACAAAGGATGGTGTCTTAAAAAAATTCTTATAATTAAGAATGAGGCTGAGACATAAACATGAAAAGTGCTTAAACACCTTATGTCAGATAAAGGGGGTGGATATACTTCTAACTTCTTTGATGAATAATGCAAGTTATTTGGCATAATTCATGACGTTACTGCTCCATATTCATCACAATCAAATGGGATAGAAAACGTAAAGATAAGACTTAACTAATATGATCAATGCTTACTATAGAATTCTGGACTTCCAACCTATATGTGGGGAGAGGTCTTGAATGCAGATTGCCATATTCTGAATAAGATTCCTCCAAGATATATGAAAAATGTCCTTTTAATTTTAGAGAAATAAGAAACCAAGCTTAAGATATCTCAAGGTGTAGGGTTGTCTCGCTAAGGTGTTAGTCCCAAATACAAGAGAAAGAAATTATGTCCTAAAGTTGTTGATACGGTTTTCCTAGACTATTTGAAAAATAATTATGCATACAAGTTCTTAGTAATTCGATCTGAGATAGAGAGCTTATATGTTAACACTGTAGTTGAACTTTGTGATGTTGCCTTCTTTGAGGATGTCTTTCTTATGAAGACTAGGATTCCTCAAAATCTTACCAATGATGCTAACTCCACTTCAGGATTTATTCCAGATCAAGTGGAAAGGATAACAAATGCGCGATTGAGACTCAACCTGAAGAGAATGACCTTTCAGAAGGAATTAAGTCAAGGAGGATTAAATGACCACTGATAGACAATGATATGGATAGTGACTTTGTTGTCTACCATAAGGAGGGTGATCCATCAAATTACAAGGAAGCCATGATTTCATCTGAAGTAAAATAATTGAAGGAAGCCATCAAATTGGAGATGGATTCTATTATGACAACTGAAACTTGGGAACTGGTTGATTTACCCAAAGGGTGCTCTACCACTGGATGCAAGTGGGTGTTTAAGAAAAAGCTTAGACCTGACGGATACATTGAAAAGTATAAATCTAGATTGGTTGCTAAAGGCTTGCAGAAAGATAAATGTATCAATTATTTTGATACCTATTTTTCTATAACTATGATGACCACAATCTGGATGCTTATAACAATGGCATATGTATATAATCTCTCTATCGACCAGATGGATGTGAAGACCACCTTATTACACAGCTATCTTGAGGAGGACATCTACATGGATCAACTTGATGGGACTGTGACTCTTGTGAATGAGGGAAATGTTTCCAATCTTGTTAAATCCCTTTACAGATAGAAAGAATCACTAAAGCAATGGTATGGAAAATTAACAAAACTATTGTGATGTGGTTTTAAGGATCATGAATCTAACAAATGTGTTTACTCCAAGGTGAAAGGTGATGAGTGCATTGTCTTGTGCCTATATGTTGATGACATACTGTTGTTTGGATCACATGTGAAAATTACTAATGAGACTAAAGCATTCTTAAGTAGCAAGTTTGAGATGAAGGACATAGGTGTTGCTGATGTGATCTTAGGTCTCAAACTGACTAGGTCAGTTGATGAAATTGTAGTTTCTCAATCTCACTATATTGAGAAGGTACTTGAGAAATTGAATATCAAGATTGAAAAGCTATAAGCACTCATTTTGATTAATCCAAAATATTGTTTAAAAACAAGAGTGGAGTACATGTTGCTTAGCTAAGGTATTCATTAGTCATTGGAAGCTTAATGTATCTTGCAAATTACACGATACATGATATTTTATTCTCGATTGCAAAGCTAGGTAGATGCACTAGCTATTCTGACTGTACTCACTGGGAGGCTCTAGATCGAATACTGAAGACTTGAAGGGAATTAATTCCCTTAGTTTGCATTATGATAGACATCCATATGTACTAGAAGAATATAGTGATGCAAGTTGGATAGGAAAAATAGAGGTGTCTGGGAGTAATAATATTTCTGGATATGTCTTTACCTTGGAGGCAGTATAGTCTCATGAGGTTTGTGATGCAGATCATTCTAGCTCAGTCTACCTTTAAGGTTGAGCTGTTTGCTTTGGACACCACATGAATTGAGCCTGAGATCTTCTTTCTTTTTGCTTTGGACACCATATGACTAAGAGAACTTCTTTTTGAAATTCCACGGTAGGTCAGCCAGTTCCTGCGATCTTGGTACATTATCACAACATGACCACAATTATCAAGATCAGGAGTTCAAAGTTCAATCAGAAAACTAGGAGACAAATACAAATTAGACCTAAGACATTAAAGGATTTTGTGTCTCGAGGAATGTTGGTTGTTCATATTGTTGGATCCAACGACAACACGACAAATACGTTGACAAAGGGATTTGATAGATCTTTAGACCTAAAGTCTATGCTTGGGATGTGACTGTGATCCATTGGAAATTTCACTATAGTAGCAATCTAACCTATCTAAGTGGAGACCCCACAAAGTAGGTACAATATGGTAATAAAAAGTTGTTTGAATAAATTCTGTCACTCTTATTTTAATGCTTATGCATGAGTATCTTAACCATGGAAGCCTGAGTGCCATTTAAACTGCAAGTTTAGGAAAAGCATAAGATATGAATGGTTCAATCCTTTATGAAGGATATTAGCAGTGCATCCTTGGAGAACACCAATTATGTGAATGTTACTATGGGTCGTAGTTAAAGGAAGGGGACCTTTTCCTAAAAACACTCATGAAACATGTTAAGGGTGCATGGCCCTTAAGAGAACCAACCATGACGATTGTACCAAGAACACTACTTTACTGTTTCTATCGCATACTTTAACAATAAGGTATGAAGTTCAAGACGTAGTCCACTTTGTTCATTTAGGGTAAAACTAGTAAACTCAGGTAGAGGTTCAAAGAAGAAGAGGACCATACAAGCACTCACGCTTCGCTTCATCTCCGGCTCGGGCATAGGCTTGGAAGCAGTCAATTCGGATCTCGATACTTTTATCGCGGATTTCATTAGCAGGTGATTCCACCACAATGAGGGAATTTGACTTGACTCCAATGAACTAATCTGGCTGCCATTTCAGAATCCAAAGAGACACTCATTAGGGGCATTTTTGAAAGATGAAAAATCATATTTTGGGTCTTCTAGATCCTTCCCTTGGACGTTATTTTCTTCATTCGCAAGAAAACTCATTCATCGTCTTTTGCTCTTTGTTGTTCTACTACAACATGTGATTTCTTTTTCTTTTGGTTACAGTTCTCTGAGGTACTTTCGACGACGATCTCATCGTTGTGTGCGGATGACGAGCGTGCACTGTCGTATCTTAGGAGTGGATCGCTATTACCCTTTTCAATTGTGTTGTGGAGGCGATATCCTCTCTAAGAACAATATGTAATTGGCTGTAGTGATCTCTAATCTAATTTGTTTTTATCTTGTTTGCCACAATTTATTTAGAGATTTTAACCCATGAACCCTATAAAGTTTGTAAATTACCTTCTTGACCACAATACGTTGTGCAAAAAGTTGTGGAGGTTCTTGGGGGTAATTTACGAGGTCGATGGGGTAATTACGTTATGCAAAAGATTGTGGAGGTAATTTAACAAGTTTATATGGTTATTGTGGTAAAAATCCTGAAATGATGTATCTCGCCTAAAATGATGCGTAAATGGTTTGATTTAGATCTTCTTTCACGCATCTTGTAATTACTATATGAATATGATATGCATGATAGATGTCGCCCTGTGGTTAATCTGTTTGAAGCTTTGTCTTTCCTAGATGTCGCCTTAAAATGATGTATAAATGATTTGATTGGTTTAAGCATGTATCTTGTAGTTGTTACATGAATTAGATATGCATAATTATAATATTGTTAATACATAATGCAATGATTCATATTGATGATGGAAGTTATTGTTTAATGTATGCCTTAATGATCCTGTCAATAACATGTGTTGTAATCCTCTTTAATTTTTTTGCAATTTTTCATTCCTTCTTAGAGGGAAGCGCCCGCGCAAGCAAGTGTGGATGGATTTGAATAGCTACGAGAATGTCGGCTTGAGTAAGGCAAACATTGGTGAGAATCCCATGCCTTGAAAACCTAAGGGTTTCTCTGCAAGGTTCGTCCACGCAAGGTGACACAGGTCTGGTCGGACATTCTCAAATCAAAGGGCGCTAATCCTTTATTTTCATAATATATAATCTTGTCGTTTTTTATATGTATTTGTCATAAAAGTTCAACTATCGAGTCTAAGCTTCCACTGCGATATAGGTAGAAGGCGAGAATGGATCTGAGACTGATGGTTGACTGGTCTACACCCCCTTCTCAATAGTCTCCCTTAGCCCTTTGCTTCAACTAGAGCAACATAGGAGCAGAAACTTCGAAACTGCTTCCAAAATGCAACCTTATAGATTGAATTCTAGAATAATGCTCTACATATCCTTAAAATTTTACTGAAATCCAAGATTATTTGCTAATTTATCTTAATGATCAAACATTCTATCAAGATTAAGCAACTTAAATCACATCATTAAAATGAAATTGCATATAAACTCGTATATGTGCGAAATATGGATGAGGGTAATTTGGAGGAGATATAGAGCATTAATTTATGATTCAAATGAGATTGATTTTTGTAATCACATCACAAAATAAAAAAGTAAAGCGGCGGTTGTTCCGAAGCTTTCTCAACAACATCCTGCGCGGTCTTTTTTCTATATATTACAAATCTTCAATGATTACGTCCGACTTTACCCATTTTGCAGCCGAATAGAGATGGTAATTCACACTTTTTATCTCCCCGTCTATCTCAAATAGCAACAAAAATAGCTTACATCGAAAATCATGATATTTATACATTAATATACATTACCCAGAAATTTCCCTTTTGTAAAGGGGAAAACCCAAAAAAGTATTTATTTTTCAGAAAACGTACAAACAAAGAAATCCAACTTTTGACTCAGCAAAACAAGAGCAGGCATGTATATGATGCAAATGTGAAGAATTCAAAGCGTATCTTCATGATGTATTATGATGTCAATCTGCTTTTTAAGACTTTGGAGACATTCGGCAATACGCTTTGTTTCTGCCTTCAACTCCACCAGCGCCTTCAAAACATGGTTCCCTCCATCTTCAACACTAGAATGCATCTCACCTCGGAGTTCCTCATTAACCCATGCTTTCGGACATCGGCGAGCCCTCTTCGTTGTTGCCGTAGCCATCCTCGCCATTTCCTGAATTATGTTTTTGAGCTTATAATTAAGAACTGGATCAAGCACTTCTGTATAAGGATAATAAATCTGAAGTATCGAGAACAAGCGTATGTTCGCTTGTAGTTTGGGTATTTGTTAAAAAATTCCAGACCCGAATTTTGTAACCGGTTAAACAGGTTACTTTAGGTTAAGGCGTGATGTTACGGATCGATCGATTCAGTGCGATGGAATGTAACAACCAAGTTAGAGGTTCAAGAACAATCACAAGATAAACCTTCAAGGATCCACCGAAATGGGCTCGGTACAGCCGAGCAACCCACAGGTTACTGCGCGGGCCATTGTCGCAGCGATCATCTTGCCCCAAGGGCTCCTCTTCCGGGAGCACTTGGTGCCGAAGGAGGGCGACGGGAGATGCAAATGGAAGGACATGGAGTTGCAGGAAGTGGAGACCGTGGGAACTGTTTGAACTGCTCTGTACATTATACAGACGCTAACATTTGGATGTTGATGCTAATATTATGCCATTGTATATATTATAGTTATGATTTTTACGAGTACCTCCTTCCAAGATTCTGAAATTAGAACCATGCACACTGCATCAAAATTGGTCTATTGTAATGCTTTTCGACTAGAGGAGTCTCAGGACGATTTTTAAGAGGAGCTTCCAAAGTAAGCATGCTAAAGTACGTACTTATGATAATACGTTAAGTGTACATAAACAACCGTTGCAATCTTGGACGATCCAAAATACCACGTTATTATGTAGAGCTTACTTGTTTTACAAAGCCATCCATGTTTTTAAATTTGGATAATAGATAGTGATAAATCACCAATTTATCATGTAAATATGGCACAATATTTGAGCAAAATCAAGAGCTAAGTGCTTTTAATTGCCATGTGTGCATAACCAACATGATGTTATTTCATACACATTACGTCATAATTGAGTATGTTTGGTTGCCGGGTTGAAGTGGGTTGGGATAGCCTGATATGAATAGTAGTTGTTTGAGATTTTTACGAGGGTTGAAGGGTATTGGAATAAAGAATGTAATGTGATGTCATTATGATTTGAGATGGAATTCGAACCCACGAATAGAGAATGGTAAACCGGGTTACTCAGAGGTAACCTGATTACCAAATGAGCCATATATATGCTATGCATATTCATGATGATCGCACAAAGTATTTCAAGTCTCAAAATACTAACATCCTAGTAGAACAAATGACCTTTTGCTTCGATTGTTCAATGAAAATAAGTTCTCTAAAATTGGCTAAAAATTCATGTTGACTTCATAAACTTCTAAAAATTGGACTTGATTATTTTGAGCCAAAAAACTCATCCAATCCCCATTATTCTTTAAATTACAACCATACACCCCTAACTCTGCACTACAAGGAAAATAAGTTGTGACTACAGAACTATGGTCACGGATATGGGGTTTGTGGCCACAGAATTGGGCTCTAACCACGACACGTCGTGGCCAGTAGCCGTAGCTACAAGTCTCGTCACGAGAGTTCTCTAGCCACGAATATGTCGTGACCACTACAAGTGGCCACAGAACTTATCGTGGCCACAACTCTTATATGAAGACTTTGAGCACAGATTGTGGTTACGAAAAACTAATGGCCACTGAATTATCGTGGTCACAAGTTTCTGTAGCTACATTCTGTGACCATAACTCATTTTTCTTGTAGTGCTATATCATTCCAACCAATTGGCTCTTCTGGAAGGGAGGCGCATCACCTGGAAGCAACGGCTCACTGCCGCTCACCTACTTCTTCTCCTCCAACGGCCGTCGCCTGCCTCTCCCTCCAACTAAACCGTCTCATCCTCTTCTTGTCTATCTATAAAAATGGAGGAGGGCCGAATCAAGGGAGCACTTCGGCTCCAGAGAGACCCATTTTCAGGTCTTCCAAGCCCTAGCAAGAACCCGTCAGAAGGCTTCGACCCCAAGCACCACCGGCCGGGGCTGTTACTCCTGTGGCCGACTTGCCTTCTCCAGCCCTCCTCGATGTGACTAAAAGTCGCGTCAATGGCCCCGGATCTCCTCCTTACTTCTGCTCACCGCCACCAGTCGTCGTTCGCCGTCACACCTTCCCGTTCACAGCGACACCTCAGATGACACGGGTGACAGTTGCGTCATCGTTGTACTCCGCTATGCACCAGCCGTGAACGGCCCCTCTCTCCCCATCCATTGGCCTTGGTCTCATAGACCGAAGGACCTGTTTGCAAATTGTTTTTCTTTCAATCTTTGTATACAATTGAATTTCAATGCAATTTGGTAAAGATTCAGTTTCATTACGCAACTTTTTCCTTTTTCTTTTTTATTCATGAAAAATGGCATCTTTCATTTTATAATTCGAAGTAATTTCCTTTGACTCCCTTTGGGTGTTTTTCTGCAATTTCAGATATTTTATTTGGGTTTTTATCATTTGTCCCCTCCGAGATATTGCAATATCAGTTATACCCTTATCTTTTTGAGAATATCAGTTGTGCCCTCAACTTCTTCGACAATGATTATTTATACCCTTCGGGTTAGTTGTCGTCCATCCTCAACATAAACAGATGTTAACGTTAGGGATACAAGAGGAATTGAATTAAAAAAAGGTTAATAAAATCAATCCACAACCCTCCTCCTCTATCCCCAGCCCCTTTCCCCTGCTTCCCCACCTCTGCCCTGACATTCGGCCCCCTCCTCCATACCCATCCTGACCTCCCCCAATCGCCCCCCTGCTTCCCCACCTCTGACCCCTCCTCCTCCATACCCAGCCCGACCTCCCTAACTGCCCCCTGCTTCCCCACCTCCGACCCCTCCTCCTCCATACCCATCCTGACCTCCCCCCGACGTCCTCTACTTCCTCACCTTCGGCCCCTCCTCCTCCATCCCCAGCATGACCTTCCTCTGTCGCCCCTTACTTCCCCACCTCCTCCATCCCAGCCCGACCTCGCCTCGCAGCCCCCTACTTGCCCACATCCGACCACTCCATCTCCAGCTCGACCTCCCCCTGTGCCTCGGAGTCCGTCTCTTCGATGCTTCCCTTGGATGCATCCTTCAACGACATTAGAGGAGTATAGAACCAAGATCTAAGAGAGGATCCTAATGTTTGGATAATAATTCTCCTTTTAACCTCACCATGGTTTGAAAAATCATAGTTAAATTCAACTTATTGACGGCTAAAGTACTGGAGGGGCACAACTGATAAAAACCCTTTTATTTGTTCATCACTTATGCTCATAACAAAATTCATTTCATTTTTTCATCATGCACCACTCAGAGAGTCAAGATATTCCTTTCTTTGTTTGAACGTGACCGGTTGATGACAAAGGGGTGAGCCTATTTTCAGAGGTGTGGATGGCATATGTCAGATCATTTTTACTTCATTTGTCTGAAATCTGCATAGATTTGGGCTGAGGATGGGATTTCAAATGTTGCTATTGAGGATGTTGGACATTTATGAGCTTTGTTATGGCCTTATGAAACTGCGGGGATGGAGGACAAGATTCGTGTGGTGTCTATCATTTGGGCTCTGTGGCTTGATAGAAATGGTGCAGTGTTCAGAGGAAAGAGATTCTATGTAGAAAATATTGTGGTTCATGCTAGAATTCTTTGGGATTCTTGGTTCTTGTAATTTTGTTCTAAACCTATTTTTTTGGGTGTACATCTTTATGACGTGGTACCCTTTTTTCCTTTAAAAAATATAAGAAAATTTCAATTTTATTTTATTATAGTTTATTTCAAAAACACCCCTTGAACTTCAATTTTTCACATTTCTGCCCCTAATCTCCTACAACTTTACAAATATGCCCTTAATAGTTTGAAAAATTATAAAAAAATCAGAGAAATCTAAAAAATCCTTGAAAATTCCTGAGAAAGAGAAATAAAGATTTCATTTCATAAATAAAGTTGGAAACACCTTTGTAAATAGAATTAAAGATCATGTAATATATCCGAATTCCTATAGATCGATTCTCTACTTGTCATATGCTTATTGTAATATCTCTTTAACTCCTGATTGAATAAAATTATGGGATTTTTACCCGGCACACCCTATAATCTTTGTCAATTACCTCTACGACCTTTGAAACAACCTAATTCCTCCCTCGACCCCGTAAACTTACTCCGTCTTACTCCACGGACCCTGCCGTTAATTTGAGTTTGCTTGGTTGATTAGCTTGATTTTAAGTTGAGTTAATCAAACCCTAGCAAATCCAATGGTATTTTTTTCACTCTCTCTCCTCTTCCTTCTATCCCCCTCCTTCTCTCCCCGTCGCACGCTCCAAGCGCAGGGGATATGCTTCCGGGAGTGCTTCAGGGAGTGGGGGCCGGTGCAGTAGCTGCATGGGAGGAGATGGATGAGGAGGAGCGGTACGGGGGGGAGGGGGAGCTCGGAGAAGATGGGGAAGGGGAGGGGCGGCGATGGGGAGGTTAGGTGTGAGGAGGTCGGGCGGAGGGGAGGCCAGGGGAGGGGAGATCAAACGGAGGCGGAGGGGAGGTCATGGGAGGGGAGGTCGAGGGAGGAGAGGTCACTGGAGGGGAGATCGGGTGGAGGCTGAGGGGAGGTAATGGGAGGGGAAATCGGGCAGAGGGGAGGTCAAGCCTCGCATCATCGAATCGCATGACGTAGAGGAGTTGCGAGTCCTGGGCGCACTTGAGGGGAAGGAGGGCTCTGTTGGTGGAGCCGGAGGGCGTGGCAGAGCGAGGACGGGAGGGTGAGGGCATGGAGGTCCCGACCCATGTTGAGAGGTCCTGTCCCAGCCCCGTCAGCGCTGCTGCCCTATTATGCTTGTACGTTCCCCATCTCTTTGAGTTCGTCGGGGTCCATTCTTCTGGAAATTACGCGACACAGTGACGGAGCCTCTGTCAGTGATGGTATTTGCTCCTCGATCTGTCTGGTGGAAGTCGTTGTAGCCGAGTTTCCTGTGTTGACACTATTGGTTGCAGCGCGGAGATTGCCACGGTCCCCGACGAGCATGACATTGCCGGAGGATGCCTGAACGAGCGTATTGCCGCCTCTGTTCTGCTAATGGTCGTAGATCATGTTGTCCAGCTCTTTTGTTATGGGGGCAGATCCCGATGCTCTGGTACTCTACCAGAAAACGCATAATGGGAGAGATCCAGCAACCGCAGCCTCCTCAAGCTGTAAACACGGCCAACGAAGTCCACATTTCCCTGTGAGGTGATTCCAGTGGAGATTGGGCAAAAGAAGCAGCCCACATTGCGCGAGCCCAGCGGGCGGAGGACCGTGGGAGGATGAGGGCCAGGGTGACTGAGGTCGAGGAGGTGGTGGATGTTGGGTGGGAAAGGGAGATGAGGGGGAATGGCACTCATTGTAAATTTGATAAATGAAATGGGTATAATGTAAAAGAATATAACGGAATCCGGTTAGTTTTAACGGGTAAATGGATGGGAGTTAACCATAGGGTCTGTAGGGTCAAGGTTAGCAAGTTTACGGGGTCGAGGGAGGAATTAGGTTGTTTCAAATGTCGTAGAGATAATTGACAAAGATTATAGGGTCTGCCGGGTAAAAATCCCTAAAATTATATCTGGAAATACATTGATTTTTGCATGATGACATCATAAAAATGACCTTTTTGCTACATAGTTAAGCGAGGTTTCAAATTGTGACCATCAAAATTGAATTTGAAAGATCAGCATGCACCTGGTCAAGGGAGAGAGGTTTCAAGAGCTCGAAACTAGGGGAAGAGAGGAACAATAGCAAAGATTACTAAGAAAGAGGAAAAAGTTTAAGTTCGTCACGAGGACTAAGCCACCTTGACTACCAGCGGCTAACGGCGGATCTTGTTGCTTGAGAGTACTTTCGATGGGCAAAATGATAGATAGACGGTAAAAAGCAAAACTTCATCTTTCAACCAATAGACCAAAACATGAATGTTCTGCTCCGAAGTCTGATGGGATTGATCGACATGCTCACTCTACGGGAAGGAAGCGCAAATATGGAGCTGTTGGAGTCATAGGACAAGCATGGAGGCAAAATATCGGAGGCAAAGTCGAAGCTAGAGTGGAGGCCGAGTCGGGGATGCACACGTTATCTTGGGACGGTGGGGGGCAGAGATGGCGGTGACGCGTCGGTAGGGTCAGGAGGTGGTATCTTAGGAGGCAGCCTTTCAGGCAAAACCTACGGGATCAGAACAGCAGCAGCATGAGCGCTCTCTCTCTCGCATTTCATGGATCAGCCCATGCAATTAATCTGGGATCAGAAAGTGGGGTGATGGCGGCCGGAAATTAAACAACGAGAAGACGAACCTTCGGAGGGTCCACGGAGTTGGGATTAGTGCAGGTGAACAGCACGGAGGTGACAGCACGCGCCATCCTCACTGCACTTCTCTTTCCCCACCAGGATTTGGATTTTCTTTGCCCCCTCCGGGAGCGCACGGCGGTGATTGACGAAGACGATGAACATGGACGAAGCCAGAAAATTTATTTTGGGAGGGTTAAATTATTTAAATATTATTTATGTAATTTATCTTGTCATTTTAATTGTTAATATTTGGGGCAAGGTTTTAAAAATCGGACTGGACATTAAACCGGTTAGTCTTTGGCTTGGTCCAATCGGGTCGGACGGTCGGTCCAAACCGGTCGGACCTGTGATGATGTTAGCATGACGTCATCATTCATATTGACTCGGAAAAAACCGGACCGGGCTTAATTTACTGGTCCGACCGGTCGAACCGATTTTTTGAACCAATAAACCGGATAGATATATGTAAATATGTATTTATATATCAATGAAATACTCATTTAAAATGTCAAATCTTTCAACATAAAATTATGATTTTCTATTTCGAATAAAACTCTACAAAAGGTAGTCCCATTTTCTATCATTATATATGAATATAATATCGTAATAATTCATTTATAGTTGCTTTTAGAAAATTACCCCAAGAAGGTAGTGGCACAAGTTGTATTCCAAAAAAGAGAGGGATGTAACTGAAATTGTAGAATTTAAGAAGGGTACACGTGATAAAAATCCTATTATTTTATTATTTAAACCTTTATTTTTTGAAAATATACTAAACCATCAAATCCAGGTCAATCCGGGTCAACTTGGTCCAACCGTCCGGGTCCACCCGGTCCGACCACCGGTCTGACCCAATTTTTTATTTTCTTTTTTTTAAAAATTATTACCTAAAACCGGCCGAACCGACCGGGTCGGGGCCGATTCCTGGTCCAAGCAGTCCGGTCCGGTTTTTTAAACCCTAATTTGGAGAGTGGTTCTTCTGATGTAACGTGAGTTACAAAAGAGGTGTTGTAACTATTTTTTGTTCAATTTTGTTTCTTAAAATCATTTGCTATTTTGTATCAACGGCTAAAAGTCTATTTCTCTTTTAAACGAGACTTAAATTTCTTAAATATTGATTAGACTTTTAACTGCTAAGATAAATTAAGAAATGATCTGATTTGAGCGAAATTTGAAGGATATATAGAACAGATTGATTACAACAATGTTTAGATCGTTAAAATTACATGTTCTAGATGGAGGGTAAAGGAGTCTCTATTAGGGTGGAGTATTGGGCTCGATCCGATCCAACCCGGGAAAGCCCGGCCCGAGCCCATCAATTTTCCGTGGGCCTTGGGCTGGGTCGAAGCCCGCTTTTTTCAGCAAAAAGAGGACCCGAGCGGCTCAAGGCCCGCGGGATCAGTCTCGGGCCGGACTCAACCCGCATTATTTTGATTCCAATTTATTGTTATGGATATAATTCATCCATAACACATGAATATTGGATGTATTGTTACGATATAATATCACTATTGATAGATGAAGGAAATATTGGATGCATTGTGACTATAAATCCATGTCCCCTAATTTAGTTCTAATATGATATTTTGAAAAATGAGAGCTCGGGCTCGAGCCATTTGTACTTCGGGTTCGGGCCCGGCCCGAGCATAATATTTTTGAAAAATGAAGACCCGGGCCCGACCCATTTGTACATCAGGTTCAGGTCGGGCCAGGCTCGGGTTTGGGCCGGCCCAGCCCAGTGCTCCACCCTAGTCTCTATTTCTGACGAAATTTGAATGATATGTTGGAGGGATATATAGATAAATATACATGGTGATATTTTTCAAAAAATAAAAAAAATTGCGGAAAAGTGTGGTAGGGGCAACCGTTTTATTTCCTATATATTGATTTTTTGTGGAGATATTGGAGGGCTATTATACATAACATATAAATTTCAATTATTAAATAATGTATTTAGGTTATATATAGTACTATATATCAAACATATATAGGGATTATAGTCGAGAGCCCACGGGGAATCAAAAGCCATGTGGATTTCGGGAGAGGTGAGAGTGCTCATTGGCGCCGCTCATTTTATAGCGTGTTGGGTGTTGGGTTGGGTTTTCGCTGGCGCGTTTCTAATTTCATGGGATATTGACAGGTTCTCAGTTGTAAATGTCTTTTGTCCCTTCTACAATGCTTTTTTGGAAAAAAAAAAAAGATAGTGACATCTTGTGTGTCATTGGATCTTGATGGAACAGTTCATATGAATTCGTAGAAAAAAGTGCGTGAGAACATTTGATAGCGACTGGGATGTGTGCACGCTCTCTTCTTATCTCATTTGATATTTTGACCGTATGTGTCTGTGATTTTCACCCCCATTTGATAATAATTCGATAGTGACGGGATTCGTGTGGATTCTCATCTCATTTGATAATAATTTGATATTGACGGGATGTGTATGTGATTCTCATCTCGTTTGAAGTGGAAAAGTGGAAAAATGAATGTGAATATATTGGTATCTGATTCGTTATCGCATTCGTTTATACATATTTTGACATTCGTATTCGTTTTCGTTTTAAAATGGATGCGGATATGGATATCTTTTTGACATTATCTAATATTTATCCAACAACTAGATAAAATCTATGTCCCTGAAGATCTGGGACACGGCTCGTACCCCAAATATCAAAATGAAGCAACTCAAACAGACCATGACTACTCGGACTCTGACGACTCTGAAAAGAAGATCGGTGATGTTTTCCAAGCTGGCAGGCCTCACATTGAAAGGTGGAACGAGGAGAAATATGAGGAAGAACATGAACCATCTTCTGTAGAGGAAGATGACCAAACCAAAGATGCCATGTGTGAGGAGAAATGGATCCAGCATGAAGAGAAGCAGCACCAGCATAAGGAGAATGAACCATTATGTAGAGAACCCCTTGCTCACGGCCAGTTCCAATCACCCTGCCCGTGAGAATGTCCTGAAACACAGGAGCATTTCGAACAAATATGGCACGACAATGTATATCTTTAGTGATTTGACTAATTGAAAGTAAATTCATTGAAAATTCAGGAGCATAAAGGACATTCTGAAGCCGTAATGCAGGGGTTAAATGTACCTCCCCCTGACCAATAATGAGAGATTGTGTTCCATCAGCTATCACCATTGATCGTCCTGTATGAGATGGACGAAAAAACTTCAACTGACTTCGGTCACCACATAGATGGTGAGATGCTCCTGAATCCATGATCCACTCTGATAAATCTGCCCTGTAGCAACTAGTAAAAGCATATGCTATACTTGAAGCGGATGATGAGGCGGATGCAGCTACCTCTGAAGATCCTGAAGAACCCGCTGATTCATGACTCGGCATAATCTCTCTAAGTCGCGCCACCAGATCATCAAACCTCTGATCAGATCCATGGGAAGAACTCCCTTCCTGCTGAGTCTGTTCGGCAGCACGAGTTGTAGTAGTAGGAAACCCATGCTTAGAATAACATGTTTCCTCAGTATGACGTATTCTACGACAGTAAGTACATGGCTGCCTAGGGGGTCGACTACCCCCTTCCCTGTCATGGCCATCTCGGCCTCGAAACTGTGAAGATCCTACCCTACCACGGGATGCTGCCATGGATGAGGATGTCTGAGATCCATTGAGAGAATATGTAGCAGCAAGTATATCTCACATATCCTTTGCCATGGGCTGACTCAGGATGTCATTGGCTATCTCCATGGATACCGTGTCAGATAACCACACACGTGCATAGGCATCGTCTGCCTCCCATGAGGCATTAACCCCAGTCTTATCAACAGGTTCCTCTTGTGTGAGGATATGCTTCTTGCCATTGCACTGCATCAAACTCATGAACTGCATAGCCCACAAATTCATAGTTTGTTCCATCCATCTTCACCATGGGTGCTGGACCTTTGAAGGCACCTAGGGATGGAACATATGTCTTGTTGTCCGACATGACAATACCAATTTTCTATAGACTGGGGTTACATGTTGTTGACAAGAATGTCTACGCAGACATATGTGATGGTGATTGTAGGCGTAGACTCATACCACAATCCCTTCCATATCTCAAAAGTGTCTCTGAAGACCTAGGCTGTGACCTTCCTCGGGAGGGCGTGTGGGACACAAGATGCGTGCGCTAGGGCACACACAAGCATGCAAGAGATGTGCGCGATAGGGTACAGCCACGCACAGGAATGCGCGAGGGACACATCCGCGCGATAGGGCACAGCCGTGTGATAGGACACAACCTCGCGATAGGGCACAACCGCGCGATAGGGCACATCCACGCACGGGACTGCAGGTGAGGGAGCGCAGGCGAGGGAGCGCAGGCGAGCGCGGAAGGAGCACGACGGCGGCGGTGCTAGGGCTCAGGACCGTCGGCGACGGCGGCAGGGCTTTTGGTGGGGGCACGGATTTAGGGCACATGCTCCGGTCTAAGACCGTCGCTCTTATACCATGTGGAATTAGAGAATGAAAAGATGATTTATTCTCAGCCCTATAGCTCTCTTACATAGGAGAAAAGCTCTATGAGTAAATAACATAAACATGACAGAGGAAATAACTAATACAAATATCGCAACAGATCAAATCTACAATTATTGTTCTAATATCTATCAAGTTTTACTCAAACCTGATTTTTTATTTTTATAGCTATATTATCTTAACGATGAAGGAAAAAAGTCCACATTTAAGGAATTTATATTCCATTTAGAATTGGACTAGACTTTTCACTGTTAAGTTAAAACAGTTATAAACATCAAAATTAGATGGCATAGAAATGTACAATAATCATAGATTCCATTTATACTATTGGATCTCCGAAATCAATTTTGGAAAAAGGAGAGGAACAACCGTCACTATCATGTGATATTAGGCCTTTTTTACAGAAAGGATTACAAAGCTTATTGTTTCATGGGTGGAACTCCGAAAACTCCAAGGTAGGGTTTTGGATGAGGTTGATTATTAAAATAATAGTAATAATAATCAAATTTATAATATACATAATAATATACTCAATGTAGCAACCAAATATAAATGTGAATGATCATATACATATAAAATGTAGCCAAACCGTGATTCTATTTAAAATTTCAACATAGAGACAGATATGAAAGGTCTATTTACATAAATAGTTACGAATATAAATAGATACAGATTAAATACTTGTAGTATAAGAAATACTTTATAGATTAGTGTAATTATGTATTTATTGGATGGTTTATACCCTGGGCGGACTTACATGTATTCCAAGTGAGGCGCGTGCCCTCTAGATCCTTCATGTACTATGCAATATGCCCTATTAGGTAAATTAGAAATCCAATTGAAACTGCCCACCGTGCCCTGCCTCTTCGTGTAACTTCAATCTTTGCCATTGTGGCTCCGGCATCAACTCCCACCGTGCTTTGCCTTTATCTTCTAGTCCTTAAAGTGTAGGTAACGTCATTTAACCATTGATTTTTTTTCTTACCAGTTTATTGGAGACAAATCTTAGTATTTTGGAAGTCAAGTAGATGGAAAACCTATAAAATTTGCAACCTCTATCTATAACATAAATTTAATTTATTTTCTTTAGGTGGATTTTTGAAAGTTATCTAAATTAGGGTTGTGCACGGTTTCGGATTGAACGGATACCCGCCCCTATCCATGAGAGTTGACCCAAAACCATTGATATCCAATATCCCATCACGGGTCGGGTAACCGGTGTAATTTGATCCATAAGTTTCGGAGCATCAACCCGATTTGGATTGGATACCCACGGGGCAACCCGTGAATACCCTTCTCGCTCAACAGAAATCCGTAAATCCCCAACCTTCGAAACCCTTTTGCTGCCTTATGGCCCTCACAATCCCTCACCGTTGCCTCCATTTTCCTACAACACCGAAACGACGACCCCTTGCCGCCTTCCCGCTCCTCCATCCCATCGCCGCCTCCACCACCATTCCACCACCTGCGAACCCCCGCTACATACCCTGCTCCTCCATCTCATCGTCGCCTCCACCACTGTTCCATCACCTCTGAACCCTTACCGTCTTCCCCACTCCTCCATTCTCTCGCCGCCTCCACCTCCGAACCCTCACTGCATCCTGTGCTCCACCGTCTCAATCGCGTCTGAGATCACCTGTTTTCTATTGATCACGTCCGAGGTCATGAGAGTAAGTAATTGTCCAAATTACAATTTCCGAATTGCTGCATTCTAGCTTTGCCTTATGAATTGAAATGGCCTTATGAATTTCCAAATTACAATTTCCGAATTGTCCAACCTTCTAACAAAAAAACACAACATTATCGTCATGGAAGAAGATATATAGCCTGTTATGCATTTTAGTTGGTGTTGTTGTGCATTTCAATATTGTATTTTGATTCATGTTTATGAAATTTGCTTTAAAAAGTAGTGTTGTACTGAAGGATATGGAATTAATCCTCAAGCGCATCACGGAAGCGTGATCGTCGTATCGGATACGACGAAGAACGACTAGTCGCACTAGTTGTTCGGTGCAGCGGAATTTAAAAATTTTTTATTCGATGAAACCACATGATCCGAGAACCATTCTCAGATCGTTTCATCTATAACCACAACAAGTATAATGCAATACCTCTTGAAGCGTGGTTGATCGAGTCTCTAAGAGAAGAGACCTCCTGTCTCAAGTCCGATCGTCGGCGAGACCGCTTGCGAGCGCGGGGATGAACCGCGTTGTCCTCGCAATCCAAGAAGATGATCCAAGCATGGTTGCTCCTGATCTCGTCGCACGAGATCAAACGTCTCCTTCGTGAGAGGAACTCTCCAAGAAGACGGAGAACCGAAGAATGTCGAAGCGGCGGCGCGGTGGCGAAGGCGACGACGGTTCTCTCCTCTAGGGTTTGGTGGTCGGCCACCAATTAGAGGGAGAGAGGGCTGACGTGTGTAGAGAAGAAAGAGAGAGAGAGAGAGCTCCAATATTGCAAGTCCTTAGAGAGCATAGTATGCCTCTCTATTTATAGGTTTTTGGGATCCATGGATCTCAATCCATGGGACACATAAAATCAATGGGTGAGATTGATTTGTGTCAATCCAATGGCCAAGATTGTTGTTGTCAAAAGCAACAAATTTAGGTTAAAATATATTTGAAAAAATCAAATATAATTTAGTCCTAAATAAACCCAACAAATAAGGAGAGAATGTGCATGGAGATTTCATCTCCATGCACCTTCCATGTTGGACGGCCACCCATTCCATATAGGAGTGGTGTGCCGCCCACTATGGGAGTCCATGGAGGCAATCTCATGGATTCCCATGAGATTGCATATCTCCTTGATATTCTCTCTTATTTATTTGCAACAAATTTATTGGGTTTTATTCTCCAAAAAATAATTCACAATTATCTTTGAGAATATTGCATTCTTGCCATGGAAAAAATTGTGAATCATATTCACAACCCAAAACAACACATAATTCATATTGTTAATTAATTACACAATGTGTATCCAATACACATAATAATTAATCAACACATATAAATTATAATTAGCTCTCTCTAATACATTATAAATCACATTTATAATATATTATGAATAATTGGATATTTCTATCCACATTATTCTTATCCACATTAAATCACATTTAATTAAATTGGATAATTTCTTCACACATTCAAGATGATTAAATCACATTTAATCATTATTTCTTCATTGCTTAGATCGTATGGAATTATTTTTGAACCCTTCAAGAATAATGCAATCTCTCCGCAGATACTTGGAGATAAGGACAGGGTGATTGTATTGTTCCACGTATAGTGACATGGATATTGAGATCATATCTCAAATCCAGATCGCGGGCCTCCCATAGATGCTTGATTAAATCAAGACCGTAAATCTAATCTTCTCATTGTATCTGAATCACATTCAGATCAATGTCCAACACTTGGACCAAGATCAGATCACTTCTCTACTGAGAGGAGTCACTAAAATCCATACCCGTTTCATCACTCCCTAGGAATGGAAGCGTCATGGTTATACAATCGTTTATGATCAAATCACCCTCAGGTATTCCCAATACCTGTACATCCTGCATACTGGAAGACTTAGACTAAACCCGAAGTATCGGATCAACTTTATACTGTCTACTTCATGGTTTTATCAGTAAGTTTCTCATTCGATCATTGGGAGTTGGTATCGATCATACACTTTCCAAAAGTGTACATCATACCTAGGTCTTGATCATATACTAAAAGTATATATCAAACCTACAAATTCAGTCAAGCTTCCAAAGCGAGACGACCATGCGCATGGAATTTGATTCTTCCCAATATCTCATGAGTGAGCTCATGTCTTCCGATTCAGTAACTGAACCTGTATGATCCCTTTGAGAGATCGTATTACTCATATGCCCTTATATGCACACCAGCGCGCCGGTGTATAGACCTTGATTAGGTCATCAACCTATTGGTCTGCCAAATGTACATACTTGGACATATAGCAACACATCTGTCTCCGGTCAGAGGATGCGTGCCTATATCATGACAGCATATGATATAGGACTTTGGTTATCTCGATCTCGTTAAGTCAACTCTTTTACCTAACTAATCTGACACCTCCGAATCTCTATTCCTATGCAGAGGACCTGCATCAAGAGGTCGGTCAGATATCAGCCTTCAGAGATAAGGATTGCCATCTCCTACTCAGGCTGGAGATCATCTCTTAACAATCATTTGACGGTGCTTGATGAGTCCTCAATCTAACTCTTTAGATATTCATCCAAGCACCAGCCTCTATGATTCAATAGTTGAATCAACAGCTGTATGATTATTAAGATGGCCATGGTACATAACCCTAATTGTACTAAGGGACCTATTATACAAATTATTCATTCTTCATTTCAGATCAGGGAATGATATGTGCAATAACATTTATTGCATAATGGCTCGCCGTGGGCTCGCATTTCCAACAATCTCCCACTAGCCCAAAGAGCCATTAATGGGCTAATCATTTAAACCCGCACTCATGTGACAATCATAGACTATTTGGAAAATAGCTAGGTAAGCTGATCAGTCACTCTGTTCCCGCGAGACTACGCCAAGTCCTTTTACGGTACATGCATATCCCCAGTAACAGTGCTCGCATCCAATGCGAATGTTGCATCTTATGCAACCAATACTCAATCTAGTTAGTTACAGTGTCTTTGACACTACAGATTAACAATTATCATAACCAGTATTTCCATAATCCTTATCAGAATATCCTTATTCCTGGAGATCACTATCTCTTAAGGTATCCACAGTTAAGACCTTTTAGATCTCTATCTATAAAGTCTTAAGTTTTTGAAGATAAGACTCTGAGATCACTATCTCAAAAATCTTGTCATCTATGAAGATTTTGTTGTTACTGCAACCAAGTGTTTTATTTCCATAGTAGGATTAGTAACAGTTTACTACTCCCACTGCATGGCAGCCATCTGGCTTTTGTACGCATCTAGCATACACCCGACTTCTCAGAACTGATGCCCAAAGGCAAGTAGTTCTAGCATTCACTTCCTCAACTCTTTGAGGTGCTATCCCTTTAGATAGGTCAGTACCATATCTTAAGGGATGGAAGCCATTACTGGAATTTTCCATAAAATGGAATATGTCCAAGATGTACTATAAATGTGACAGTCCCATTATCCTCTTCTCTTTGCTTCTGAAACTACTTCAGAACTAAGATCTGAGAGGCATCTTTGAAATCATATTTCAAGTTATGGAACAACCAGATTATAAAACACTAATTATTATCCTTATATCATTTTCAAATGATTAGGATATCATCTACATTTAGCACGATGAACACAAAAGCACTCCCACTAAGCTTCATATGGTTCATCAAGATTCTATCTGAAATCATAACATTTATAATTTCATCAAATCTTATGATCCAACTTTAAGAAGCTTATCTGAGTCCATAGATGGATTCCTTAGCTTGCACACCTTGCTTTCCTTAACAATGAAGCCCTGGGGCTACTTCATGTGAATATCCTCAAAGAGGTATTCGTAGAGGAATGCAATATTGACTTACATCTTGAAGATGCAACAGTCAAGTTGTGTAGCTAAGGTTAGCAATATTCTGACGGTTTTAAGCATGGTCACCGAAGAGCAAGTCTCATTGCAAGCAATGTCTTCTCTTCCAGTGTGTAGCTTATGGCTACGAACCGTGCTTTGAAGATCTCTACCTTCTCATCAGGATCCCTGTCTCTTGAAGATCCATTTACACCTTTACAGGTCTTACCCATATAGGTGGATCCTCGAGGGTCCATATACAACACTTGTATATGAAGTCTACATTAGACTTTTATTGCTATCCATCTATCCATGCTATGATCTTCAGAAACTTCATCACATGAAGTTTGATCATTGTCAGATTTCTCTAACACATGGAATCCATCCTCAAACTCATTTGAAGAGGTATTAATGTTTCATCTTTAATTGTCCTTTTAGTTTTCAATTTCAGGAGTCTCATTATAAATGAGTTCCTACACTTCATTTTCATCTTGATTCTCAAGAGTCTCAACCTCTAAGAATCACATTCTCGGAGATGAGATATTTTAAGAATCTCAAGGTCATAAAGTAGGTATCCAATACCATCCTTTATTTTCCTAATGAAGCAACACTCTCAAGTGCTAGATTCCAACATACATGGAACCTTATTAAGGATATACATTGTAGTCTCTACTACACATATATACCTGGAAACTAAGGGATAATTATGCTAAAATTCAACATTGATAAGATCATGTCACACATGATCCAATTGTATCTACCTATAACTCTTTTGAGTTAAGGTGTGCTAGGAGGATTGAGATAGAAATGATATTCATATCTCCATAAGGTATTCTTCGAATTTATCTAGTAGGTACTTGCTACCTAGATTAGATCAAATTCATTTTATCTTCCTTCAAACTTTGGTTCTAAACCAAAATTAATGAAATCTTTGAACATTTCAAAGGTTTCTTAGATGAAGAGAAGAAATCTCATATCATACATAATCATCAATAGATATCACATATCCACAATGTTTACTATGATATAGATGATCCGCATACATCAATATGTATGAGATCCTGAATACCTTGGCATCTTACACCATTCCCAAAGAAGGGTGTATTGGACATTTTTACTTTGAATACAATATTCATAAGTATGTAACTTTTGAAATTTTAGACATTCTAAAGTTTCATCTCTTACTAGTCTATTGATCAAATCAATAAACAAATGTCCAAGGCTCGATGCTAGATCATTGTCAAACGATCTTCATCCTCCTATTGATCTTACAGAGGTTTTAATTCAGTATTTAGAAATATTAATGAACCATTCATTAATTTTTCTAATTTAGTGGAGTCCACCAGATTTTAGATTACTATCTGAAATATATCCATCATAACTCTTTATGATAGTTCTATCTCAGAATTCATGTTTATTTCCAACATTTAGAAATAAACAATGAGTGTATTCTAATATCTAGGTCACAGAGACATTCTCTAAGACTAAGGGCTCTCCCACTGAAATTAACAAGTCTATTAATCCAACAGAGATTGTTGCAACAGTTGCATCAATACTCACGTGGATAACTATAAACCTTTAAGATCAAATTTTCCAGTCTTCTTAAAACATATGCAACCCATTGCAAATGTCATCAGAAGATTGAGATACAATTATTTGACTTTATCTTATTCAGTAAGTAAGTCAATATCAATGATTTATGTAGATTACTCTGATGCTCCATCCGAGTCCTTTTCTAAGGATTCTAAACAGACTTGATAGTCATACTATCAACACATCAACTTATTGCAGTATTGGCATTCATCCAACTCTTTGGATGTCATATGGAAGTCATAGAAGTCCAGTCAACTCTTTGACTTTCCTTCTTTCTTGGGTCCAACTCATGCTTCCACTGCGCTCCCTTTATCCATAAGCAATCATTGCTCAAGACAGAGGATCTCTTATTTTAAATTCAAAAGAATTCAAAGTAAGAGTTGTTCAACATTTATACATGCTTCATTAAATTCATACAATATGAATATTATGAAGCTTCATGGATAACTTAGAGTATAAACAGTAGAATGATGACACTCATCATCTACATCCATTTAAACTCTTAAAAAACAAATGTTCAGGTAGGTACTCAAACAATTTGAATACATCATCTCTTTATAGAGCCACCATTCTGCATGATGCAGTGAACCATGTCATTCATGATAAATGTCAAGAGCACATATGTATGCCATAATATCTTCTTAGATTTTATAAGGATTATATGACAATTATGATCATCATCAACATGTCACTTCCAAAGTACATTTGATGATACCAAGACTATAGAGACATACAAACCCTAGGGTTGTAGTCCTATCATCTATTTAATTGTCATTCCTCAATATTATGAGGAAACTTGCACATTGCAACCACATACATTATGTGTCCAATTGCAAGTACAATATCTGGATCATGAGTCCAATCCATGATATTTTACTGGTTATTATTGAGTATATCATTGAGTGGGTTTTAATGAAGGATTATCTGAAATTAGAAATTTGCATAAATATATAAATAAATAAATATATATATATATATTTTACTTTGATTTAGGATTTTTATATCAAAGTTGTCTTGCCTTGTCAACACTGAAAGTTCATTCCCTTAATCACTTTCAATGTAAGAGATATACTTACCATTATATCTCAACAAGATCTGGGATCTCCTTCCTTATCTTTGTTACATCCCAATAATATGAGAATCTGCAACTCCGATAAAAAGAAGCGGGAACACATTCCGCTTTGCAAGTCCAACTTGCATTTCCCAATTCGGTCTTTAACACCCGAGCCCACCACCCCTAAGGCGATGTTGACCCGTCGTTAATTGAACCAACCGTCAACAGGAATAGTACTCGCTATACGCAATCCAATATCGCCCCAATAATATGAGGATCCGATATTGGGGTCACTACGTATACGGCCTTACTCTTTCGAGAAGCGACGAGCCCGATCCATATGCGCTTGCATACAGGAGCTGTCACTTCGGACAGGCGTCTCCCACATGCAATCCCTGGCGACGGAACCCTCCGCCTTGACGGGAGACCATGGATGTCACTTATGTGATCCTCCATATCATATTCAAATTTTAATTAATTATCGTGAATCACATTCACATAATTAATTCTTCCAAGGGAATTATTAGCTCTAATCATATTAGAGTATTTCAATTGGACATAATCAACTTAATCATATTAAATTAATTATCAATCCAATTCAATCAATCAAACTTGATTATTTTACTTGAATATATATATATGGTAATATCTCAAAATACGTATTAATTCGAATTTTAATAATTAGAAAAATACATCTTAATCCCTCGGACATTATCCCGGCCCTACCCGCTGTCATGGCCAGTACCGACGAGAGTGGGACGGACCACATACGTTGCAACCCGCAACCCCAATGCTCTCCGACTAGGCACCATATCCGCCTCGGGAAAGGATAACGCCAAATTGATTAATTTGTACTTGAGATGATCATCGGTTCTTCAACCGAAATTGTACCATATAGTAATAATCAAAACATTTTTGATTATAAGGAAATTTGCTAGACAAATTCCCAAATCCTATTCAAGCATCAAGTTTGAAAGATTGTGGTTTCCAATTATGATTTAGATCACATCTTAATCAATTATTGGTTAAGGCAATGTCATTTAAGGGAATAATTATCATCAAATATTTCACAAATATTTATGCACAATTATTCTAGGAAATTAAACAATTTAATTTCACTAAATGATTAAATGACAATCACCAATCAAACATTAAGTTTGATGAATGTGCTTCCAATTAAGATTTAGATCAAATCTAATCAATTAATTGATTGAGGCCAAGTCAATTATGTAAATAATCATCTTCAAATATTTCACAAATATTTTTCATGATTATTTCACGAAATTAACAATTAATTTCACTAATTGACAATCACTTGGTTCTAGATTAGGACTGTAATTTCAGCAGTGACCCCTTCTTACTAAAATTAGCATATCTCAATCATATTAAATCCAAATTAGACAAAATCAATTTTCTTAGATTGCTAATTTGATTTAGGACAGAATCCAAGTGATGTTACACGCATTTCGAGGCAAGTCTAAACAGTAATTAACATTTTAATCACGTTCAGATCTACAGTTCCCGCAACAGTGCATACATGTTCATTAAAACAACCATATCTAGAGCATACGAAATCCGATTTACGTAAACTCAGATCCTATGGTTTCCTTATTTAATAGGGAACAAAATCCAAGTATTAAATTCGTGTTTAAACAATTTAAACAGTACCGAATTTATTTACTAAACAGATCTGCGAAATCAAATGCGATAAAAAACTTTCGCGACCTTAACGAACCCAAGTCGTCTTCGGTTTTTCGAATCATATTCGAAACCGTCGACCTAAGGCTCTGATACCACTTGAAGGATATGGAATTAATCCTCAAGCGCATCACGGAAGCGTGATCGTCGTATCGGATACGACGAAGAACGACTAGTCGCACTAGTTGTTCGGTGCAGCGGAATTTAAAAATTTTTTATTCGATGAAACCACATGATCCGAGAACCATTCTCAGATCGTTTCATCTATAACCACAACAAGTATAATGCAATACCTCTTGAAGCGTGGTTGATCGAGTCTCTAAGAGAAGAGACCTCCTGTCTCAAGTCCGATCGTCGGCGAGACCGCTTGCGAGCGCGGGGATGAACCGCGTTGTCCTCGCAATCCAAGAAGATGATCCAAGCATGGTTGCTCCTGATCTCGTCGCACGAGATCAAACGTCTCCTTCGTGAGAGGAAATCTCCAAGAAGACGGAGAACCGAAGAATGTCGAAGCGGCGGCGCGGTGGCGAAGGCGACGACGGTTCTCTCCTCTAGGGTTTGGTGGTCGGCCACCAATTAGAGGGAGAGAGGGCTGACGTGTGTAGAGAAGAAAGAGAGAGAGAGCTCCAATATTGCAAGTCCTTAGAGAGCATAGTATGCCTCTCTATTTATAGGGTTTTGGGATCCATGGATCTCAATCCATGGGACACATAAAATCAATGGGTGAGATTGATTTGTGTCAATCCAATGGCCAAGATTGTTGTTGTCAAAAGCAACAAATTTAGGTTAAAATATATTTGAAAAAATCAAATATAATTTAGTCCTAAATAAACCCAACAAATAAGGAGAGAATGTGCATGGAGATTTCATCTCCATGCACCTTCCATGTTGGACGGCCACCCATTCCATATAGGAGTGGTGTGCCGCCCACTATGGGAGTCCATGGAGGCAATCTCATGGATTCCCATGAGATTGCATATCTCCTTGATATTCTCTCTTATTTATTTGCAACAAATTTATTGGGTTTTATTCTCCAAAAAATAATTCACAATTATCTTTGAGAATATTGCATTCTTGCCATGGAAAAAATTGTGAATCATATTCACAACCCAAAACAACACATAACTCATATTGTTAATTAATTACACAATGTGTATCCAATACACATAATAATTAATCAACACATATAAATTATAATTAGCTCTCTCTAATACATTATAAATCACATTTATAATATATTATGAATAATTGGATATTTCTATCCACATTATTCTTATCCACATTAAATCACATTTAATTAAATTGGATAATTTCTTCACACATTCAAGATGATTAAATCACATTTAATCATTATTTCTTCATTGCTTAGATCGTATGGAATTATTCTTGAACCCTTCAAGAATAATGCAATCTCTTCGCAGATACTTGGAGATAAGGACAGGGCGATTGTATTGTTCCACGTATAGTGACATGGATATTGAGATCATATCTCAAATCCAGATCGCGGGCCTCCCATAGATGCTTGATTAAATCAAGACCGTAAATCTAATCTTCTCATTGTATCTGAATCACATTCAGATCAATGTCCAACACTTGGACCAAGATCAGATCACTTCTCTACTGAGAGGAGTCACTAAAATCCATACCCGTTTCATCACTCCCTAGGAATGGAAGCGTCATGGTTATACAATCGTTTATGATCAAATCACCCTCAGGTATTCCCAATACATGTACATCCTGCATACTGGAAGACTTAGACTAAACCCGAAGTATCGGATCAACTTTATACTGTCTACTTCATGGTTTTATCAGTAAGTTTCTCATTCGATCATTGGGAGTTGGTATCGATCATACACTTTCCAAAAGTGTACATCATACCTAGGTCTTGATCATATACTAAAAGTATATATCAAACCTACAAATTCAGTCAAGCTTCCAAAGCGAGACGACCATGCGCATGGAATTTGATTCTTCCCAATATCTCATGAGTGAGCTCATGTCTTCCGATTCAGTAACTGAACCTGTATGATCCCTTTGAGAGATCGTATTACTCATATGTCCTTATATGCACACCAGCGCGCCGGTGTATAGACCTTGATTAGGTCATCAACCTATTGGTCTGCCAAATGTACATACTTGGACATATAGCAACACATCTGTCTCCGGTCAGAGGATGCGTGCCTATATCATGACAGCATATGATATAGGACTTTGGTTATCTCGATCTCGTTAAGTCAACTCTTTGACCTAACTAATCTGACACCACCGAATCTCTATTCCTATGCAGAGGACCTGCATCAAGAGGTCGGTCAGATATCAGCCTTCAGAGATAAGGATTGCCATCTCCTACTCAGGCTGGAGATCATCTCTTAACAATCATTTGACGGTGCTTGATGAGTCCTCAATCTAACTCTTTAGATATTCATCCAAGCACCAGCCTCTATGATTCAATAGTTGAATCAACAGCTGTATGATTATTAAGATGGCCATGGTACATAACCCTAATTGTACTAAGGGACCTATTATACAAATTATTCATTCTTCATTTCAGATCAGGGAATGATATGTGCAATAACATTTATTGAATAATGGCTCGCCGTGGGCTCGCATTTCCAACATGTACAACATCTAAGTACCATTTTATGCTTTAATATTTAACACAAATGTGCAACAAACTTGAGTCATATTAGATATTTCTTGATGTTGATTTGAGGTGCAGATTTTTTAGATAATGATCCACGGGTACCCGCGGGTAACCGAGATCCATGTGAATAATTCGGGTACCCGTTAGTACGGGTACCCGTTGGAATGGGTTGGGTCGATCCATTGGTATGTTAATGATGGATCTGGCCGGATTATAGTTGTACGGGTCGGGTACCCGCTCCATGCACACCCCTAATCTAAATGGTAGGTTTTTCGTTAAGACATCCATGTGTCTTACCTGAGTACATCGGATTGATTTCTCTTTCATAGATCAATATATCTTCGAGATGAAATGCTTCTTTACATTAAAGATGTAAAGTAGTATATTGAATTCTCGAGGTTGAATTTTTTGACACAATTTAAAGAAAAAATGATGAAAACTCAAAAGGTTCTTGTTTATCCACTAGTGTATCTAAAGACTGAATAGACATTGACCTTGTTACACCGTAAGAAAAAGGATATGTGGAAAGCACAAATGTCCTCCCCAAGTTCTTGCCAAGTGCTCAACAAGCCACCCGACGAGCACATGTACTAGCTGAAGTTGTGATCATGACAACCATGACCGCTAGCTTTTATTGCTGAGGACATGTCCTCACCATCAAGAATGGGTAAGAACATGTGCTACCCACATCCTAGCAAAGTGTTCTCCAGATATTTCCTTAGCACTTATGTTACTTAGCTAGCACATGTGCGCTAACTCTAGAAAACATGGAAGAAATATACAGGTTCATCGAGGTTTCGAAGCCTCGTCGAACCTGTACACGTAAACCTAGAGAATCATTGAAAAATATACAAACTAGCACATAAGCACAATGAAACATACTAACACTCATGAACCTAAGACAAACACAGAAAACACATGCACCCTCTCTTTCATACAAACACTCATGAACCTATGACAAACACATCTAACCTAATCTAATAACACAAACAAGCACACACTAGCATATACATATGAACACTGTAACGCAAACATAGACACACATGAAGCTAAGAGAAGTACAGACATAACATATGCGATGTCTTTCTCTCACATTTACAAGGAAATACACATACACACTATATTATTGTAACGCCCGGGGATTAGGTCCCCAGTCCGTTATCGAGGAAAACTGACCCTAACAACTTATTGGGTTCGAGCCCAAATAGACCCGTTAACAACCACCCAAAATGCTTAAGTTCAAGTTGTCAAGTAGTAATCCCCACCACTTATAAACCACACCCACACTTTGTGAGTTTTAGATGTGACATTATGTTTGGGGGTATGTGTGTTACAACCTCCCCCACTTATATTCACAAAATCCTCATTGCGACATGGTCCACTTATTCCCTATGACAATGGCGGTTGCACGCTCCGGGTAGCCATTTCCTCCTAACTCTTTGTAGGGAGGGCTCTACCTCTCGGGTAATCCTTTCTACTATCAAAGGCAACCCACTCTGATACCATTTGCATGTAATGTCCCGAGCGTAGGTCCCCCGTCCGTTATAGATAGGGACGGAGCCAGAAATTTCTACTTGGGGGGGGCCAAAATTATTGAGACTATATATAAGTTATCTTTGTTACTATTTCTCATTGTAATTACTAAAATGGTTTTTATCACTTGTGCCCCTCTGAGATATAGTAATTTCAGTTCTGCCTCCATCTTTTTGCTAATATTAGTTATGCCCCTCACTTCTTTCTCCGTTATCACTTGTGCCCTTCCGTCAGATTGACCGTCAATGAGTTGACTTAACCATGGTTTTTTCAAACCTTGGTGCAGTTAGTTGTCCAGACTTCTTCATCTTCTTCCTCCTCCATTTGTTCTTCTTCCTTTCTCTTCATAATTTCTCTCTCTTAGTGACACCTTCATGCATCCATCGAATCTCTAAAATTTTTGTATTTTCACGGATATATCACTCATTACGAATCAAACGGTGAATTTTATCGAACTTTTTGATGAATTTTTATGAATCAATTAGTTAAAATTTTACATTTTTTAAACAAGAATTGAAAGCTCTCCAGTTTCAGCCAGACATGCGAAGGAGGAGGGCGGAAGGGGGAGGCGTAGGGGGCGGGGGCGACACGGACGGGGGCGACCGACACCAAGATCCCGAATAGGTTCACCGACTAGAAGGCCAGATTCAGCAGCGCCAACCCCCGTCCGATGTGCATCCTCCTCGCGCTGCCGTACACCTCCTCCTCCGCCTTCACCACCTCGCTCCGCACCCACTCCGAGATCGCGATCATCCTCTTCGCATTGTAGAACATCGGCACGAAGGCCCTCACGGGCGCTGAGGAGCCCCGGCCTCCGCCGCCCCCTCCGCGAACATCTGTTCTGCTAGTAGGAATGCGTGCAGGGTCACCGCTTTGATCCCCCTTGTCCTCCTCCAGGATCCCATGGAAGATGTACACGATCGGGAGGAGCAGGCCGACGACGACGTCTGCGGAGGCATACGCGGTGAGGGCGCGGGAATCGGTAAGGTCAGGGTCGGATCCGATGGGCGGTGGGGGGAAGACGATGCGGGAGAGGAAGAGGGCGTAGGCGAGGGAGAAGAGAAAGAAAGAGAGGTCCTCGAGGGCGACCATGCCGCTGGTGGAGAGGACGATGATGACAGCGAGGGAATTGTGCTCGCGGAGGGAGAAGAGGCGGAGACGACAGGGACAGTTTTGTTTTCACTGAATATTTCTCTTTTGTCAAAGTTTTATTTTTCTTGTGATATTGTAAATGTTGAAGTGGATTTTATATCTTATATATAATTTTCAAGATATGGTAATACATTATTCATATTCGTTGATATCAACATCGATATCCATAATTATGTAGATATATATGGAAATACTTATACGTTTTTCCATAACTGATCATTTATATCGTCATGTTAGTATCTTTTGTAGAATGATATTAGTCTTTATACTCTATATGATTATCTTAATGATACCGTCATGTTGGATAGCTAATTGGTTGCTTCCACCCCATTTTTCGATGAAATTTGGTTTTTTTGAAAAATACCGTCATGTATTTTCATTATTATATCATTCTAATATATCATTCAAATTTCATCAAAAATAGAGACTCTTATGCCTTCATCTAGAACATATAATTTTAACGGTATTATAATCATTGTAATTGACCTGTTTTAGATGGAGGACATAGGAGTTTTTGCTTCTGACGAAATTTGATGACATATTAGAAAGATATAGTGATGAAAATACGTGATGGTATTTTTAAAAAAATCAAATGTCAAAAAATGATGCAGTGGCAACCAGTTGGCTACCCTGAGGGAGCAGCCCCATTAAACCTTTATATGGATATATCGATCTAGATATAATTTTTTGTTGATATGAATGTAATATCGATATTTGTATCCATTTGAAAACTGATGCGGATACTGATGTCAGAATTTGAAAATTGATGCGGATACGGATGTCAGAATTTGTATGATATTGATACGATGTCGTATAAGATATAGATGTATTTATATCTATACTACTTGTAAATGGGAGATGGGGGGGCATTATATACAACTTATTATTTTCTATAGTTAATTTTTTTATTTCACATATAAATTATATTCTAATATAATAATATATTGTATACAAATATTTAATTGGGAGACTTGGGGGGGCCAAGCCCCCTCCCGCCCCCTATCTCCGTCCCTGGTTATAGAGGAAAACTGGCCCTGAGAACTTGTTGGGTTCGAGCTCAAATGGATTCGTTGGTAACCACCCAAAATGCCTAAGCTCAAGTTTCCAAGTAGTAATCCCCACCACTTATAAATGGCACCCACACTTCGTGAATTTTAGATGTGGTACTATGCTTGAGGATATGGGTGTTACAATTATAGACTCACATACTAACTTACACAACAACACACATAGACTCTCTTGCACATACACTATTCACTCTCACTACGTACATTCACACTTTGCACATGCACATTCATTTACACTCATATACATACTCTATCTCATGCACATATAACCACATTTATATTTATAAACTTTCACACATATAGCATTCACACATATACTCCTATTTACACTTTCATATATATACTCTACTCACAAACAATAAACATACACATATCTCATACATAAATAATATAGTCTCTCTTGTATTCATCCACACATGCATTCACTCGTAGAAACACATGTTCATTCACATGCATTTGTGCATATGTACAAACATCCTGAAACAAATTTAACTAACAACACAATCCTTCTATTCCAATCCTCTTGTATACCTTGCAAGGTACACAAGGGAAGTGTATACCTTGTTCCAAATTAGCTTTGAAAAAAAAAGTTGGCCACCTTCTTTTTTAATCGGGTTTGATGGGATTGCCCTTACGTCATTTTTCTGCAATCTTTATTTTTTTGAAAAATATCATCATATATATTCATCTATATATTTCTCCAATATGTCATTCAAATTTCATCAGAAACGGAAAGTCTTATGCATGGCCTCCACCTAGAACATGTCAATTACAGCAATATTTAGACCGTTAAAATTATATGTTCTAGATTAAGGGTATATGAGTCTACGTTTCTTACGAAATTCGAATGACATATTGGAGGTGTGTATGTGTGTGTGTATGGGAAAAAAGAGTATATTCCTTGTGTGTAGCTAACTTACATGCTCCCACCTCTTTTCCCTATATATTTTTTGTTTTTCTGAAGTGAAACCTATTGAAATTTAGATCACAATATGTCACAATGGTATCATTAAAAATTCGACTTAATTTGAGACTTTTATCACCTCCATCAAGATTGTCAGATTTTAATGGTCTCAGAATTGTTGAAATTGATCCCCTTCAAATGGAGTGCATAGGAGTCTCTGTTTCTGACAAAATTGTAATGGCGTATTAGTGGGATATAGTGATGAATATGTATATTTTTATTTTCCAAAAAAATAAAAATATGAGGAAAATAAGGTTGGGAGTAGCCAATTGGCTACACCCCTCATTTAACCATAATATATATACATATATATACACATATATGAAGAGGAGTGATCTTATGAGAGCAAAAAAATTTGAGAGCATGAGAGAAATGATCCTGAACCACATGATTCTGTTTTTTCTCTCCTGATCTTCTCTCTCCTAGGTGAATCATGTAATCCAGAATCATCCCTCTCATGCTCTCACAACTTTTTGCTCACACACATGCACGCGCACGCGCACGCGCACAGTGAACACGGTTTGATTTCTTCCGATCGAACCACTGATCCGACTTGGCCGAACCAAAATCATACTACAACTATTCACCATGGGGTCCTTTTTTTCAAACCAAAATATAAAAATTGACAGGTATTTAGATGGACACCATAAGGACCAGCGTGGTGACATCAATAGGTATTTAGATGGACCAAGATATATTTTGGATCAAAGTAATCTTCATTATGCATCGATCCCGAATTAGGGTCTTCACTTCTGAAATCTTTCCGGTGAAACCTCGCCCTAAGATTAGGTCTCTCATTGTTATGTTTCAAACCGAAGATCAGTAGATACCTTTTTATAATTTATCCACTGGTTATTGATTTTTTACAATTCTATGTTTATGAAGCGGATCGTTATTTGCAACAGATTCTACTGTAATGTGGGGATGGGTGACACGCAGCAGTTCAAAATACAACAGTCAGAAATATTTGAGAAAGGTTTTGAAACCCACCTGAGCTCCCTCCCTCCATTGACATTCCCTGCCTCTCACATCGATCGGCTCCCATCCGCCCGCAACTTCACCTCTCCCCCATCATCTTCAATTCGGAAAATGGGAGTAGCTAGGGCATGATTTATCCTTCTCCTATCTCAAAGCCATGCACGATGGAAGATTGGCAGAACAGAGTGTTGCTGCTCGAACCTTCAAGGTCGGGCTTCATCTGGTGTATGTCTCCATTGGTTGAAAGATGATAGTATCATAAGAAACTTAGAATTAAAGGTAGCATCAAATGTACTTGCATAATTCGTATAACATATTGCCGATTTGATAGGTGTACATCTCAGGAGATCGAGGATGGATGAGTTAGAGAGATAAGTGAAGTCATGTGGGTTCCACACATTGTCGCTCTGAAGTCCAAATTAAAATAGTCCATCAAACCTCTAAATCAAAATGGAAGGAACTACAAAATAGATCGATCACTCATAGCTCATGACATCATCATCAAATCATCATGATGTATCACATCCTCAATTCGGTATGCGTGATAAAAAATCCTCAAATAAGCATTACACCTAGTAATTCGTGCAATCATCAAAGTCCTCAATAAGCTCTATGCACATGTTAGAATCAAATCCGCCCAAAAGTAGCATGTCAATCTCAACATCCTCAAGACGTGTCCGACTTACTCAAATAATCAATGTAATCTGAAAGCCTCGATGCATGCTATATCTACAAGCACGTCAATCCCGTGTAAAAGAAGAGATGATACAAATGGGACGAGGAGCGTTGGCGAGATGAACTTGGACACAGACAACATCATGGTCCAAGGAGAGGGTCTCCTTGAACTGGACTAGATATGAGTGATATGGGCAATGAGGAAAGCCGAAAAATCCAGCGAAGATGATGAAGCTCAAGTCCCAATATCACAACTCGAATGCAAATGAGGAAATAAATACACAAGAGAGGTAGAGAGACCCAACGATAAAAATGATGACTCACACGGATAGGAGCTCAAACTCAAAGAGATATGGAAATGTAGATGGACTCAAAACACAATAAATGTATAAAGCAGACCCCTACTTCACCTACTCAACACAGTGAAGATCGAGATGTGATCTTTTTATCTTGTCAATTTTAGAGTTAGGTAATCAAAAAGTTGTATACACTGAAGATAGGCTTGGGATTGGGACACTAATCCTTAGCGTGTACGTAGGAATAAAATGCACAAACAAGTAAGGGGTTGCTCTCCCCAAAGCAATGAATTCATTAGATTTTTATTTTTAAGTCCAATAGAGTTAGTAGTCCCAATTTTATTTAGGTTGTCACTTTTTTTAGTTATTTTTCAATGCACGTGCCTAACGATGTTTTCAATTTCTATTGGCATCGTAGGTGAGTAAAATCAGAGGGAGAAGATCAGAAAAGCCATGCATGTCGGAAATCGATGATGCATGCAAAGTTAGAAGACTTACAATACTTCCCATCTCTAAGACTTACAATGCTTCCCATCTCTCTCCTTGCAGGATGCAAGACAGAATTGAAACCTTTACTATACAAGATGCAATCCGATGAAATCTTCCTAGGATAGTAACTGCTATTATCGTGAAGCACAAAATGTTAATTATTTGGAAACAAACCCTATGATCCGGTCTTGGAGATATCTCGGCGCTTGCCGCAACGGGACCTGCTAGCGATGTATGATGTCTCTCATGGCGCGAAGTCCATAAGAGAATCTATAGGTACATGCAACATATATTAGGCTTTGAACCTTAATCTATTGAGCGAGAAATTTCTAAGCTAAGACTCATTCACATAAAATAAATAAAATAAAATCAGAAAACAATAAATAAAGTGAAGAAAACTCAGAAAATACGACGAGTCCCCCAAGGGAACAATCCCTCGGGCACTGGAACTCGTGAAATAGATGTATCTAGAGAGTCTGAATTATTACATATAAATGTCTCTCTCTCTTACATGAATATACATAATAATAATACCAAAAATAGTGGAATACTCTTCAAAAATTCTCCTCCATTTGCCAAGGTCCTTCCTCATGTAGCGATCCCTCGCATCTAAGTCAAACAAAGAAGATGGTCAAAACAATAAAAAATAATATCCAATAATAAATGAAAAATAATAAATGAATAATATAAATAAATGCAATAAATAAATAAATAAATGCACGAGAGATAAATGATAAATAAAATAATCTCCAACTATGTGGTGTTGCTCCCCAACAACGCTTCCATTTGATAACCCAAAAATAATCATTGTTCATGAGTTCCACAAAAGGTGAGAGCTGACGAATCGCAAAATCGGCCCTTAAGAATGCTAAATTAGCACTTGGAAATGTCGTAGCAGTCGAGCCGATTTTGGTCGTCAAAAGATCAAGTCATTTAAAGTTATGCGATAATAAATCAAAATGAGATGATCGTTATTTATTTTACTTGGCAAGAAACCAAGGTCGAACTAAGGGACACGAGCCTCTCTTGTATTAATCGGATTTAAGTGTATTTAATTAAGTGTTGAATTAAAGCATATAGGTCAAAACATGCAGAGACACAACAATGCATTAAAATTAAACATGCATTTTTTTAAACATTTTTTTATGCAAATAAATGCCATGCAAAGCGAATGATATGCCCCAAAATTATAGTCACTTGAGCCATAAAAAAATACGAATTAAACTGAGTTAACATTAAGAAGCATTCTACACTCATTAAGCAAGTAGGCAGGGCCAACAAATAAAACAGGACACTAAGATGCTAAGATAATACACCACAGTTCATAGTGTCAAATTTAAACTTAAAGCCAACCATAATAAAGAGGATGAGAAGAGCTTCAAAATGAAACTGAAATCAACTCGATTGGAGCTATATAGCTCAAGATAGGCATAAAAGAAGACAGGGGCATAAATGCAAGAAAACATGAAATGATAACTACAAAAAGGTCCCTGGGAAGGACTAAAAAATAAATAAAATAAGATCAGAGGCCTTCCCTGTAAATTAACCATAAGCGCGGGGACCTTTTTGCAAATTTGGAGAAGTTTAAGGGCAGCTCTGCAATTTACCCAGAGTAGCACGTGCGAGGCACGTGCTATCTAGGCTCGGAAGGAGGCTCGGCAGAGGCTTGGTTGCTGCTTCGGCTAGGCTCGGGTGGTCCGAAGCTCTAGCAGGCTCGATGTAGGCTCGGGAGCGTCCAAGCCTGGGGCTAGGTCGCTAGGCTCGGGAGAGCTCTGGATGAAGACACGTGGCTGAATGTCGGCCCTTGGATCGTGATGATCCAAGGGCTGCTGAAGGCGATGACGCGGTTCCATCTAGACCGTTAAATGGTCACCGGGGGTGGACCATCCAACGGCGGCTGCTCTTCTCCCTCGGCCGAAGGCTGGCGGCGCATTCTGGGCTCCGGCGAAGGACCCCCGCCTCCGCCGCTCTGTCCTAACCCCGGTGGTGCTCGCCCGAGGCTACTGGAAGGTTGACGATGAAGTTCGCAGCTCGGACGAGGTGTCTGGTAGCTCAGCTCTGGTCGCCGGGGCTCCAATGTCGAGGACGACAGTCACGAAATGGGCTCCGGCGAGGCTCTGACCGTTGCGCGTTTAGCGACCTGCAATGTTAGTAGCATGTAGCCGAAGCCTAAGGGTGTGTGCGTGAGCGAAGTGAGAGTGAAATGGAAGCTCGTCGGGGTGAAGAATGTGGAGGAGCTCGGAGCTCCTCCGCCTCGCGGCGGAGGAGATGGGTCGGAAGCGACGAGGTATGGAGGAACTGAGAAGGTGGTGCGCGGTGAAGGGGAGATGAAGGCGAAGCTAAGGGAATGGACCATGGAGGGTAAAAACGGCCGGAGAGACCTGATTAAATCAACGAATTTAAACGAAAAATCTAAGGAGGAAGAGGGATCACTTACCTGGTCGGAGGTGGTCGGATGGCTTGGGATGGGGCTCTAATCGAGCCCCGGGTCTTCGCTGGACACGGCCAGCCGGTCCGTGCAGCTCAAGCGGGCCGAGGGCACCGCAATGCCGTCGTGATTGGCGGCGGGTCGACACCGGGGAGGGAAGTCGTCGTCGCTCGATCCCCTCGCCCCTCTCTGTCACAGAGAGGCGGAGGAGGGTTGGGCCTCCTCCCACGTAAAGGTGGACACCGGCGAAGGGGCGTGGGGCCGGTGTATTTAACGTTTGAAGGTGGCAGAAGTGGTGGTGGGCGACGTGGGTTTGAGGAGGAAATGGGGAGCGTGGAGAGAATGACTGGGTTCGTCGACTGGTGCGCGAGGCAGAGGGAAGATCGGAGAAGGTCGTGGGGTGCTTGGCACGTGAAGGTGATGGCTGGTGAGGGCGAAGAAATGGGAAGGGGGGCGAGGTCTTCGCGCGTGGAGATCGTGTGAGAGAGGGGTGTCGTGAGGTTGACGATAACGCCTAGCCGTTGGATCTGGGGATCCAACGGCGGGCATTTAGGCGCAGAGTGACGGTGTGGATCGGATCAGGGACGGAGCGATTGATGGCAGATGGAGCGGCCACGTGGCGAATCGTGAGTGAGGCACCATCGGGCGGTTTGGATGAGACTGAGGACTTGATCAAGCGGTTGAAAACAGGGGGTGGATTGAGCGGTGGAGATTAAGGGAAAAGATGATCGGACGGTTGAGGGCGAGCAGCTGGCATGGAAAGATGAGGGCCGTTGGATCTCAGGAGGAGATCTAACGGCCAAGAGTGGTAGCGGATCCAGCAAGAAGGAATGGGGCCACGTGGCGCCCCCAGAGGCGGCCACGTGGCCCAATCAGATTTATTGGATGGAATTTTGGATTTTTGGGGGCTTAAATGGTCGATTTTGAGAAAACTCAAAACATGAAAGTTGTAGATCTTGACGAGATCTACAAGTTTCATGTTGACCAAAACTGGAAATGAAATCAAACAAGGACCCGAAATATTTTTGAGGGTATTTTTAAGTCTAAAAATACCATGAATTTTTGCTTTGTTATTTTTTTGTGGTTTTTAATTTATTTAGGACTCTGTTAATTATATGACATTAACAGGGAATTATTGACAAAACAATAAGCAAGGGGGTTAATTATAAGAAATAAAGATGATGAAACTGAGGTTCATCACCCCCCTATACTTAAACTATGCTCGTCCTCGATCATCAAAAAGAATGACTAAGTTGGATTAACCCCCTTGTGCATGTGAATACAGGATCCAATCTGATCAAGTCGACTCGGTTTCAGAGATCCAAAATTTTAGAGTTCAACCCAGCCTTAATCAAGAGGTTTCCAATTCCTCTACTTCTCTAGACTCTCTCTGATGTACATATAAACTAAAGGATATGAGTTTAGTGTTGACTGCAATTTCGAGAGTAGAGTCAAGTCTTCACCCAAAAACTTGGTCTGAGAAAATCTCCTAAGGACCCAATCCTCAACACTAGGGAATCAATCAATTCTTGCATTCAGTCCACCGTCTCTTTAGTTGTCAGACTTAGAAAATGTAGATGGTAGGCCAGAAATGGAGGGCATGGGTTTGTGTCAATTCTTCTCTCCCTCTCATTGGAACAAGGATTCTCTCTAGTGCCGTTTACGCAACACATTTTTTTTGGTGTTAATCAGTGCGTCCGTCAAGAGAAGTTGGAGCCGTCTGCACTTGTTTTTCTGGGAGTACACCGTGGTGTGTCTCTTTTGAGTACCTATCGTACCTTCGACACCCAGACTTGTAGCATTTACGATGCAGAGCCCTTTTTTGGTGCAAGCCCGACTCCTGGTCCTAATAGCGGTGGTCCAAGTAGACACTTTGAAATGGTTGGGAGCGCTCGCCTTTGGTGGAAGCTCTTTGATATTTGACTTTGGTGGAATGAGAGCTTTTCTTTGACATTTCATTGTAGTATTTTTGGCTAGCTCCACTGCTTTTACCAAGAGTTGGCGCACACTGATCAACAATTTTTTATTTATATCACACCCAGGCACTTAGGTCAATGTCAAGAGATTAGTATAAGAATCAAGTTCTCATACTGGCTAATATTGCTGACACTCAGGTTTCCTGAAGCCTTCAAAGATTTTATCCCATCCTCGAGCATCATTAGATCAAATCCAGACTCGAATCTCTCATCCCAGTTCCTCGAGTGAAAAATCAACTCATCTCAATCAAAACCGCAGTCGTGCATGTGATGTGCTGATCATATTCTCTTTGTCTGAGATTAAGCATGGAATATAGCATGCAAATCTAGAGACCTAAGGGAATGTGGATGATTAAGTCTAAGACCCTGATGGTTAAGGCTGGTTAACCGCAAATCTCAAAGACCTCAAAAAGCTAAGTCTCCTTGACCAATTCAGATCCTGGGTGAAAAGTGTAAGTGTAGAGGACTAATCCAACTTCTTCATTCAAAAACAAGATTTTTTTTAATTTTGCTCATTTTTATGGATTTTAGTTTTTAAAGTTAAAACACAGGTTAGACTCAACTTTCCTTGATAAAAGATTTTCAAAACCATGTCACACAAATAAAAGATTTTCAAAGCATTTTTCAAAAAGATTTTTCAAAACAAGAAAAAAACTCATTTTTCAAATCATTTTCGAAACTATTTTTATCAAAATAGTGTAACATAGTGTAGAAAAGCCGTGAAATCATTTGAGTTCTCTTAGTCCAAAGAATTTTACTTTAGCCAAAAAGTTTTAAATTTTTCAAATTTTTCAGATATTAGCTAAAGTAAGTAAATTGTATATATGGTATACCCCCCTATCCTTAAACTTTGCTATGTCCTCATAGCACTAAATGCTACGAGTCTATAGTTCCATTTAAGTACAGAGAAATATACGGGAGCTAAGAGGTGCTCCCCCTATACTTAGGTTAGAAATAACCTAAATATAAAGGCAAGAAAAGACGAGTAGAGAAATCACAGGGACTTGGGTCCCCCCTATACTTAGGCTGAGATTAGCCTAAGTATAAAGATGGAAATTGATGTTGGAAGAGACCCAAGGTGAACGAAGAAGAAGGATGGATGTACAAGTGAGCGGTTGAATCTTCGGAGATGAAATGGAGTGTCTTTGGTTTTGGGGTACGTGCCGCATCATACAAGGCTCAATCAAGCAAGCAAACCCTTAGTTCCACCAACTCACACATGAAACCAACCAAAGTTGGTTTATTATCTTGTCTATTTTATTGGTGATAAAACATTTGATTTTTACGCAAAGAAAAGAAGTGAAGTGAAAATCATTGTGTAAGCGAGGGTATTGCTCTCCCAAAACCGAATTTTACTCCATTTTTGGTTGACTTGCAATTAACAGTCCCAATTTTATTTTAGGTTATCACTGATTATGGATAGCACAAAATCAAGAAGTCATCGTCTACCGTTCATTCCCTTTTTCCATTTAACCTAGGTGATCACGTTAGGAAAACGAAACCGAGAAAAACATGTATTCGATAAAAACCACGATCTAGGCTAAGCGAGAAATCATGCAGTGATTTGACAAAAATACGTGAAAAACTGGGGCTGTTTTGAAAACCGAAATCAATGTATGCAAGTCGAATAAAACCGCACCTAATCATGCATCTATTAGCGGTGATTAATCTTCATTAATTTTTAGCTACGTGATGCGAGATTATTTGCGTCTATCATTTAGTGTATCCTACCTACGATCAAGCACATAAAAAATAAAATGAGCTCGTAGAGCCGCGTGCCTATCCTAGGTCGACACTCAAGTAGGGACGATCCCCACACAACCACGATCGTTCGATTACAATCGCGAGTCTTCGATCGAAGACCGCTGTAAAAGACGAGTTTATTATAATCAAAAATAAAATGCGACACATTTTTTTCTTTTCTTTCTTATCGACTCCAAGCATGCTTCTGCGGCTCCTCGCAGCGAGGAGTATCCTGCTCCTCGCCTCCTTGATACATCAAGGGCCCTGCCACAAAAACAATAGTTAGATATCAAATAAGGAAGAAAAAATTTTATATGCAAAATATATGATCATTTGACCTATAAAAAGAAACACTAAATTAAAAGCACAAAAATCCAAAAAAAATATAAGAAATGAGCCGTGTCCCCGGCAACGGCGCCATTTGACGAATCGCAAAATCGGCTCTTAAGAATGCTAAATTAGCACATGGAAATGTCGTAGCAGCCGAGCCGATTTTGGTCGTCAAAAGATCAAGTCATTTAAAGTTATGCGATAATAAATCAAAATGAGATGATCGTTATTTATTTTACTTGGCAAGAAACCAAGGTCGAACTCAGGGACACGAGCCTCTCTCGTATTAATCGGATTTAAGTGTATTTAATTAGGTGTTGAATTAAAGCATATAGGTCAAAACATGCAGAGACACAACAATGCATTAAAATTAAACATGCATTTTTTTAAACATTTTTTTATGCAAATAAATGCCATGCAAAGCGAATGATATGCCCCAAAATTATAGTCACTTGAGCCATAAAAAATGCGAGTTAAACTGAGTTAACATTAAGAAGCATTCCACACTCATTAAGCAAGTAGGCAGGGCCAACAAATAAAACAGGACACTTAGATGCTAAGATAATACACCACAGTTCATAGTGTCAAATTTAAACTTAAAGCCAACCATAATAAAGAGGATGAGAAGAGCTTCAAAATGAAACTGAAATCAACACGATTGGAGCTATATAGCTCAAGATAAGCATAAAAGAAGACAGGGGCATAAATGCAAGAAAACATGAAATGATAACTACAAAAAGGTCCCTGAGAAGGACTAAAAAATAAATAAAATAAGATTTGAGGCCTTCCCTGTAAATTAACCATAAGCGCGGGGACCTTTTTGCAAATTTGGAGAAGTTTAAGGGCAGCTCTGCAATTTACCCAGAGTAGCACGTGCGAGGCACGTGCTATCTAGGCTCGGAAGGAGGCTCGGCAGAGGCTTGGTTGCTGCTTCGGCTAGGCTCGGGTGGTCCGAAGCTCTAGCAGGCTCGATGTAGGCTCGGGAGCGTCCAAGCCTGGGGCTAGGTCGCTAGGCTCGGGAGTGCTCTGGATGAAGACACGTGGCTGAATGTCGGCCCTTGGATCGTGATGATCCAAGGGCTGCTGAAGGCGATGACGCGGTTCCATCTAGACCGTTGGATGGTCACCGGGGGTGGACCATCCAACAGCGGCTGCTCTTCTCCCTCGGCCGAAGGCTGGCGGCGCATTCTGGGCTCCGGCGAAGGACCCCCGCCTCCGCCGCTCTGTCCTGACCCCGGTGGTGCTCGCCCGAGGCTACTGGAAGGTTGACGATGAAGTTCGCAGCTCGGACGAGGTGTCTGGTAGCTCAGCTCTGGTCGCCGGGGCTCCAATGTCGAGGACGACAGTCACGAAATGGGCTCCGGCGAGGCTCCGACCGTTGCGCGTTTAGCGACCTGCAATGTTAGTAGCATGTAGCCGAAGCCTAAGGGTATGTGCGTGAGCGAAGTGAGAGTGAAATGGAAGCTCGTCGGGGTGAAGAATGTGGAGGAGCTCGGAGCTCCTCCGCCTCGCGGCGGAGGAGATGGGTCGGAAGCGACGAGGTATGGAGGAACTGAGAAGGTGGTGCGCGGTGAAGGGGAGATGAAGGCGAAGCTAAGGGAATGGACCATGGAGGGTAAAAACGGCCGGAGAGACCTGATTCAATCAACGAATTTAAACGAAAAATCTAAGGAGGAAGAGGGATCACTTACCTGGTCGGAGGTGGTCGGATGGCTTGGGATGGGGCTCTAATCGAGCCCCGGGTCTTCGCTGGACACGGCCAGCCGGTCCGTGCAGCTCAAGCGGGCCGAGGGCACCGCAACGCCGTCGTGATTGGCGGCGGGTCGACACCGGGGAGGGAAGTCGTCGTCGCTCGATCCCCTCGCCCCTCTCTGTCACAGAGAGGCGGAGGAGGGCTGGGCCTCCTCCCACTTAAAGGTGGACACCGGCGAAGGGGCGTGGGGCCGGTGTATTTAACGTTTGAAGGTGGCGGAAGTGGTGGTGGGCGACGTGGGTTTGAGGAGGAAATGGGGAGCGTGGAGAGAATGACTGGGTTCGTGGACTGGTGCGCGAGGTAGAGGGAAGATCGGAGAAGGTCGTGGGGTGCTTGGCACGTGAAGGTGATGGCTGGTGAGGGCGAAGAAATGGGAAGGGGGGCGAGGTCTTCGCGCGTGGAGATCGTGTGAGAGAGGGGTGTCGTGAGGTTGACGATAACGCCTGGCCATTGGATCTGGGGATCCAACGGCGGGCATTTAGGCGCGGAGTGACGGTGTGGATCGGATCAGGGACGGAGCGATTGATGGCAGATGGAGCGGTCACGTGGCGAATCGAGAGCGAGGCACCATCGGGCGGTTTGGATGAGACTGAGGACTTGATCAAGCAGTTGAAAACAGGGGGTGGATTGAGCGGTGGAGATTGACGGTCTGGAGCGCGATCGAAGGGCGCTCAAGATGCCACGTGGCGTCATGTGGTTAAGGCGCTTAAGTGCGGTGCGGATTAAGGGAAAAGATGATCGGACGGTTGAGGGCGAGCAGCTGGCATGGAAAGATGAGGGCCGTTGGATCTCAGGAGGAGATCTAACGGCCAGGAGTGGTAGCGGATCCAGCAAGAAGGAATGGGGCCACGTGGCGCCCCCAGAGGCGGCCACGTGGCCCAATCAGATTTATTGGATGGAATTTTGGATTTTTGGGGGCTTAAATGGTTGATTTTGAGAAAACTCAAAACATGAAAGTTGTAGATCTTGACGAGATCTACAAGTTTCATGTTGACCAAAATTGGAAATGAAATCAAACAAAGACCCGAACTATTTTTGAGGGTATTTTTAAGTCTAAAAATACCACGAATTTTTGCTTTGTTATTTTTTTGTGGTTTTTAATTTATTTAGGACTCTGTTAATTATATGACATTAACAAGGAATTATTGACAAAATAATAAGCAAGGGGGTTAATTATAAGAAATAAAGATGATGAAACTGAGGTTCATCAAGAGCATAGTCTTCAAGGCGACCGACGAAAATCTTGGATCAATCAATAATTATCCCTTAACAAGAATAAAGCAATTAATATAAAAATATGGAGTAGAACTTTTTATAACTTTACAGCAAAATGTGTATAGGTGTAAGCATGTGTAGAGGTCGAACTCGTGGAGAAAACGGTAGAAGGAAGGCAAAAATGATGCGCACAAAAATTTGTCATTCATCTCACTTGTCCATTTTTATTATTTTGTGGATTTTTAATTTTATATTTTCTAATTTTATTTTTGTTTTATATTTTTTATTTGATTTTTTATTTTCTATTCATATATTTTCTTTTCATATTTTCCAGATTTTTATATTTCTTTTTGTTTTAGATATATAATATAATATATATAAGGCTGTATATATACAATATAGAGTAATATATTTATAAGCACTAATAAATATAGATTAAATATAAAATAAAATTTGTTTTTGGATTTTATATTTTTTAATGTTTTTATAAATTTCCTAAAAAATTTTCATGTATTTTTAAAGTAAAAAACTTCCCAAAAAAGGGATTAATTAAATAGGCTGAAATTGAATTGGAATTTAAAAATATGAAATAGGCCTCAAAATTATTCAAATCAATTTTAATATATAAATATTTATATAAAGAAAAATATAAAATAGAAAACCATATTTTTGGATTTTTTAATGATTTTTCAGATTTTTATGAAAGATTTTGGGATTTTTTGAATTTTTGAACCTTTTCTTTTTCCATTTTTAGTGATTTCTGGACTTAGTTAAAATAGGTCAAAATATACTACATATATTTTTTTTGGAATTTTTAGACACATTTTTATATGTTTTCTTGTATTTTATAAATTAAATAAGGAATAAATAGACTCCATTTTATTTTTAATAAATGGATAAAATGCACAAAATTACCAAAAAAATGTGGACGTGAATAGACATGGCATGAAGCATATACCCCTATTTTTGTGTATCTTTGGGAGCACAGTAGGCATTTTTAAGAAATAGATAAAAACACAAAAATACTTTTCCTACCAGGGGCATCTTTGCAATAAAAATAAAGTCCAAAGGCTAGAGTGCAAATATGCCATCATAATTCAATATTTATTTAATTTTTATACACTATTTTACAATCATAAAATCCGTCTGGGATTAAAGTGCAATTTCACCACCTCACGTGGGACGACGCATGAGGTGATGAGGAATGGACCTAAATGCAAATGTCAAAAGCACAGAGGTATTTTTACAAAATTTCCAATTTTATTCATACGTTATATTTTGATTACATAAATAAATATTAAATATACAAAAAAGTAGGGCTAGGATATAATTTTCCCCATATAAGCATGTGGATGGACGTCAGAGATGCTTTCACTTGACACGTGGTCGTTGCACGTCGCGCGATGACGTTGCGGTTATAACGACCATGATCAAATCGTGTGTATCAGATCAACAGTCTATGTGGGTGACGATCCAACAGCTCTCTATCATTCTGGAGCAGATACTGTAACGCCCCACCTCGACGGGAGCGCATCTCAACACCCATTCACATTATACCCAACAACAGTCATAAACAACATGCATGATATACCATTTATACAAAAAAACATAGGAAGGAAAAATTTAAGTTTTCGTTGATAACAAAAGTCCACATAGGAATAGCAATAAATCCTCAGAGTCTCTTTATTACATCATAAATACTTGGAAATGAAAGATAGCAACAACTACCAAGAAACTAGTCCTCAACCTTAACCACGTCCTGCAGATGCACCACCAAAGATATGAGCCTCTGACTCCTGCTCTACACTTCCTGTTGGATTTCCAAAGAATGTAACTCATGAGTCAACTGACTCAGTAAGGATAAAATAACTTATAAATCAAGAGAGTGTATAGGTAGGTAATGCAAATGCAGTAACTTAACAAGTTTAGAAGAGAACATTCTAAAAGCATCTAGCATTATACAATCGCTTATATTCTAGGCCTTTAATACGTACACAATCACACCAATTCTTTGACATATCTATATTCATATTTTCATTTACTTATCCCAGACTCGCCCGTCAAAGGAGAAAGATTACACTAGAAATGAAGTCTGCAACACTTCATTTAAAGTGCAACCCAAAACCTGTGTGCAAACGCGATCCTTCAGCTAGTCTAGTTGATAGTACTCTGACACTCGAGACGGGCATATATGTTCAATGAGTCTCAACCCTATCAATCGAGTCTGCCGGAGGAGTCTCGCTCGCTCCTTAAAAAGTGCAACAAAACGGATCCGTACGGTGCAATGCACGCGGCATCCACCCCAATTCCTCCAGAGTACATACCACCACCCCACTCTATGATGCCCCTCGAGTGGGGGTGACTCACTGTCGGCTCAACCGGACTACAAGGGTGTGCACCCACCTTGTGATAATTATGTTTCCATAGCCATTGCATTAATAAGTTTAGACTCTTTAGTCACAATTCATTTCGTTGACCCAACTTCAAAGAACGTTCACAAGGTACTTATGATCTTGTAATACATGACTTATCGTGCTCAAAATGTATCACGTAATTAAGTAATGTTGTACCACCAATCATAAATATACAGAATATTAGTTTTATCTAAGGTTGTACACGGTCGAAGCAGAGCAACACCGACATATGGTATTGGCATATAAGTAATACACATGATTGAGAAATTGAAACTTCCACCAATCATATTCACAAAAAAAACCAACGTAGGTACCCGTTATTTCCAGAATAAGAGAATCTTGAGAATAACATATATTATAATGTTCAAAAAAATTACCATATCTATAATTATTCCTTATAAAAAAACTACTAACATTTAATAGGTATTGCACGATATGGAAAGAAGGTGGTCGAGTGGCAATATTCATGCCAGTTTTATAAAATAATCCTAAATTGATCACATAGGGCTACATAATAAGAATACCAAATTATCACTATAGAGAAAGATACATATCTTATGCTATATATAGAAATAGAAACTCCATTACGGGTGGGAGTAATAACAATTTAATAAGAAATTGCGGACGCACTCTATGTATAGTATACTCTATACAACTGGATACAGTTTTGACATCCTGTAGGCATTTTGAATTTCTTTGACAGGAAAAAGCTAAAATTTCAGATAATACAACATAATGGGAGAGATAAATTGGATACAAATCCCCATATGTCGATCGTCTCAAAGATTATAATAACATTGTGTTCTATGCTACCTTCACAACATAAACAATCCGTGAAATTCCATCTTCCAAGTGGTAGTTTATAATCCATGTATCATGAAATTCTTAACCCCAAAATAGTAAATGAAACTTATGAATCTTTGGAGACACACGTGGAACATCCCACATTATATTACCACTAATTCCATCCACGCATGCACATTGCATTGTACGACATGATTTATAGACAATATGAATTTTAAAGCATCAAAATAAACTACTAATATGGATCTGCATCAAGGCTTACCTAATTTCATCAAATATATTTAAAAGTTGAAAGACTGCAGGCATATATTATACAGATCTCATACTCAATACTCGTATATGTGTGTACATGCGCACATATATCAGATTCTACATATAACATTGATCGATCACAGTGTGTATATAAAGATATTTTATATAGGTTTACACAGATGGATCTATATATATATATATGTGTATATTTTCATGAGACATTTTGAAGAATGTAATCCCACAAGGAAAAGATTTACTTTCAAGAGATACTAACAGCAAGAGGCGATCTCGGGGTAAGATCGAAATCAAAATGTCAAACCCCAAATTCAACAAACTCCATCATCGCAAGGTACGCGAAATAAATAGGAGAATGTCAAGATCCGTTACCTATGCTCGTGCACGCCTTTGATCCACGTGCTCGATCGCCCGATCACCAATCCGATGAGAGGGCTGCCTTTCCCTTGCGATGGCCTTCCTCGTCTTCTTCTTGTCTCGAAGCTACGGAGCTTGCACCATTATCCTTTTGGCTCTTTAGAGAAGGAGATGGAACAAGATAAGAGAATGACTTGGGAAGGAAGAAAGGGTGGATTAGGGTTTGGAAAAGGAGTAGGAATGAGGGAAGATAAAGGGTGTGGGTCTTTATATAGTTGGGGATTAAAACATTAGTTTTAGAAACCCTAAAACAACCCTAATTCGAAATTAATTAACCAAAACCCGTAACCCTTAACTCCCTCAAAAACCATGACCCCTCTTCACTAAAACAGGCATATCTCCCACATCCGGACTCGGAATTTCGCATTTTTGGGCTCGTTGGAAAGCTTGCGACGAGACGCTTCTTTTGAGTATAATATTGAATAGGTTTTAAAGCTTCAAAAAAATCCGAAAATTACGGGGTGTTACAGATAGGGAATCCAACGGCAGGTAGAAGGCCTGGACGAACAATGCAAGAACTCGGTCGGGCCAAGTTTCGATCCACTCGCCAGAGCGCCTCCAACCACCTGGAATGCTTAGGCTAGAGAAAAATGGAGCACTTGCTTCTCCTCAACAGATGATCCTCTGGATGTACGCCGGAGCTCATATGGTGGCGGGCGAGCTTCGAGAAAAAAGGGGTTCCATATATCTCCCCTTTACGTAAAATCGACCCCCAATGGGTCCTTTGGCGCACCAGGACCTGCAAGAGGATTCACAATAACAAATAGGGGGTCCTGGAGGGTTTATTTGGTGGCAATGGACAGGTTGAAGCGGATGCTTCGGTGTGGCGGATGGATTGGAGCACCTAAACCTCGACCATGAACGATTCGAGGAGAACGGAATGCATCGGAGCATGGGGAAATGGTAGGAAAGGAAAGTGGTCGCAGTGACGAGTCGTGGAACATGCGAGAATAGAGGAATGAAGTTCGTTAAAGCGAATCTCTGATTAACTTAGAATTGGGTGTTTACAATTAATCTACTTACCTAATGACTAAACTACCTTCTGAGGAGGAGAGGGAGCAGGACGGTGCTAGAGCTCCGTCGTGGGTGCACCTCTGCCCTCCGTCGACCGCCGCGAGCTCAGGGGATCCCCTTCAGTGACGAGGGTGCTCGCTTGGTCCGAGCCACGGGGTATCAGGGGGAAGAAGATGAACAGAATTGCATAGATGGGGAGGTGGAGTTATTTAACTACATAGAGGGCACCCTTATTTAACTGGTAAAATGCAATGAATCGGGCTTATGTACACCGAATTAGAGGCCTGGGCGTGGGTTATGATTGTTCCATGAGCAAATCTCGTGAAGAGATGGCAAGCATTTGATGGATAGATTCGCTGGAAAAATGGCAAGAAAAGCTGGGATTAGATAGTTCACGTCAAATCAGAAGACTGGGCGCTAAGTTGACCAGCAGTCAACAAACGGGGAGCCCTCATTGGGCCACGTCTGCATGAATAAGGATAAAACTACTTATTAATTCGAAAATAATTATTTAAAATAGTATTTGATTTTCTTAATTTTTTATTATAAAAAAATGATTCTTATTTTGTTTAGTATTTTATTATGATTTTTATTTATTTTTTAACTTTATTTATTAGTAGTAAGTTTTTAAGTGTTTATTTATATGTATATTTACCTATATTTTGTCTATTTTCATTTCATTTTGTATATTTTATTTTCTTATTTATATATTTCTAACTTTTTTGTATGCACATAAATATATTTTTATTTTATTTTTATGATATTATTTGTATACTTAAATAAATAGGTATGTATAATATGTAGGTATGCTTAAAGATATTTCATCTATGAATTATATACATTATTTTATTTTAATGTATTCTATTGAGTTTTATTTTGATTTTATATTTTTAATAAAATCTAAATAATATTTACAAGCTTATAAACATATAAGAGGAGAAATAATGAAAGAATTAATTTCATTTTTATTTATATACATGTAATATTGTAGGTATTTTGCCTATGTATTTATATAGCATTATTTTATTTTATGTTTTCTTTTTGGTTTCATTTTAGTTTTAATATGTGTATAAGTTATAAATAATAAAAATTGAATATGTTATTTAGGTACAATGTACAATGAGTGTCCAAAACCTAACTTTCACATCTTAACTCCAAAAACATGAACTACCTCCACTAAATAGCTTATGAAAAGTTATATACAATTAGAGTCGATTTTGATACATTTTGAGTTTTTATTTGAAAGATATGGGTCTGTGAAATTGGGATTTTAGCTTTTTATTTTGTGTATAAAATGTACACTGCATATTATTTTTGTACAAACTCAATTTTGTATTTTTATTTACATTATTATCTACAAATTTCCTGTACAAATTTTCTTCATTTGATGAATAAATAATAAAGAATAAAATAGGTGTAAAAAATGCTTTATTGGAAAATAAAATAAATGGGTTTTTATTGTATTTTTTGGCCCGTATCTCCCCCTACTTTATTCATTATCGACCAACTCAATTCTTGACTTGGTCTCAGGATTTAGGGTCATAAAATATCTTTGATTTTTATTCCTTTTTATTTTCTTCTCTTTATTCTATAATTTTGGCATTAAAAGCCATGTTATTTACACAATAAATGCAATAAAACATGAATGCTATTTTGTATAAATTGATGTTATTTACACGCATTAGGTATGGTTTTTAAGGCCAAAATGATAGAAAAAAGATGATGAAATGGAGATTAATCACAATCATAAACCTGTAATTAGCAAAATTATCTATTATACCATTATCTCATTGTATAGAAACTAGATTCATATCCATCATATAAATCACTCATAAACTTTATCATACATAAAGTATTCGTACCACGGACCAGAAAACGTTTCACATATGCACTCACATATTCATTTCATTTACACGTGTGCTACATAATCACTCCATGTTTTCACATATACCCTTGGCTTTTACATAAGCACTTAGATCTCAGGTAAACACTAGGTACTTAGCTTCCTTATAAGCACTTAGATTCCTTATAAGCACTTAACTTATTCATCATATGATTTGTCTTATTTCATAAACTATTAGGCAACTTAGTGGCTTTTACCGTTGACACAAGAAGTCACTCAATCACTACATTAAACATGATGACAAACACTGAGTCAATGGCTGAGTTTTTACTATGTTCTACTGAACTCGACACCCCCGAAAGGTGTAGCCCTTTACTCCTCTGAGAAACAAACTCTAGAGGTGGCTCCCGCTACTATGTGTAGCACTTAGCTCCGCTTACCACTTGATGAACGTCACATTTGCCTCAATAATAAAGTCGTGTTATCATAGTACAGGAGGCAAATCTGGTTCAACAAATACCACACCTTCGAATATGTATACATTATTTTACTTAGAAATTTTACCAAGGTCGAACATAGAGACACTATCCTTGTTTATTTATCAAATTGCATGATTTATTTGATGTCTGATTATTTTCTAAGCCTTAGGTCTTTATGCAGATGCATAATAAAATGCATGTTAAAAAATGTAAGGAAAGATGCATGTACTTTTTATTTGATTTAACGATGCAATTATAAGAGATAAAATATGCATGATGTGATGCAAGCAATATAAAAGATACAAATATGCCCTATAAAACATTAAGTTAATGAGCACAGATTATGGTTCGAATTCAGGGTCAAATTGAGCGTCAAAATTCATAACAAGTATCTATCAATGGCAGAGATTTATAGAGCATGGGGTACTTTATGTCATCAAATTTTATCACATTCAATTAAGTGTCATATCATTGATTAAACATTCCATAAAATAGAGATAAAATAAGCATCAAAATGAAACTGAAATTACTAAATTCAGACTTAAAATGCTCAAGATATGAAGTAAACAATGCAAGGGGCATATTTGTAATAAAATGAATAAAAATAAAGGATAAATAATAACAAATAGTTCCCTAAAAGGACCTATTTGTAATAATCAAAACCTAAAGGAGCCCCTGTGTAATTTATCATTGTGCATGGGGACCATTATGTAATTAAAGGAATCCAGCGGTGCCTTGTTACAAAATGTCCAAGCATGCATGTGATGCATGCGCGCCTGAACCTCTTTGTAATTTTGGAAAGGTCCAGGGTGCTTTCTGCAAATTATCTAGCCCCTCACATGGGCACACAAGGGGCCAATCTCAGGCAGGTTGTAGCTTCGACGGGTTTCGTGGCTGGATCTGGTGGCTTGGGAGAATGGCTCAGGTGAACCGAGCCAGTAGGTCATGACGGGACGATATGGCTCCATCATGGTCGTTGGATGATCGCTGCAAGGAACCATCCAACAACACTTGTGCTTCTTCCTTCTTCAAGGAGCGGCTGTGTATTTGGGGCTCCGTCATTGCAGCTAGAGCTCCTCCAAGCTCCTCCGCGGCTAATGAGCAGCCAACCAACTAGGGTTAAGTAGCAATATAAATCAAAGGTCGTAGTGACCCCAATCAATCAACCGGGCTCAATTGAGAAAATAAAACCACAAAGATGTAAAAATTAAGTAATATCAGCTATTCACTATTTTTATTTTCCTAGTATAGCCACTCGAGACGAACACAAGGAGCGCAATTGAAAAACTTAGTAGTTAAATTTCAGAAATAAAACTATTTTTTTAGTGATTTTTAGTTTTTCAAAATTGTAAATATAAAAATGCAAACACAACAAAAATGAGAAAACAAACAAATACTCTTTTTGGGATTTTTTAAAAACGGACAAAAATACTCGGAAAATAAAACTAAAAATAGTTTTGGATTTTCTGGATTTTAAAATGATTTTGATAATTTTTATGGATTTTTCAAGTGTTTTTGTGATTTTATGAAAATCAAATAATGCTCCAAACTTAAAATAGTGCATATCCAGGACCAAATTGCAAGTTAAAAATAATAAACATACCCTCAAGTCCTGATTAGAAATTTTATGATAAAGTAGATAGAGAAAGCTTCAAACAAAAACTGAAATCATATTTTTTATTTTTCTTTGATTTTATATGAGATTTTGATTTTGATTGTTTTGAGATTTTTAGGATTTTTATAATGAATTTACAAGCAAATCTACACATGAAGGTAAAGCATGCAAAAAGGCACACCAGAAATTTTATAGAATTTTCAAATCATTTTTAAAATTTTTATAATTTCTAAAAGGCAATTAAGGACTTTTTTAAAGGTTTTTGAATTTTTAAAAATAGAAAATGCAATCAAATTAATCCAAGAAAATCATAATAAAATCTACACACTAGCAGGAGCTAATTGTAAATTTAGGCAATTTTTACAATCAACTTAATAATTGCTAATTCCAATTTAAAGCATGTAATTAATCATAGTTTACAGTAACCAAATCACAATTAGTTTAAATTTATGGATGAAATGACTACACAATATAAAGCTCAGGGTTCAATTAGTCAATTTGCGCACATGCTCAATATTTCACGCACAGGGTTATAGCTCCAATTTCCGAAAATAACATTCATTCATTAACAATAGATAAATTCAAGGTAGAACATGCAAATAACCCAAAGTACACGTGGGCATACACGTGACTCAAACTCGGAAGGACTAAAGTGCAAATATCCAAAAGTACGAGGTCCAAACTGTAAATGTACTTAACTGCACATTTTATTTAAAGGACTAAATATAAAAACAAAGACAAGTGAGGGTATGAGGGAAATGTACCCATGGTAGGGACACATGTCACGCACAGAGGAGGGCACTGACGTAGGGTTCTGATCGACTGTAGCTGTAAGATCTGATGGTGCAGGGAATGTCGAGGAAGTGTGGGAAAATGCATTAGAGGCTCAGATCTAATGACCCAAAAGCTGCTCTGTCGGGAACCCAGATCAGATCTCGTAGAGGCAGAATAATACAAAGATGGAGAGAGGGTCTACAAGAACAAGACCACGTCGGACTTCAATCGGGCATCAGAGTGGATCCGATGCTCTGATGAAGGATCGGAGAGGTCTGGCTGCATTGTGAAGCTATTTCGCGTCAGATGGCAGGCTCAGATGAAGGTGACTACGGCTGGATGAGTGTGGCAAAGATGACTCGGCTGGAGATGATCTACCAGAGCAGCTGAGTATCCAAAGTGGGATCCCTCGCACGCATCAGGGACCCCAAAAGGTAGAGGGGACTCGGAGCTATGCATTGGTCCTGGTTATTACTTTAGAGAGTAAGTAAGGAAGGATGGGATGGTGTTCGATTTCTGATGAAGGCGAGGAAAGGAGATCTAGGCCTAATTTCTACCGGATGGTGGAGTATTAGGATGATTAGGTTGTGCAGGATGGTGTAGGATGAGACGAGGAATCGATCTGCATGGATGGGGGTGTGTAGCGGGGCAGATGAACGAGCGACGACACGAAATGGAAAGGTGGAATCGAAAGCGAAAATGAGGAAGAAAAGCTAACCACCAGAAGGTTCAGATACGCTCAAGCAAAGGTGGGCATCGAGGTCTTGTCCTCAACCAAGCTGCTTCTGGTTGAGAGGCTTCACGCGGTGGATCTCCAGCCACGTCGTGAGCTATGAGCCTCCAGGCACCTCCTGACGATCCTAAGGCACTCCTCCGATAGCTGTCACTCTCAGGAAGGTGGCTCAGGGTCTATGGTAACGCGAGAGACGAGATGAGGGTCTAGAGGCAAGGAAGAGAGGATTTATATGTTGCACGAGGTCCCAAAAGATTGGAGGGATATGTGAAACCCAAGGCAGATCCGGTTATGTCTAGGGATCCGTGATGATCATGCAAGTTAGTGCAGAAATGGAGTCAATAAGTGATCGTGTTCGGGTGTGAAAATGTGGTGAAAATGCTCCGATGAGGCATATGCGACCCGACCTAGTCTGGAATAAACCGTTGACTAGGGTCAGCGGTCCGATGTGCACCAATCAGAAGTTAGGATTTACAAAAATAAAAGAAAATAGAATTAAAATAGTAAATGAATTTATAATAAAAAAATGTATAGAATAGAAAATATTTATTATTTTACAAACTATTTTTTGTGATTTTAATTATTTTTATGGGAAATAAAATAATGTATATATAATATATAGTATTATATACATGTATATTATACCCATGTATTATGTGCAAGTATTTTTATTTCATTATTTTTTTTATAAAAATAATTTTATTTTATATTTTTATTTATTTATAACATGATTTAGAAGTACAAATTAAATTTTTTATTTTTATAAATTATGTAAGGGTGTAAAATAAATAGTGAATGTAGTGAGTATATGTGTATTTTGTACAAAGATTTGTTGAATTTATTTTTATTTTTCTTTTATTTTTTATTTTTATATTATTTTTAATGCTATATACATTGGTGTAGAAAGAATAAAATAAATTTATTTTCATAATAAATATTATATACAATTATAAATGATATGTAAAATACATAGTGAAGCCTACGACTCTCTACTTATTTTATTTTGCAATCAGGTCAAGGCTTGACCTTCACTTAGGATTTGGGTTACTCTGTATTTATTCTTTTCTCTTTATTCTTTGGTTTTATACAAAAATACATGCTAATTGCAAGATATTAACAATAGCATGCAGAAAGCCAAGTTATTGCATTTACAGATATTTACATGTGTTTTTTGCAAAAAAGAAGAGCTAAAATAAAAGAATAAAGAGTAGGAATCATAGATTCATCAGCGACCGTAGAAGGTCCATGGACCTCTGTGGTCCTCTAGTGAGGATCGACGATGGGATAGGAAGCTCCCAGGATAGCCGTTGATGGTGGTCGACATCGCCTCGCTAGAGAGGCTGCTTAAGATTAGAGTAGGCGTGCGATCTCTGGCCATTGAAGTCCTGCAAGAGTTAGGTATAGCTGAAGCTTATAGTACGTGTGATGTGAGTGGAATGGTGGTCCGTAGAGGTGGCTGGAGTAGTGGACCAGCGATCTTCTCCTCCGGTGAAGGAGAGGTGAAGTTGGTAGAGGTGGACAAGGTTGTGGAGAAGGGAAGATAGTGAGAGGATTGGTCGGTGAAGGCGAGGGTGAAGTTGTATGGCTCGTGAGGTGGTTAGGTGAGGGTGAATGGCTAGTTGCAAAGTACATCCCATGGTCATGGTATATATGGTGGGAAAATTTGGAGACAACTGATGAAAAATCTAGAGAGGGATACCTGGCCAGAGCAAGGAGGAAGAAGAGGGCGGAGCAGAGAAGGCTTGGGATGAGGGTCGTCGCCCAAAGAGGTAAGCCGAGCCTCGGAGCTCGGGCAGCCACCGTAGAGGTGTAGCCACCGTAGAGGTGGTCCTTACATGGCTAGAGGGGTCATGGATCTCACCAGGGAAGATGGTCTTCTTCTCCTTGACCATCGCCCTCCATTGTTACTAGAGGGACGGAGCAAGCTAGGCTAATGTTTGTCGAGTGGTGGATGGGAAATAGAGGCTGAGGGCGAAGTTTTATAGGGGTCATTGGTGGTTACGGTAAGGTGTCAGAGGCATTTAGAAATGGTTGTAGAAATGAGGAGAAGTGATGGAGGGGGTGTTGATGAGGTGCTCGAGGATGTAGGAAGAGAAGGCTACGCGGTGGTGGCGTTACGACACGGAGAGGCTGATGTGGCCTCTAAAATAGGAAGGGGGTAGTAGTGTCACGAGGTGTAACAGACGAGGGAAGTGGGGCTTGAGGAGGTAGGTGATGAAGTCCTAGCTGTTGGATCGCTCGATCCAATGGTGTGGGGGGGGGGGGGCTGGGTGAGGGTCACGATTAGATGAGTTGATCTAATCTAATGACTGGAGAGCGGTAGGGGTGGCCGGTGAGGATGAAGAAGTGGGATGGTCTGAGGGTTAGGATGGAGGGAATGACGTGGCGAGATGAGAGCCGTCGGATAGGAGGGAGATCAGACGGCTGTGAGGTGAGAGAGAGTTGGTGGTTGGGATCAGATCAGAGGGGTCTGATCAGACAGTGGAGAGTGGATGAGTGATGAGCGGTGGAGATGAGGGTGCCTGAAGGAGATCAGACGACCAGAAGAGGTAACAGGTGGTAGAAGAGGAAGCGTGCAATGTGGGCAGCCTAGATGGCGCCACATGGCATAATCAGAAATTCAGAAGCTATAAAAATAAAGATTAATTTAAAAGAAATAGTTAGAGGCAAAATTCGAAAAAGGGAAAACATGAAAATTGTAGATCATGATGAGATCTACAAGTTTCATGTTGGACAAAAAGCTAAAAGAGGTCATTTTATACAAAAGTGTATTTTGAGGGGTATTTTTAATAAGATAAAAATACCGCTTTTAGTTTTTTGAGATTTTTTGTATTTTTAGTCTGTTTTAAAGGTCAAGACAATTATAGACAATTAATTAATAATTTAGGGGTTTTAATAAGAACTAAACATAAAGAAAATAGTAGTAATTAAATACAATAAATATAGTGTTACTTATACACATAATCAATACAATATATTACATGTTAAGAACAATGAAGTATTAGTGATTTCTATTGAATTATTTAAGTAAGGATATTAATAATTTTATTTTAACACGATGAATATGAGATTCACCATACCGCTATACTTGAACTATGCTTGTCCTCGAGCATCTAAATAATGAAGGAGTCTAATTAAATTTTGACAATGCATGTGAAAATTTCAAGGCTAAATTTGTCAAATACCCTTTATTTAAGTGATCCTAAAATTCTGGACCCAACCATGCTCTAGTCAAAAGGAATCCAACTTATCTAATTATCAGACTCTCTGTTTGTACATAAAATATACGTAAATGAAATTTAGTGTATTGCAATCATGAGAGTCTAGTCGAGACATCGCCCAAAATTCCAGTCCAGGAGACTCTCCTCTAGGCCTAATCCACAACATTAGGGAATAAGTCTATTCTTACTTGAGTCAACCATCTCATTAGTTTGTCAGACTTGAAAGTGTATATGGACTGCCTGATGATGGAGGGCATAGGATTGTGTCTATTTTTCTCTCCCTCACATTGGAACAAGGGACCTCTCGAGTGCCTTATTACTCAACACAAGTATATTTTTATTTTTGTTGATAAATGTGTCTGACAAGAGAATTAAGAGTCGTCTGCACTTGTTTTTCTAGGAGTACACTGGGGTGTATTTCTTTTGAATATATAAGATACCTTCGACACCCATACTTGTATCACTATATGATGCAGATCTCTTTATTGTGCGAGCCAAACTACTTTATCCTAAGAGCGTTTTGTCCAAGTGGATACTTTGAAAATGGTTGGGGGTACTCGCCTTTAGTGGAAGCTCTTTTGAATTTGATTGTAATGATCGAGCTTTTCTTTGATATATTTCTGTGTTTTCTTTTCTTTTCTTTTTAGCTAGCTCCAATTCTTTTACCAAAAGTTGGCGTACACTAATAAATAATTATTTTATATTTCATTACACCATGGCACAAAGGTAAATATCAAAGATAGCATGCGAACTTGTTCACATACTGGTTAGGGTTTTGCTGACACTCAGATTTATTGAAGCCTTCACTAACTTTATCCCATCCTCGAGTATCATTATATAGGGTCTAGACTCAAATCTCATGTTGTAGTTCCTCATATCGCTCAACTCATCTCATCAATTACGCAGATGCGAAAGTGTTGTGCTGATCATATTCTTTTAGAAGGTAGAGATGAAGAGTGCAATATAACGTTCAAATCTTTCAAAGTAGGGAAGTGTGGATTATTAAGTTTAAGACCCTAATAACTAAGGCTAGATAACTCAGATTCTCAAGATCTCAGACATAAAGTATCCTCAATTCCTTACGCCTTGCGTGAATGTGAATGTATCTGGAATACGCTAACTCCTCAATTAGTGAATTTTTATGATTTTTATCTTTTTCTAATTTTTATGGATTTTAATTTTTAATAATTAATTCTGTTGAGAAACAACAACTGACCCCAAGCTCATATGAATAGTTGTATCTACTTCTAGTATGGGGTATAAGTGCGTACCGTTAGACGATGGTGGTGTATCAGCTAGACCAGCTCCTGGCAGTACTCCCCCACCCTCTTACGAGCAGGAGCTGTTGATGGATGTCAACGGAATATGGTATGACCGATCCCAGCCTAGGATCCGGCGAGACCATCCCGGATTCCGTTGGACGACCGGAGGTACCAGTTCCCAGCATCAGCCTCCAGTTCAAGGTGGCCAGTATGGCCAGTAGCGTGAGCAGCACCAGCAGCCCCAGTTCCCAGCACACCAGCTGCACGGTCCTCGCCCCTATCAGCAGAGGCAGCCTTGGAGGCAGCAGCAGCCTCAGTAGCAGTATTACTCTTAGTACCCCTCTCACCCTCCTCCACAACAATGGCCTCAATTTCAGAGAGGCCACCCGCCAGGTTCTCATGGGCCCACCTATGAGAACCTCGCCCTGGATGACTTAGCCCGCCTCATGTTTGAGCAGCAGGACACCTTCTGAAGGGAGATGAATGAGTTTCAACAGGAGCAGAGGTATATTGTGAGAGGGAAGGCCGCCATTCCTGCACAGATCGAACCCAATCTGAACAACCTCAAGAGGAAGTCTGAGCAGGTAGAGTTCACTGAGATTACCACTCCTAGTGCTTCACTTGGTGATGTTTCTGCATACATGTTTGGTGCTGGTTTTGTTACACTTAGGAGCGGTAGGATGCCAGCAGGTGGCGCCTCGTCTGAGCGACGACTCCATGCCACTTCAGGAGCATCAAACGAGGAGGATAGAGGTGCTGATGCCGCTAGAGATGATGATGATGATGGAAGTGGCACTGACGCCACCAAGGACGTTGATCTAGCCGACGATACTGAGGCTGTCACTTCACCAGATGGAGGAAGTGGTACTGATGCCACCATACCAGTTGCTGAGCCAGAGCGCGGTACTGATGCCGCAATTCCAGATGTCGAGGGTGGTGCTGAGGCCACCATTTCTAGTTCTACCAATCATGTTTTTTTCCCTTCAGTTCATGGATCTCAGGACACTTATGTGAATAAAGGAAAGGGTTTGTTATTTTCGGATCTACCTGTGTTGATTGATGATGTATGTGTGGATTCTACTTTACCTGAGCATCCCAGACCCAATCCTAGTCCTTCATCTGAGAAGGACCCAGCCGTCCCCTTTCCCCAAGCACTCCACTTGGCTAAGGGGCCTAAAAAAGAAAATCAGAAAAAGTCCCACCAGTTAGAGTTCAGCCAGCAGATGATGGACCGATCTCATATACAGCTGACTCGACAGGAGGCCTTGGAGCACATACCTCTCTTCCAGAGATCCCTTAGAGAGGAGTACAGTTAGGAGGAAGAGGCGGAACTACCAGTCAGAGATCCATGTCCTCACTCGTGCCACTTGCTTTGCGATCCAGAAGCGTCTGCCAACCAAGAGGCCAGATGCAGGAGCCCTGTATGTCAGATGCCATATTCATGAACAGAGGTTTGAACATACTCTATTAGACAACGGTTCTTCGATTAACCTACTTCCCACAACCCTACTCGATCGATTCGAGTTGGACCCTCTATAGCAGAGCAGGACGGTCCTTCAGTTTGATGATCGATCTTTTCAAGAGGCCGAAGGGGTTGCTGAAGGACGTTGTCGTCACGATTCAGGGCCTGAAATTCCCCGTGGACTTCGTTGTGTTGGACATGGATATCCCTGAGTCCGTGATCGATACCCCCATCATTGTAGGACCCCATTCTTGGCCACATACAAGGCAGTGTCTGATCATGATAGCGGGAAGGTATACTTTCGCGTCGAGGGTGAGAGTATACAAATAGAGACAGTCAAGGAGACTAGAGCCAGAGATTCATCTTTCTTAGAGCCACCTTCAGATTCAGAGCAGATGACAGAGGTAGGGAGAGACATCCACCAGGACTGTGATTTTGTGATTACAGACGACGATGCAGTTTGGGCAGATCTAGCAGCACATGCCATCCTCTCACCTTTAGAGTTCGCTGATGCACAGATGCTAGTAGAGGAGAGCATGGAGAGCACATTCCTGGTCCAGGATACATCTTAGGCAGCAGAACCGGTTCCCTATCGTGAGGTAGATTTTTCTTGTGATTCTGATACAGATCCCTCAGAGTCAGATATAGACTGGGCAGAATTTGATGATTTGAAACTGTGTCTGACTTCCACAGAGCCTACAGCTAGGGAGGAGGCTGATTCCATGCAGAGCAGAAAAACACCAGCAGAGCAACATTTACCAGATTCAGATTGTCTGCGAGAGTTCTCGTTCTCCCATGTAGATTTGGTCGCATTCACTCAGACATTTCAGAGGCCAGATCCGCCAGCACCGAGTTGTCCAGAGCTGAAGCCTTTACCATCATCGCTGAAGTATAGGTTCCTTGCTGGCGAGCATGAGATGCACCCAGTCATTATCTCAACGGATTTGACTCGAGAGCAAGAATCCCGTTTGATGGGGTTCTTGAAAAGAACCGCAAGGAGATTGGATAGAGCATAGCTGATCTTCAGGGGATAAGTCCGGCCATGTGCTCCCACCATATCTATCTCGAGGAGGATGCGAAGCCGTCACGTAAGTTCCAGCGGCGACTGAACCCAAATCTTCGAGATGTTGTCATGAAGGAGATCTCGAAATGGTGAAGCGTCGATTTTATCTACCCCATCTCCGACTCCAAATGGGTCAGTCCGCTACATGTGGTGCCCAAGAAGACGGGAATCACCACAGTTGTTAGTGAGTCTGGAGAGGAGATCGCTACCCAGGTACCCACTTCTTGGCAGGTATGTGTCGACTACAGACGATTGAACCAGGCCACCAAGAAGGATCATTTCCTGCTGCCTTTTATTGATCATATTATAGAGAGGCTAGATGGGAAGAGCCATTACTGTTTCTTGGATGGGTACTCCGTATACAATCAGGTGGCCATTACGCCTGAAGACCAAGATAAGACCACATTCACCTGTCCCTTCGGGACATATACTTTCTGACGGATGCCCTTTGGATTGTGCGACCCTCCGGCAACATTCCAGAGGTGCATGTTGTCCATCTTTTCAGACATGGTGGGTGAGTGCTTGGAGGTCTTCATGGACGATATTTCGGTCTACGACGATGGATTCGATTCTTGTCTTGACTGCCTAGACTGTGTCCTCCAACGATGCATTGAGGTCCATCTTGTGCTTTCATCGGAGAAGAGTCACTTCATGGTGACACAAGGGACGGTGCTTGTCCATATCATCTCCAATAGGGGTATGGAGGTTAATCCGGCCAAGGTGGATATCATTAGAAAACTCAATCCACCGTCCAACTTACGACAGTTACGATCTTTTCTAGAGCACGTCGGTTTCTACCGATGATTCATACATGATTTCAGGAGGATTGCCCGGTCGTTGACTAATCTGATAATGAAAGACAATGAGTTCATAGTTGACTATAAGTGTCTAGCGTCGTTTGAGACACTCAAGAGTCTAGTTGTAGAGGCTACTGTCCTCCAACCGCCTGATTGGTCTCTCCCATTCGAGATCGTAGGGGCTGTGTTGGGACAGAGGAGGGATGGAGTCCCCTTTACTATTCACTACGCTAGCCGGACTTTGGATGCCGCTCAGCGGAACTACACCGTCACTGAGAAGGAGATGCTAGCCGTAGTATTCACCCTAGATAAGTTCAGATCATACATCATTGGATCTAGAGTGATCATTTACATCGATCATACCGCCATCAGGTACCTCATAGCAAAGAAGGATGCCAAAGCCAGATTGACCAGATGGATCCTTCTACTCCAGGAGTTTGGCATAGAGATTAAGGATAAGACGGAAGTCAAGAATGTGTGGCGGATCATCTCTCCTGATTGAAGTTTCTTGAGGATTTTGAGAAGATCAAGCCTATTTGTGAGACCTTCCCAGATGAGGCAATCCTTGCTATCGCTTCTCTCCCATGGTATGCCGATATTGTGAACTATCTTGTTGCCAAGAAAGTTCCACAAGATTGGCCTAGGCAGCGACTTGAGACCTTCCTCGCGAAGGCCAAGTTCTACCATTGGGAGGATCTCGTCCTCTATCATGAAGGAGGGGATAGCGTCTGGCGTTGGTGTATTCCTCAGGAGAAGCATCATAGCATCCTCACTTACTGCCACAATCTTGAAGCAGGAGGACATCATTCAGGGAGGAGAACGGCACAGAAAGTACTCCAATCCGGCCTATGGTGGCCTACTCTCTTCAAGGATTCTGATGAGTTCGTGAAGAGGTGTACTGACTGTCAGAGGATGGGCACGTGTGGACAGCGTGATATGATGCTGATGCAGTCCATTCACTTATGTGAAGTTTTTGACGCATGGGGCATCGATTTCATGAGTCCATTCCCTAAGAGTCAGGGATTCGAGTACATTCTGTTGGTCGTTGATTATGTGAGTCGTTAGGTTGAGGCCATCCCTGCCCGAACCACGGATGCTAGGACTTTATGTCGATTTTTGAGGAAGAATATCATTTCACGGTTTGGCGTAACTCGAGTGTTGATTTCTGACAGGGGGGTCTCATTTCGTCAACGACAAGGTAAATGCCCTTTCTAACGAGTTCAGCATAGACCATCGAGTAGCCACACCGTATCATCCTTAGACCAATGGTCTTGCTGAAATGTCGAACACGGAAATCAAGACTATATTGCAGAAGGTCACTTTAGGCAGTCGATGATATACTCTTCGATCCAGTGAGTGTAGGAGATCAGAGGAGGGAAGAGTTAGCAGCCCTGGAGGAGCTTCGTGATACAACCTTTTCGAGCAGCCTACAATATAAGGAGAGAGTAAATGAGTGGCATGATTCTCATATCCGCCACAAGCAGTTTGAGCCAGGACAGAGAGTTTAGTTGTTTGATGCCAGGCTTCGTTTATTTCCAGGAAAGCTACAGAGCAAATGGAAGGGACCCTATCTGGTTCGAAAGGTATATGATAATGGATGTATTGATATATCCGAGATGTCTTCTAATGCTACCTTTCGTGTTAACGGGCAGCAGCTCATACCATATCTAGATCATGAGACGTTTGTCGTTGACGTTGCCCCCATTTATTTTGCGTGAGATGTAGTCCTTTGACTCACATCTATTGCATCTCACGCATGATTATCACTGTTCTTCCGACTTGTATAGATCCAGTTGTCCATATCACTTCATTCTTTAGTTCCAAACCCCATCTTTATCTTATGATTATGATATACCTAGGGTGTACTTTACCCTAAGTATGGGGGGTGTAGGACTCTTGGGTATTCTATTGATTCTTTCTACCTCTGTTTTGCTGCCTATACTTAGGGATATTTTTCCCTAAGTATAGGGGAGGTAGACCCTGTACATTCTCCCACTCGGATTTCCCTTCATGTACAGCTTGCTATACATAGGATTACTAGATCCTAAGTATAGGGGGAAACACCGAGTCCTCTTCATACTATTCTTTGATTCGTCGTTGTAGTATACCATTCCTTTTCACTTCCCTATACTAAGCACGAGTTATGTCTTATTCATCGCTCTTGATTCACTCTGAGGACATCGTTCGAGCTAAGTATAGGGGGGTGTCGTATATCTTTCATGTATACTTTAGCCATAACTCGTACTTTGTGTGAGTGTGTTAATAAATAAAATGGCCAAAAATCCATCCGTAAAATCCATAAAAATTTAAAAAACTTTTCTTGTACATAAAATTCTTCTTGCACAAACATAAATATTTATTAAAATTATTTTTGTACAAATGTTTGTCAAAATGATTTGTGTAAATAGTTTGTAAATATTTTTATATCAAGATTATGTATATAGTACAAAATTTTTGTAAAATGTTTGAAAAACAAAAAATTTGCAAAAACCTTGTGTAAATGTGTGTTAATATTTTGCAAAACTTTGCATCCATGCATACATCCATGTTTTCAAACATTTTTCAAAAATTTTGCACATTTTCAAAAATCTTGTAAAAATTGTATACTTGTAAATATTTGTACAGTTTTTCCAAATCATAGTTGACATTTAAATTAGTCTGGAATTAAAATGGAAAATGGACCTTGGTTAAGACCTTAATCCACCTAATTCTAAGAGGAACCTTATAGAGCTTAAGATTAAGACTTTTCAGGTCCATTTGGGACTTGATTCTTTGAATCCATTAGGCTATGAGCATATGTCATCTTGATGAGCCTAAGTTGAACACTTAACAACACACACATGACTCTCAGAGACAATGGCTTTACTTGCACCAGCACTTTACACATAGCACTCCACGGATGAGGTGGTGAGGAGGCAATTTCCTTTGGCTTGGGGTAGCATTTGAGGGTAGTACTTCTAGGTGGAACGTTTATTCTTCTTTTAGTGAAGGAAGTGCTCCTCAACTTGGTCTGGTGGTGATGAAGTCTAAAGACAGGAGTTGTGGGTTGCGATAAAGATTCAAAAGAGGGATAGTCTGCTAGCTCAAGAGGAAAAACTCCTTATGTATATATGCTACACCATGTAGATATGTTGTACATATGCAAATAAAAAAATGTGCAAAGAAAGAAAAGCTCCAAAAAAGTGGGGGGTCTGATTGAAAATAAAATACCCATCGGCGTGTATATAGTCAAATAAAGCAAAGCTTATGTTACACATACTTAAACTATGCTCGTCCTCGAGCATCAAGGAAAAATGAATTAACTAGATTAACCCCCTTGTGCATGTGAGTACAGGATCCAATCTGTTCAAGTCGACTCAATCCTTAGAGGTCCAAAATTCTCGAGTTCAACCCAGCCTTAACCAAGAGGTACCAATTCTTCTAATTCTCCAGACTCTCTCTAATGTATATATAATCTAAAGGATATGAAATTTAGTGTTGACTGCGATTCCGAGAGTAGAGTCAAATCGTCACCTAAAGTCTTGGTCCGACAAATTCTCCTAAGGACCCAATCCTCAACACTAGGGAATAAATCAAATCTTGCATCCATTCCACCGTCTCTTTAGTTGTCAGAATTAGAAAATGTAGGTTGCAGGCCAGAAATAGAGGGCATTGGATTGTGTCATTTCTTCTCTCCCTATCATTGGAACAAGGATTCTCTCTAGTGCCTTTACGCAACACATTTTTTTGGTGTTGATCAGTGCGTCCGTCAAGAGAAGTTGGAGCCGTCTGCACTTGTTTTCCTGGGAATACACCGGGGTGTGTCTTTTTTGAGTACCTATCATACCTTCGACACCCAGACTTATAGCATTTACGATGCAGAGCCCTTTTTTGGTGCAAGCCCGACTCCTAGTCCTAATAGCGGTGGTCCAAGTGGACACTTTAAAAAGTTTGGGAGCGCTCGCCTTTGGTGGAAGCTCTTTGATATTTGACTTTGTGGAATGAGAGCTTTTCTTTGAATTTCATTGACTTGTATACTTTTTGGTTAGCTCCACTGCTTTTACCAAGAGTTGGCGCACACTGATCAACATTTTTTTATTTATTTCACACCCTGGCACTTAGGTCAATATCAAGAGATTAGTATCAGAACCAAGTTCTCATACTGGCTAATATTTGCTGACACTCAGGTTTCCTGAAGCCTTCAAAGATTTTATCCCATCCTCGAGCACCATTAGATCAAATCCAGACTCGAATCCCTCATCCCAATCCCTCAGGTGAAAAGTCAACTCATCTCATCAAAAACCGCAGTCGTGCATGTGATGTGCTGATCATATTCTTTGTGTCTGAGACTAAGCATGGAATATAGCATGCAAATCTAGAAATCTAGGGAGATGTGTATGATTAAGTCTATGACCCTGATGGCTAAGGCTGGTTAACCTAAAATCTCAAAGATCTCATAAAACTAAGTCTCCTTGAACATTTTAGATCCTGGGTGGAAGTGTAAGTATAGAGGATTAATCCAACTCCTTCATTCAAAACAAGATTTTTTAAGAGATATTAGGACTGCCTAATCTCAATTAAACAGTTGCATCTGCATTCAGCCAGTATGGATGTAAGTACAGGCCAGAGCCCGTTGCTTGAGGACGGGGCCTTACGCGATGTCCTCTAAACCATCCAATCTGCTAAGGGCGAACCCTCACTGAATGCGGCTATTTAATTGGGCTTAGTAGTCACTAATGACTCCTAAAGGATTTTTTTCGATTTTTCTCTTTTTTATGGTTTTTAATTTAAAGGTTAAAACACAGGTTAGACTCAACTTTCCGTGAAAAGAGGTAAAAAAATTTTCAAAACCATGTCACACAAATAAAAAGTTTTCAAAACATTTTCAAAAGATTTTTCAAAACAAGGAAAACTCATTTTTAAAATCATTTTCGAGAATATTTTTATCAAAATAGTGTAACATAATATAGAAAAGCCGTGAAAAACATTTGAGTCCTCTTGGTTCAAAAGATTTTACTTTAGCCAAAAAGTTCTAAATTTTTCAAAATTTTCAGATTATAGCTAAAGTAAGTATACGGCCCCCCTATCCTTAAACTTTGTTATGTCCTCATAGCACTAGATGATACAAATCCATAGGTCCATTTAAGTATAGAGAAATATACGGGAGCTAAGAGGGCCCCCCCATACTTAGGTTAGAAATAACCTAAGTATAAAGGTAAGGAAAGATGAGTAGAGAAATCGCAGGGACTCGGGTCCCCCCTATACTTAGGCTGAGGTTAGCCTAAGTATAAAGATGGAATTAGATGTTGGGAGGGACCCAAGGTGAACGAAGAAGAGGAATGGATTTCCAAATGAGCGACTGAATCTACGGAGATGGATGGATGGACTAAGGCTCTGGGACTGTAAGGAAGCAATCATGGCTCAATCAAGCAAGCAACACCCTTTACTTTCACCAACTCACACATGAAACCAATCGAGGTTGGTTGATTATCTTGTCGGTTTTATTGGTGATAAAACATTTGATATTTACGCGGAGAAAAATTGTGAAATGAAAATCAATGCATACGCGAGGGTGTTGCTCTCCTAAAACCAAAGTTTTACTCCATTTTATGTTGACTTGCAATTAACAGTCCGAATTTTTATTTAATGTTGTCATTGAATTAAGGTTAGCACAAAATCACGCAATCATCGTCTACCGTTTATTCCCATTTTCCATTAATCCTAGGTGATCAAGCTAGAAAAAAAGAAACCAAGAAAAAGCCGTGTATTCGATAAAAACCGCAATCTAGGCTAAGCGAGAAATCATACAGTGACTTGGTGATAAATCCGTGAAAACTTGGACCGTTTTGAAAACCAAAATCAATATGTATGCAAGTCGATCAAAAAGACGCACCTAATATGCTTCTATTAGCGGGGAATATTTCCATTAATTTTGTCTAAGTGAAGCGAAACTACGTGCATCTTGAATTAAGGTGTGTCCTACCTACAAGCAAGCACATAAAAATGTGGATTTGAAACTAAGCTCGGAGAGCCGCGTGCCTGGTCTGAGGTCGACACTCAAGTGGGGACGATCCCCACACAACCACATTCGTTCGATTACACTCACGAGTCTTCGATCGAAGACCGCTGTAAAAGATGAATTATTACACGTTAATATGACATGCAAAAATAAAATGCGAGACACAAATTTTTTCTTTCTTTCCTATTTGCTCCACGTATGTTTTGCGGCTCCTCGCAGCGGGAAGCATCGGCTCCTCACCTCCTTGAACACCAAGGGCCCTGCCATAGAAACAAAGGTTAGAGATCAAATAAAAAAGACAAATTTTATAATGCAAAATAGATGAACAATTTGACCTATAAAATGAACCCTAAATTAAATAAACAAAAATCCAAAAATACAAGAAATGAGTTGTGTCCCCGACAACGGCGCCATTTGACGAACCGCAAAATCGACCCTCTAAAAGTGTGTAACTAACACCTGAAATCATCATCGTAGTCGGGCCGAGATGGGCTCATCAGACCATCTAATTTAAGTATATCAATCAAAATGAGATGGTCGTATTTTTTTACTTGGCAAGATACCAAGATCGAACTTAGGTACACGGGCCTTTCTCTAATTATCTGGATTTTTATCTATTAACTAAGTGTTGAGTGAAAGAAAATATAGGTCAAATAGATGCATGAAGACACAACAAGACAAAGCATTCAATTGAAACATGCATTTTTTGTGTTATTTTTATCATGCAAATGAATACAATGAGATGCAAAGCAATGAATATGCCCTCGTACAAAAATGATGAGCAATTCTAACTGAAGTCGATTTCAGGTTCAATTAAGCAATCAAGCTTGATGGACCAATTAAACTAGGCACAAGTTAAAGCTTTAAGAGACACATGGTAAATAAAATGATACATCAGGATTAATGTGTCCAAAAATGAGAATAAAACATGCCATTAGAAAGTGCCTCAAACAAGCTTGGAAATGAAACTGAAATCACCTGAAACGGAGTTACGGTGCTCAAGATATGCAAGAACAACGACAAGGGCATAAATGAAAGAAAATATGAAAAGATAACTACAAACAGGTCCCTGGGAGGGGCTAAAATGTAATAAAAATAAAGAACAAGTCCTTCCCTGTAAATAAACCACACGCACGGGGGCATATTTGCAATTATTTAAACCCGCAAAGGTATGAGTGCAAATAACCTCAGGCGCGCAGGTGTTGCACGTGCTTAAGGACCTGGTTGCAAATTTAGAGAAGTCCGAGGGTTTCTATGCAAATAACCCAAAGTCGCACGTGCTGTGCACGTGCTCTTCTAAGCTCGGAACGGCTCGGAGGCTCGGAGAAGACTCGGGCTGCTTCGGCTAGGCTCGGAGGTTGGCTTGGGCTCGCTGCAAGTTCGGGCTAGGTTCGGATAAGGCACGGGACATCCAAGCCTGGAGGCTCTGACGCTGAGGCTAGGTGTTGCTCTGGATCTGACACGTGGCTCCTGGATGTCCGTCAGATCTTCAGCATCCGACGGTGTATGGGGACCCCGTTGATAGGCGACGTGGACGTTCTTGGACCGTTGGATGATCCCCTGGAGAGGGACATCCAACGGTGACTGCTTCTCTTCCACCATCCGCAGTTGGCGGTGAGTTCAGGTCTCCGGCGATGGGACTCCTCCTCCGCCGCTCCATCTCGGCTGCTGTGGACCTGCCCTGAGCTACTGTGAAGTGTGTCGATGTTGCTGGTGGCTCCGGGAAGACGTTGCTCCTCCGCGATTACGCCGTCAATGCTCTGACGACGGAAGCGAGGCTCGACCAGAATACTCCGGCGAAGTCTCCGTCCAATGAAGGATTTATCGACCTGCAGTGTTAGGCCAATAGCCGAAGCAAGAAAATATTTGTGCGTGCGAAGTGGAGTGGAATGGAAGCTCTTGCGGGCGAGGGAGATGGGAGCTCGGAGCTCCTCCGCCGTGGGTGGCGGAGAAGATGGGTCGACGGTGGAGAGGTTGCGAAGATAGGGAAAAGGTGATCGGATAGCGTCGCGTGAAAGGGTAGAGCGTGGCGGAGCTCAGAGGGAGGTTAATGGAGATCGAAGATGAAAGGAGAGGACTAATTAAATCAACGAAATTGAATAAAAAGACAAAGGAGGAAGAGGCGACTTACCCAAGGTCTGGCGGAGCGGATGGCCTGGGCATCGGGGAAGATGCCCGGGTCTTCGCACATGTTGGCCGGCCATGCCAGCGAGCTCGAGCGGGTTGATCGCGCCGCAGCTCCGTCGTGATCGGCGGAGGGTCTCACCGGGGAGGCAAGTTCGTCGTCGCTCGATCCATACGCCTCCCCCTATCACAGGGAGGCGGAGGAGGGCTGGGCCTCCTCCCGCGTAAAGGTGGACGAGGGTATTCGGAGGAGGAGGCGGTGTATTTGTAGTTTGAAGGTGACGGTTCCGGTGTTGGAGGTCGTGGGTTTCGAGGGAAGTGTGGAGCGACTGGAGGAGGGTTTTGGATCGTGGAAGCTTGCGCGAGGACGACGGAAGGTGGAGGTTGACCGTGAGGCAGTTGCGATGGGAGAGGATGGCCGTAGATGCGAGAGAAAAAGAAAGGGCGAACGGGTTGTGCGAGGTGGAGAATGTGGGGAGAGAGGGCTGACCGAGGTAGACGACGACGTGTTGGCCGTGCTAGAAATTAGGCACTAAGAAGAGGCGCGAATTAAATCCAGGGCGAAGTGATCGGAAGGCTGCGGAGCAGCCACGTGTCGTGATATGGGATCGGCGCTTAAGGACGGTGATGATGCAGAGAAGGCGTTGATCGAACGGTCCAAATCAAGGGCATCAAAAAACGGTGTAGATGAGGAAGCTCGGGCGCGATCAAATGGCGCTTAATGCGACACGTGGCGTGATCTGGTTAAGGCGCGAATGAGCGGATCAGATCAGAGGCGAGGGAAGATCAAACGGCTGGGAATCAAGGAATCCGTGGAGGGTATTTAGCCGTTAGATCAAGAAGTAATCCAACGGCTATGGATACAGGCGGATAAGACAAAGGAAGACGGGCCACGTGGCTCCCCCAGAACGGGCCACGTAGCCCAATCAGATTATTCAGAGAGAATTTTTTTAGGGTTAATTTGGCCGAATTTGAGAAAACTCAAAACATGAAAGTTGTAGATCTTGGCGAGATCTACAAGTTTCATGTTGACCAAAATTGGAGATGAGATCAAACAAAGACTCGAAATATTTTAAGGGTAATTTTAAGGCTAAAAATACCACAGATTTTTGTTTTGCCATTTTTTTGTGATTTTTAATTTTTATTTGAGACTCTGTTAATTACAGGACATTAACTGAGTTTTATTGACATATATTTAAGCAAGGTGGTTAATAATTGAAAATAAAGATGATGAATACATGGCTACACTGGTCATGGTCCATTCTCTTCTTCCAGCTCTTCTTGAGCTGGTTGTACTTGAACTTAGAAGGGAATACCCCGCTCCTCGAGGAAAGAGTTGCTAGACTGAGGCATTAGAGTTACCTTGTTAAGGAGGGGGGCTTGTCGCTTTGTCATTTCTGAGGTGGGGAGATCACTTACACTATACAAGGAAAGATTCATGGTCATTAGAGTTTGTGTATGTAGACTTGTTCTGATCTGGATTATTGAGGAGTCTTGACCATAGATTAGTGGAACTTAGAGGCTATTGAGTTTTAAGCTTAAGTCCAAATAAGGGATCGACAAACTAATAATCCAAAGGTCCAACTAAGCTCCATATTTCAATATAATGAAGGAAAGTTTAATAATCAACCTTGATTTCCCTTCTTTTTCTTTGCCTTTCTCTTTTTCACTTCTTTTTCAAATAAGTGTTTGCTAAGGGACTAGAAAAAGTAAAGTATAGGGGGGTGATGAATCCTCCTTCATCACTCTTTATTCTTTTATTTTAGCTAAAATTCTTTGCAAAACTCCATGTAGATACTGGTAATAATAAATTACCAAATTGCATGCTTTGTGTAAATATCAATAATTAGCATGTTTTTGTGCAAAAATAAAAGAATAAAGAAATAAATAAAAAGAGGGAAATATTTAGAATAAATATTGAGTGACCTGAACACAAGAGAAGGCCCAATATAGGCTTGATCGCCAAATAAAACAAGTAGAGAGAGATAGGGCCATTCAGCCATGTTCATTTTCCTTCTTATTTGTATATATTTTTACTTTTGCTTTTATAAAAATAAAAATATGTGTCTCAAAATTTGTATATATTTATAAAATAAAATTAAAATGATATAAATAAAATAAAACTAAAAATAAAATACTTTCTCTCTCTTCTTGTACATATACCATGTATATACCAAAAAAAGATCTATTTATTTCATCCTTGTACATATACAATAAAAATCAAATAAAAATTATTTTATACTTTCAATTTTATGTTGTAAATAAATAAAATATAAAATTAGGATAATCGTATAAAAATAAAATAATAGAAATGTAAAATACATAGGTATTTTGTCCTGTATATATTATTATATTATATATAAACATTAATTTATTTTTCAAAAAAATAAATAAAAATCACTAAAAATAGTTTGAAATAAATAAACATTTTTTATTTTGTAATTATTTTGAATTAAAATCATGTTCTCGTTTTAAATGAATTTCCAAATCTGTTTGGCTATCTTTATTCTGATTGATCCACGGGGGATTGTCGAACCCCGGTCAACTCCCCCCTCACCCCCCCCCCCCGGACCGCTTCCCTCATGGATCTGGTGCCGACTTGGTTTTCACCAAATTTTCTCGCACCAGTCCAGAACCCACTCTGTTCTATTAGAGGCTTCGATTGACGAGGAGCGATCCGTGATCCATGCATGTCCACTCTCTTAGGGATCCGCTCCTTGGAATGTGCGCCCGCTTCTCATCTTCTCGGACCTCAGCTCATATAAAGCTTGACCTGGAGCCACCTTTTTCCTCATCTCTGGTCATTACCTTCGGCTCTAGGGACCTCCATTCCCTTTCCATGAGTGACAGCTAGGTCAAGGGAGTGTTGCAACAAGGACCGAGGCCTCAGCCTCAGATTCGGCGAGCTATCTCGCCGTGCTCCGCCACCTGCGAGCCAAAGCCTCTGGAGACGTCGCTCATCGAGGTGAGGACACCAGGAGATTCCGCACCTCCAGCCCAACCGGATTCATCCACCAGGTAACCTAGTTAGCCTCTCCTTAGCGTTAGATTTAGCTTTTTAGATTCCGACCATCGGAACTTCATCGACCATTCCACCACTTTCCGATCACCCATTTGCCCGACCGACTATCCTATCACCATCGTGAGACTCCTCTCCACGTTCTTCACCCCTCCGTTCCCCCTAGTTCGCCTAGGAATAGGGTCGTCGGCTCTCCTCCGCCGTCGCTTCGTCGGAGAGCTCCGCTCCGCCTCACCCAACCGCCCACTCCACTCGTAACCAGGTCGAGGCACTTTGTCCTCGACCCAGCTTCCTTTCTATGCAGGACTGAACGAAGAAGGATCCTATCTGGGGGTCAAACCACTCTGGCACAGGAGCTTCAGGACCACCACATCGTCGGGGTTCTCCATGACCTCCCAGCCTCATCGAAGCTGACCATCAGTTGCGGACTATCTTCAGGAACGTTTCGCCCATTAGAGAAACATCGGAGGACCTCCCCACCATGCTTATTGGTCGATCTAACTTCATCGGGGGCGAGTTCATCTGCGTTCTTCCAGGGAGCCTTCTCGTCGTTGGATCGAGTCTCGTTGCAGTTCTAATCTCAGCCGTTCACCAGCCGATAATCTCGTCTGTTAGATCCATCTGAGGATCAGATCAGAGCCACTCATCGTCGAAGGGGTATCGTCCGCTCTCCGCCATTGGATTTCAAGCAAAGACCCTTCGACCGTCATATATTTAATAAGGGGGTAAATTTCATTTGGGCCCTTCCTGTTTTAGCATTAACTTTTCAGTCATGTAATTATGTGTAGTCTTTTTTTATTTTATATAAATTGCATTCAGGACCTCAGGCTTTTGTAATTTGCAATTAAGTCCCTCTGAGTCTGACTCACGTAGTCTGTCATGTGCCCTCTAGCACTTTTGCATATTTCCTCTAGCAATTTAGGGGTGTTGCTATTTGAATCTTTATTAATTGGAATGACACTTATGCCCCTCTATATGTGAATCACGTGTCGACCTCGTGCGTGCTTGGGCTATTTGCATTTTCAGCCCCGCATCTCTTTTACGTGTTGTTATTTGGCTGAAAGGTTTTCACTATTTACATCTACGTCTCTATGTGCGGTACATGTTTTGTTGGTTGAATAAAATAGCAAATTGACTCCAAATTTCATGAAATTTAGATACGTGGCCCCTGCCACTGTGTAAAAATTTCATTGATTTTTTGGGACATTTTTGTTTTGATTAATATTTTTAAAATTTTAAAAATTATTATTTTTGATATTCTCTACATTTAAAAACCAACTAAAAATATTAGAAAGTCCTAAAAAATTTTAAAAAAATTGTGGTTCGTTTGTTTAGTTGTCTTGTTGCTTCAGTCCAATTTTTGGTTGATTTGGATAAATAAAAACCTAAAAAATTGAAAAATCCTAAAAACCTTAGAAAAATCATTAAAAATTCAGGAAAAATCAAAAAATGTTATTTCTTTCCAGTAGTAAGATTTTTATTTCTTTCATCGTAACATTGTCACCAGAATTTTATAGGTTATTTAGTTATTTTTAAATAGCCTTTAGATTCTGGTTGCACATTGATTTTCAATTTTTGTCTTATTTCATTTTTATAAAATCAACTAAAATTATAAAAATCTGAGAAAATTACCAAAAATACTTGAAAATTTATAAAATACAAAAATATTTTTATTTTAATTTTTAACTTGTTTTGATGTATTGAATAATTCCTTGATTGTGCCTTTTTTTAGCTTTATTTTACATTTTATTTATAAATCAAAATCACAAAAAAAAATTAAAAACCCATAAAAATACACCAAAAATATTTTCTTCTCTTTATTTCGATTTATGACTACTTTGTAGGCTTTTAGTCAATCCGTGCTTCTTTAGTTCGACCATGGTCGCTATACCAGGTTAAATAAAATAGTGAGACTGTTATTTGACTTGATTGATTGATTTATTGATTTGGTTTATTCTAAATAATTCCCTCTTTTTATTTTATTCTTTATTCTTTTATTTTTGGCACAAATGCATGCTAATTATCGGTTTTTAACAAATGCATGCTTATTGATATGTTATTATATTTACAATTATGTACATGGTGTTTTGCCAAAATATCTAGCTAAAATAAAAGAACAAAAAGTGATGAATGAGGATTCATCACCCCCTATAATTTACTTTTGCTACTCCCTTAGCAAACACTTATTTGAAAAAGAAGTGAAAAAGAGAAAGAAAAAGACGGGGAATCAAGATTGATTATTAAACTTGCCTTCATTAAATTGAAATATGGAGCTCAGTTAGACCTTTGGATTATTAATTTGTCGAAAACTTATTTGGACTTAAGCTTAGAACTCAACAGCCTCTAAGTTCCACCAATCTATGGTCAAGACTCCTCAATAATCCAGATCAGAATAAGTCTACATACACATACTCTAATGACCATGAATCTTTCCTTGTACTGTGTAAGTGAGATGTAGCTCCCCACCTCAGAAATGACAAAGCGAAAACCCCCCTTAACAAGGTAACTCTAATGCCTCAGTCTAGCAACTCTTTCCTCGAGGAACGTGGTATTCCCTACTAAGTTCAAGTACAACTGGCTCAAGAAGAGGGGGAAGAAGAAAATGGACCATGACTAGTGTAGCCATGTATCATTGGGAGCCCAACCAGTGTAGCTAAGTCTCCCACTGCAAGCTTCATGAGATGGTCATGTGTAACATAAACTTTGTTCTATTTGACTATATACACTCCGGTGGGTATTTTATTTTCAATCAGACCCACCACTTTTTTGGAGTTTTTCTTTCTTTGCATTTTTGATGTGCATATGTACAACATATCTACATGATGCAACATATATACATAAGGAGCTTTTCCTCTTGAGCCAGTAGACTATCCCTCTTTTGAATCTTTATTGCAACCCACAACTCCTGCTTTTATACTTCCTCACCACCAGACCAAGTTGAGATGCACTTCCTTCACTATAAGAAGAAGAGATGTCCCGCATAGAAGTACTAACCTCATATGCTACCCCAAGCCAAAGGAAACTGCCTCCTCACCACCTTATCTGTGGAGAGCTATGTGTAATGTGCTGGTGCAAGTAAAGACATTGTCTCTGAGAGCCATGCGTGCGTTGTTAAGTGTTCTACTTAGGCTCATCAAGATGACATGTGATCATCGCCTAGTGGACTCAAAGAATTAAGTCCCAAATGGACCTGAAAAATTTTAACCCTAAGCCCTATAAGGTTCCTCTTAGAATTAGGTGGATTAAGGTCTTAACCAAGCTCCATTTTCCAATTTAATTCCGGGCTAGTTTAAATGTCACTCATGATTCAGAAAACCTGTATGCATATATACAAAAATGGTTTGATGCAAAATTTTGAAAGTGTGCAAAAGTTTTGAAAAATGTTTGAACAAATGGATGCATGCGGTTTTGCAAAATATTTACAAACATTTACACAAGGGGTTTTGCAAACTTTTGTTTTTTGAACATTTTACAAAAATTTTGTACTGCATAATTTTGTTACTGATGATGAGACTTTCGTGATCCGTGTAAAGGTAAAAATACGGGTTGTTGCGACCCGAACCTCGAAGATCAATTAACACGAAATCAATGAGTGACCTAATCTCAAGAGAGGGCCCAACACGGGCCTGATCGCCAAATAAAATGAGTAGAGAGAGACATGGACACTCAACCTTGTACATATGCCTTCTATGTATGTAAATAATTTATTTTCACAAAAACAAAATAAAAATGTATTTATATTACGTTGTATATATTTCTAAAAATAAAATAAAAATTAACAAAATAAAAATAAACAAAAGTAATTTCCCTCTCGCACACCTTGTACATACTACATGTATACATGTAACATATGTCCATTTATTTAATACTTGTAAATAACTCACAAAAATAAAATAAAATTTATTTTATACTCCAAATTTTATGTTGTAAACAAATAAAATAAAAAAGTGGGGTTTATACAAAAATAAATAAAATAAAAATTAAAATAAAAACAAATAAATATTTTATATATGCACATAATACAATATAATGTATATACCTTAATTTATTTTTCAAAAAAAATATATAAATATCACTAAAACATAGTTTGGAAAATCAGGAACATTTTTCATGTTGAACTTATTTTAAATCATTTTCGATTTTTAAATTATTTTACAAATCATTTTGACCACGAAATTTTCTGATTAGTCCACGGGGGACTGTTGTCCGAGCGGAATTTTCGGATTGGTCCACGGGGGACTGTTGACCTCGGTCAACTGCCCCCCTGTACCACCTCTTCCGCGGATTTGAGTTTTCACCCGATATCTCCCATTTTTTTCCTCGCCGATCCGTCCTCCTTTCGCCCCGATTCCACCTCCCCCCTCTTCCCCATGGATCCACGACTCCCGCGGATCCCTAGGGAAGAGTAGATATTCCATCGTTCGCACGCCCTTGCCCGATCTTCATCGCCACCTGGAGCACCCTATAAAACCTTAATTCCATTTCCTGGCTCTGTGGCTAATGCCGCATTCCCTCCTTTTACCCTAGAGAGCTTCCCCTTGGTGACAGCTTTCGGAAGCAACCTTTGGTGGCCGGAGAGAGAGATTATAGCCAACGCTCGACGCATGTGGTCGGACCCCCGCCGCGTTCGAGCCTTCCCATCTTCCACCGCATGGTTGAGGCAATGACCCATACCCCCTTCACCTCCTGGAGCTAAGGATCGATCTCAGACCATCAGATATATTTCGCTTCAATCCTAGCTTCGATTATCTCAAAACCTTCATTTGCATCTCCGCCGGCTCCGACCCGGTGGTCGGAGCTCCATCAGACCCATGTAGTCGTTTAAATCGCTTCCCATGTTCGCCGTCATCCCCCTTCCGCAGTCTGATCACCCCGATCTTGACTATCCGAGCCAAGACTGGGTTAGGTTCCATCCTCTGCCATCGTCGTAACCTTCCATCGCCGTTCCCCGTCGCTTCCCTTAGTTTTTCATCCAATAACCTTGGCTGGAGAAAGCCTCTGAGCAAAAGCTTTACCCCGCAGGCTGAGTCGTGCGTGGAAACACCCCATTCCACCATCAGCCACCTTAGCCGGAGCCATTACAGGTCACAGCCACCTTCATGGAGATCTGACCGATGGATGCTCCATTCGCTACCGCCACCAGATGTGGAGGAGCATCGCGAGTCGAGCCCCACCTCCTGATTCTTTGTCGAACGTCTGGAGTACCCCCAGTCCTCCGGCGAACTTCGCCAGGGAGGAGTTCTTCTAGCACCTGCCTCAGCCGTCAGATCGTCCCTCTCCACCAGTTATGATCTGATCCATCCGCACCCCGTGCCTAACAGGCCGTTAGATCTTACATCTAACGGCCCCGTACGCCCCATGTTCGCCCCTTTGATCAAACCGTTGGATGTGCCACGTGTTGCAGCCAGAGCCGCACGTCATCGACCAGTCAACGCACGCCACCTGTCACCCATGTGACCCTACACGCACCTGCCTGGGTAACTTGCTCCTATACCCCTGCGTTTCTTTTATGTTTTTATTTAGTCTGTAAAATAAAGTAGCGCAGTGGACTATTTTGCACTTTTGCCCCTACGGTTTTCATTATTTGTGTTTAGGTCCTTCTTGTATGGTAGCACGTGCGTCGTCACGTGTGTTTTTGTGATATTTGCATAGTTAGCCCTCGACATAATGAATGTTATGTTTTTGATAAAATAGTTTCTATATTTGTATCAATTCCCCTATGAGTACTGATATTGGACATGTGTGGAATATCATGTGAAAATTTCAGTGAGGTCCCTAGGGTTTTCGACACGTGTTATTCTTTAGTCCTAGAACTTACTTTCTTCGCATTTATGCCCCTGTGTGATGTGACTCTTCGATTGGTTGAAATAAATAGCAAATCTCACCCAAATTTCGTGAAATTTGGATACGTGGCTCCTTCCATGGTGTAACAATTCCTTGAATTTTTGGGATCGTTTTTTTACATTTGACATTTTTAAAAATTCAAAAACCTAAAAATTTGCTTCTATCAAGTTTCAAAAATCAACTAAAAATATTAAAAATCCTCTATAAAATCCAAAAAAAATTACTGATTGTTTGTTTTATCGTGTTTTCTTCTAACCAATTTTCATCATATTTGGATTTATAAAAACCCTAAAAATTGAAAACATTGAAAAACTTAGAAAAATAATTAAAAACTCTTAAAAATTCAAAAAAATACATTTACAATTTCTGTAGTTAGTGTTTTACTTCTAGTTTACAATATAATCATTTCTTTAATTTTATAGGCTATTTAGATATTTTTAAATAGCATTTAGATTATGGCTGCACTGTAGCTTGTTTTTTATCCTTATTTTATTTTTATAAAATCAACTAAAAATTAGAAAAATCTAAGAAAAATATCAAAAACTTCTGAATATTTCTAAAATCTAAAAATATTTTTATTTGAATTTTTTGAGTGATTTTGAGGTATTTAATAATTGTTTGATTGAGGTTTAATTAGTATTTTTAGCCTTCTTCCTAATATTAAAAAATCCAAAAAAAATTAAAAACCTAAAAATCCACCAAAAATATTTGTTTTTGATTTCCAACTACTTCGTAGGTTCACCATCCAGTGCTCTGTGAGTTCGACCCTGGTAGCTATAACAGGTAAAATAAATAGCTAGATTGTTGTTTGACCTGATTTGTTGATTTTTATACTTGGTGGTCTTTGTTTTCTTGATTGAGTCCAATCCGAGAGGTTGAGGTCGTAACGACCATTGATATCTTCTTACCTTAGTCGCTCGGCCATTCGCGCTCATCAGGTACATCTCCCTTTCGACTCGTTTATGGCAAGCCATGTCACTTACCTGTGGAAATCAAACATCGAACCTTATGGACAGTTAAAGTAGTGATCTTTGTCTTAGATGATGCGGGAAATCAAAGACAAACTGAACTGGAAGCCCTGTAAGAATTAAGAGATGAATCCTTCACGAGTAGCCTGCATTAGAAGGAGGGGATGAAAGAGTGGCATGGTTCTCACATCAGCTACAAGCAGTTTGAGCCTGATCAGGAAGTATGGCGATTCGATGCGAGACTGAAATTATTGCCAGGGAAACGTCAAAGAAAATAGAAAGGTCCATATCTTGTCAGAAATGTGTACGACAATGGTAGCATTGACATATCTGAGTTGTCTTCTAAATCCACCTTTCGAGTCAATGGTCAGCGATTGAAACCCTTTCTCGACCATGATCCGCTGACCATTAAAGTTGCCCCGATACATTTTATATGAGATGTGCTCTTCACTCTTCACACTATGCATCTCATACCCGGTTTTCACGATCTATTTTGTACATATATGTTTCATTCATTCATTCAATCCTCCTTAGGTTCATCTAAAATTTTGCTTTACTTAGGAAGTGCTTTATCGTAGGTATAGAGGGGTGTAAACACTATTCTTGCCCATGTTGTTCTGTTCGATTACCTCCTTCGTTGCTTATAGTTAGGGTGTGCTTTACCCTAAGTATAGGAGGGTAATCTCACTCATTTCCCCTTTTGATCATTGTCATTTTTATCATATGTTCCCTCGCTTATCCCTCAACTTTTCATCTTCGTCTCTATACTTAGCGATATTTTACCCTAAGTATAAGGGCGACAAGTAGAGCTGTTGAGTATGTACATTCTCTTAAACTCGATCATCTTCGATTTTGAGTATGTTATCCTTAGGATCGCTTGATCCTAAGTATAGAGGAGATGATCGACTTCTATTGATTCATTCATTATTCTTTGAGTCATTTTAGTATAGTTACCAATCTATACTTAGCCTGAGTTATGTCTTCCTTATCTGCGTCTTTGATCACTATGAGGACATAGTTCACGCTAAGTATAGGGAGGTGTCGTATATATATGATATATACAATTTAGAAGCCATAACTTGTACTTTATCATATTTTTAAAAATAAGGCTTCCTAAAAGTATGTGTGTATATTTTGGATTTCTAAAAGCCATAACAAAACCGTAAAAATGTCTTATAAAAATGGTTTAAAAATTGTATATAAAAAATATTCTAAAATTCTTTGATCAAATCCTTAAAAATTTGTAAATAAAATCCATGTATAATATTGTATAAAATCCTTTGTAAAATCCTATACAAAAATTCATGTAAAATTTTTGCATATTGAATTAATCCACTAATTTTTTCAAAAAGACCTCTAAAAATTTAAAAATTTTAAAAATTGAATAAAAATTTGCAAAAGTCTTTAAAAATAATTTAGAGCAATTAATCCGAAAAATCTCTCATAAGAAATTTTGCATTCATTTGCACTTTTTAGAACAAGTCTGATTCTTGAACCGAATTGATCTATGTCCGAGACATATAGCTTGGTTTATGCCTTAATCTACTTAATTCTAAAGAGACTTTATTAGGAACAAGAATTGAGACTCTTCAGATCTTTTAGATTTAATTCTTTGGGTTCCATGAGACCATGTTCGGAATTCAAGTTGAAAGTGCCTAAGTAGGACACCTGGTGTCATCCGTTGAACTCTTCTCCATTTGAACCAATTTTGAACTCATGCACTCTTTACTTATCTCGACCAGCATGGGGCTGCGAAGGGCAATCCATATCGGTGGTGCATTTCCATCCTTGTCTGACGGTGATGGTGCATTTCCATCCTTGTCTGACGGTGATGAGGTCTTAAGACAGGAGAGATTGGGGTTGAAATAAAGCTTCGGATGAGGGAAGGATCTGCTGACACAATTTTTTCTAAGACCCCAAAAATGTGCGGAATGAAAAGATGTTATATCCATTGAGGTATAAAAGACCTATGTAGTGCAACAATCATTACTACCAAAAAGAAGCCGAATATACCGAATATCAAAAATGACCACAATGGTCTGAGCTTCAGAAAAGCCTGCATGTCTTCGTGGAGACTTGGCTAAACTAGTCAGGCTTCACATGAGATGTGATTACACCGATCACACTTCAGTTCTCTTCCAATTCTTCTACTTCTTTCTATATTCGATTGTGGACACAACACGACCTGACCTTAGAAGGAAATACCCCCCTCCTCGAGGACTGAGTTGTTGGATGGACGGTTTCTTCGCTTCTTTAGGTAGGAAGAGCTAAAACCTTTCACACACAGTATAAATTGCAGTTAAAGCTAAAAGTTTGCGTGATGGATAGGTGGATCTGAGCTGGCTGTTGTTGTGAACCTAGATAAGGATTTATAAAACTTGAGGATTGTCGAGGCTTAAGTCCTAATTCTAATAGAGTCCACACATACTATTAATCCAAAGGTCTGAATCCAAGTTTAGGATTTTGGGTAAAGTGAGATTTGATTTAAAGAAATAAGTATGTTCTAAGTTATTTTATTTTCCTTTTTCTTTTTACATGCACTTATTTATAGAATAAATGTTTGTTAAGGGACTAGCAAAGTTAAAGTATGGGGGATTGATGAATCCGTGATTCATCACCTTTATCCTTTCATTTTGGCTAAAATCCTTGGTAAACAACATGTAAATAATCATTGATTCCAACTAATTATCATTCCAACCACAATTATTAATATTAAATATTCAACACTTATCTTATCTAAAATAAAAGAATAAAAAAGAAAAATAAAATAAAAGAAGGTGAAGATATGTAATATATAAAACTGATCCTAAACCCCGATATCGAGTCAATATTGACTTGGTTGGCAAAGTAAATAAGTAGGGAGAGATAAGGATTTTAATGTACAAAAATATTCAAAAAATCAAGAAAAAATATAAATTATACAGTTATCACAATGTAAATATTTCACCTATTTTATTTATCATCAAGACTATTGCAAATAAAAAAATCCTTTTTATAAAAGTTGTTCATAAAAATATATATTGTTTTATAAAAATATCAGAAAAAAATTCATCATAAAACTAATTAATTGCAATGTAACTAAAAAGCCACAAAAACCAACTTCCGAAGTTCATAACTATTTATAGAAAATTCCAAACAGACCAAACTCACTTTTAAAATTTGTTTTATACTTAATACTATTTGTTAAAAATATCAAAAAAATATTTGAATAAAAATGGTGAGTTTCGACGTTTTGGACCTGTTGTATATATGTATTATATGTAGAATCTTCTTAGATTTTTAAATAATTAACCGTAAACCCAATTAACATAATTTCTTCTTCTAAAATCTTCTATAATTGTATAGAAAAATATAAAAATATAATTATGGAAAATATTAATAAAATCCGAAGCCTCGAATCCGCTACTTAAATTTTCCAAGCCTAATAACTCGGTCGTATGGAGTCTGAATTGGGCAAACTCAGTTTTAAAATTCATATTATTAAATATCTAAAAAATGAAACTAATTTCTCTAAAATCGGATTAATGCGAAAAATGTGGTTTCCGGATCCGTATTAGTATATTGCACAATAAATCGTGAGTTATATTATTTTATCTATGTAAATATTTATTTATTCATCTATTTTATTTATTTATTTTATTAATTATTAATGATTTATTGATTTAGACTCTTTGTCTTTTTTGCTCTTTTGTCTTTTCCATTTTCTTTTCTCTCCTCACGACATGGCGACCTCTCGTTGGATGTCTCTTCTCTCTCTCTCTCTCTCTCTCTATATATATATATATATACACACACACACATACATACATATATATAGGGGGCAAGGAGCCTACATCGGGTGATGTAGGTAACTTACCTACATTGGGTCATTTTTTTCATTATTTTTTATTTTTTCAAATGAAACCTCATTGGGATTTACTTAAAATATTGAGTGGATTATATGTTTCAAATTTCGTGGGAAAAAAATATTTCTATCATGCCCATCTGAAGGGGGTCATTTTCAGCAATTCTGAGACTGTTAAAATTTGACGGTCTTGATGGAAGGGATAGAAGTCAAGAATTCAATTGAATTTGTAATGACACAATGGTGGTATATGGTGATGTAAATCCCTGAAGATTTCATTTCAAAAAAATAAAAAAATAATGAGAAAAAAAACCTGATGTAGGTAAGTTACCTACATCACCCGATGTAGGCTCCTTTTTCCCATATATATATAGGCAAAAGGGAAGCTACACCAGGGGATGCAGCCAACTAGCTACACCCGGGTATTTTTCTCATTGATTTTTTATTTTTTTGAAGGAAACTTATGGGGGATTTACTTAGTTTATTGTGTGGAATATGTGTTTCAAATTTCATGCAAAACAAACACTCCTAACATGCCCATCTAGATATGGTCAATTTCAATAATTCTGAAACCGTTAAAATGTCATAGCCTTGATGGAGATGATAGAAATGTCGAATTTAGTTGAAATTGGTATGATATCATGGTGATATATAGTGATTTAAATCTCCCTAGGTTTCATTTCAAAAACACAAAAAATCAATGAAAAAAATAGTCGGGTGCAGCTAGTTAGCTCCACCCCCGGGTGCAGCCTCCCCAGCCCCATATATATATATATATATATATATATATATATATAGGAAATATTTCAAATGAGGTGCACCTTTCCTGGATGCATGGAAAGCCACGTCAATTTAGGCATTTATTCTATTTATTTTACACATTCTAACTCCATAAATTTAATATTAAATATTAATATAATATGTATATCATGAAAAATTTATGAAAATATTACTATATTTGACATTAAAAGTTTGTTACAATATGGATGATATATTTTACATAACTGTATAATCGTCAGTATTTTACAATATGTAGTTTAAATTTACAAAATTGTTACGTAATTTACAATTTTGGTAGTGGCTTTCTGAATTTCAGGAAAGACCCACCTCATTAGAAGGCCCCCCAATATATATATATATATATATATATATATATATGGGTTGATGGGGCTGCCCCCTGGACATGGCTACCCCCACCTTATTTTTTGCAATTTTTTATTTTTTTGAAAAAATATCACCATGTATATTCATCCCTATATCCCTCCTATATGTCATTCGAATTTCGTCAGAAACAGAGACTCCTACGGCCTCCATCCAAACATGGTCGATTTAAAAAATCCTGTGACCGTTAAAAAAATGATGTTTGGATGGAGGCCGTAGGAATCTCTGTTTCTGGCGAAATTTGAATGACATATAAGAGGGATATAGGGATGAATATACATGGTGATATTTTTTTCAAAAAAATAAAAAAATCGCAAAAAATAAGGTGGGGGTAGCCCCATTTTTCCCATATATATATATATATATATATATATATATATTACTATACATACCCTATATACCCTATATAATAAGAAATACAAATTCATAAAGTATGTATCACAACCCTTATATTGTATGTAAATACTATACTACTATATAATACATATTTCTATAACTAATGAATAAAATTCTAAAAAAAGAAAAAAAATACTTTCTATTAACAATAAATCATTTTAAAAAACAAAAAATATAACAAACTTTAAAAAATCACATAAAATTTATAAAAACATCTATAAAAATCCTACAAAAATTACTTTTAGTCTATTTTTATATATTTTACATACTAAACAAAAATAAAATAAAAATCAAATATTAAACTCATTATAAAATACAAATACATAAAACGTGTAAAAATCATAACTAAATAAATAAAAATTGTCTACAAATGCACAACATATCATTTTAAAAATAATTTCTTCTACTTTCTAACAGAATAAAAATCAAAATATTTTCTTACAGTTTACAACTTTAAAAATTCAAAATGCGTCATAGTTTTCAGTATACATTACTTTCTCACCTTAAGAATAAACCAAACTCTATAAAAATCTTAAAAATCCCTTAAAAGTTCATAAAAAGGGAAATAAAATAAAAACATAAAAAATTACAAAACATATAATAAAATAAAAATTAAAACATTTCCTAAAATAATAAAAATCATCAAATACTCAAAAATAACATAAAATCCATAAAAATAAAATAAAAATCTTGAAAATTCTTAAAAATGAAATAAAAATTAGGAAAACCCATTGCCTAAGCTTTTCTACCAATTTTCCTTAGTTTAACCGCTATACACTAAGTTTAGGAGTATAACTAAAAAAATAAGAAGATTAAACCAAAATTAATCTTTTTTTTGTAAAACTCACCTAGTCGATATGACGACCGAAAATCGATCATTTCTATCTCTTTTGCAAGAGTAGAGAAGCAATCGGGTGGTGTTTTTCAAGAGCCCTCATCGAGCCATTATACAATAAATGTTATTGCAAATATCATTCTCAAATCTGAAATGAAGAATAATTAATATGTATAATAGGACCCTTAGTACAATTAGGTTATGTACTATGGCCATCTTAATGATCATACAACTGTTGAATCAATTATTGAATCGTAGAGGTTGGTGCTTAGATGAATATCTAAAGAGTAATATTGAGGATTCATCAAGCATCGTCAAATGATTATAAAGAGATGATCTCCAGTCTGAGAAAGAGATAGCAATCCTTTCTCTAAAGGCTCATATCTAACTGACCTCTTGATGCATGTCCTCTACATAGGAATAAAGATTGGAGATGTTAGATAAGTTAGGTCAAAGAGTTGACTTAACAAGATCGAGATATCCAAAGACCTGTGTTGTATGCTGTCACGATATAGGCATGCATCCTTGATGGTTATGCTTCATACGTGATATAATTTGTACTTGTTGTAATATGGGAACTTAGTGAATCGTTCAAAATCGATTCGAAGATCTCCGTAAAGAGGGCTCAGTTTAAAATTATATCCCAGGTAAGTCCGAGGTCGTAGACAAGGAGACAAAGGAGCAACTTTGGGTTAATACAGAAAACTTAGGTCTAGGTTCCGAATGCGGATTCTTTTTATTTTTATGCAAAAATAAATGGGAATGCAAATGCAGGTGAATTAAGATACTAAGAAAACATACAACTTAGCCAAATTAATTCAAATACAAAATTAGTCCAATTTATCCAAATTATATTTTTTTCTAGAAACTTAATCCAATGATGATTGTCAAACGTATTTTTTTTGAATTTCAGGGGTTAAAATGCAACTATGAAAAATGCACGCTTTTTATACATTTTTACATAATTTTTCACACAAATAGAATGCAAAAATTATAAAAACTTTACTGTAATTCCATGATCCAATGAGGCTACAATACTTTTGTGGAATTTTCGGACAAAATATAAATTTTTTATGGTTTTTGTAATAAAAGCAGAGTGATAGTGAGTAATTAATTCCTCATAAATCCATAATATTAGTTTATCCAGAATCCAATTTATTTCAAAAAGGTTTTTATATATGAAATTCAAGAGAGTTAGAATTTCGCAAAAATATTATGTTTAGATTTAATTAAAAATCAATTATGAAAATAACTCTATAATTTATTGAAGACACGAGATAACTCCAATTAAAATGAAAATTGGATAGTAATTCAGAACACATTTCAAGAAATCATTTATACTTTTTTAATAATTTTTAGAGCAACGATAAGTTAGATATGAATTTAAGATTACTGATTGGATAAAATAAAAAATTTTCCACTAAAAACATTTTATTTAATTATAAAGAGCTCACAAAAATACAAATAAATTCACATATGATAGAAAATTAGTTTCTTTATTTTTCATTAAATAAAATGATACAAAATTAATATCTAAAATAACATGCAAAAACAAGGGTATTTGTGCAAATCAGAAATTAACAACTTACAAATCAAACTGTGCACATGGGAACTTTTGGAATAACAAAAATATATGGGAAAAACATGCAATGTTTACAATAAAATAAAAAAATAAAAAGGAGACCAGCTTCGTTTAAGGCTCGATGACGATTAAAGAAGGCGACATGTGGTTACCAGAAAGGCACATCGGCGAGGAGGTGGTGGGAGGGCGACCATACGTAGGACAGCCATGCGTTGGAGGAGGTGTCAGAGGGAGCCCGTAGCTAGCAGAGTGGCGACGAGGAGGAGGGGGGTCACCGGTGATGAATCCCCATTCATCACTCTTTATTCCTTTATTTTAGCTAAAAATCTTTGCAAAACACCATGTAATTATTTGTAAATATAATAAATTGTCAAATTGCATGCTTGGTGTAAATAGCAATAATTAGCATTTTTTGTACAAAAAAATAAAGGAATAAAGAAATAAAGAAAAAGAAGAAAATATTTAGAACAAATATTGAGTGACCCGAACCCAAGGGAGGGCCAATCATTGGCCTGACCGCAAAATAAAACAAGTAGAGAGAGATAGGGACATTCATCATCATACATATATTCCCCCTTTTTGTAATTTATTTTTCATAAAATAAATATATATGTGTTCCTCATATTTATAAAATAAAATAAAAATGATAAAAATAAAAATAAAATGAAAATGAAAATAAATTCTCTCTCTCTCTCGCCCTTGTATATACCATGTAAATATGTATATATACCTATTTATTTTTCCCTTGTAAATACATAATAAAAATAAAATAAAAATTATTTTATATCCCACATTTTATGTTATAAATAAATAAAATAGAAAATAGGTATAATTTTACAAAAATAAACTAATAAAAATAAGAATAAAAAGTACCCAGGTATTTATACTTATATATAATAATACATTATGTATAAACATTAATTTATTTTTTAAAAAAATATATAAAAATCACTAAAAAATAATTTGAAAAATAAAAAATATTTTCTATGTTGAAAATATTTTGAAATAAAATCATTTACTATTTTTTATTTAATTTATAAATAATTATGAAATGTTGAATTCTCATTGGTCCACGGGGGATATTGACCCCCGGTCAACTCCCCCCCAGGGCCACCTCTTTGCAGATCAACATCGCCGACCCAATTTCTCTGATTTTTCCTGACGTGATCCACCTTCCATTCGCCTAAACCCTGGGCTCCGATTGTTGCTCGACTATCCGAGATTCACGCTCGATCATTTCCTTAGGGGTCCGTGCATCGATGTGCGCGCCCGACTCCAATCTTCTCGGACCCCTACCACTATATAACCTCTGCTTCAGCCGCCTTCCACCACACTTTTGGCTCACGTCTTCGACCCCAATGACCTCCACCTTCCTCCTCATGTGACAACGAATGATTTAGCGTGTTGCAGCGACTGTTTGGAGGCGTTTGCCTTAGGTCCGACGACCATCATTGCCGAGCTCCGCCACCGGCGAAGGCCTAGCCTCTGGAGGCGTCACTCCATCCAGGCGAAGATCCTAGGAGACTCAGCATCTCTACCACAGATGTTTCCCTCCATCAGGTACCTATGTTAGCTTCTAGATTGTCGAGTAGATTCTATCTTTCATATCTCGCTCCGCCAGCTCCGCCCCAGTGGCCGAAGCTCTGTTGCCTCATCTTATCCGTATAGATAGACTCATCGACCCATCTTCACCCCTCTTCCACGATCTGATCATCTCGATCTTGGTTATCCGAGTCAAGATCGGGCTCGGTCCCTTCCACCACCTCCGTTGGGACCCCCCCCTTCACCATTCCACCTCGCTTCCCGTTGTTTCTTGTTCAATAACCCATGCCGGAGAACTCCTCCGAGCCCAAGCTTTCATTTGCAGGTGAATAAGCGCGAGTCACCCCCAAATCGCCTCTCGCATACCTCACCGGAGTAGCTCAGGTATCTCTTCCTTCACTAGAGGATCGGACCATTGGGAGCTCCATCGGTCAACACCACCAGACGTGGAGTGACAAGGCACGTCGAAGCCCTCTAGCTGATCATCCATCGGACGCGCGTAGCCACTCCAGTTTGCCAACGAAGTCTGCTGGGGAGGAGTTCTTCCAGATCTCCTCTTCACCGTCGTATTACACGACATCTCCAGGCTCCATCTAGGCCGACCAGCACCTGCCACTGACAGGCCGTTAGATCCCATATCTAACGGTCACCGTACAACCACATCTACGCCAGAGGACCACCGTTAGATCTGCCAGGAGGAGGGACCAGACCGCACGCCCATCAGCCACTCACTGCCTGACTCCTGGCCCCCACGTGCCCCGTACGCGCTTTGGCTGGGTAATTTGCGCCAGACCCCCTACAGTTTATTTCAGTTTTTGTTTAGTCTATTAAATAACTTAGCACACTTGGACAATTTGCATATTAGGGCTTGCACTTTATTGTATTTGCACTTTAGTCCTTATTTTGTGGATGCATATGCTTCGACACGTGAGATTTTGGGCTTTTTGCATGTTTAGGGTTGGGTTTTATTGGATGTTATAAAATGAACTTTAGGTTTAATTATTTGCATATATGTCATGTACGTGGATGAATTGAACATGTGCAGATTTCGTACGAAATTTATAGTGTATCCCCTATACATTCTGCACGTGTTATTTTTAAGCCCCTGAAACTTAGTTCTCTTGCGATTAGTTCCCTATGTGCTTTGCCTTGTTTATTGGTTGAATAAAATATCAAATCAACTCCAAATCTTATGAAATTTGATAAGTGCTCCTGCCACTATGTAAAAATTTTACTAAATTTTTGGGACATTTTTGTTGTTATTTTCTATTTTTAAAAATTTAAAAACACCTATTTTTGCTACTGCTTGAACTGGAAAATCAACTAAAAATATTAGAAATCCACTAAAAATTCTAAAAAAATAAGCTACTGTTTTTTTAGTGTTTACTTGCTTTAGTCCAATTTTTGCTGCATTTGGATATATAAAACACCTAAAAATTGAAAAAGCCCTAAAAACCTTATAAAAATCAGTAAAAATTCTAAAAAAATCAAGAAATGCAATTTCTTCTCTTGTAGCTTAGCTTTTACTTGTAGTTTGATATAAAATTATCTTCAGATTTTTATAGTTATTTATCTATTTTTAAATAACCTTCCAAATCTGGTTGCACATTGAGTTCAGTTTTCTTCCTTATTTCATTTTTATAAAATTAACAAAAAATATAAAAATCTGAGAAAATTACCAAAAATACTTAAAAAAATCATAAACCCCAAAAATATTTTTATTACAATTTTTGGATTTTGATGTGTTTAATAATTTGTTGAGTGTATTCCTTTTAGACTTTTTCTATATTTTTTCTATAATTAAAAAATAGAAAAAAATAAAAATACATAAAATCCAAAAAAAATATTTTCTTATTTTATTAGACTACTTCGTAGGATCTTTGAGTCAATTCGTGCTCCTTGTGTTCGAACCAGGTCGCTATACCAGGTTAACTAAATAGCGAGATCGCTATTCTGATTCTTGTCTGATTACTTTTATTTGGTGGACTAAATTTTCTTGTTGATCGGTTCGAGGAATTGAGGTCACAACGACCTGTGATATTTATCCCCCTTAGTTCCTCATGATTTTTCGGTCATCAGAATGGCGTCGTTGCTCGGGAGCACGACTTATTAGTCGTATTTTTCACGGTTTTTTTCGCGACTTTTTGTCTATATTTGTAGATATTTTTCTTCGCATTTTATTTCTATATTTTTGACAATAACCTAGACTAACACACTTTTGTTTGTTTTTTGCAAGGGTCCGAGGACTGAGGCGGCTTTTTCGTAAGCCGACGCAACCATGGGAATCGGAGGCGGCTCTTTTCTGCACAGAGCCACAGGAGATCAAGAGGAGCCGAGCAGGAGTACGGGAATCGCAGAATAACCGCAGATAACCGTAGTTTAGCATAGATACTCGTAGCCGTAGTTTAGTTTATTTTTCAGCAGAGTTATTATTGTAATAATACAGGGACTTGGACTTGAATTTTGGTGATATCGGGGTCTGTTTCGCCGAGCACTGGTGTGTTCGGGGGACCTCACCGCGTTTTTTGTCGGTTTTCATTTTCCCGCATTTTTATACCTATCTGATTTACACGGTTTTGGTCTTATCTTAGGGTTTTATATTGATTGTGACGTAATTGATTAAGATCCAATCCCTAATATTTGCCTACACCTATAGACCGTAATTGGACCTAATTAATTAATTCACAAAGAAAAAGCTGGATTACTTAAACTATAGTCTACGTGCCTTAAGGAGTCACATACAGTGCATGCAGGATCCATTGTGGCAGACACCGAGTGGCTCCCAAGATAGGACTCCGAACTTAGGTTTGAGTACCCGACTACTGTTCTTCACGTGTAGAATTGCTCTGTCTAAGGCCGGTTTCTCGTGCATCATATAGGTAGTTTAATTTCTATCTTTACATTTATACGCGGATCACTTTGCATGTAGAGAGCTGGAGGAAAGGTACGCATTCTAACTCAGCATGCATCATTGATTTTATCGTGTATCGGCTTTTTCGTCTTCTTCCCCTGTTTTCGAACTTAAATAAGCAGGAGGACCGAAAAATTTATTAGGCATTGTTTGCTTGAAAAAAATCTAAAAAAAAAAGAAAAACTATACAATTGGGACTGCTAAACACACTTGACCCTAAAAGACACCTCACCTAAAAATTAGTCTTGGGGAGAGCAACCTCCTCCTTGTTTGGTTTGGATGAGCGAGAGAGCGACCCGTACAATAGGCTACAGCCATATCCAATCTCTTATCAGACTACCAGCCTTTTATACGGGACAGACTGTTGGGAGTATTGGATTCCCATCAGCTCGTGTAACTGCTCTGATAGACTGAATTTATCACCTAAATAAAATTGACAAGATAATTGACCGAACCTTTACGGTCTTAATCTCTGAGTTGTTTAGGTGAACCGGGGGTTTGTTTGCTCATCTTGTGTGTTTCCAGATCTCATCCGCTTGACTCTCCAGATCATGATGATGGGCAGGAGGTCTCCTAGATAGCCTTTGGCTGCACCGCTTTTCAACACTCCATCCCGTCCATCTAGGTTGATTCGTGAGAGTCGAGACCCATTCTCCGAACCCGAGTTCGATTCCGCCCTTTTCCCCCTCGACCACCCTTCTACTAGTCCTGAGATGCCAATGCCAGATCAGATAGAGCAGCAGTCAACTGATTTATCGCACCTGAGTTTGGGTCTTTTGCCTTTGCAGAGATCATGGCCAGCAGCGAGGAGCGCACCGAGGGTCAGAGACCAGAGATGACGACATATGTGTTAGATCATGGTGCGATCAACAACACCCTGTTAGCTTCCCTTGAGACGATGCAACGTCAGATACGGGATCAGGGAGCTTTCACGGTGGAGATGAGGAGACACATGGAGAGGTTGAGGACAGAGCGAGATCAGCCGAGAGTCACAGGAGCGGGAGACCCAAATCATCCTGAGGAGCCGGTCCATCCAGCACCAGCTAGACCGATGCGGGAGTTGCACAACCCCGGATCGATGCTTACACACTGGTGGATCGTTCTTCCAGCGATCGTGGGGGACTTCAAGTTCCCCCCGCAAACACTTCAGCTTCTTCCCCGTTTCCACGGGCTCGCGACTGAGGAGCCCCATCTTTATATCCAAGAGTTCGAGATGATCTGCAGCACTGTCCACGATCGGCAGGTGGAGAGGAAACCATTCAGATGATTGCTTTTCCTTTCTCCCTGGTCGACAGAGCAACAAACTGGCTGAAGAATTTGGAGAGATTTGTGACTACTTGGGAGCAGCTCCGCACCGAGTACTTGAACAAGTACTATCCACTCAGGCGGACGAATGCAGGGAGGGCCCTGATCAGCAACTTCTCCATTCTTCCCAACGAACAGTTCCATGAGGCATGGGAGAGGTTCAGAGAGCTTACCGACAGATGCTCGAACCATGTTATCTCCAAGTCGAACCTAGTTCAGAGCTTCTTTTGCGGACATACACCAGAGTTGCAGGGCTTGATGAATGCTTCTTATGGAGGTTCCTACTTCGCCAAGGATGAGGATCAGGTCTAGGCCATCTACGAGGAGATGACCGAGAACAATACAGTAATGTCCCAGACCCACCTCTATACTCAGGGACGCCCCCAGCCACAGGCAGTGTAGTTTCAGAGGATAGCACGGGTCGATGTCGGTCCTTCCACTTCATCAGCGGCAGCCGCACAGGCAGAGTCTACAGCCGCAGACATGGGCATCATCAGCGAGAAGCTAGACCAGATCGAGTTGATAGAGAAGAAGCAGTGCCAGGTCATGACTCAGATCGATCAGATGGACAGACGCTGAGTGACCTGAAGACCCAAATCATGTACCTCCAGGAGGCACAGACGGCTTCTCAGCCCTGTCTCAGGTCACGGGCAGACATCGACAGTAGCAGTTAGGCTCAACCCTCCGCCTCGTACCGATAGGTCCACCACATTCAGGCGGAGCCCTACCAAACGCAGCAGTACATCCAGTCACCGCCTCAGGACATCCAGATGGTGGTGTATCAGCCGGACCAACCCCTGACAGTACTCCCCCCACCCACCTACAAGCAAGAGCCATTGATGGATGTCAATGGGATTTGGTATGACCGACCCCAGGCTGGTATCCGACGAGACCATCTCGGATTCTGCTGGTCGGTCGGAGGCACCAGTTCCCAACAGCAGGCTCCAGTTCAGGGTGGCCAGTACGGCCAGCAGCGAGAGATTCACCAGCAACCCTAGCCCCTAGTACAGCAACATCAGTCATCCCACCACCAGCAGTATGATCCCCGTCCCTATCAGCAGGGACAACCTTGGAGGCGAGAGCAGCCTCAATGACAGTATCATCCACAGTACCCCTCTCACCCTCACCAACAGCAGCAGCCTCATTACCAGCGAGGCCACCCGTCAGGTTCTCATGGGCTGACCTATGAGAACCCCACACTTGATGATCTAGCCTGCCTCATGTCTGAGCAACATGCTACCTTTCGATGGGAGATGGATGAGTTCTGTTAGGAGATGAGGGAGATTGTGAGAGGGAAGGCCGCCATCCCTGCCTAGATCGAGCCAAACCTGAACAATCTTAAGAGGAAGTCAGGAGGTAGAGTTCACTGAGATTAACACTCCTAGTGCTTCACTTGGTGATATGTTTGCATACGTGTTTGATACTGATTTTGTTACACTTAAGAGCGGTAGGATGCCAGCAGACGGCGCCTCATTTGAGCGACGATTCCACACCACTTCAAGAGCGCCAGGCGAGGAGGATAGCAGTGTTGATGTCGCTAGAGATGATGGTGGTGGTGCTGACGCCACCATGGATGTTGATCCCACTGACGGTACTGAAGTCGTCGCTTCACTAGATAGAGTAGGTGGTACTGACGCCACCAGACCAGTTGCTGAGCCAGAGCGCGGTACTGATGTCGCGAGTCCAGATGCCGAGGGTGGTACTGAGACCAACATTTTCAGCTCTGCTAGTCTTGTTATTTTTTTTCCTTCATTGCTAGTCCAGAGGTCATTTGTGCAATAAAGGAAAGGGTTTGTTGTTTTCAGATCCACCTGTGTTGCTTGATGATGTTTGCGTGGATTTTGCTTTGCCTGAGCATTCCAGACCCTCTCCTAGTCCTTCATCTGAGAAAGACCCAGTAGTCCCATCTCCCCGAGCACTCCACTTAGCTAAGGGGCAGAAAAAAGAAAATCCTAAAAAGAATCGCCAGATAGAGTTCAACTAGCAGATGATGGACCGATTTCACATATAGTTGACTCTACAGGAGGCCTTGGAGCACATACCTCTCTTCCATAGATCACTCTGAGACAAGACCACAGTTAGGAGGAAGAGGAGGAACTACCAGTCAGAGATCCATGTTCTCACTCACGCCACATGCTTCGCGATTCAGAACCGTCTGCCAGCCAAGAGGCCAGATGCAGGAGCCCCATATGTCAGATGCCACATTGATGAGAAAAGGGTCGACCGCACTCTATTAGACAGTGGTTCTTCGATCAACCTACATCGAGTTGGGACCTCTCCAACAGAGTAGGACGGTCCTTCAGTTTGCTGATCGATCTGTCAAGAGGCCGAAGGGGTTGCTGAAGGGCGTTGTCGTCACGATTTAGGACTTGAAATTCCACGTGAACTTCGTTGTGTTGGACATGGAGATCCCTGAGTCTGTGACCGATACCCCCATCATTTCAGGACGCCCGTTCTTGGCCACAACAAAGGCAGTGTCTGACCATGATAGCGGAAAGGTGTACTTTCGCGTTGCGACTGAAGACGGGGCTGTGAAGCCGTCTGTGCCTCCTGGAGACACATGAGCTGGGTCTTCATGTCGCTCAGAGTCTGTGCCATCTGCTCCATCTGCGTGATGCCCTGGCACTGCTTATTCTCGATCAGCTCCATCCGATCCAACTTCTCGCTGATAATACCCATATCCGCAGCGTACGACTCTGCCTGTGCTGCTGCAACTGCGGGTGAACTGGATGGACCGGCGTCGACCCGTGCTATCCTCTGGTAGTGCACGGGTCCTGGCTGCTGGGGTCTGCCCTGAGTGTACAACCTGGTCTGGGACATCACCATGTAGTTCTCGACCATCTCCTCGTAGATGGCCCAGACCTGGTCGTGATCCTTGGCGAAATAGGACCCACCACAAGAAGCATTCACCAAGCCCTGGAGCTCTGGTGTCAGCCCGCTGAAGAAGCTCTGCACAAGGTTTGGCTTCGAGATATCATGGTGCGGGCATCGGTCAGTAAGCTCGCGGAACCTCTCCCATGCCTCATGGAATTGCTCGTTGGGGAGCATGGAGAAGTTGCTGATGAGGGCTCTCGTTGCATTGGTCCGCCCTAGTGGATAGTACTTGTTCAAGTACTCGGTGCGGAGCTGCTCCCAGGTGTAAACGAACTTCCCCAAGTGCTTCAGCCAGGTGGCTGTTCTGTCTGCTAAGGAAAAGGGGAAGGCAATCATCCTGATCGTATCCTGGTCCATCTGACGATCGTGGACAGTGCTGCAAATCATCTCAAACTCCTGCAGGTCGAGATGAGTCTCCTCTGTGGCCAATCGTGGAATCGGGGAAGAAGCTGCAGAGTGTTCGGGGGGAACTTGAAGTCCCCCACGATCGCTGGAAGTACCACCCAGCGGTAAGTCAGGGTCGACCCGGGGTTGTGGTTCTCCCGCATCGACCAAAGTGGTGGTGGTGCTCCTCCTCCGCCTGCTGTTGCTGCTGCGGCTGCTGCCGCGGCTGCGGCTGCTGTGGCAACTACCGCATCGTCGGGTCCTCCTCCGGCTCCTCCTCCGCGATTGGCTCTCAACTGCTCAAACTCTCGCCTCATGTCCATCATGAAAGCTCCCTGATCCCTCAGCTGCTGTTGTACTGACTCGAGGGAGGCGATCAGGGTGGAGTTGATCGAACCCTGGTCCAGGACAAAATGCTGCTCTCCTCGTGGACCTCTGGGGTGATCCTCAGAATTGTCGGCCATGGCGTCTGCAAAATCAAACGAGCCAAACTCAGATGCTGTCAAATCTGTGAGTCTCTCCTCTAGCTCATATCTTTCAGAACCGAAAGAAAGGGGGTCGAGGGGGAACAGGGCGGAATCATACTCGGGCTCGGAGAACTGGTCTCGGCTCTCGCGGGACAACCTAGATGACTGGGTAGACGTGCCCGAAAGTGGTGCAACCAGAGGCTGCCTAAGAGAGCGTCTACCCATCATCGTGATCTGGTCGAGTAGTGCGGATGGGATCTGGAGAAACTATGATCAAAATGCAAACCCCTCTGTTCACCAACGCAACACGAGCTGAAGACCGTGAAGGCTCGGTCAGATTATCTTGTCAGTTTTTATTAGGTGAACAAACAATCTATCAGAGCGCTTACGTGACCTGTTGGGATACCCGATGCTACTCCAACCGACTGGCCCGCACGGAAGAGTCGGTAGTCAGCTAGAAATAGCACAGGAGGGCTCTACCTAGGGTGCGGGTCACTCTCTCGCGCAAGCAAACCAAACAATGAGGGGGTTGCTCTCCCCAAGACAAATTTTTAAGGTGAGTGTCTTTTAGGGTCAATAGTCTTAGCCAGTCCCAATTTTATGGTTTTTCTTTTTAATATTTTTCAATGAAAAACAAAGGCCTAACGAATTTTTCGATTCTCCTGGTTATTTAATCTAAAACAGGGGGAGAAGACGAAAAAGCCGATGCGCGATAAATCAATGATGCATGTAGAGATAGAAATGCGTACATGGCTCCAGCACTCTACATGCAAGATGATCCGTGCAGAATTTAAAGACAGGAAATAAACTACCTAAATGGTGCAGGCGGAAAACCGAGTCCCTAAACAGCAGTGCTACTCGAAAGAACGGCTAGCCGACCGCTAACCTCCAATCCAAAGAGTCTGGTCTAAACCCACCCCTCCTCTTCTCGACAGGTCGAGTTCAGGAGTAGCGCTTGACGGGGCGGGCTCGCGGTGCGTAGGCTCGAAGGTGATGGAACGACTATTTTATTATTATTTTTATATAGGTCCAATTACCGCACTATAGGAACAGGAAATTATATTAGGGTGTTTGGATCCTATGAATTACGTCACAATCAAGCAGAAAATCCTACGGCTAGGGGCTCGAAAATCCGCGTGAAACCGGAAAAGACAATAAGAGAAAAACCGTGTAAAAACCGTGAAAAACCGAACTAACTAAGGGGTCCCCCGAGCACACCGGTGCTCGGCGAAACAGACCCCGAAAGTTCAAGTGTCTCTGAATGTACCTGTATTATTACAATCAGTTCAAATGTGCGAGTAATAAATCCTAATCTAATCTATGCTAATCCGTGGCTATTCAGCGGCTCCCGCACTCATGCTCGCACTCCTGCGCTCTTCTGCGGCTCTATAAAGAAAAGAGCTGCCTCCGACTCTCGCGGTTGCGTCGGCTTCCGAAGATGCCGCCTCGATCCTCGGGCCCTCGCAAGAAAACAAACACAAGAGTGTCAAACCAGATTATTTAAAGAATGTCAGAAGAAATATAGCTACAAAAATCTATACAAAAAGCCGCGAAAAGAAAACCGCGGAAAGAAATGAATCGACTACTAAGCCATGCTCCCCGGCAACGGCGCCATTCTGATGGGCGTACTGAGCGACTAAGGTAAAGGTACAAAAATGGTCGTTGCGACCTCAACCACTCAGCTAGGCTCGATCAAGAAGAATAGACCACTAAAATAGATAAAAATCAACCAAAATGCGAAATAGCAGTCTTGTTATTTATTTAACCTGGTATAGCGACCAGGGTCGAACTCAAGGAGCACGGGTTGGCCTTGCGGCCTACGAAGTAGTCAAAAAGGCAATAGAATACAAGAAGAAAATATTTTTAGTTGTTTTAATTATTTAATATTTTTTTTGGATTTTTAATGTGTTAAGGAAATAAGAAAAGCAACTAAGCACACACTTCAACAATTTATTAAATACACTAAAAGTCAACCAAAAATTCAAACAAAAATATTTTTATGTGTTTTATAATTTTTAGTGTTTTTGGCGAATTTTTGAGAATTTTCTGATGTTTATTTAATTTTCTAAAAATCAAAAGGTGACTGAAATGAAAGGTACTGTCCAGCCGAGCTAAAAGGGCCTAGATAAAATATCTAAAGGCCCCAAAATAGATGGGAGGTAATTTTCCTGTGAAGAGAAGAAAATAAGGAAAATTTAGGCACCTATTTTATTGTTTTTGGATTTTTAGTTGATCTAGAATTTTTATAAGATTTTGAATGTTTTGCAATTTTTATGGTTTTCAGTAATGAAAAATAGCCAAAATTGGCTAGAAAATAAAACTCAACAAAACAAACAGTAGACGATTTTTTTGTAATTTTTATACACAATTTAACATTTTTTGTGATTTTTAAAGTTAGACAGTAGCAAAAATAGATGTTTTTGACTTTCTAAAAATATCAAACAGTGACGAAAATGTCTCCAAAATTTATAGAAAATTTTACATCATGGCAGGAGCCATGTATCCAATTTTCATTAAATTTGGAGGTGATTTGCTATTTTATTCAAAAATAAAAGGGGGGCACTGTGCATAGGGACCAAAGTGCAAATACCCAAGAGTCTGGGGGGTCTGGTGCAATTAACCCAGGAAGTCACGCGTGTCGCACGTGCCTGAGGCACTCAGGGACCTAATGTGAAGAAAATAAGTTCCGAGGGCCTTTTGGTAACAGGTACCAAAAGCCCAGGGGATTATCTGCAAATAACCCAAAAATATTCGCACATGTTCAAATAAAATACGCACAGGGGCATAAATGCAAATAAACTAAAACTTTCATTCAATCATTAACAATCAGAACTATAGGGGCACGAATGCAAATAAGCCGAAAAGCACGTGTCGATACACGTGTCAGACCATACACAGGGGAATAAATGCAAACTAAGTAGAGTACGGGGTCCTCTATGCAATAATCCCAAAAACTAAACAACTGGATTAACTAATTACAGGACTAACTACGAAATGCAATAAACAGAAGGGCCTAAGGGTAATTTACCCTTTATTACGCGGACCGGCTGGATGGAGGGCACGTGGCGCATCCGACGGTGGGGAACTGCGGCCGCTCCACAGCTGGACTCCTTGGGCGAATCCGATGGAGAGGGTTCCTCCACGTGGGCGATCGGACGGTGTCGGGCGCAGGTGGCTAACCCTTGTGCATCGGACGGTTCAGATCTCTCCTGCTCAGATCGAACGGGTACTGTTGCTCCTGAACAGACGGCCCAGATGGACCTGGAGCGAGCGGGACGATCGGACGGCATCTGGAGGTCGAGGAAGAACAGGTGGCCGGCGAACTTCACCGGCCCAGTGCGTGCGCTCCTGACCTCCTCGCGGGGCGCTGGTGATCGGGGAAGGTCTGGCGTGGGCCTCCGCGTCGGATGGGGGTCTCTGATGACCCAGCTGAGCTCGGAGGAGCTCTGACGAGGTCGGCGGAGCTGTGCCTCCTGGATTGAAGTCGAAGGACCTCAGATGGCCTTCATTCAACCTGCAAAACAATCCAGAAGGCTCGCGGGTCGAGGGCAAACTGCCTCGACCCGGTTAGGCGGGATGACGATGAACGATGAGGCGATGTGGACGAGCTCCGACGAAGGGGAGACGGTGGAGCTCGAATCCCAGCTCCTGTGCGAGCTGGGTTGGATGGAGGTGTGGAGAAGATGCGCGGGAAGGAGGCGAGGGCTATGGCGATGCCCGATGATCGAATGGAGGTCGGAATCGATAGGAATCGACGATGGACGGCGGCGGAGCGATTTGGGGGTAACTAGAAATTACGGAAAAAGAAAGGCTAACGGAGCTACCTGGGTGGATGAGTAGACTGGGGATGAGCTTGCGCAGCTCTGGGTCGTCGCCTCGAGGAGCGTCTCCCTCCGAGGCTCGATGCTCCTGCTGGTGGCGGAGCAAGGCGGCGATGCTTCACCGGATCAGTGGTCTCGCGTCCTCTCCTCGCTTCGACACCACGGGGGCCAAGCTGTCACTCTCACCTACGTAATGGAGCTCACGGGAGGTGGAATCGAGTGGCCAAAGATACGAATGGAGGTGGCGGAGCTCGGTTTAAGTACGCTGGAGGGTCCGAGAAGAAGGGCGCAGGTAGGGCGTGCTGGGGCGCGGATCCCGATGCGGTAGCTCCGGCGAGGTTCTCGGGTATGACGTGAGCAATCCGGACCCGGGGTTTCGGCAAGAAGGAGTCGGGTCTGCATGGGAAAAATCCGAGAAGATGGGTCGGGCGCAGCAGACCCGTGGGAAGTGGTCCTGGGGGAGGAGTTGACCGGGCGGTCAACATCCCCCAGGGCCAATGGGTGAAGACCACGTGGCTAAAGTTTGGAATTGAAAATTAAGGTAGCAAATGGCCGAATTTGTAAAAAGTTAAAACATGAAATATTTTTATTTTATTTTTTAGTGATTTTGAATTAATTTTTCGAAATAAAAATAAGGTATATACATAGTATAGCTATATATAGGTATATATACAATATAAAGGATTTTAATTTTTGATTTTTAATTTCTCATTTTTTATACAATTTGCTTCCCATTTTATATTTTATTTATTTATATTATAAAATGAGGAATAAAAAGATATTTTTATTTTATGTTTATCATTTATATTCATAGGTAAAATAAATACATATATACATTTATATACATGGTATATTTACAATATATTTTTGTGTTTTTAATTTTGTTATTTTTATTTTGTTTTTGTTTTAATTTTTTTATTTTATTTATTTACACTATATAATATAGAATATTTACAAAAATTTTAGAAATTAATTTTATTTATTTATAAGGTTAAATAAATATAAAGGTGGTTCTATGTACATGATGACTATACAAGAGGTGTTTTTGTTTTCTTTTTAATTTTTTAAATTTTTATATTGTTTTTATACTTATAAATATATACAAATATTTACAAGCCTATTTTTGTGAGGAAAATACTTTTATTTTATTCACATATATATTTACACACATGAGCCCCTATCTCCCTCTACTTTGGCTTTTATGCGGTCAGGTCCATGTTGAGCCCTCCCTTAGGTTAGGTTGCTCAATATTTATTCTAAATATTTCCCTCTTTTTCTTTTTAATCTTTATTCTTTTATTTTTGCACAAAAACGTGCTAATTATTAAACTTTATACAATGCATGCTTTTGATAATTATTTGTATTTACATGAATATACATGCATTTGCAAAGGCTTTTGTAGCTAAAATATAAGAATAAAGAGTGATGAATGGGTATTCATCAGGTGACAGATTCGATTCTTGTCTTGACTGCCTAGACCGCATCCTTCAGTGATGGATAGAGATTCACCTTGTGTTGTCTTGGGAGAAGAGTCACTTCATGGTGACTCAAGGGACGGTGCTTGGCCATATCATCTCCAACAGGGGCATAGAGGTTGATATGGCCAAGGTGGATGTCATTAGAAAACTCGATCCACCGTCCAACTTGCAGCAGTTACGGTCTTTTCTGGGGCACGTCGGTTTCTACCGGCGCTTCATTCATGATTTCAGCAGGATTGCCCGACAGTTGATTGATCTGCTGACAAAAGACACCAAGTTCCTTGTTGATGATAAGTGTCTATCGTCATTTGAGACTCTCAAGAGTCGTGTTGTAGAGCCTCCTGTTCTCCAACCGCCTGATTGGTCTCTCCCATTCGAGATCATGACGGATGCCTCCGATTTTGCCGTGGGGGTCGTGCTGGGACAGATGAGGGATGGAGTACCCTTTGATATTCACTACGCTAGCCGTACTTTGGATGCCGCTCAGCGGAACTACACCGTCACTGAGAAGGAGATGTAGCCGTAGTCTCCGCCCTAGATAAGTTCAGATCTTACATCATTATATCTAGAGTGACCATCTATACTGATCATACCGCCATCAGGTACCTCATGGAAAAGAAGGATGCCAAATCTAGATTAACCAGATGGATCCTTCTTCTCCAGGAATTTGACATAGAGATTAAGGATAAGCCTGGAGTCAAGAATGTGGTGACGGATCATCTCTCCCAATTGGAGTATCTTGAGGATTTTGAGTAGATTGAGCCTATATGTGAGACCTTCCCAGATGAGGCGATCCTTTCTATCGCCTCTCTCCCATGGTATGTCGATATTGTGAACTATCTTGTCACCAAGAAAGTTCCACAAGATTGGCCCGGATAGAAACTTGAGACCTTCCTCGCGAACGCCAAGTTTTACCATTGGGAGGATCTCGTCCTTTATCATGAAGGAGGGGATAGCATCTGGTGTCAGTGCATTCCTCAATAGGAGCACCATAGCGTCCTCACTTACTGCCACAAGCTTGAGGCAGGAGTACATCACTCTAGGAGGAGAACGACACAGAAAGTGCTCCAATCCAGCCTATGGTGGCCTACTCTCTTCAAGGACTCTGATGAGTTCGTGAAGAGGTGTACTGACTGTCAGAGGATGGGCACTTGTGGACAGCGTGATATGATGTCGATGCAACCCATTCACTTCTGTGAGGTTTTTGACGCATGGGGCATCGATTTCATGGGTCCATTTTCTAGGAGTCAGGGATTCGAGTACATTGTTGGCCGTTGATTATGTGAGTAGTTGGGTTGAGGCCATCCCCACCCGAACCGCAGATACTAGGACTATTTGCATATTTTTGAGGAAGAATATCATTTCACGGTTCGGGGTACCTCGAGTGTTGATATCTGACGGGGGGTCTCATTTCGTCAACGACAAGATAAAGGCCCTTGCTAGCGAGTTCAGCATAGACCATCGAGTAGCCACTCTATACCATCCTCTGAAGAATGGTCTTACTGAAGTGTCGAACAGGGAGATGAAGATTATATTGCAGAAGGTTGTTCGCCCTGACCGAAAGGATTGGTCACAGCTTTTGGGCTCGGTCTTGTGGGCATATAGGACGTCCTTCAAGACTCCTTTGGGTACATCTCCCTTTCGCCTTGTTTATGGCAAGCCCTGTCATTTACCTGTTGAGCTGAGACATAGGTCACTTTGGGTTGTTACTGATATACTTTTGGATCCAGTGAGTGTAGAAGATCAGAGGAGGGTAGAGTTAGTAGCCCTGGAGGAGCTTCGTGATACAGCTTTTTCGAGCAGCCTACAGTATAAGGAGAGAGTGAAGGAATGGCATGATTCTCATATTAACCACAAGCAGTTTGATCCAGGACAGAGAGTATGGTTGTTTGATGCTAGGCTTTGTTTATTTCCAGGGAAGCTACAGAGCAAATGGAAGGGACCTTATCTGGTCTGAAAGGTGCATGACAATGGGAGTATCGATATATCTGATTTGTCTTCTGATGCTACTTTTCATGTTAACGGTTAGTGGCTCAAGCCATATCTAGATCATGAGCCGCAGGTCGTTGATGTTGCCCCGATTCACTTTACGTGAGATGTAGTCTCTTGACTCGCATCTATTGCATCTCGCGCCTGATTATCATTGTTCTTCCGACTTGTATATATCCAGTTGTCCATATCACTCCATTCTTTAGTCCCACACCCCTTCTCCATCTTATGATTCTGCTATACTTAGGGTGTACTTTACCCTAAGTATAGGGGGTGTAGGACTCTCGGGTATTCTATTGATTCTTTCTACCTCTATTTTGCTGCCTATACTAAGGGATATTTTACCCTAAGTATAGGGTGGGTAGACCCTGTACATCCTTCCACTCGGATTTCCCTTCATGTACAGCTTGCTATACTTAGGATTACTTGATCCTAAGTATAGGAAGAAACACCGAGTCCTCTTCATTCTATTCTTTGATTTGTCTTTGTATATACCATTCCTTTTTCACTTCCCTATACTAAGCATGAGTTATTTCTTCTTCATCGCTCTGGATCACTCTGGGGACATCGTTCGAGCTAAGTATAGGGGAGTGTCGTATATATTTATACTTTAGTCATAACTCGTACTTTGTGTGAGCGGTCTAAATCCATAAAAATTTAAAAAATTTTCCTTGTACATAAAATTCTTCTTGCACATATCTATCTATTTATAAAAGTATTTTTGTACAAATGATTGTAAAAATGATTTGTGTAAATAGTTTATAAATATTTTGATATCAAAACTATGTATATAGTACAAAATTTTTGTGAAATATTTGAAAAATAAAAAAGTTTGCAAAAACCTTGTGTAAATGTTTGTAAATATTTTCAAAACTTCGCATTCATGCATACATCCATGTTTTAAACATTTTTCAAAATTTTGCACATTTGTAAAATTTTGGAAAATTTTGCATATTTGTAAATATTTGTATAGTTTTTCCAAATCATGGTTGACATTTAAACTGGCCTGGAATTAAATTGGAAAGTGGAGCTTGGTTAAGACATTAATCCACCTAATTCTAAGAGGAACCATATATGGCTTAGGATTAAGACTTTTCAGGTCCATTTGGACTTAATTCTTTGAGTCCACTAGAGAAATATGTCATCTGGATGAGCCTAAGTAGAGCACTTAACAATGCACACATAACTCTCAGAGACAATGGCTTTACTTGCACCAGCACTTTACACATAGATCTCCATGGATGAGGTCTTGAGGAGGCAGTTTCCTTTGGCTTGGGGTAGCATATGAGGGTAGTACTTCTAGGCGGAACCTCTTTTCTTCTTATAGTGAAGAAAGTGTGTCTCAACTTGGTCTGGTGGTGATGAAGTCTAAAGACAGGAATTGTGGGTGGCAATAAAGCTTTAAAAGAGGGAAAGTCTACTGGATCAAGAGGAAAAACTCATTATGTATATATGTTGCACCATGTAGATATGTTGTACATATGCACATCAAAAAAATGTGCAAAGAAAGAAAACTCCAAAAAATTGGTGGGTCTGATTGAAAATAAAATACCCATCGGAGTGTATATAGTCAAATAAAGCAAAGCTTATGTTACACATGACCATCTCATGAAGCTTGCAGTGGGAGGCTCGGCTACACTGGTTAGAGCTCCCGGGGATACATGGCTACACTGGTCATGGTCCATTCTCTTCTTCCCCGTCTTCTTGAGCCGGTTGTACTTGAACTTAGAAGGGAATACCCGCTCCTCGAGGAAAGAGTTGCTAGACCAAGGAATTAGAGTTACCGGGTTGAGGGAGGTTGTTTCTTTGTCATTTATGAGGTGGGGAGCTACATATCATTTACACAGTACAAGGAAAGATTCATGGTCATTAGAGTTGGTGTATGTAGACTTGTTCTGATCTGGTTTATTGAGGAGTCTTGACCATAGATTGGTGGAACTTAGAGGCTGTTAAGTTTTAAGCTTAAGTCCCAAATAAGGTTCCGACAAATTAATAATCCAAAGGTCTGACCGAGCTCCATATCTCAATTAATGAAGGAAAGTTTAATAATCAACCTTGATTTCCCATCTTTTTCTTTTCTTTCTCTTTTTGCACTTCTTTTTCGAGTAAGTGTTTGCTAAGGGACTAGCAAAAGTAAAGTATAGGGGGTGATGAATCCCCATTCATCACTCTTTATTCCTTTATTTTAGCTAAAAATCTTTGCAAAATACCATGTAATTATTTGTAAATATAATAAATTGTCAAAATGCATGCATAGTGTAAATAGCAATAATTAGCATATTTTTGTGCAAAAAATAAAGGAATAAAGAAATAAAGAAAAAGTGGGAAATATTTAGAATAAATATTGAGTGACCCGAACCCAAGGGAGGGCCAATCACTAGCCTGACCGTAAAATAAAACAAGTGGAGAGAGATAAGGCCATTCATCATCATACATATATTCCCCCTTTTGTATATAATTTATTTTTCATAAAAAAAATATATATATTTGTTCCTCATAATGTGCATATATTTATAAAAATAAAATAAAAATGAGAAAAATAAAATGAAAATGAAAATAAATTTTCTCTGTCACCCTTGTATATACCATGTAAATATGTATATATACCTATTTATTTTTCCCTTGTAAATACATAATAAAAATCAAATAAAAATTATTTTGTATCTCCCATTTTATGTTATAAATAAATGAAATATAAAAAAGGAATAATTGTACAAAAATAAACTAATAAAAATAAAAATAAAAAATATCAAGGTATTTATACCTATATATAATAATACATTATGTATATACATTAATTTATTTTTCAAACAAATAAATAAAAATCATTTAAAAAATAATTTGAAAAATAATAAACATTTTTTGTATTGAAAATATTTTGAAATAAAATCATTTACTATTTTTTATTTAATTTATAAATAATTATGAAATGTTGAATTCTCATTGGTCCACGGGGATGTTGACCCTCGGTCAACTCCCCCCCCCCAGGACCACCTCTTCGCGGATCCACGTCACCGACCCGATTTCTCTGATTTTTCCTGACGTGATCCGCCTTCCATTCGCCTAAACTTTGGGCTCTGATTGTTGCTCGATTATCCGAGATTCATGCCCGATCATTTCCTTAGGGGTCCGTGCATCGACGTGCGCGCCCGACTCCAATCTTCCCGGACCCCTACCACTATATAACCTCTGCTTCAACCGCCTTCCTCCGCACCTTTGTCTCCTGTCTTCAACCCCAGTGAACTCCACCTTCCTCCTCGGGCGACAGCGAGTGATCTAGCGTGTTGCAGCGAGTGTTTGGAGGCGTTTGCCTTAGGTCCGGCGACCATCATCGTCGAGCTCCGCCACCGGCGAAGCCCGAGCCTCTGGAGGTGTCGCTCCATCGAGGCGACGATCCTAGGAGACTCAGCATCTCTCCCACAGACGTTTCCCTCCCTCAGGTACCTCTGTAAGCTTCTAGATTGTCGAGTAGATTCGATCTTTCACATGTCGATCTGCCAGCTCCGCCCTAGTGGCCGGAGCTCCGTCGCCTCATCTTATCCGTATAGATAGACGCATCGACCCGTCATCACCCCCTTCCACGATCTGATCATATCGATCTTGGCTATCTAAGCCAAGATCGGGCTCGGTCCCTTCTGTCATCTCCGCTGGGACCCCCCTTCATGATTCCACCTCGCTTCCCGTTGTTTCTTGTTCAATAACCCATGCCGGAGAACTCCTCCGAGTCCAAGATTTCATTTGCAGGTGAATATGCACGAGTCACCCCCGAAATCGCCTCTCTCATACCTCGTCGGAGTAGCCCAGGTCCCTCTTCCTTCGTCGGAGGATTGAACCGTTGGGAGCTCCATCGGTCACCACCACCAGACGCGGAGCGACGAGGCGCGTCGAAGCCCTCTAGCTGATCATCCATCGGACGCGCGTACCCACTCCAGTTCGCCGACGAAATATGCTGGGGAGGAGTTCTTCTAGATCCCCTCTTCACTGTCGGATTACACGACATCTCCAGGCTCCATCTAGGCCGACCAGCACCTTCCACTGACAGGCCGTTAGATCCCATATCTAACGGTCACCGTACAACGACGTCTACGCCAGAGGACCACCGTCAGATCTGCCAGGAGGCGGGACCAGAGCCGCACGCCCATCAGCCACTCATCGCCTGACACCTGGCCCCCACGTGCCCCACATGCGCTTTGGTTGGGTAATTTGCGCCAGACTCCCTACAGTTTATTTCAGTTCTTGTTTAGTCTATTAAATAACTTAGCACACTTGGATAATTTGCATATTAGGACTTGTAGTTTATTGTATTTGCACTTTAGTCCTTATTTTGTGGATGCACATGCTTCGACACGTGAGGTTTTGGGCTTTTTGCATGTTTAGGGCTAGGTTTTATTGGATGTTATGAAATTAACTTTTGGTTTAATTATTTGCATATATGTCCCTGTGCGTGGATGGATTGAACATGTGCTGATTTCTTGTGAAATTTATAGTGTAGCCCCTATACTTTCTGCACGTGTTATTTTTAAGCCCCTGAAACTTAGTTCTCTTACGATTGGGTCCCTGTGTGTTGTGCCTTGTTTATTGGTTGAATAAAATATCAAATCAACTCCAAATCTTATGAAATTTGGATACATGCCTCCTGCCACTGTGCAAATTTCACTAATTTTTTAGGACATTTTTGTTTCTGTTTTCTATTTTTAAAAGTTCAAAAACACCTATTTTTGCTACTGCTTGAATGGGAAAATCAACTAAAAATATTTAAAAACCTCCAAAAATTCTAAAAAAAATTAACTACTGTTGTTTTAGTGTTTACTTGCTTCAATCTAATTTTTGCTGTATTTAGATATATAAAACACCTAAAAATTGAAAAGCCCTAAAAACCTTATAAAAATCATTAAAAATTAAAAAAAATCAAAAAATGCAATTTCTTCTCCTGTAGCTTAGATTTTATTTGTATTTTAATATAAAATTATCTCCAGATTTTTATAGATTATTTATCTATTTTTAAATAACCTTTCGGATCTGGCTGCACATTGAGTTCAGTTTTCTAACTTATTTCATTTTTATGAAATTAACAAAAAATATAAAAATTTGAGAAAATTATCAAAAACACTTAAAAAACACAAAACCCAAAAATATTTTTATTACTATTTTTGTATTTGTTTTGATGTGTTTAATAATTTATTGAGTGTGTTCCCTTTAGCCTTTTTCTACATTTTCTCTATAATTAAAAAATAAAAAATTAAAAATACATAAAATCCACCAAAAATGTTTTCATTTTTATTCATTTTTAGACTACTTCGTAGGCTCTTTGAGCCAATTCGTGCTCCTTGTGTTCGACCCTGGTCGCTATACCAGGTTAAATAAATAGCGAGACCGCTATTCGGATTCTTATCTGATTACTTTTATTTGGTGGTCTAAATTTTCTTATTGATCGATTCGAGGGATTGAGGTCGCAACGACCCGTGCTATTTATCCCCCTTAGTTACTCGTGATTTTTCGGTCATCAACCGGCTGGAAAAGGAAGGCGATGGGCTGTCGCGCTTGGAGGATGGCCTCCGCATGAGATCGATAGCATGCACGCAGAGGTCAGGTGCAGCTTGGAGGGGCTGCGGTCTTGGTGCAGGCGCCGCCTACCGTGACAGAAGGGGGAGGGGCCACATACTGGAGATGGGAGGTCGCGCCTGGGGAGGGCACGGGCGCGCGCACAAGCGGGGTCGGCTGCAGGAGGCTAGTGAGCCTCGTGCGGTGGTTGCTGGTGGAGGGCCTGGGGAAGTCACCTTTGGCGTGACCAAGGGTGGAGACGATGGAGGGAGGAAGGCTGTAGTAGCCAGCGTGGTGGAGGGGATATCCTAGCAACCAAATAAGCCCTTAGAGCCGTTAGATCCAAGGAGGACCGTTCCAGATCCAATCCGAGTCGTGCATTGGCACCCAAATTCTGGAGGAGAGCATCTCAGCTGTCCATGTCATTCAAGCGCCTTCACGTAGCCACACAAGCGTCTTGGGTATATTGCAATTCTAGCCCTAAAGTTTCCTTTATTTAATTTTAGCTCATAAATTGTAAATAACTTTTCAAAATTTTTTATTATCTAGTCCCTGCAGTTAGTTTAGTTGCACTTTCATCCATGTCTATTATTCACGTGCATGCACACATGTTGGTCTGGTACATTTGCATGTTTTATCCAGCATTTTAATGTGTTAATAAAATGGATGAATGTTTTGATAAATTGCAATTATGCAGTTATATGTCTGATTTCACGTGCGTAGCACGTTTTCCTTGAGATTTTTGCATCTTTACTCATGCATTCTACTGGCTTGTTATTGATTAGTCCATATAATTTAAATAATTGCAAATTGGTCCTTTATATCCACATTTAATTTTGTCTCTTTGTTTTGCATGAAATAAATAGTTTAAGTGTTCTAAAAAATTCATAAAAAATTAGGTTAAGTTCCTACAATATTGTTTTAAATTCTCAAAATTTTTGTTTTGCAAAATATTTTGAGTTATTATTTTTTTAATAATTCAAAAATCACAAAAGCTTTCACTACTTCATAAAAATCATAAAATTCGAAAAAATGCTCTAAAAATAAAAAAATTATCGTTAGTGTCAAGTTGTTGATTTTCTGTAAAAAATGTTATTTTAAAAATTCTTTCATAAAAATAAAAGTTGCTAATTATAGAAAATACTAAAAAACCACATAAAATCATTTTAAATCCTAAAAATACATTTTTGGTATTGTTTGAATGCTAAATAAAAACCATTTTTGATAAAATTTAGTTTATAGTATTTTTTATTTTGTCTTCTATTTAAAAATCTAAAACATTTGCTTGATTTTTTATTTTTTATTTTAAATTTTTTTATTATTTTGAAAATATTAGAAAAATCTATAAATCTCTAAATATTATAAAAATGTTAAAAGTTTGTCAAAAAGAGAAAAACTTTTTATTTGATTTTTGAACTATTTTTATTAGTTTTGAAAATCCAAAAAGATTGCTTTCTTTCTTTCTTTCTTTTACACTTCTTTTATTTTCTTTATTTGAAAAAACTAAAAATATAAAAATTTGCAAAATTAAAAATCATTAATACTTTGAAAATTAGAAAACATAAAAAATTTAAAAATGTAAAAGTTCATGAAAATTTAAAAAGATAAAAATTGACAAAAAGCAAGAGTAGTTTGCTTAGATTTCCTATTTTATTTCATTGATCGCCTTTGATTTAAATAACTCTTGCTTAATAACAGTTGCCTTCTTGTGTTTGACCCTAGGGATTATATCAGGTTAAATAACTAAATAGCAGATCTACTTTATTTTCTTTTATTTTGGATTAAATAAATTGTTTGATTGATTCGGTTTTCATTTTGGGTCACAACGACACATCACATATTCACTACATTTTCTCTCGTTTTCAATTAATAGTTAACCCTTGGCAGAAACATGAACATTAGCAGGCGTGAACTAGGATATTGTGCTTACTTGATAAAGCAGGCGAAGAGTTGGCTAGCACATGTCCTCGCCCGGCTCTACTAATGTCCGACCAGCATATAATGAGGACGGGGAAGAGGGGACCGCCTAGGCTTGCCTACTTTCTTGAGGAGCACTAATTAGTGAGGTGCGAACAGGCACTTGGCGAGGACTCACGTGTTCGTCATTCTGAGATCCTCCATTTATTTGCTTTTAAAAGCCCTCTGCTGGAAGCTGGTGTTTGCTTATTTGGTTTGTTTTGTGCATTATATTCTTAGTTTTTACAAGCGAGTATTCTCTTTCCGAGAGCAGTGAGTTGATCCTGTTAAAGACTATTTTTTTCTGGAAAATAAAGCCATGTGAGGGAGTTCGCTATAATGACCTCAGACACACGGAAGCACAAGGAGTTCTGCAACTTTATTAAGGGGTAAACACACATATATCTCTTATATTCCATAAATGCCGCATGACTTTTCTTATAGTGAAAGTAAGAAATATGTTATCTACAAATTCGTTAAGCATTATACACATCAAATTTTTAGTTGAGATGGTAGTAGCAATGAGCACGTTGTTACTACGACTCATTGGTAATCTTACTTTTGACAGCATATTTTGTACGAATATTAAACCCCAACAAGTCAAAGTTCTTGTTGCAACATTTATATAATATGAAGCCACGTATTGTCTCTACAACATCCTTCTTCAAAATGTTTGTATAATTCCATATCTAATCTGGATAGCGCGTTCATTATTTATTGATTAATAATATCATTGTCAATGAAAGTACTTATAGCTTGTATGTCAGTCTAATTCAATTTACATTCAAATTATTTGGCAAGATAAATGTGTTGTAATTAGAACATGATCAGATTACATAAAGAATGATGGGAGACGAGCAACATGATGAGACACCAATCTCTTTTGGATGACAAATCCAATTCTTCAAAATACAACATCCATAGATATGGGGATCATAACATTGATATACATAATTTTTTGGACCTTCTTAAGGAGCTCTACCGCTTCAGTTCTCAATAAACCAAATGTGTCAAAACTGAAAGGGATAAAAACATGTTGATTGTCAATACAAGCTTTCTCATGTTTGGCAACTTTAGCATAGGTAGCTTTCTGTGCAACCATCCCGCAATGAAATCATCTTTTATCGGACCAACCAATGGAGAAACTCCGATAAAATCAACACATGCATGTTTTCCTCTAGCCCATCCAAAAATCAAGACATCTACTAGTCTAAGTGTAGATCTTTCCTCTTGTGGATCACTCAAAAAATTCACAGGTGCTTCTTTCTTTGAAGAAACATGAGCCTGCTTGAGACATTATAAAGGACATCCCTGACAAGATAATGTCTATATTTAAAACATGTGAGTTTACGGTATGAACTGCATGCTCCCCAAATGCGTCCAAGCAAGAAAAGTAAAGTTTTTATTACCTTAACTTTTGTTGAACTTGTGGCTACAAAATTTGGTTGCTACGAGATTTATTTTGTAGTCAGAGCTAGATTGCATGCAATCCTTAAGGTTACATTTGATCTTATTAGAATCTTGCTTGATCGAGATTGACAGTGCAATCAAAATCCCAAATTGTATTAGAGCCTGTAAAAAGAGATGCGAAGTCATACATTTTTAGGAATGTAAGGAATAACAATTATAGTTGTATACGAATTTTACATTTTATTAGGTCTATATTAAGAGTTTAATGGGGCTACCCAGTTGGCTTCCCCATTCTTATTTTTTTGTTCCTTAATGAATTTACTGGAATCACCTAAGAGGATTTATATCACTATGTGACACCATGCTCTCATTCAACTTCGATTCAATTCAAGACTCCTAGCTCATTCTTCAAGCGTGTCAAATTTTAACGATCTTAGGATTTGTTGAAATGGACCTCTTACAGATGGATGTGTTAGGAGTGTCTGTTTTTCATGAAATTTGATTGACAATATGTTGTCATCTAATGGACTAAATCTCCAAAGGTTTTATCATAAAACACATAAAGAAATTAGAAAATTATGTGTGAATAGCCAACTTAACCCCCCTGTGTGGGTAGCCCAATTTAACCCTTATATCAAAGTTTAAAGTTCTATTAGCCAACACCTACGATTGGACAAGAGAAAACTAATGCAATGTGTAAATGTTGAATTATCATTTTAGAATTAAGTCATTATTAGTATGCAAAATAAAAGTTGACTTGTCGTATTGTAAGTTGTTTAACATATACATCATGCGATTATGAATTCCACTTTATCAATAAAAATATTTGAAACGAGTAGGAGATTTTAGATTAATATGTATCTAAAGTATTAAATAGAGGGAAGTAGAATGGATAACGAGCTTTTATATTTAAAAGTTATTACAGTTTTTTTACATATCAAAAAGTGCAGAATAAGATGAGGGATCCATTGTTGTTGAATAATAGCTTAGTTACTTATATTAAAATAGATGCATTTTAAAAAAATGTCACTAATGAAGAAATTAAAATTCAAATATTTTAAAAAATAAAATCTCATCGAGGAATAACTTTTATAAAGTAATTCACGAAGAGATTTATCATATATTTTATTTGCATTGTAAATATTTTGTATGCCAATCAGTCGATCTCAATACCTCGATAAATATAATATTGTATTTCTATTTGTGCAGCTTTATAAATACTACGATAGCTCTGTCCAGCTTGATATAATAGGTGTTGCTAGTAGGATCAACATGATATGCACTAAGCGGTAATTTTCCATATCAGTATGAATCAATTTGATTGTATTACAGATCAACAAACGAATAATCATGTAAATTCGACTCATAATCCAATTACATAGATAATACAAGAACCAGTTTTATATGCAATGCATTGTATTAGGGCAAGGTCGATTGCATTACGTAGATTTGACTACCAATTAACTTTGCACTTGAAATCAATTTGATTACCAACGTAATAACATAAGTTTACCAACTCAAAATCTAATTATATTACATTAATTGAATTACAACAATAGGAAAAGATAACACAAAGTACTGTAGAAAACTAAACTAAAACAAAGGACCTTGAAGTTTTCTTCAATGATATGGAATTTCGTAGAAAGCTATTAGGCCGAAAGGATGCACGAGAGGACATGTTCTTGGTGTTGGCATCTTTAGACCTTATTTCAAATACATATTATATTCTCATATTACTCATGCCTGTATATTTAAGTTTGACTTAAATATAATTTATTTGTATTTATACGGCTGTTAGAGATTTCCTAATCTCACCATCTTAATGTCATAATGTATACGTTATGATTGCTCCATGCAATATCTACATCAATGGTTTTAATTCCTTTCAAATATCCTTTTATTGCATGATCATTATTATTACTTATCATGCAAAGGGATTGCACGTTACTTGTGCTAAAGGTTTATTTCAAGTTGTGTGCCGTTGAAATTAGGATGAAAGAATTTATAGATATTAATTTTAATATCACCTCGCATGGAGTTATTATATATTTTCATATTCAACGGCCATGCTTTAAGGAAAAAGCATTTAAGCTTTTAATTATTTTTTTTAATAACTCTAACGTTACTTTTGTGCTTTAACTCTCCTTTTGCATTTCCTAAAATAAAGTTTACGTTATTAAAGCTTGTGCATATTCTAGTAACGGATTTGATATGCGTTGTATATAAATATATGTTCTATTTGTTGAGAAAACAAGATATACAATACACAACCATACATATCGAGAGAAAGATAGAAGTGTGATATTCTCGTATCGTGAGATTGAAGGAACAATCTATTGTTGCTCAACGATCTCGATGTTGGCGCGTGCACGTCCATTGAGATCTCGCCGTTGTATCCTGAAGAGTAGTCGTACCAATACCGATTGCACCATCGGAATTTCCGTGGGGGTACGAATCTATTCTTAAGGTCAGTGCATTTTGCACGCCTCGGCAAGTTGGTCCATCTCATAATCAAGTTGGTATTTCATCTCGTATTAGATCCGGTATTATTTTTCTAACCCTCCTTATATTTTTTATGCATTCATATTTATATCTCATTAATTTTACCTACACTTGGACTATATTATTTTTCTAAATGGAGAAAAGCGTGGACTTTTATGTAGAACTAACTTTAAAAAATCATTGAATTTTTATTTAAATATACATTGCACTTTACGTCAGAATTAAGAAATAGTGAACATCACAATAATTCGACATTCAGTTGACCAGATTTTGTTGTAGTCGATAATGAAATCTAAAAAAAATGTTATAAACAAAGTAAAATACAGTGAGGACTGAAAACGATTCATTGGTATCCACTGTTCACGAGTTTTGCGGGAACATCACGGAACCCGTGCAGGTTATCCATGATCCGACCCGATTAGTATTAAGTTAAATTAGCGCTCACGAGTCGCGACACATCCCGTCTCCTGTCAAGTCCATGGCGTTTCTTTTCAACAGCTCGTCCACCTCCGGCACCACCACCACCACCATGCGCTACCGGAAGAGGCGCTCTCGGGGCAAGAGTATCGCTGCGACGATGGTACGTGCAGCTACCTGCGGATTGCTCGGCTGCACCAAATCCGACGCCGTAGATTCTCCAAAGGTTCATCTTGTGCTTGTTTTCAAACCGTGTTCCAGTTACATTCGATCCCACTGAATACATACATCCGTAACTTCACAACCACGTCTTCAACCTCAGGTAACTCCATCAAACCCTTCATCTCTCCTTTCATCGGTAAAAGCAGCTGTTCTGACATTCTCCAACATATGCACACAAAGTACAAGCGAATACGGGCGTGTTTTCGATACTCAATCTAGTGTCCTTACTGTAGAAGTACTTGATCCTATTCTTATAAGTTAAAAAAATCCGATTCAGGAATTGGCGAGGATGGTTATTACGGCTAAGACGAAGAAGACTTGCCGACCCCCGAAAGCATGGGCTGATGAGGAACCCAAAGATGAGAGGCATTCGAGTGTTGAAGACGGAGAGAACCGTGCTTTGAAGATACTGGTAGAGTTGAAGGCCGAGACACAGAGTATTGGGGAACGTCTCCAGGGGCTTATACATCAACATTATTATCGTATACAGCAACATCCCCATGAGCAAAACCTTTGGTCGTGAGGTCTGCCTTGATGCCATGCCCCTCGTCGGACGAGCCCGGAACCATTGCCTCGCTGTGATTAATCCATTCGATTTCGCTTCTTTCTAGTACTGGATATGTAACAAACCCGTTTCTACTGTCCCAAAAAATATATTGTTACTGCTATCTACAATCTACAAAAGAACGTTACTTCTGTCTGTTTTTATCATGATATTTGACAGCGCATACATAAGAATTGTTAAAATGTTCAAAAAGTTAATATGTTGTCGTCTTTTCGTATTTTCTTAAGATATGAACGGATTCTAAATTTCTAATCCTTTTGACGGAACAATTAGCTTTTTCTAAATAAATAGAGCAAGTTTACATCGAAACAGAAGATAATTTATTTTTTATTTTTATCCCAATTTAATCACGAGTAGATATTTTTAAAATATTTAAAAATACCGGGCCAACTACCAGGACATGAATGCAAAAGTATTCCCACTTAACTTCGTCTCTTCCTATATCGTCCCCCTCCACCGTTGTTGCCGCTTCTCTCTCGGCCTTTTCTGCACCTCATGGCCATCATCCTCCAGTCGTCCTTTTTTTCCAACACCGGCTACCTTCTCGAGGTACTCCACGGCCGTAGCTCGACTACAGGTTCCAATCCCTCGCCGTCTCTCCCGGAATCACACGGCAACGGTCTGTATCGTATTGTATTGTAAGTTTCAGCTCATGATATAACTTTGAACTGCTTTATATGGTATTGTTTTGCTTAATTTAGTTATATTAATGCGAAGGAATCTCAACAGGTTATATCCGGAAGGTATATAGTTGCGTTAGCCAAATCACGATCCTATCGAATTACAAATCGTGAGCGAACCGGGATTCAAGTCTACGCAGACAAGAGTGGTAAAATTCAGACTACATTAGAAAAGCTCGTGGTGGTTGCAGCGGAGGAATAGGGGGCGCGGTTCTTAGGTGCGACAGCAAGCAGTGTGATTCCAATTGAACTTACAGTACGCCGTGAAAGGTACGACAGGAGGACAATGGCCGCAGAGGTTGAGGGAAGAGCTGCATCAACGCAGAGGGAGTAGGAGGAGGAAGAGGGGCCTATGTGATGTGCTGCATGGGGAGCACGTCGACGATAATCATGCCCATAGTGGGAATCGTGATTAACTGATAATCTTTTGCTTCCTGTACTTTGCCGGGGAATTCTCGCCACCTCGTCTCTTCCATGCCCATCCTCCGCTGCTCGGCAACCTTCTTCCAACCATTTCGTCAACCCTAATCCATCACTTTCCCCTTCTTTCGCCCATAGTACCGTCGTCGGGCATCTCTCATCTTCTCATCGGAGCTAAAGCTCGCGCTTATCGACGAGCGGAAGTAGATGGGGAGAAACGATGGTGATCTGGACGAAAGTGATCGGAATGATTGTTCCTTGGGTTCGTTTGAGTCAGAGAAACTCAACATTGTTGAATCGCCCTTGATCAAGTAAGTCTTGTTTGTTGTTTGAGATCGATCGATTGTAATTAGATAAGTAAAAGTTTGGTATGAGGATTTCGGTTTGTTTGTTTTTTCTAGACTAATCCAGCACTCGGATTACATCAGTGTGGTGATGGGTATAAATGCTGTTTAAAAGTTTAACAAGGACTCCGGGGAATACAGAAAACCCGATTCCTAATTCAACTCGAAATTGTTCGAACATTGAGCACGATAGAAGAAGTAATATTCTGCGCAAGCGCGTAGCAATCCGAAGCCCGTCGCTTGTTCCTCCAGATTTCCCATGTCGCATCAACGATGGCGGCACAAAGGCTCCTTCAGGTTCCCTGATCGGGGATATGCTTGATCCAATCCAAAGTTTCGAGCAAAGCAAGTTGCAGGGGTAGGAGCAACACCGACGCTATGCACGTATCAGAGCAATCCTCAAGGGGAAACAACACTCGAAGAAGGTCGAACAAAGATAGCAGAGGCTCCGGGAACTGATCCCGTGGCTGGAGAGGCGATCCATGATCCTGAGGTGGTGAGTAAAGCCCTATAAAGCGTGCAAGAGTTTTTCGGAGCTCAGCGGTCAGTTATCCCAAACCTCCATCCTCCGAGCGTGGGTCGTCTGCTGACCAGCAGACTCTGCTGTAGCGTCCGGAGCCGCTCGATCATTATCGAGCGGTTCGCATGAATTCACACGGTCCACAAAAAGGTACGAATTCATGCGAACCGTTCGATCTTGATCGAGCGGCTCGGACGCTGCAACAGAGTCTGTTGACCAGTAGACAATCCGCTCCCCCATCTTCCAGGGGACCAGTTAGCCCAGGGCCAAACAAGGTTGAAGGCATTCCCAAAAGAGAACCACTTGGTCGAAGGAGTCAGGCCAAGCGAGGAGCGAAGCCCGTAACGACCCCTAGAAGGCTTCTCTTACTGCAAGGATCTTCGTGCACACCAAATTAAGAATCAGAATTGGCAGGCTCAACATCCTAAAATGAGGATTCAAGAATTTCTCACTCACGTAGAGTGCCCAGATAAAAGAATAAGAGCATTGCAACCTCCATGACCAAGCAACAATCGTTGCACAATGGACCAACGATCTCAACCCCATACCACCCGAATTCATGGCAGCCATAGCACCACATGAAGTCCGTAGCATGGCTACCCTTCTCGTTGTGTTAAGACAAATAAAGCTACCGATTGCCCGGTATGGTACAATGCTAGCAGTGACGGATTTTCATAAGCGGTAAGGGCTGTTTGGTAACTGGTTTTTTGGATTATCGTAACCTTTGTAAATAGTAGTTGTTTGTATGGTTAGGAGGATTGGAAATGGAAAGGGTTAGAATGGTAACTGTGATGTGATGTCACATTAATTATATGTTATATTAACTTTTTCATGATTATAATATGATTTTTATGTTAATTTTTTTATTTAAACGTGATTAAAAAATATTATTATCAAAGAAATTGTAGGATCCACACAAGTAATCCCAACCAGGAATGCATAGGTAGAGTTGGGGGTACACCAAAGTACCCCGAGGTACGCTGGCAAGCAAACAAGCCCTTAGCCATGGAGAGATCTTTTGCTTTCAAATCACAAAGTAAGGCCCTCACCTTATCTTCCAACAAAAATATGTCTCCTTACATCTCTCGTAGGAGGAGGCAGAAAAAGGGGGTTCCACGTAGGTCGTCGGAGACGAGTGCCGTAGAATTCCCATTCGAGGGCAAAACCCAAACTTGTTTGGGACGTATTTTTGCATGAGAACTTTGCTCCTCCTCCCTTCGATGTTCAACCCAGAGATGGAGTGCAAACCATCGAGCATTTGCTTGATATCCAATATCAAGGAGGAGGAGCCCTTAAGAAAAGTAGGGTGTCCGCATAGATTATGTAGGTAGGAGTGGTTAGGGAGCCTCTTCTTAACGGTTTGGTATTTGTTCTGATGAATGAGTCCTCAACCAAACACAAAAGTGATTCCATGCCTACTGTCACACCCCCAAATTCCGTGATCGAGAATGATTATGCAGGCATGGTAGTGGAAGCAAGAAAATGATCGATGGAGCTGACTTCAGGAGGAGTCTAAGGTGCGTGGGTAGTACAGAGGTTATCCTTGGAGTCTTAGAGACTCAACCATATGTGACAATGCATAAGCGTCACAGAGGATACTAGTTCGGCAGTAGAGTGTCATGAAGCTTCTATTAGTGCGAGCACGTCGAGTACAGTGCAAGACATGACAGTGGATGCATGTAGCAGTATATACACGAGCGCAGTGGGACGGTATGCAGTGAAGTAGTATGCATTGATGAACAATGTGATACAGTCACACATGCGTACGCACGAAGCCGCATTGTATTGATAGTGATGTTGCCGGTCCAAGGAGGCACGGAGCATTGCAAGTGATGCGTATGAACATTGTTAAGTATGCTTGGTAGTATGCGTACAGGAGTGGCCCAGAGGCCACTATAGCGCCATTCTGGCAGACTTCCCCTTAACATGTGGATCACTAAGGAAGGGTTTACCGCATGAGAATCCGGTGGCCGCGGGTTCCTTTTTGCACAAGATTGAGTGTTTGGTGGCACTTAGTGAAATATGGCAAAGCTACATCAGCAATGCATTGGAGCACAAGTGTGCTGATGAGGGGGTGGTTGATGTGGCATCAACCGTGTGAGAAGATGAAAGGACAACAAGAGAGTCGAAGAGACGAAAAGACAGAGGGTTGTTGTGGAATGTGAAATGTTGATATAGAACTTATGGAGTCTTGAGTCTTTATTGTCATTATTGTAAATGTAATAATGAGTGTCTTTTGGGTTAACTTGAGTCTTGTATATAAGGAGAGGAAGTGGCTCATTTGCAAACAAAATAGTATAGAGTGATACAGGGTATACCGCAACCCACTCTAGAGTGAGTCTCCCATTCTAATAAGAGAAGAAGCTTTGTGCCTATTCTTATGTGATTGTTTGGTTGAGTTCTTAAGTGTTCTTGAGCATTTTCTCGAGAATATTCTTGGGCGATCCGAATTTCGTGCTTGTTCTTATGTCAGAGCATGGGTATGTGAGCAACTACAAGTTTGAGAAGAGTTGGAGCGTGCATGTGATCGTTCTACTCAGGAAGGTTGGTTAGCTAATGATAACCGTCCAACTGACTAAGGTAAAGGTAAAGAAATGGTCGTTGCGACCTCAATCAATCAGACTAGGTATATCAAGAAGAAATCAATCACTCAAATCAGATAAAAACAAGCAAGCACAAAATAGAGCGATCTAGCTATAGGATTAACCTGGTATAGCTCCCAGGGTCGAACACAAGGAGCACAGATTGGCCTTGCGGCCTACGATGTAGTCAGAAATCCAAGAGAATACTTTTTTAGTGGTTTTTGTTTGTTTTTGTATTTTTTTTTAGGTTTTTTTAAAAGATGAGAAAATGAAAGAAGGCAAATACAAGGGGATTTCAACAATTTATTAAACACACAAAAAATGATGCAAAAATTCCAGAAAATTGGTTTTTAGGTTTTTTAAGTTTTTTACTGTTTTTGGTGAATTTTTGGAATTTTTCTAATGGATAAAATATTTATTAAAAATCAAACAATGCGAAAAACAGAGGGTACTGTCCAGCAAGGCTTAAGACCCAAAAATAAAATACTCTTGGATCTCAAAAAGCCCTAAAGGTAATTTTCCTATAATCTAGAAAGAATAAGGAAAATTTAGGCACCCTAATTATTGTTTTTGGATTTTTAATTTATTTATTACAATTTTTATGAGTTTTTAGGGGTTTTTCAATTTTTTGGGTTTTTAATTGATGAAAAGTAGCCAAAATTGGCTAGAAAATCAAACAACAAGCAAGAAACAGTACCTAATTTTTTTAGAATTTTTGGGAATGATTTTATATTTTTTTGGTATTTTTAAAGTCAAACAGTAGCAAAAATAGGGGTTTTTGAATTTTTAAAAATAATAAATGAAATCAAAAATGTCCTCAAAAATCACAGAAATTCCTACACCATGGCAGGAGCCATGTGTCAAAATCTCATTGGATTTGGAGGTCGTTTGATATTTTATTCAAAAATAAAGGAGGGGCACTGTGCACAGGGACCTAAGTGCAAATACCCAAAAGTTCTGGGGGTCTGGTGCAAAATACCCAGCGAAACACGTGCCAAGCACGTGCCTGGGGCACTCAAGGACCCAAATGTAATAAAAACCAAATCTTAGGGCCTTTTGATAACTCGTATCAAAAGCCCAGGGACATGGTTGCAAAAAGCCCAATAAATAACGCACATGCGCATAAACAATGCTCACAGGGGCATAAATGTAATTTCTCAAAAATATTCTTTCAATTCATAACAACCAGAACTAGAGGATTGAATATGTAAAAAGCCCAGATACACACGTGACGACGCACGTGGTCACTCACACACAGGGGCATACATGCAAATAAAATAAAGCACAAGGTCCATACTGCAAATAACCCTACGCTAATAAAGTTTTAAAAATATTTACAGGACTAAAAAGGAAATGACAAACTACGAGGGGGGCCTACGATATTTACCCCTTTATTAGCCGACGGTCGGATAGGCGCCACGTGTTGATCGAACGGTCTGGATGTGCGGGCGCTACTCCTCTCTTCTCCTCTTCGGCTCGATCGACGGTCCGAGGGAGGCCACGTGGAAGATCAAGCGGTGCTGGGCTCGGGTGCCTCTCTCCTCGGCTGCAACGGTCCAGATGAGATCCTCAGATTGATCGACGGCTGCTGCTCCTCGAAGAATGGACGGACACGATCAGAACTGGAGCGAGGGCTTCATCGGACGGCTCTGGAGGATGGTGCAAGAACTCGTCGCCGGCGAACTTCGCCGGCCTCCTGCGTGCGCTACACCCCTCCTCAGCTGCTGCAAATGATCGGAGAAGCTCCGCTGGACTGTCCCGCAGCTGCTGGTGGTGGCCAATGCCCCAGCCAAGCCCTGGAGGGGCTCCGGCGAGGCTTGGCGGCGCGAAGCTCCGGTCTGAACTGTAGAGGAGGCTCAGACACCCCCTTTGGACCTGCAAAGTAGTCAAGAAGCTTCGCGGGTCGAGGGCAAAATGCCTCGACCCAAGAACGCGGGGTGAAGATGGTCTGTGCTGCGGGGCGAACGAGCTCCGGCGAGACGGAGACGGTGGAGCTCGACTCCCAGATCCTGTGCGATCTGGGTTGAGTGAAAGTGCGTAGAAGGTGCGTGAGGGAATGGCGAAGATGATGGTCGGGTCGGATGGTCGAGATATTGCGTGAGATGGCCGGAATCAAGGAAATGCGGCGATGGGTCGATTTGGGCGAAATCCTAAATTAGATGAAACTAGAAGGAGCTAAGGGTACCTGGTGGCTGCAGTAGACTATGCTGGAGCTGATCTTGCTCCTGGTCGTAGCCTCGAAGGGCGTCAAGGCCTGAGGCTCGATGCTCGACGCTGGTGGCGGAGCAGTGGCGGCGAAGTTCGCCGGATCAATGGATTCGCTTCCTCACCTCACTGCAACAAGGGCAGACGCTTGCTGTCACTCTCGCGATGCCTATGGAGGTCACTGGGGAGAAGGAGATGGTCCAAAGATGGGGCGCGGAGGCGGCGGAGGGAAGAATATATAAGGTGACAGGGGCGATTAGGGTTGAGGGGCGACAGCGATGGAAGGTGTTGATTTCGTGGCGGAAGATCGGGCGAGGAAGATGGAGGATAGGCGAAGAATCCGGGCATGAGATTTGCGTGGGAGACAGCTTGGAGACGCGTGGGAAAATCGGAGAAGATGGGGTGGCGCGCTTCTTCCAGAAAAGGAAGGAGTCCGCGGGGGAGTTGACCGGGGTCAACAGTCCCCCGTGGACCAATCAGAAGCTGCCACGTGCATTTGATTTTTGTTTATTTATTTTAAGGTAGAAATAGGCCGAATTAAAGAAAACTCAAAACATGAAATATTTTTCTTTTATTTTTTTCTATTTTTTGGTGATTTTTAATTAATTTTTGGGAATAAAAATAGGGTAGCTATATATATAGGTATATGTACACTATATGGAGTTTTTATTTTTGATTTTTTATTTGTTATTTTTATGTATTTTTATGCTCATTTTGTATTTTATTTATTTACAAGATAAAATGAGGAATAAAAGAATATTTTTATTTTATTTTTATCACTTATATACAAGGGTGAAATAAATGGTTGAATACATTTATATACATGGTATTTATACAATGTATTTTTGTATTTTCAATTTTGTAATTTTTATTTGATTTTTGTTTTGTTTCTTGTTATTTTATATATTTACAATATGTAACATAGAATATTTACAAAAAGTTTAGAAAATAATTGAATTTATTTACAAGGTTAAATAAATACAATGGTGTGGTTTATGCACATGGTGAAAGAAGGGTATTTTTGATCTTTTTGCTTTTCATCTTTTTATTTTGTTTTTAATAAAATATACACACAATATGTACAAGCATATTTTTGGGTGAGGAAAATATAATTGTATTTACAGAAGTATACACACATGAGCTCCTATCTCCCTCTACTTTGGCTTTTATGCGGTCAGGCCCATGTTGAGCCCTCCCTTGGGTCAGGTTGCTCAATATTTATTCTAAATATTTCCCTCTTTTTCTTTTTGCTCTTTATTCTTTTATTTTGTGCACAAAAACATGCTAATTATAGGTTTTTACACAATGCATGCTTTTGGTAATTATTTGTATTTACACATATCTACATGTATTTGCAAAGGTTTTTGTAGCTAAAATAGAAGAATAAAGAGTGATGAATGGGTATTCATCAGCTAACATTGCACAGGTCGAAATCGATGGCGAAATTTTAACCATGTGACAGTTGGTCTCACAACATAGGAGTAGATCACAAATTTCGGTTGGTGCCAAGAAAGGAGGCAAAGCTAAAAGTGATTGTTGATGCAGTCATCGTGAGAGTAAAGGAATTTGTTGGTGCAAGTTAATCTTCAATCAATAGAGCAAACATAGTAGGTGTCACCGAGCACGTTGCTGCACTGGAACAAGTAGTGACGGAAATGAAGTCCATCATTGGAACTCATGCCCACTACATTGGGGATCGTTTATCAGAAGGATCGGGTGTTGAGGATGAGTCTCAACTTCCTTCGGAGCAGATCAAGTCCTTGGAGCTGGAGGCTTTCAGCATAATGATGGAGGATCTACGCAGTGAGATCTCCCCCATCAAGAAGGCGATGACGAATATCGGGAGCTCCATAGAGGTGTGGCAATCAAAGGTATCTGAATCCAAACCATTTACATGTACGTGGAGTGCGAATGATTTGGAAAACTTCCTATGGGATATGGAAGTATACTTCGAGGCATCCAAGACGAAGGAAGCCGAGTAGGTGGGCTTGACATCAATGTACATGGCAAGCGACATCAAGTTATGGTGGAGGAATAGTGTAGCGGACGAGGCAAAACCAAGGATCTACAGGTGCGATGATCTAGTCACGGAACTAAAGGCGCATTTCCTGCCAAAGAATATCATATGGTTTGCACGAGAAGCTCTTCGACGCTTGAAGCAAATATGCATTGTTCATGAGTACGTGAAGTAGTTTACGTCTTTGTTGTTGGACATCAAGGGCATGTCAAAGGAAGACAAGCTATTCAACTTCATGATCATGTTACAAAGCTAGGCGCAAGCTGAACTGCAGATGCATGACATGAAGGACCTGAATTCAGCAATCGTGGTGGTAGATGTGTTGGTCGACTACGGTGCCCAACCAAGTTACAATACTAAAGAGAAGGAGTTCACCAACAAACTGAAGATACAGTCAAATGACAAGTTCAAAGGCATTGTCCAAGAGCTGCCAAATCGAGGAACAAGTGTACTTCAAGAATAAGGAGCAACCCAAGAGCACGTGATGCTTCATATATGATGGACTGCATCGGGTGCGGGGATGCCCAAAGGAGAGACTCAATTCTTTTCATAGGATGAGGAGGAAGGAGAAGAAGGTGAGGTACGCTTTGGAGCAATCGATTATATGTGCAAGGTATGCCTCACGACACTTCGATTCAGAGCTTGGAACTTGGTAGAGGGAGAGAACTCTACCACAAAGAGCTTTGGATACGCTAAAGCTCGATGAGGATGGACAAGAGTGCGAAGGTTCCTACTGAGCACCAATGTGTGTGCTGGAGCCACATAGTCAAAGTTGTGGATGGGAAAACATTCGTGCACGAGATGACGATGTAGATCTTTGGAGGGCAATGTGGCATGGACAATGAGATAGGCGTCCATGGGGGTGGAGTGGTGACGAACCACACCGCTAATGATCTTGTGAAAGATGAGATACTGAAGATGCTTGAAGTGTAGGAGGTGCTCATCTCCCATGATACGGGATGCCCAACGATCGAGATCGACAACGAGCAAGCATGGAGGCGAGTATTCCACATGTGGACCTAGAGCTACCATACAACGACAATGGAGATACTGGATCTAGGAGGGATACACCAAGGATAGGAGCTACGAGGAAGCTCCACTTCTCAAGACGAAGGCCAAATCATGGAGAGACACGGTGGTTCGTAAGAAGACCAGGTGTGAGAAGGAAGGTGGTGCAAGCTTGCACCATCCTTCCAATTGAGCAGCATCAGGGGGTGCATTGGGGATGGAGGATTATGACGGGATGCCAGCTGAGGAAGGCATGCTTGGTTGAGACCTCGATTCTTCAAGTGGGGGAGGCTTGTTACACCCCCAAATTTCATGATAAAAAATGATCCGAATGCTGTGATCGAGAATGATTATGCATACACGATATTGGTTGCACGAGAATGATCGATGGTGCTAACTTCAGGAGGAGTCTAAGATGTGTGGGTAGTACAGAGGTTATCCACGGAGTCTTGGAGATTCAACCATACGTGACAACGCAGAAGCGTCACAGAGGACATCGGGTCGGTAGTAGTGTCATAGAGCTTGCAGCAGTGTGAAGGTGCACTGTATTGGTAGTGATGCTGGCAGTCCAAGGAGGTATGGAGTTTTACGGGTGCTGAGTATGAGCATTGTCAAGCATACTTAGTAGTGCGCGTACAAAAGTGGTCTGGATGCTATGATAGCGAAGTCCTGGTGGACTTCCCCTTAGCATTTGGAGAACTAAGGAAGGGTTTACCACACGATGGTCTGGTGGTCACGGATTCTCTTTTGCACAAGATCGAATATTCGGTGGTACTCTATGTAATATGGCAAAGCTACATCAGGAAGTTGTTGGAGCGCGAGTGCGCTGATGACCAGGTGGTTGATGTGGCATCAACTGTGTGAGAAAACGAAAGGACAACAAGGGAGATGAAGAAATGAGAAGATGGAGGTTTGCTATTGAACGCGAAGGATTGACATAGAACTTGAAGAGTTTTGAGATTTTATTGTCATTATTGTAAATGTAATAATGGGTGTACTTTGATTTGCCTTGAGTCTTGTACATAAGGAGGGGCGGTAGCTCATTTGTAAACAAGTGACACACTGTACACCACAACCCACTCCAGAGCGAGTCTCCCCTTCTGATAAGAGAAGAAGGTTTGTGCGCATACTTATGTGATTGTTTCGTTGAGTTCTTGCGTGTGTTCTTGAGAGTATTCTTGGGCGATCTGGAGTTTGTGCTTGTGTTTATGTCGGAGCGTCAGCACATGAGCAAGTGCAAGTTCGAGAAGAGTTGAGCGTGTATGTGACCGTTCTACTCAGGAATAGTGGTTAACTGCATGTTCGATAACACCGCATAGGTCAAAATCGATAGCGAGATTTTAACAATGTGACACCTACCATAAAGAAGAGGCTAAACGGATTCGCTTGTCTCTGTTCACACGTCCTTCGAAAGAATTTGACCTGAGAGCCATTCATTTTTTTGTGAAACAATAGTTTGATATCCTATGCTGTTTATGTTTTGATCATGCCGAACGTATTTCACTCTTATTCGCTGAATGTAGTTTCACTCATGTTTTTAGGGAGTTCTATATTTCACCTAATCTTAGTGGTTTTTTAAAAAGACTCAAACGTCCTCCGGATCTCTTATATAGTTCTACCAATACTTGGAATTCTCTCGCATTGAGAGCTACTCTCAGCTATCTAGAAGGCAAGATGTAGGGCTTTTTACCAAAATATCCTCCCGCTATTCGTGAACTAGTCAGAGGGGCTAAACTTATTCAATCAACAAGAACAAGTTTGGATTTTTCGGAAGAAAGCACTAGGTCTACATCTCTGTTGGTTCTAAGCCCTAACTCCTAACATTCTATCTCAAACTGTATCTAATACAGGTTCTATGGAGCCATTTGGGGGGAGGAGGACATCTTTCATCTGAGATGATCTTGCCTATCTAAGGTGGGAAAAAGAACTCGTCTAATGCTACTACAAAGAGCATCTAAATACAGCTAATCAGGGAGGAAGTCCCAGTCCTCTTTTTTTACTATACTTGCTTCATTGGGAACTGGGTTTATTTTGGTTACTTGTGCACTGTGTATGTGCAGGCCCTTCCCCATATTGTTTGGCTCTGAACATTATGCTTTCTGCTGTATTTACCTTTGCACAGGGAGTCTGCCCTATGAACTTTATGATGATTGTATTCGAGTCGTTTTTCAAAAGAAGTTTTGATATTTAACACATCCCCTGGGAACGATTTAAAACAAGCAAAGAAGAACGAGCTGATCTTAAAATATGGAACATGCCTTTTGTTCGACCTCATCCAAATGCGGAAGACGTTCGGGGCAGACTGTGGGATATCGATGTCACTGCCAAAATGCGACTCAAATAGTTAGCTACTGTTTCTGCATTGACACTATTCTGCATAATACTCTGATTAGAATATGATTTGGGTAGAGAACATATATTTTGAGTGTGTTCAAGAGCCAACTAGAATCTATCTATTTTCTGCGTGCTTTCCAGTTCGTTGCAATCCAACTACTTGTATCTCATGCCGCCCAATCTACTGTTTCAGCCTTGTGATTCCACTAACGTATTAGATCAATTCCATTTGTTCAAGAACAATTTATCTGATTTTGACGATTGATGTTTTTCTTTGGGTGATGATAACAGAGGTAACAATCGATGCTTTGCTATCCTATGAAGAAAACCTTCTCTTGAAATGTATTTCTTCTGACTCATGCTCCCCCTTATCAAGGGCCTTCAACTAGCTGTTTCTAGTAGGCCTTACCACATGATTTGTTATTAGCAAGATCCAAAGTCGAGGACTGTGATCCTTAAGACAAGGTTCATTCTCAAAATATGTAACAAGAGACATGACTGTCTTCCTAATCAAAATTTTCTCATTGGAGAAAGATATTTTACTGGCTGATAACTAATTCGGTCCCAATATTAGAGAATAAGTTACAACAAACGATGCTGTCAATACACCCACAACTACACAATGGGACTCTCTAATATTGACAAGATGTATTATAAATTCCTTCCATATGGTGTTTACTGTTTATAAACTTTTCTTTTTATGTGATAGTTGCTTCCTATATTTTATGTTGTTATTTAGCTTACACCATAATATTGTTTAAATTGAAGATGTGGAAGCAATTAATAAGTACCCATGGTGATCTAGTGGATGAGACAAACACTTTCATTGCTACGGGTCGGTTGAATTCCTAATTGGTGCATCGATATTATCATGCAATATTTTTCTTCAAGTTATTTGGAATATTTGTTCAAATTCAAGTTGTAAAAGTAATTAACAAGAAGTAACACCAACAGTCTCGTGATGGAACACCAACAATCTCGTGATAAACTCCCCACCACCAAATATGGATTACCACCCCCTCCCCTCTCTGGCTCTATCCCAAACCCTAACCTAAATGGACCACCCCTCCTTCCGTCGTTGCCTCTGGAGGCGCCTCCTTCTATGTACTGGTAAATGGTTCCCCATTTGAGCTATTTAAAGATACTCGTGGTCTTCGGCAGGGAGACCCGCTAAGCCCACTTCTCTTCTCAATCGGGTTGGAAACTCTCACTTGTCTCGTTGATGTGGCGACATCGGAGGGGCGCATGCTGCCTCTGGGGAAGGGCCGGGGCACTGCCCCTACGCACCTCATCTACGCGAACGACCTTTTGTTCTTCTGCAAGGGTTCCCGTACTTCATTGGCGACGGTTAAGGGCATTCTCAACGAGTTCCAAACTCTTTCGGGGCTCCAAATGAACGTGAAGAAGAGCAAGCTCTTCCAACCAAAACATAGCCGCGATGACTTTTCCACTACCCTACATATCGGGATCCTAAGCCAGGCTCTCCCAACTTCGTACCTGGGCATCCCACTCGCCCTTTGCAGTGGGGCCGAAGCATTTTTGGGGCCTTGATGGATAGGGTAAGGGTCCTGCTTGATGGCTGGAAGGCAACAACCCTTAATATGGCCGGCCGTACACAACTTATTAGGTCCTTGATTGCGGGAGTTCTTCTTTTCTGGGCATCGAGCACCCTAATCCCACGTGGAACGGTTCACAAGATTGATATGCTTTGCACAGATTTTGTTTGGGGTCGTAAGCACCATGATATTGCTTGGACCACATTGTGCCTTCCCAAGCGGGAAGGGGGGCTTGGAATTAGATCTCTGGCCACCTTGTGTGTTGTTATGATATCGTCATGGTCCTAGAGGCTACTCACCTTCGACTCCACCATTTGGGTTGTTTTCCTTCGACCAAAGTACCTACAAGGCCCTACTTTTTGGGAGGCTACCCCTTCCCATAGTAGAACATGGAGGGTCATCCTAAACGATAGGGATGCAATCCGGTCGACGATATCGGATGGGAATCCTCCTTACAGGTAGATTCATTATCCGGATGGTTATTCTTTTGCAAGTGTTGTGGACTTCCTTCGGCCTAGAGCGGGAAACCTGGCTTGGGCCACCTATGTCTGGGCGAAGGGCATCCCGTCGAAATACTCCTTCACTCTCTACAGGGCAGTCATGGAACGGCTTCCAACCACCGACAGGCTCTTCAGACTCAGGATCTGCGCTCCGGCAAACTGTTACCTTTGCCACCAAAATTTTCAATCCCATGGACACTTATTCTTCAATTGCATCTTCTCATATAGCATTTGAACGGGCTCCTGTCTTGCTCTCGGTCTGCCAATTCCCCCGCCGATGCCGCTGCTTGAACTTCTGGACTGGATTGGCAGCTTACCGGACCAAGAGCTGTGTATTAGGATCTGCACTCACCTCGCTACTACGATTTGGAGTATTTGGGATGAGCGGAACCGTCGTTGGACCCCTGTTTCCAAGCTACAACACAGAAGATCATTAAGTGCCTTGTCCGAATCTCACGATTACTTGGATGAAGCACTCGCGTGCGAGTTTTTGTTCTTCTCGCACAATTCTGATTAGACATCAACAAACATGTTCGTGGAAACCAATACTGTAATTTGGGGCGGTATTGCCCATGTAAACTTTTTCATTTTGGAATATATTGATTACTTACTAATAAAAAAACACACGGGTTCCATTTCTGTTTGCATGTGGAATCTGTTTTTTTTTCTTTCCATCACATTAGACAGTTCTTTGTTTTTTTGTGTTTTGACTTCTTTTTCTCAATAATCTATGGCCAAACTTATTTTAGTAATTTTGTAGTCAAAATTAGAATCATACAATAAAAATTCTAAAATCGTAATATTCTTCATGCAAATTTATTTAAATGAGCTTTAAACTAGGATTGCTAATTGGACTGAATCATTCGAATTCGATTAGGATTCATTCGATAAAAATTCAAAAAAGTTTGATTCGAAGCTAAATGAACTGAATTTGAATTTAATTTGTGGATTCGATTCTCAAATGAATCAAATCTGAATTAACCTAAATTCATTTGATAGTGATTCGATTTGATGTTTATATACATATATATATAGAGAGAGAGAGGAGTGATCCTATGAGAGCAAAAAGTTATGAGAGCATGAGAGGGATGATTCTGGACCACATGATTCACCCAGGAGAGAGAAGACCAGAGAGAGAAAAGAGAATCATGTGGTCCAGAATCATCCCTCTCATGCTCTCACAATTTTTTGCCCTCATAGGATCACTCATATATATATATATATATATATATATATATATATATATATATGGAGTGTTGATCATGTGAGAGCCCCAGATTGTGAGAGCACGAGAGCAATGAGCCTGAACCATTAGATTATGCTCATCATACACCGGTTGATTGGAGAGAGATGATACATATACATATACATGCATATAGTACATATATATAGATATGCATATAATACATACCTATTTGCATACATACATGTAGCAATCACTATGGATCTATCAGAATTTTTTCTGAATATTCTTTTGGAAGGAATTATACCATAATTACGTAAAAAGGTTGACACGTGCAAGTAAATAGATGTAGAAAAGACTATATGAATATGTATTGAAAATTTTTCTATGGTTAATTTACAATGAAAGATTTTACATTTACAATATATCACTAGCATAACATGTGCAAGAAATTAAGGATACTCTCAAACCAGCTTACTACAATGATTAAGTGGTTAATTTTAAATTTATAATCATATCTAGACTCCATTGATATGATTTATCATGTGCAGATCTCATTGCTATAATTTACGTGACTTGTCATATGTGATGTGTATATTAAATATTAGGCCTCCTGATTAGACCCAATCTCGTCCCTTTCCTCTTTATAATTAAGTTCAAGTAATTGGACTGCAAAATATGGTATGAGTTAGAGATGTAGGTGCTTCATGCATCGTTTACACAAAACATCTAAGTTCTTGTTTTTACTTTTTATTTTACCCTAGTGACAATAGCTTAGGTATGAGTTACTTTGTGTAAGTACAATAACCAATCTTAGCATGCTATTCAAAAAATTTGAGATATTAAGAGGATACAAGGTACTCTAAACTATACCTAATTTTATATATATATATATATATATATATATTTGTTTGTATGTATGTATAATCTTGTTATTTAAAGATTAAATATTGAATATAAAAAAGAGTAAAAAATATTAGCCATAAAATCTAATAGAAAAGATCAAATGGTTAAGATTGTTGTTCTAAATCCACACCCACATATTTTTTCCACATTCTCACATTCCTTACACTGTCTTTTCCATTCTCCCTTTCATTATCTATCAAAGATCCTAAAAACCCGCGGTAGATTATAGTGGTATTTCTCCTAGCACATGAAATTGATGGTTTTGCTACTTTAAGTTCCTCCTAATTTGTTATTACTCGAAATTTATCTAGATATATCTCCTTTGCTTTTTGTTGTTTTGATTTTCATTGCATGGAAATCCATGATGATTATTATTGTCAAGGTTGTATTTATCATCACATGAGTATTATATAAATCCTTCTCACCATAGTGTAAATTGTTCTTTTGTACATCAAAAATTTATATATTTCACTTTCATGTCTTAGTTTTTTGATATTGAAGATCATCACACTTAACGAAGATGTATTATCTTTCTACATTATTTTTTATCATTCTCATTATTTAAGATAATAATATTAATTTGTATCAACTTTCTATATAATTTTGATATTGTCTTGCTTTAATATGCAATGGTTTATAATGTGTTTAGCTTTTTCATCAATGATATTCTATCTCTTTGATAGGCTCGATAATTATATTGTATATATACATCTCTTCATCTTAGAAAAAAGTATATGTAGATTGTAAAAGACACATATGTAAAATTTAAGTACTTTTATCTACAGTATTTTATTGATTTGATATTTTCCTTGACTTTATATATTTTCCAACTTATCTTAGCAATATACTTTTGAAATTAAAATTATACAATAAAATATTTATATTATATAAGTCTTCATATAATATTTTTTATATACGCTCTAAAACATCAATTAACATTTCGAATTTAAAATAAAATCAATCAAATTTGAATATTTGAAACTCATAATGAATGTAATCTGAATTTAAACTAGTAAATTCATTTGAAATTCTATTCGACTTCGAATGCGAATTTTTTATAATGTATTGAATTAGAATCATAATGGATTCGAATGTATTTGATTCGATTAACACTCCTACTTTAAATATTAACTAATATTTCAAAGTTGAAATAACCATGAATGAACTGAATTTGAATATTTGAAACTCAAAATGAATGAATATGAGTTTGAGTTAATAAATTCATTTAAAATTCGATTCGAATTTTTAAAAATGAATCAAATCCAAGTCCTCATGGATTTGAAGGTATTTGATTCAATTAGTATTCTTGAATGAGTATGTCAATCCCTTCATGATGTTTTTTAACGGCGTTCCAATTACGTCAGGCTTTCCATTCCAGCTAAATAAACTTTTATCATGTCTACAATTTAGTCATTTGTTGGAAAGGTTACTCCATTGTCTCGTAATGTAACATCACGCGCTTAGGTTTTCGGTCCATTATCAAAGAATTCTGGCACTAACAACTTGTCGAAGGTCCAAATGGATCCATTGATAGGGCTGCTAATTAAACAGAATTGTAACGAATGGACCTATGTTCGAGTTCGGTTCGATAAGGAAGTTCGAAAGTTCGAGTTCGAGTTGGGATCAATAAATGTTCTATAGGATATGTTTGAGTTCGAGTTCGTTTAGAAAATGAATGTTCGAGTTCGGTTCGATAATAGTTTGTTAACAATTAAATTAACTAAAATTTATTTATATGAACAAGTTCAAAACTGGAGTTCTATAACAAGGTTCGATAAACAGTAAAAATAAGAAATTATTCAAATTAAAGTGGTATAAAGACCAATAAATAACACAATTTCTTTAACCTCGAAATTTATCAAGTGTATAAATACTAAGTTACACATACAAATACACACACATATATACATATATCGAACTCAAACTTTTATCAAACGAATATATGTTATGTTCATGTTTGGTTCGTTAAGCTATTGAACTAAAACTTGAAGTTCATGTCCAGTTCATTTAGAAACGAACGAACATTTTTCGGACTATTATCGAACGAACTCTAATCGAATACGAACATGTTCAATTCGATTAGCACTCCTATCCATTGACAACCACCCAAAAAAATTAAACACAAGTTTTCAAGTAGTAATCCCTACCACTTATAACCGACACCCATACTTCGTGAGTTTAAAATGTGGACCATCAATTTTAAGAGCTCGTTTTTACTTGTTATTCAATCTTTAGTTTAGAAAAAAAATAGTGTTTGTTCTATTGAACTCTTATAGAATTGACTTTTTGGTGAAAGACCTCACAAAAAATAAGCCTTTACAAAATCATATTTTCGATGAAAGAACTCACTTAAAAAATAGGCTCTTATGGAGTCAAGTTTTCGGTGAACAACTCAACGTGAAAGCTCAAAATTTAATGAGATTCCATAAGAACATATTGTTTCCTGACAAAATTTTAAGAGTTTATTCTTTCTTTTACTTAGGGCTCACAAAATTTCAGAGACGGTCGTCTACCACCATCGTCTTGTGCTATCACCAACTGCGACTTGCTGCAAATGAGAGGTAGACTTCCTTGCATATGGATTAAAAAAAATGAGTTCTTGAAGGTTACAGAGATTGGAGCACCAATGATCATTAGGATGCCCTTTTAGATTAGATGGCAGGTAAGATGTACGTGTTATCTTAAATGGTAGGTGGAATGCCACGTAGGTAAAATTTAAGCACGTTTGGGATAGTTTTTTTAATGTATCTTAACTCTTTAACGTATACACAAAGTATGAGAGAATATACGTTTGTTTTAGATACTTCAAACTTATACTTACTTTAGAATTGATTGATTATATTCTTACTTCAAAATTCAATTCAAGAGATGGTAATCAAGAGATGGTAAGTACGGCACATGTACGAAGAAGCCTTTTCAACTCCTAAAATTATGGAGAATACGTCCTTTTCTTCACGGATAACCATAGCAGAGGATGTTGTGTGTCGTGGATGTTTGACATGTGGACAATTAAGTAGCAATGATCAATATGAAAGTCCCTTCTCTCTCTTCCTCTCTTTCTAGCATGTGATTTTCCTACGAGGGTTGGCCCTCCCTCAAATACTCCGAATTCTTATTTTTCTTATTAGGCATCGATCGACGAATGATTTGTCGATTGGCAAACCGTTTGTCGATCAATACGTTAAAGGACAAAATTCAATGTCCTCCTGTGGCCTTCGATGAAGCACTATATCCAAGTACACTACATAAAAATTGAGCTATAGTGACGGTTTTTTTCAAAATCCGTCACTAAATTAGTCGTTATTAAATATATAACAACGATATTGTTCGTTGGGAAATGATTTTTCGTACTCGAAATTAGCGACAAATATCATATATGGCATTATATCATTAGCAACGGTTGATATAGTAATGTTTATCCGTTGCTATTTTTCAAACTTCTAATTAATCGTCGTTAGATTTTGAACTAAAAAAATAGCGACGATTAGTTGATATTTTGAAAAATAGCAACGGATAATCGTCGCTATATAGACCATTGCTAATGATATAATAACAGATATGATATTCGTTGCTAATTTTGAGTACAAAAACTCCTTTCGCAACGAATAATAGCGTCATTATATATTTAACAACTGCTAGTTTAGTGACAGATTTAAAAAAAACATCACCATAGCACAATTGTGTTGTAGTGGTAGCCCTGTAGGCAGTGCTAGCCAACTTTAGGCAAACTATTTGCTGATCGAACCCCTTTGTGTGCCTACTTAAACCCACTTGTTCCTTTCATTCACACACTTATCTTTGCTCCTCTCTTCCTCTCTTGCACTCTCCTCCTTGTGCGAAGCTGAAGCTAATCTGATCCAAGAGCTCATCGCAGGTAATTTTTAAAATTTATATTTTAGCCAATAGGATGATATATGATATGAATATAGTTGTTTAAATATTAAGATTGTATGCACTATTTAATGTGATTTTTAAGCTTTAAAGAACTACATTTATCATTTTCTAAATATAAGTCAAATCAAGTGTATTGTTTCGATTGTAAAATTTTATGCACTTAGAATAGTAAAGCAGCTAAAACATTTGTTGCAGTAATTGGATATATCGGTTGTAGATAAAAATTTTTATTATTTGATATCATAATACAATTGCAAATTATCCAATGTTATATGTCATTTTGTTGTAGTAATTCTATGTACATATATGTGTGTATGTATGTATATGTGTTATTTTGGAGTTAAAATGTTTTGAATATTTATTATTATCTGATTATAAAATCTATCCTTTAGGGTGCGTTTGGTACGTAGGTTAGGATGAGTTAAACTGTTAATAGATGGGTAATCCATTTTTGTATTTTGGTATTTGGATAGAGAGGGTTAAAATGGTGATGGGTTTGTTGTGATATGATTGTAATAAAGTTTGGAAAAGTGAGTAATTAGTATGATGTGATTGTATTAAAATTGGGAAAAATGACTAGAAGTGGAGTAGTTTATAAATTTTATATGATATGATGGTATAATATATTATTTTTTGATGGAATTGATGAAAGAGAATTGATTATTTAATGTATTAAAAAGGAGAAAAAATGAAGCCCACGTAAGGGAAAAGAAAGAATGGGTTAAGGGGAATAAACCCTCAAAGATGGTTTGACCCCCTACCCGAACGAGGCTTTGGGGTGCGTTTGGTACGCGGTGGGTTAAACTAGTAGAGGATAACCCATTTTTGTATTTTAGTGTTTGAATAGAGGGATAAAGTGGGGGTGGATTTGAAGTGGTTTTTTTGTGATATGATTGTATTGAAGTTTGAAAAAGTGACTAATATGATGATATGATTGTATTGAAGTTTGGAAAAGTGAGTAGAAGTGGAGTAGTTTATAATTTGTATATGATATGATGGTATAATATATTATTTTTTGATAGAATTGATGATGGAGAATTGATTTAGAGAAAAAAGTGGGGCCCACATTGGAGAGAGGGGTTAAAAGGGAAGCTTACCCCGAGTACCGGCACCTTAGGGTGCGTTTTAGTGTGGGTTACCTCGAGGTAAACTGGCAGGGGGTAACCCGTTTTTGTGTTTTTGTGTTTGGATAGAGTGTTAAACTGGGGGTGGGTTTGTTGTGATATGATCGTATTGAAGTCTGGAAAATTGAGTAATTATTGTGATGTGATTGTATTGGGGTTTGAAAAAGTAGGTAGAGGTTGAATAGTTTCTATTTTTTAGTTGATATCATGGTATAATATATTATTTTTTAGAATAGATAAAAGAGAAACGATTTATTTAATGTGTTAAAAAATAGAGGAAAAATGAACCCCACATGAAAGAGAAAAAAGGAGGTTTGTGGGGTTACCCCCAAGCCAAACATGGTCTTAGTGTTCTATCTTTTGACTTATTGTTAAGCCATATTGGACTTAAAATGAAATATGAGGATTTTTGAAAAGAAGCCTTGTTTTGTGATATGTTTCAATATCAAAGCGTACTCATATCACCTTCAGGTATCCATGTACCTGATGGGTATTCACGTACATGATTATATTAATTGGATGGTTTATCTTTGTTAGGTTAAAAATATATGTATGCATGAGTTAAAAAAGTCGAATTTGAATTAATGAATGAATGGGGAGATATATATCGAGTCTTTGTATAGATGAGTTGAAAACAGTTAGTTATGAGTTAAGTTTGACTATCTTGCATAACATGAAGCACATTAAAACACACACATGCATATGTTATGTTCATATGTGTGTATGTATTCGGGTCGGGTGGGTTCAGATATGTATGATGGAATCCTCGATTCGAACTCGTACCCACATGGCATGGGTAGTAAATTTCAAAGTAAAATTATCCAAAAATAAAGGAATCGTATTTCGTGTCATTGAATGGAGCGGGTTCGGGACAGGTACTGAATGAATAAATGGCATCCTTACGTCCGACTATCCAAGAGTCGTTGTACAAGAACTTAAGATTACATGGGTTGTAACGTAGTTTACAAAGATTATTGCGCAATTATAAATATTATAGAGGTTCCGGTGTAGTTGGACAGGACTTCAGGGGTCATGGTGTAATAATCTCTAAAAGAAGAAAAAGAGACGGATTATTCGGATTCCCATATGAATGGCCCTTGTTAACTTCCGAGTCTTTTTCTTGCCATTACCGGATTCCGCTTATCCATATCCATATTCTCCAGTTCAAAAAGCATACTGCCATATTCCCAATATGCTTAATTAGAAAAGTGTTTGCATTCTTTCATTCAGGACAGTCTGAAGCTTAGATTCGATGACAAGTGGGTGGATTGGATAAAAATTGCAACTCTACCCCTGTGTACTCGGTGATGGTAAGTGGTTCTCCAAGTGGATTTTTCGCGTCTAAGAAAGGATTCCGTCAAGGGGACCCCCTATCACCCCTTCATTTTGTTATTCCAATGGACTCTATCTCCTTATTGGACGAGAAAGTCGTAATACAAGGAAACATACTACCCATCTGCATGGATAGAGCCAAAGCACCATTACACCTTATCTTCCCCGACGATATGCTTTTCTTCTGCAGAAAAACTGGCAGTTCACTCAAGGAGATTAGTCGTATATTGAAAAGGCTTGGTGAACTATCCGATCTCAGGATGAACCCCACAGAGAGCAAGCTAATACTACCAAAGCATACAACTACAGAATTTAACCTTTGCCTTGATGTCAGGCTACTTTGTCAGCCACTTCCCGCGAAGTATCTTGGAATATTGCTTACGCCGGCGAGGGGAAAGATGGTTGTCATGCAGATGCTCAATGATCGGATTAGGGCCTTGCTTGGTGGCTGGAAAGCAAGGTCCTTATCTCTTGCTGGCCGACTACAGCTGTTGACTTCTGTTATATCGAGGGTATGCCTTTTCTGGATTTCATGAATCCTCCTCCCGTGCGGGACGATCAAAAAATTAGAAGCGATATGTGCGGACTTTCTTTGGGGATACGGAGTCCACCACGTTCGGTGGGACGTCGTTCGCTTGCCGAAGAAAGAGGGAGGGATGGAGATGCGTTCGCTTAGCTCCATAAGGGAGGCTATGATCATTGAGTGGGGTTGGGAAGTGATTAACACAAATAATGCAATGTGGCCTACCTTCATGCATGAGAGATATTTAAGAGAATGAGATTTTTTTGGTTTCCCAAGGAAGAATGGAGGTTCCCTAGTGTGGAAACAATCGTTGATGCTAGAGCCAAATTAGCGTTGGCTATAACCACAACAGAGAATGGGGTAAGGTGGACTGCATCCAGTACATGAAAGTATAGAACAAACAACGATCATTATCGATCTATCTCCGTTGACAGGGCAACCGCCCCCTTTGATCAGAGGGGACGATCAAAAGACCGTCTCCATAACTTGCATCCCATTTTATATAAGGGACGGTGATTGACACCGTCCCCTATAATCATGCATAGGAGATGGTCGTGACTGTCCCTTAAAGTCACTTAGAGGGGACAATCATGAGTCAGGGATGCAAACGAACGAATACGAATGCAAATTCAGGTCATACCATAACCATATTCATATTATTTTACGAATACGAATACGAATACGAATGTTACATGAATGTAAAAAATCAAGATCCATATCCTCAAAATACGAATACGAATACGAATACGAGTCTTTTACGAATGAATGCGAATATCCAAACAAATATTGCAATAAAAAGTTATACATAAAAACATACCTAATTATTTGATGACCACTTCTACACTTCCATTTTATGCGGGTTATTTGTAGGGTGTCGTCACGTAACTTCAACATTGAAATAAAACACTGTGATACCACCTGGAAAATAATCCACAACTCAGCCTTAATTATAGAAGATTTGCTTTGGCGAAAGCTACATGTGAACAACCCATATAAACGGTGATAAAAAACAATACAGTTCTCCTGCTATGATTTGTACAGAACATACATCTTCAGACAATCAAAGTTCCAAAGGCATTAGCCGCATTACGATTTAGTACGTTGGTGCCTTGTGAATTTCAGAAATAGAGTTGATGGGTGTTGTACATACCAAATGTTGTAGCTTTTCGGAAGCATCAAGGGATTTCGAAATCGCATTTAGACCATAATGCAAATTTTTGATACTTAAGCAAGGATCAAGTTGCTGCGATTATTTACGCAGGACACGCTTAGGTGTTCTTTTAATATAGATTTGTGCAACTTCAAATCTGGAAAGCTCATTTTTCAGGATATTTTCTTACGTTAACCATTTGGGTTCTACGAGATCTCGAAAACACTTCTCAGAGCGAAACTGTTTTGGTCTGTTAGAAAATACAAGCAAAGATTTGGATACCATATCAGAGTTTCAACATCAAGAACAGATGCAAAGAACCAAAAACCCAACTGCAAAAGGTTGGAATAATGGCAAAAACGGGTGGGATCCGTTAGGTCTATTGCAGAGAACTCACCAGATAATCCTTGAAGGCAGACTGGATCTGAACGGCCTCCCACTCGTCCCTCCTTCTCCCCAAGGCAGGGGGCGGCGGGGGGCGGAGGAGGGCGGTAGGAGGGGCGGAGGGGGACGACAGGGGGACGGAAGGGGGGCGGCTGGGGGGCAAAGGGGGTGGAAGAGGGGGCGGAGGGAGGCCGCAAGAGGCTGGGCGGCGGAAGGGAGGGTGAAGGGGGCCGCAAGGAGGGGCGGAGGGAGGCCGCAAGAGGCTGGGCGGCGGAAGGGAGGGTGAAGGGGGCCGCAAGGAGGGGCGGAGGGGGATGGCAGGGGGGGTGGAAGGGGGCGACGGGGGGCGGAGGAGGGCGGAGGGGGACGGCAGGGGGCGGCGCACGGGCCACGGCTGTCGAAGGAGAGAAGAGGTCGGCGTCGGGCAGGCGGGTGGGAGGGGGTTACTATTGGGGTATAGAACCGAAGAAGCCCTAGTATCTTAGCCCTAGGTATTAAATAATTTAAATAAAATAATTTATTTAGTAATGAATATTCGTATTCGTAATCGTATTCGTTTTAATTTTCGTATTTGTATTCGTATTCGTTAAGTAAGGATTCGTATTCGTATTTGTATCCGCAAAAAATTCGTTTCCAATATTCGTATTCGTATTCGCCTATTTTAGGAAAACAAGATCCATATCCTCTTTAAAACGAATACGGATACGAACGAATATGAATATAACCGCATCCGTTTGCATCCCTAATCATGATCGTTCCTTAAAGGCAGCATAGATGGGATGGTCATGATCTTACTGATCTACAATAGCTTCACCTTACTATTCTTTTTTGCGAGTGGGAATAACACCTAATAAGCTAAAACATAGTGGTTCTCATCCTCTGAACGGAACATCCATGCCAGTAACAGGCAAACTATCGGAAGTGAAATGTATGAGTCCATTGCCGCATATGCTCTAGTAAACTGGTCAATAAGAAGGGTCCATATGTACCCTTCTCTACTATACACGAAAATCTAAATAGTTCAAGAAGCCCCTCAATCAATGTACTCCTCTTTTGAATAATTTCATTTAACATCTCATTGTGCTCAATAAATCAAATTTGCACAGAATTAACAATACAACATTTATAATATCTTGCATGTGAAGTTATTATGTTAATAATATAAGTACTCGAACGAATTGAAATACTAACAGAATTGGTAGTCTGTGAAGATCGATGATTAGTATGCATGTACTATACATATGCATTCACTGGACCTGGTACTTTATCTATGTGTGCCATCTACATTTAACAATGTGTTAAGTTAGTAAATAAAAAACACCAAAAATTTTTAAATAAGGTATCTATTAAAAGAATTAACTTATATGTTACCTATCATGTGCTATGTTCTTTAATTTCTCCATGGACAACTTAATCTGTTATGATCAGGTTGCTTGCAGATTTTACACAACTTAGGTCTCACATACATTTCATCCATTTCATTTCGAATTCTCCCTTGCATCGGCCACCCGGTTCCCTCTTTCCGATAATCAGAGGTGACATAGTGGTTTTGTCTTTTTATCGGATGAAAAAAGAACCTGTATTTATGATGATAATACTCTCTTGAATAATATTGTGAACATAGATTGTAGTTATCCATATGAGTCCGCGTGTGGGCTGCTGCAGTTATTACATGATGGCAAATGAAGTACTTTCTCTTTTCTCTCCATATATGTTTACTTCGTAGGCATAACCTTCTCGACCCAACACTTGAAATTGCCTTAGAGTAAATCTGCGGAAATGACATGAGTTGACTTCCCTAGTATTTGACTCAAGTAAGTCCTCATATTTCTTAGTTAAATGTATTGTTATTCCCCCTGATTCATCGTATCGATCGTTGAAATAACTATTAATTCTAAAAAAAATATTAAGATCATTGATATAACATGTAAACCATGGGATGCTCTCATGACTCCTTTGAAACTTTCGAACAAATTTGTTGTCATGGTCCATATCGATGTCTGTTGTGTTGGTTTAACGTCTACTAACTCTAATCACCATTATCTTGTGACACGATCCACTCAAAGGCATCCTTGTCGAGGATGCTAATAACTTGTATCATGTTATTTAACTTATTTTCACATGTCTTTTCCCCAACAATATAGAATCGATTTTGAATAGAGCGAGTACTATGTCCAACCCTATGCATATTTGCATAAATATGACGAAGGAAATGACAATAACTAAATCTCTCTTCAGGTGGAAATAAACCACTGGCAGCATCTTTCAAACTAGAAAACCGATCACTAATGAAGCAAATATCCATCGGGGCGATGATTTGTCTAATCAAATTCATAAACCATCTTCATGCAGAAATATTCTCATTCTTCTTCAGCAATAGAAAATGCAAGAGGAATTAAATCTTTATCCTATCGATGGCAGTGACAACATAAATGTGACCAACATCCCCTTGTACAAATGTGTTCCATCGATACTTAAACCAAGCCAACAAAATCCAAATGCTCTATGGCATGGACCAAATGAAACAAACAATCTTTTAAAATATATATGCGTCGTGGTTTGACCTTGTTCTATCTGAAATCATGCATACGTTACAGGATTGTATCGTTCTAAAGTACGAATGCATCTCCTAATATTATGATAAGATACATCTTCATTCCCATAAATAATATCCATTGCATGTCTCTTTGCTTTCCAAGCTGTAATGTAATTAATCTACGTCTGTAACATATCTTTTATTTTATACATAATTGCACCCGGAGTCATACTAACTTGTGCTCTAAATGAGGATAGTATGTATTATTCTACAAACACCGATGTGCATTGGTAGTATTTGAATAAGAGCACATGCTTCCTGCATATGTGCTTTTCTCTATACCCTGAAACATACCAATCTCCACGAGATTTCCTCTCAGATGCATGTAAACACCATCCACAATCATCATAAATACATGCAATAGTCATGATTTGCTTATTTGAGGATTTGTCTTATATTGGATATGATTTTCCTTATAATACATAATTATTTTATTTTTCTAATATTTATTTAAAATGACATAAATTTGTCAAATTAATTAAAATATAATTATTTCGATATTAAGAGATGATTACTTAAATTACCATGCATTAGAGTTTAATTTTTAAACCATTAGAATGTTTGAAGATACAAAATTTAATAAATATTCAAATGGCAACAGAAATTATTTAAATAAATTGACACATCTCATTGATAACTATAATTGAAATTTTATATGTATAAAAATTAAAGTTACATGGAATGAAGACTGTCCTCAAAGCGAGCGAATAGATTGAAAAAGATAATAATCATATATCTGCAAAAAATATTTCCTCTATAGATCAAAAACCTGCAAAAAATCATTAAGGAAAAAAAGAATGTGTTCGATTCACGATTACTTAAATAAGAGCAGCACAAGACCGTTGATCCGAGAGAAATTAAGAAGAAATCAGGATATTGAGATGAGAGAGAGGAAGAAATGAGGAAAATGGAGAGGATGAAGATGAGTGAGTGAGGAGGATATGGGGTGAGAGTGTAGAATTTATGGAATATTTGGGAGAGTCGTTGGCAACGATTCCCTCCCCAAATTGGTAGGTTATAACGATCATCCTCAAATCTGTACCTGAAATGCTGATTTGGGAATACCCTTGGGACTCCTCCTCAAATCGGCACCTTAGGTGCCGATAGATGGTTTTTTAAATAATAAAACATCCTTCTTATTTAATTAATTAGAATAAATTACTAATTATTAAAAAAATCTACCCGTGGGGATACCACCTTTACTAAAAGGTAATTGCTCATCTAATAGATAAGTATCAATAAAGGGATAAAACAAATGATTTTATTTTTTCATAAACTTTTTATATCAACTTTGAAACTCACGGATTTTTTGTCATCATTCCTTCATGATTTGATTTGTTTGGATATTAGATTGATCAATTATTTTAACACAATTTCATTACTTAATATTCGATTGAAATATTGTTTATACCAATTTCTACGGTGAAAATAGTTATATTTGTGAACTTACAGACTCAAGTGAACATTTATATTCATTTCAATCCGGCTCATGTTAGATTCTTCATGTTCTAAAGTTTGGTGTAAACACTCATATTCGCTCTTCGTGTTCTATTTGATTTAATTCGATTCAATCCCGCTTGAGTTGGATCAAATCTTCGTACCTTTCGATTCGTGTTTGATTCAGTTTGAGAACACAAAAATGATGTTGATATCCAACTTCATTCAATTTGATTCAATACGACCCAAACTGGATTCGTGAAGGTCTAAAATTTGGCGTACACATACTGAATAATCATTCAATATTGCCATGTTCGTGCTTACTTTTACGTTAGTAGACCAGAGAATACGCATTCAAGACTGGTGTATGCTATTATTTTGCATCAGTCAAGGTTTGCTTAGTGTTATTGTTCAGTTAATTTTATCTCAAGAATCAATACAAATAAATAATTAAACAAATCAGAAGTTTTATATTTAATGACAAATAAATATAAGCTAGTATTTTTTCACGGATCCAAACTCGAAGTCTAATAACAACACATTGTTCTCTATCTTAATGATGATCAATGATTTGTTAGTAGAAATCTTGTTTGAGTAATCACGAGAAGCATGTGGATTCTTTCCATCCATCTCTACAATTACTATGTAGTTAAATTTTTTAAGGGTATATGTGTAAAAGCAACAAACACAAAAGCAAAATCCACTGAAATAAGGTAAACGGGTCGAACGGATCAAAGTATTTCCCAAAATGGGTACAACCAATTTTTTTCCCAAAATGAGATGTATCGGCATACCGTTTGCCGCTCGCTAACGTGACACAGCAACACAATTTGCCATGGTGACATGGCATCGGCTGCAAATCGTTTATCGCACCTTGTGGCTCGATCGATGAGGCGACGCGGTCTTCGACACCTGCGGCGGGGAGCATTTCAGACACAAGGCACATAAAATGATTTACCGTCTATGCTATGTGACCACGGTAAACGTTTTCCGCATTACGTTGATGAGTGGCAAACGATATGGTGATACATTCTCATTCCGGATTTTTTTTGATGTGTATCCATTTTGAAAAATATGGGGTACTCATTTTGAAAAATATGGGGTACTCATTTTGAAAAATAACGCATTCATTACCCTGTGGACTGTTGAGCACTACTGGTGGGAGACGATATATTTTTATATATAAATATCCGCGAGCCCCGTGGGTCCCGATTGGATACTCGTCTTCGTCTCCTCTCATCCGCCACTTGTAACAAACTACTCGTCGATCCATCTCCTTCACCTCAGAGCGATCGACTTCGAGATCGATCCCATCGCCTCTTGATCGATCGGCGATGTCGGACGAGGAGCACCACTTTGAATCCAAGGCGGACGCCGGAGCATCCAAGACCTACCCGCAGCAGGCGGGCACCATCCGCAAAAACGGCTACATCGTCATCAAGGGCCGCCCTTGCAAGGTATCAGATCGAATCCTTCCCCGATAGACCTCCTCCTGATCGTTTCCTCGAAATTTTTTATTTTTTTCTGGTTTTTTTCGCGATTTTTGACTGGGGACGATGTGATCGGGGATGTATGAGGCGCGATCGGGAATGCGACGGCAGGAAGGCAATATTTTGGCGTTTCTGGGACCTGATTGTTTAGTGCTCTCGTTTTTGATCGAGGTTTTGCTCGGGATAACGAGATTTATCGTTAACAACGGGATGAACTGGAGTTCGTAAAACGTTTGTTCGGGTTTTTGTGTTTTTTTTGCGGTTCTAGTAGGAAACAGAGATTTTTGTAAAATAAGGACGCGATGAGGAGTGACGATGTCGGTTATGGTCTATTCACCTCGGATTGCAGACTAATTATTGCTTTTGATTACGTGTTTTATGATCCGATCACTGAGTAACTGCGGTTTGATCGATGTTTTGACTTGAATTAGGAAGTGTTCGGGAATGCGAAGGCACCCATGGAGCTCTTACTTCCGACTCTAGATGCATCTTCTTTTGATGCATTCAGCGATCTGATCATCATTTACTCGCCTTTCTGTTGTAGGATTTACTCTATATGATAGGGTTTAACATAGATAACAAGGTGATCAGAGGTGCATAGGGTTGAGCATAGATAGCAGGGTGATCAGAGGTGCCGGGTCCTGGGAAATGGTGTATTTAGCCTGTTAATGGTGATGCCATCCTTTTTGTTCCTGATGCATTTTGTGATCTGTCGTGAGTAATTGTGATTTGATTGAGGATTTGCTCAGAAATATTTAGTGCTTTTGCCTGTCAATATAGACGTTTTCGATTTCTCAACATTTTTTGTGATTTTGAGCGTAAATGATAATATTTGGGCAAAACGAAGGTACATGAATGTGACACTGCATTTGCCTTGATTTTATCTCATCAATTTTTGAGTAAATTTTGATCGATGCTCAGGATCTTAGGATATATCTTAACTTAGAGTTGGATCAAGAGTAAAAAGATGTGAATGGTGTTTTTGCCCTAATTGCTATGGCTTCCTGTTGATTGTTTTTTCGAGTTCTCATGGTTCGAGTTGTGAGTTTGAAATGAAAAGATGTGGTTTTAGTGAAATAAGGGCGTGATGAGGAATATAAATGGCAGGAATGGTGTGTTTTGTGATCCTACCATCATGCTTATGATCCAGATCTCGGTGCGGATGAAAATATTTGGTATAGGTGAAATGGAAAGCAGAATAAGGTTTCTTCAAGTACTTGTGAATTTTTTGATGCATTTGAACACTGAGATTAAACAAAAATTAGGGGGCGATGACAATCCAATCGCTGATACATAGAATCTTCTATGATATTCACCTCCAATCGCTGATGCCTAGACTCTTCCATGATGCATTCTACGATCTGTTCATCGATTACATGCAATTTTGATCAGGTTTTGCTTGGGAAGATATTTTTTGCTCAGATAAGGGTGTGACCAGGGACGCGGAGGCACAAGAATAGTGTATTTTGCCTCTCAATCATGACGTCTTCCTACCTTTTTCCTAATGCTTTTCTTGGTCGATTATCGAGTTCCCATGATTTTGTTTGAGGTTTTTATTGGGATAATAAAATTTACCATGCGTTATTGTGTATGGGGGCAAGGGGTTAGGCTTTAGAGTAAGATCCCTCCCGTCTTCCACAATTTATATTTGTGATTTTGATCAGACATGATAATATCTATTCAAAATAAGGACGTGACTGGGAATGTAACAGTGGGAGAGATGCATTTACCTCTGATCTAGTCTCATTGACAATTGATTATTTATAATTTGACAGAGGGTTTGCTTATGATGATATGATGTAACTCAAGTAGTTGGTGGATCAGGGTTTGGAATGTGAAGATGAAATGGTGTATTTGTTTCCCAATTCCCATCATCCTCGCAATTATCCTTTGAGTTCTCATGATTCAGATTGCTATTTTTGATATGAAAAAATCAGTATTTGGGTGAAATAATGCTACTATAAGGAATGAAAATGGCAAGAATTGTGTATTTTGTGATTTGATCATTGCGATCATGATCTAGATTTTGGTGTAGATACAAAATTTTTGGCGTAGATAAAGGTGAGATGAAACACAAATAAGGTTTCTTCGATTTCTTGTGATTTTTTGATGGATTGGAATGATGGTATGAGGCCAAGATCAAGGGGTGATGGCAGGAACGGTTTGTTCAACATCAGTTGCTGATGCATCATCTCTTCATTGATGCATGTTGTGATCTGATAAATGAGCATTGCAATTTTGATTAAACTTTTCATGGGGATGGTAAAATTGCTAATGATTTAGGGAGGGGTAAGTGAAGTGAAGACAGGAAGGGTGCTTTTACATCATGATTACAGATGCCTTATCTATTCCTTGACTCATTTCACAGTCCAAACACCAGTTTTTGCTATTCTGATCAAACATTTGTTCGGGTTTCGCATAAATTAGGGCATTACCACTACCAGTACTGCAAATATTAAAAAATGGTGTATTTTGAATCTGAATTGCGAATTAGGGCTTTTCGTGATGTGTTTTGTGGTTGATCGTTGTGAAGCATTTCTGTTTTGATAGAGAATAGAGTAACAGAATTTGGTTATTCTGGTAAGCACATTTGTTCAACCAATGGTGGTGTGTTTCACTGAATACAAGATATAAATTTACGGATGGGACTTTTCTGATGCAACGAGCAGGTAGATTGTACATTTACCGGTATCCGTGGACTATAGATTGTACATATACTGGTATCCGTGGCAAGGTTTAGGAAAGCGGTATGCGTATGCGTTCGGACTGGTCATCGAATATTGATTAAGCGGTATGCGGGGGCATATGCGGGGTATATGCGGTTCTAAGCGGTTTTCTAATTTTTAATTTAAAATAAAAAATTTCTATGAATAACATTACCACTGAAGTTATGTATCTAAGTGGAGTTAAAGAAGATCTAAGAAAAATGGTTCATGTTAGATGGGTGTGTATATATACTTTTAATTACCTCATATTTAATTACAAAAAAATATTTACCATAACAACTTCACATTATATGATTCGTAATAACAAAACTTCAATACACATACATGCACTACATGAGCAAAACCTCAATCGGCATATATACAAAATATTCGACGATACAATGCATATACTCGTGAAAATAGTACATGAGAAAAACATAAAACATTGCATATACATAATGGTATAATGCATTGTAATTGTATAGAAATGCATGTCATATTCTAACAATTGAATGAAGAGGCAGAGTTATAGAATTAAGGACCTGAATGAGAAGATTGAAAAGTTGGAGCTGTTGGAGCATTATGCGGGATAAGCAGGGCATATGCGGGGCATATGCGGGCCGCATATGCGGGGAGGGCGCATAATGCACCGATTCAAGTAATTGGTGCGGTCTGCACGCCGCACGGGCATATGCGGCTGCATATGCGGCCCGTGCGACCGATTTAGTGAACACTGATCCGTGGACTATCTTGTTGCTTCTTCTATTGACTCGATATGCTTATGTTGGTTTTGTTGTGACATTTCTCATGTGTTTAGACAGGAAATAATGTGTAGGAGGGAGGGGGGATAGTCCAGATTTTTAAACTTATTGAGGAAAAATGCAGTACACCTTGTAGTGAAAATTCGAACTTGCTCCTTTAATCTTGTAATGTGACTGTGAAGAAGGAAGTTTACAAGGTACAATTTAAGCAAACTAATTGAGAACATATTTCCACAAAGCTTACTTGTAGAGATATTTCTATATTCTATGGACTTTTTCTGTTATGTTTAGTTTCCTTGATCCATCTTATTTAATTTACCCATAGGCCTTCTTTATATAATAGAGCCTAGGGTTTTTTTGGTATAAACAATTCATTCTTTTCTTCCAATATGGTATCAGAGCCTCCGCCCTAAACCCTCCTTTCCTCTCGCTGGCGTCGCCACCCTCTCTCTCCTCTCGTTGTCGGCTCCGCCACCCCTGCCCCTCCCTCTCGTCGCCCCTCCTCCCTCTCGCCACCACTCTCTCCTCTCGTCGCCAGCTTCAGAGATAGAGGAGCCTCTTTTTCTTTCCGTGGCCGCGGACCTTGTGGTAGAGGTGGTTGTTTTTGTCATCCCTGCACCTTTTGCCATTGCCCAGGCCATACAGAGGATACATGCTAGTATAAGCATGATTTTCCTGCATTGACGCGTGTAGCCGAGCACGTTGTGTCTCCACAACCATCTATTTCAGACTAACGGTTTGAGGATCTTTTTGCCAGATTATGAGATATCATGTCTCATGTCTCTATTGACTCTCCAGGAGGTCACTCGAACATAGCAGTTTCAGCTTATGCCAGTACGTCAACCCCTGCTAGCACATTAGGTAGTGCTTATGCCTTTACTTCCTATCATGGATCTGATATTTCAGATGGATTATGGACTCCGATGCAACACACATCTTTGTCGATACAAAGATAAACTTTAATCGTAAAGGGAGGTTCCACCAGGGCAATCTGACGTGATAGCATATGGGACACATTCCCCCATCATTGGACAGTGGGAGATCAGTTTGACACCCTCTATGCATCTACAAAATGTCTTGCATGCTCCAGAATTCTTGATGAACTTACTATCTATTAGTTAGATTATGAAGGATTTGCACTGTCGCACTATTTTTGACCCATCATCTCTTTTTTTTCAGGACATTCTTATGGGAAGGGTGATTGGCTGTGGTCGTGAGCAGGATGGTCTCTACCGGTTGGTCAGAATTCCCTACGTCGGTGTCTCATCTCAGTCCAGTGGAGCGATCTCTTCTTTTACTTTGCATCTACGCTTTGGTCACCTCCCTCTTCAAAAGATGCGTCATATCCTGCCCCAGATTTCACCAAGTTCTTCTTTTCAGTGTGAAGCGTGTCAGTTGGGAAAGCATCACAGATCTACTTTCCCTAGTCATCAATTTTGGAGCAGTAGCTCCCATTTTGAATTATTTTATGTTGACATTTGGGGTCCGAGTCATGTCCCTGATCACCAAGGACACATGTTTTACCTAGTTGTGATTAGTGATTTTTCTTGATTGTTATGGGTGTTTTTATTGAAGAATAAATCTGAAGCAGGGGATGCAATAAAAAATCTTATAAATGAAGTGCATGATGCCTTTTCTTCTATTGTGAAAATTTTGCATACGGATAATGCTTTGGAGTTTTGTACTCATGCTCTTTCACACTTCTTCTTGTCTTGCGGCATTATCCATCAAACAACGTGTGCTTACACGTCTTAACAAAATGGCGTTGCAGAGATAAAACATCGTCATCTACTTGATATCACTCGGACTCTACTTATGCAGAGTTGTGCTCCCGTTTATTTGGGGTGATGCTGTCCTTATGACATGTTATCTGGTGAATCATATGCCATCCTCTGTTTTAGGTGAGAAAGATCCTCTTTCAGTTGTCTTTCCTGACAAGAAATGTTCTCCCTTACTCCCCGTGTCTTTGGATTTGTTGCTTTCGTTCATCAACTCTCTCCGGTTTGAGGATCTTTTTGCTAGATTCTGAGATATCATGTCTCATGTCTCTATTGACTCTCCAGGAGGTCACTCGGACATAGCAGTTTCAACTTATGCCAGTACGTCAACCCCTGCTAGCACATTAGGTAGTGCTTATGCCTTTACTTCCTATCATGGATCTGATATTTCAGATGGATTACGGACTCCGATGCAACAACACATCATCTTTGTCGATACAAAGATAAACTTAAATCATAAAGGGAGGTTCCACCAGGGCAATCTGACGTGATAGCATATGAGACCCATTCCCCCATCATTGGACAATGGGAGATCAGTTTGACACCCTCTATGCATCTACAAAATGTCTTGCATGCTCCAGAATTTTTGATGAACTTACTATCTATCAGTCAGATTATAAAGGATTTGCACTGCCGCACTATTTTTGACCCATTATCTCTTTTTTTCAGGGCATTCTTATGGGCACGGTGATTGGCTGTGGTCGTGAGCAGGATGGTCTCTACCGGTTGGTCAGAATTCCTTATGTCGGAGTCTCTTCTCAGTCCAGTGGAGCGATCTCTTCTTTTACTTTGCATCTACGCTTTGGTCACCTTCCTCTTCAAAAGATGCGTCATATCCTGCCCCAGATTTCACCGAGTTCTTCTTTTCAGTGTGAAGCGTGTCAGTTGGGAAGGCATCGCAGATCTACTTTCCCTAGTCATCAGTTTTGGAGCAGTAGCTCCCATTTTGAATTATTTTATGTTGACATTTGGGGTCCGAGTCATGTCCCTGATCACCAGGGACACATGTTTTACCTAGTTGTGATTAGTGATTTTTCTTGATCGTTATGGGTGTTTTTATTGAAGAATAAATCTGAAGCAGGGGATGCAATAAAAAATCTTATAAATGAAGTGCATGATGCTTTTTCTTCTACTGTGAAAATGTTGCATACAGATAATGCTTTGAAGTTTTGTACTCATGCTCTTTCACACTTATTCTTGTCTTGCGGCATTATCCATCAAACAACGTGTGCTTACATGTCTCAACAAAATGGCGTTGTAGAGATAAAACATCGTCATCTACTTGATATCACTCGGACTCTACTTATGCAGAGTTGTGCTCCCATTTATTTGGGGTGATGCTGTCCTTATGACATGTTATCTGGTGAATCATATGCCATCCTCTGTTTTAGGTGAGAAAGATCCTCTTTCAGTTGTCTTTCCTGACAAGAAATGTTCTCCCTTACTCCTCGTGTCTTTGGATTTGTTGCTTTCGTTCATCAACTCTCTTCGGGACCTGACAAGCTCTCACCTAGGGATGTCAAGTGTGTGTTTGTTGGATACTCTCGTACTCAAAAGGGTTACAGATGCTACGACTTTTTGAACAAGAAATATTATGTCAGTGTCGATGTCACCTTCTTTGAGTATGTGATGTATTTCTCTCCTATATGTGATAGGTTGACTTCCTCCGCTACTGATGATGAGATTTATGTGCCCCCTCCTCCTCTGCGTCCGTCTGTTCCCATACCAGCTCCTACTGTGCCACCACCACCATCACCACCACCACCATCACCTGCACAACCACATGTGCCACCTTTATCGAGATTTTATACCCGTCGTTATGCCCCTGCTCACGGAACTCGTCATTCATCCACCATGCCCCTGGTTTGTCCAGGTAATATTACTAACGATGTGATTGAAAATGTGCAAGTGCAGGGATCTTTGCAGGAGAATAGCATACCAGCGAGTACTGCTGATGATTTGGATGTACCTTTTACCTTACAGAAGTTGAAGCGTACTTGTGTATCCTATCTGCTTGCTTCACAGGTTTCATTCCATCACCTCACTGGTGATTTTCAGAGGTTTGCTGTGGTCTTATCTATTGTGAAGATACCATGGAATTGTCAAGATGCCTTGAAGGAGAGCTGTTGGCGTTCAACCATGGAGGAGCAAATGGCCGCTCTGCGGTTGCGTGGTACATGGAGCTTGGTTGCTGCTCTCCCAGGAGCTTCTGTTGTCAGTTTTAAAGGGTATTTACTGTAAAATATCATGCAGTTGGCAGCCTTGATCATTACAAAGCAAGGCTAGTGGCATGCAGGTTCACTCAAACATATGGTGTGGATTATATGTTCACATTTTCTCCAGTTGCATGTCATTCCATTCTACGTGTCCTTTTGGTTGCCATGGTACGCGATTGGCCCTTGTTTCAGCTTGATGTTATGAATGCTTTTTTGTATGGGAATCTGTAAGAAGAAGTCTACATGCAACAACCTTCAGGTTTGTTGCTGAGGGGGAGTATCAGATGGTGTGTAGACTTCACAAGGCAATATATGATCTTAAACAAAGCCCGTAGGCACGGTTTCCAAAGCTTTCTGACCTAATTCAGAAGCAAGGGTTCAAAAGATCAAATGCAGATCATTCTTTGTTTGTCCAGAAGACTCCCAGAGGTACTATCGTTATCATGGTGTATGTTGATGATATACTTGTTACGAGAGATGATACACAGGGGATACATATGGCAAAAGCATTTCTAGGCCATCAGTTTGTGACTAAGGATGTTGGTACCCTACAATATTTTTTTGGGGGTTGGAATTTGCTAGGAATGCACAGGGTCTTGTGATGACCCAAAGGAGAATATTACAGACATGCTTGTTGAGACGGGCATGATCGGCTGTCGACCCTCGACTACTCCCATGGATCCTAGCATGAAGTTATATGAAGATGATACAGAGGAGGTTGACAAGAGAAGATATAGAGAGATGGTGGGAAAGCTTCTCTATGTTACTATCACTAGACTTGACCTTGCTTTTGCAATGAGTCGGGCGAGTCAATTCATGAAACTACCCAAGTAAGTACATATGGACGCCTTATACATGATACTGAGATATCTAAAGTCGTCTCCAGTTGCAGGGCTATTGTTTAGAAAAGAAACAAATATCTCTGTTTATGTATGTGCTTATGCGGATTATGCAAGATGCCCTAAGAATCAGAAGTCTACTTCAGGTTTTGCAGTGTTTGTTGGCAGTTCTTTGGTTTCGTGGAAAAGCAAGAAACAGACAATGGTAGCTAGATCTAGTGATGAATTTGAGTACAAGGACACGACACAAGCAAGTACAGAGATGACGTGGGTTCGAGCCGTGTTAGAAGATTTGCATATAGATGTACCTCTACCCATGCAATTATAATGTGACAATCAAACATCATTATTTATTGCTAATAATTCTGCATTTCATGAAAGAACAAAGCATATTGAGGTAGACTGCCACTATACTAGAGATATGATTCAAAAGAACTTGATTTCTACTTCCCATGTCAGTTCAGGAGAGCAGACTGCAGACATCTTTACCAAGTCATTGCTTAGAGGGCCATTCCAGAAATGTTCTTCCAAGTTAAACATGATTGACATCTATGCTCCATCTTGAGGGGGAGTGTAGAGATATTTCTAGATTCTATGTACTTTTTCTGTTATGTTTAGTTTCCTTGATCCATCTTATGTACCCATAGGTCTCCTCTATATAAGAGAGCCTACGGTTTTTTAGAATAAACAATTCACTCTTTTCTTCCAACATTACTAAAGAAACAACCAAAATAGTTCTTACTTATCTTTCAATAACAAAAAATGTTCAACCAGACGAGAGCTTGGAATGTTCCATATCCTTCAAGTTGCAGATGACGGCTCTATGTTAACTAGTCGACTTTGAGATGAATTTCGTATTATGCAAAAATGGAGCATCGTAACTACTGAATTCTCGTGTTGTGTGCCTATTGCTTGCAGTGACATGTTCCTCTCTTTGATTGGTGCTGTCCCTTCGCCTACATGTCATACTGTTCATTTTATCTGAGAGTAGGTGTTATGTAGATCTATATATGCTGAAGTAATCGGGCATCATTCATCACAAGAAAAAAATACAAATTCAAACTCAAATGCATAAAAAGACAGTTGTAAGCGTTTTACCTAAGCACTTGTTGAGAGTGATGTTTTATGAAATCACAATTCTATTTGAAGGTACAATAAATTCGGACAAAGTTCTTGCCTTGCTCTGAATACAATTTTTCAATCTTCTTGAATTTACACATTTTTTTGTAATAAGTTACTGTCTTAAACCAGTAGTAAACAAATGTACCTAGGTAGATCTCACCTAAATTGATTCTTGTTATGCTTAAACATAGTGTTCTTATTTTAATCAGACATTGGATCTCCCTCGATTGTTATTATAAATATAGTTCCTTTCTCTGTCGTAGATTGGAGCTCTTGCCATAATTTAGACATAACAGGTACATGCCATTGGCTTTTCAAAAGAAAAGCAAGTATATGCAAGTGGTAGAAAGTAAAAATGCATATGTATGACTTCTTCGGTGTCAATATATTCTTGTGATATTCTTGTGAGTAATTGAGATGCACTTATATCATTATTGCACCTGAAGTTTTCCCTAGTTGTATATGTTAAAGATTTGATATTGCAAGCTTATAATATTTCATTAACAAATGAAATAGATGATTTCATTGGATTTTTTCGAGAAAAATGTCATTGTATATTGAGATATTATGCTTCTTGTTCTTGTATTGCTGGTAAATCTAGTATACCCATTCTCTTTGAGAAGCTAGATAAATTGTATGGTTTTGATTAGTGACAAGAGCCAACGAGAAAATTATAGGATAATTACTAACCACTGCTAGTCATTCTCTGACTTTAAAAAAGAGAGGAGTTATCGTGAAAATAAATAAAATATGATGCAAGGTATGTTGGTTTCTAATAATGAGGACTATATATCAATTGCATCTTCAACCTCTTTTCCCAAATGGACGTATAGTCCATACTTGCACCCAGTACTCACAAGTGGAAGTTTTAAGTAAGTATTAGGTAGACTCCTACTGGGCACTGAAATGGCCTATGAGTAGCTTGCAGTGGTAGTCTCATCCAAGTGGAAAAGGTATGGTTGGATAATCTCCCTAAATATGACTGCTATAATTTGGATCTGAGTTTTTTTAGACTTGGGAATATTCTGGTTTGATGAAGACCACTTTTCGAGATGGTCTATTTGTTTGAAGGTTTTATTTTCCGCTCTGGAGATGGCATTTATGAATTTTCCTATTGCTGTTGTTAGGAGTATATATGTTAAGAGAATATTCTATATGACAAGAGTATATGTTAAGAGAATATTCTATGTGGCATGAGTATATGTTAAGAGAACATTCTATGTGGTAGGAGTATATGTTAAGAGGATATCCTATGTGGTGGGAATATTCTATGAGGCATTTATGTATTTTCTGCTTTGAGCTCTGTAGGGTTTTGTCCTATATAAGGACCCCTAGACCTCCATAATAAAACAAGCCTTTCTATTCTTTCATTCTTTTTTCCGCATGGTATCAGAGCAGCGGTCCTAGACCGGTGTTCTGACCTAAATCCCTCTACCATTGCTAGCCCTAAGTCCTCCCTAAGTAGCCGCCGCCTACCTGCGACGACTCCAAGCGCTTGCAGCGCAACCCGCACCACCGCTCGCTGCTCCAGACAGCCTAAGTCGCCCCAGGTGCTTGCTCGCGCCATCGTAGGCATCCTGCACCTCCGCTCACGCCCTAGGCGCCACCCAACACTGCCAGAAGCCAACCTAAGCTTCTTGCGCCGCCTTAGGTGCTCGCCATTACCGTCCCAGACGCCCAGTGCTGCTCCCTGCGCATCAACTACCCCTCTCTCCTTTGCCGATCACCTAGGTCCTGTTCGGGTGCTGGGGTAACCCGGTAAGGTCCGGGTTTTTGGCCCAAAACCCGCGGGTGACCAACCGGGTTTCCCCCGCAAACCGTGATCGAAAGCGCTCCTCAAAGGCCACACCTTCCTTGCTCCCTCCCACTATCCAATCTCTGACTGCAGAGAAAATGTTCCTAGCAGATCTGCATAACGTGCTAGAGTGGGCTTTGGATTTCAAGGACGAGAAGCTAGCACAGGCGGAGATATCAACCAGAGAGATGGAACGAACGATTATCAACCTCGCAGGCGGTTCGACTTCGGCCATTGATCCTCTTGACGAGCCATTGGTTGACAAGCATATAGTTCTGTAGATCATTAAGTAATGCACTGTATGACTTAACGAAATTAGGAGACAGTTTCTATAATATGCTGGAAAAGATGCTTGACTCACAGTGAAGGACGAGTACATTTTTCTTCGGTTTGCAATGATTTCATTAATATTAAATTCATTCACAAACAAGCCCACAACCAGTTCCCTATATCCAAAAAACGAAGATTTGAAATTGGAAATCAGAACGAAAAAAGTGCAGGTGCTTCAAATTGTGAAACGTCAATTACTATATACCAAGTTTAAGATGTATAAACAACACGTCCCTGCTAAAAAATCGGAAAGGATAGTTGGTTCTCAGGAATCCAAATTCATATCGTCGATAATAACGTCTGGCTGTTATTTATGCAAATAAAAATCATTGTATCAATTCCAATTTATTCGAACCACGAGTTAATACCAGAAAGTCGACGGATACAGAACGATTCCCACTCCACAAAATAGTAGTGATTTACCATGGAAACACAAGTCCTCATTCGGAAATTGAAGTTTCAGAGGGTAAAAAACGAAAAGGTGCAAAAAGGATAAACATTTCCTCTCTTACAATAAATATACCAATCAACAACCAATGATTAACCCAAACTTCAGTAACGGTCACATCACAACAAACCCCCTCAACAGTAAAACCCACCAACCAAACACCCAAACATACATTCGGGTTATCTTCCAGATAACCTTCACCAGCATGTGGGTTATCTCCCAAGAGAAAACCCAGCAGCCGAACACACACCTAGGGTATCATCACTTGATGTCGATTACCTAATCGATGCACTGCTAGGTCTCCGTAAGGCTCGAATAAGTCTGCAAGAACTAACTGGGTAACTTTTTCTTGACTTACTCGACCACCATGGCATCTGCAGAGCCCAAACCCATGTACCCAACTTCTTTTGTGATGGTACAAGATACTTCGATAAAGCTAAAAGGTTCTGAGAATTATGTACTATGGTCCATATCCTTCAAGGTGTTTATTGGTGGTCAGCGAAAGAACTATGTTCTCACAAAAGATCCGCCCAAGGAGACGGACAAAGACTCCGATACCTAGTACATGGACAATTGCCAAGTGATTACTTGGATGACGAACATCGTCGATCTAAATATTGCATCAAATCTTCTTACAAGGAGACAACAAATGCTATGTGGGTGAGCCTTGAGAACACCTACTCTCGAAAGACAATTAACTCCAGGCTCTTAGATATTTACACACGGATTTGGTCTGCAAATTAGGGAGATACATCCTTGGTCGAGTACTACAAGCTCCTCACATGCTTGTTTGAGGAACTTCTTATCTTTCAGCCTACTTGTTGTGATAAGCAGATAGGTGAGCGTGCAGAATGGCAGGTGTATTGTTTCTTATCAGGATTACATCCGCAATGCAAGACTGTGAAGGACCAATTTCTAATTGCTGTTGCGCTACCCACTCTAGAGACCATATATGGTCGACTACAGGAACTTGATTCTCCCTCTCCTCAGCTATCTACGGAGACTACTGCACATTTTGCTAGAGGACGACCTAACTACCAAGGAGGATGCGGTCGTGACTTTGGCCGTGATCATGGCTGTGAGGCTGGACGAGGACGTGACTTCGGATGTAGACGTGGACGAGATCCTACCACCGCCTGCTATCCAGCATGCGTTCATTGCGGATGCTGGAATCATCCATTTGAACGTTGTTGGGCAAAGTTTGGCATGCCTACTAATGCCAACTGTGCCTATGAGGCTACCTCATATGAAGGCCCATATGATAATACAGATACCTCGCGAGAACAACCATTTGGTGATAGTCAGACATCCTTCACTGCATCTGAGTATACTCGTCTACGTCAGCATCTACAAAATTCTGCTAGTAACACTAGTACCTCTGCTCCTACTGCGAGTCTAACCACTACTTCAGGTACACTTGCCAATGTTCCCTCTGCATCCATCCTTACATGGATCATTGACTCTGGTGCCTCCACTCATCTGACGGGAGAAGGTAGTCTTCTCACCTATGCACGTCTGTCTTCCGTTGTGAGGATTGTTCGGGGTGCCAATGGAACACATTCCCTTATCACTAGTGTGGGGACCATGGAGTTTTCATCAAACTCCGACTTAATGATGTGCATTGTGCTCCTGATTTTCCGCTTAGTCTCTTATCTGTTCATAAGTTATGCCAGGAACTTAAGTGTCATGTGATTTTTGATGAGTTATGTTGTTATTTTCGGGACATCCGGAGGAGACAGATTTTTAGTGGGGGACATGAGAAGAATGACCTATATTATCTTGATATCCCCTTTGATTTTGGTTTTGCTGGTGTTGCATCTATTTCCGTTGATCCCTTTCTTTGGCATCTTCGCCTCGGTCATCCATCTGCCAAAGCTCTCTTTAACATGGCCTCAAATTTCAGCGAAATTCTGTCAAATTTCTGTCGAATATCGATATCTAGTCGAAATCAAAATTCGACCGAAATTACCGAAATGACCGAAATATGGAGGTCCTAGTACAAAAAACGATCGAAATGACCGAAATTTTGGTCGAAATTCTACTGAAATTCCATCGAAATTCTGTTTCGGTCGGTACCGAAATGGTGACCGAAACCGACATTTAGGGCCTTGCTCTTTAATGTTCCCCGAGCTTTCTATGCTCAAGCCCTTTGAGTGCGAGGCGTGTCAGTTCAAGAAACATCATCGAGCATCCTTCCCTGCTCGTTCTGAACCTCGTCGCAAAAATCCTTTTTCTTTAGTTCATTGTGATATTTGGGGACCCTATCCGGTGTGTACCCTGAGTGGACATAAGTACTTTGTTGTTTTTGTCAGTGACTACAGTCGATCATCTTGGGTCTATCTGTTAAAAGAACGATTAGAGATTAGCAACATTATTAAGAATTTCTTCCATTATATCAAAAATATCTTTTCCTCCGGTGTTCAAATTTTTCGCACAAATAATGCTTTGGAATTCATTCAACATGATCTAACCAACTTCTTTGCATCCCAGTGTACCTTTCACCAAACATCATGTCCTTACACTTCGCAACAAGACGGGGCAACCGAAAGGAAACTTAGATACATTCATATAGCCCGATCCCTCCTCACCTAAATGAAAGTTCCCAACACCTACTGGGGGGATGTTGTTTTAGCTGCTATCCATCTTGTCAACAGGGTTCCATCTCCATCCCTAAATGGATCCACCCCCCTTTCTCTTCTCTACCCAATTGAGCTACCTTTTCCTCTAACCTTACGAATTTTTGGATGTGTTGCATTTGTTCATAACTTTCACTTACGGACAAACTCTCTCCTCATGCTATTAAATGTATTTTTCTTAGTTATTCTCGTATTAAAAAAGGTTACATATGCTATGTTCCAATTGGACGTCGTTATTATATATCTGCAGATGTAATCTTTTTTGAGCATACCAGCTTCTTCACACAATCTATTACCGATATCCCTCTTGGTCTCCCACCTCCACCCATTGTCTATAAGTGAAAATAAAAATCCCAATCATCAGATGTTCCATTACCTATTTCTTTATTGCAGGATGATATATCCAATTCAAGTATCCCCTCCATTGTTGTCCTGGATGTTCCCCAGAAGCTTCCCATTACTCTATGCAGAACTAAGAGGCAATGCACGCTTCATCTCATGTCTCATTTCACTTCTACTGCTAGTTTATCAACCACTGACAGAAGATATGCATACGCTTTCATGATCATTTCTATTCCAAGAGACCACCATAGTGCTTTGCAGGATTCAGGATGGCGAAAGGCCATGGATGATGAGGCGGATGCTCTTATTTCCAGGGGAACATGGGATCTAGTGCAATATTCTAAAGGGACTAAACCTGTGGCATGTAAATGGGTCTTCACGACTAAGCAATCAGTAGTTTGGTCGATTGACAGGTTGAAAGCTCGTCTTGTGGCAAAGAGTTTGACACAAACATATGGAGTAGATTACTTTGAGACATTCTCATCGATTGTGCGTATGGGGTCAATAAGGACTATCCTTTCTGTGGCAGCTAATAAGGCATGACCTATCTTTCAGCTAGATGTGAAAATGCGTTTCTATATGGCAATCTTGATGAGGAAGTATATATGATGCAACCTGCAGGTTATGAAGTTGAGGGGGAGTGTGTATGTCGACTTCGTAAAGTAATATATGGCCTAAAGCAGAGCCCAAGGGCATGGTTCGACAGACTTACTGCAGAGATCAATACTCTTGGCTTCCAGCGAACAACCTCTGGTTATTTTGTGTTTGTCAGAAGACGAACAACTGGCACTGTTATTCTTGAAGTTTACGTGGATGATATGGTCATCACAGGTGATGATGATAAAGGGATACTAGAGATCAAGGCCTTCCTCCAGAGGGTATTTCTTACCAAGGATCTTAGTCCACTACGACCTTTCTTGGCCATAGAAGTACTATGCACTACAGAGGGTCTTCATCTTTCACAAGAGAAAATATTGTCTGGATATTCTTATAGAAGCCGGATTACTTGGATGCAAGTCTACTGGTATTCCCGCAGATCCTAAGAAACACTTCACATCCTCTGTTCCTATCTTCGAAGATGTTACTCGATATAGGAGCTTGGTTGGCAAACTTCTTTTCCTTACTGTCACCAGACCAGATATTTCCTATGCAGTGTGTAGAGATATATTTTGGTCTATAACATTCTTGTCTGTACCTCTTCGCATTTTCTTTTTCATGTTGGACTCTTTATGTATTTTACCCATAGGCTACTCTCCTATATAAGAGAGCCTAGGGCGTATGGAATAAACAAGTTTTCTCATTTTCCCAACATGGTATCAGAGCGACGGTCCTAGACCGAAGTTCTCTAACCAAACCCTAACCCTAGCCTCCACCTTCGAGCCCTCTGCGTGCCTCCCCGCATCGCGCCGCCCCCGACCCCGGCCTCGCTCGGCGCCGCCTTCGGTCTTGCACCTCCTCCCCGCGAGTTGCATCGTCCTGTGCGCGCTTGTGCGAGGTGCATCGCCCCTGTGCGCTAGGGCAAGTTGCGTGCATACCAACCCTTTTATATGTTAAGTTTAGCATATGAATAAAATCATTATCTTAAAATGTAATTTTTTCCTATATGTTTGATATATTTGATATCCTGTATCTTTAGTCAAATTGAAGTTGATATTTTTCCGGTTGGAATATAATATTGGAAAGAAAAAGCATAAATTTTACAACTTCAATATGGTAATTCCTTATAACAACTTTATTTTATGAACGAATATATATACATCTGTATCCATATTAGTTTTAAAGTGGACAAAGATAATTACACCACTTTAATATCCATAAATATGTGTATTTGTACCCGCATATCCATTCTAATTAATACAATTAAAAGTTTTATTTTGTAATAACACTTGTTATAATTGTTATGAAATTAATATACTTCATATATTTGTTTCATGGGATATTCCTTATGGCAACATTAATCAATAAATGGATGTGCATGCATCCATTTTCAAGTTGTATCCTTATATGTTCTATATATATATTTGAAATCCATATCAGTAATAGTTTTAAAATAGATATGAATATGTATTACTTTGATTTATGTACTATGTGTAACAATATTCGTATATTTGTTTAATTTGTAAATACATTGTAAGCTTATCTATAATTATATGACATAATTATTATGAAATAAAGACATTTAGTATATTTGTTTTATCTAGATATCATTTTTTTACCGTAACGACCGTATCTACTATATATATATTCTACACATGTATCTGTATCCATTTTACTTTTATTATGGATGAGTTGACAAGTCACATTCGGGATGAGATACCTTGGTGTATTTTATTTGCTGATGATATTGTGTTGATTGATGAGACTAGAAATGGAGTAAATGAGAAGCTTGAGTTCTGGAGACATGCATGGGAGACTAAAGGATTTTGTAAAGTAGGGCTAAGACTGAATATATGGAGTACACTTTTGATATAAGCAATGCTGAAAGAATCGAGGTGAAGATCGGTGACGATAACATTTAGAAGATAGATTCTTTTAGATATCTGGGATTTATTTTGCAACATGATGGGGAAATTGATGGAGATGCTATTAATAGAATAAATACATGATGGCTAATGTGGAGAGGAGCCTATGCTGTTCTCAATGATAAGAAAATTCCTTCAAAAATTAAAGGAAAGTTCTACAAAGCAGCCATGGGACCTGCCATGCTCTATGGATATGAATGTTGGCTTGTGAACCATAGACATGTGCAGAGAATGGTAGTAGTAGAAATGAAAATGCTAAGGTGGATGTGGACATACACGTAACGATCAGATTTGGAATGATGCATTCAGAATGAAAGTTGGTGTAGCTTCGAGTGAGGATAAGATGTGAGAAAACCGCTTAAGGTGGTTTGGCCATTTGCAAAGGGGGTCAGTTGACACACCGACACACCGGTTAGGAGATGCGAATTTTAGGATGTTGAGAGGCTCATGAAGTGTTGGAATGAGACTATACGAAGGGATCTTAATTTTTTGGATCTGAGCCTGAGAATGACCCAAGATAGATCCGAATGGAGGTAAAGAATCCATGTAGCCGACCCAACTTAATGTGGGAAAAGGCTTTTTTGTTGTTGTATGTATGTATTTGTATGCATTTTATTACTTTAATATTCGTAAATAATATCTATCAGTATCCCATTTACTAATAGTTATATTTGTCACCATATTTGATGTAATTGTTATGAAATAAAGACATTTAATATATTTTTCTTTGGATATCTCTCATGCCAACTTCAATTTGCAAATGAAAATGACAACATCTACGTGTGATTCGCCACCATAGCGACATAATATTGACATTGGTAACAATATCCATTTTGAAATGGATACAATATAACATCACTTTGATGTTCGTAACTGTATCAACACACATATGTGTATATATATATATATGTTTTACAATATAATTTTAGATCTATTTATAACCATACTTCACACTATTGTTATGAAATAAATAGATTTAGCATATTTGTTTCACGAGTATGCCATTTAATACATGTATATTTAAACTAATATATATTTGTTATCCATATTTGATTGTATTTGTTTTATATGTATCCATTTTTAAGGATAACCATCAATATATCAATATATGTATATGCATCCATTTTCATAGTCTAAATGAGTAGCGTTGCAATAGTCGGTCGACTAGGATGATTATTCGGTCCGACTTTGAGGTATGAGGGGCACCCGACTGAATAACCTCTAGTCGGCTAATAGTCGACCTAACCGAATAGTCAATCCTTTTATTTGGCCAACTGGTAGTTAAATGCTGGATTTTTTTATCTTTTTATTATTTTTAAATTCTCAAGAGTTACCCTTTGTCATGATATTTTTAAAAAAATGTCAAAGCTCTGTATATGTATGTTGCTAACAAATACTTTTATGTTGGATTCTGGTTGATTGATGATAGTATATGTATATTATATAAGAATATATGTATTAAAACTCATTTTTGTATTAAAAATAATTAAAAAATACAAAATCGAATAATTCCGAATTGTCGCATGAATATTGATTATTCTCTATTCAGTAATCCCTCCGACTGAATACCGAAGATCGACTTCTGCAACACTGTAAATGAATAAGGATATGGTTATACCTGTAGTCATTTGCATAAAAAACCATATTCATATATGTATATGCATCCATTTTCTTAGTTTAAATGAGTATGGATATGGTTATAACCATATTCATTTGAATAAAAAAACCATATTCATATCTGACGATGTAATTATGTTTGTAGCAATGATGGAGGAAATAATATAGATTATATATGACAAGAATATGGGCATTAAACGATGCAAGAAATGAAATCCCTTATCAACCTACCCATAGAAACTCGACAAGGACCTTGGTTCCTTGTAAGTTGTAACAGAGCCTTATGAAGACCATAAGTGTTTTGGGTCCATAGAATGCTCCAGATCAACCTCAACATCAAACTTTGTCTGAGGCCGGTAATGGGTTCCCGCATTTATCAGTCTAAGAAAGTAGGAAAACAAGTTCTTTGTGGGTGAACACTCATCCAACTCTCCGTAGTTTACTATGAGAGTGCGCACATATCCAACAGTGGCACTATTTACTAGTACTTATTTATTTAGAGGAACATCTTCAGAACATCCACCCCCTTCACAGCAGAACCTGATAAAAACTGGCTTAGACTTCACTTGTGTATTTTGCTGCACTTTTCCCTGTATATTGTCCTCTTGGTGTTTGTGGAACACTTGAATCCATGATCCAAGGCTCCTATTTGTGATAGGGGAGGAAGTGAACAATATTGGACTGGAGCCATTGTCCTCTTGTGCAGAGAGGCAAAGGGTTCTAAGATGAAGAAACTGGAGGGAGGTCACATGCAGTAGGCAATATGCTGGCTCATATTTATTGTTAATCATAAAGGTCAGGATGGTAATCTTTGTGTTTTTTTGGTCAATGAGAATGTGAAGCATACCGAGGACACATAGATGTAAATTAATAGTTTGGTTTTGATCCATCCGAGAGCAATTTGATGGAATTCATTGTCAAGCTAGATCACAGTTATGGAGAGCACCTTTACTGGAGATCACAACCTGTCTGGTGGTAACGATTGCAGTTGATCGTGTAGTCTGGTTGGACATGTGATTTGACTGGACAACAATCTTTTCGCATGATAGTCTACTCATTTGCTTGGGCAAACAATTATCCAGAGAGATTTTAACAATTATCCAGAGAGATTTTAACATATTTGTTCAAGCTTGTTTGATGTGTATCCATTCCGTGCCCATTTTAACGTCCATATCCGTGTTCATAGTCATGTATGATGTGAATTTAATTTTGATATCCTCAAAATTCTATTTCTATGACCATGTTTATTTTTTAAAATGTAAAGGATGTAGATACCTTACCATTATACATGGCAAGTTTCTTTTTCTTTTATATTAGATATAATTACTAATGAAATAATTACATTTAATCAGTGTACTACATACATTTCACATATTGTAGATAAACAAACATAATTTCAAATATAGCAACAGCCCGTCCAATTAATAATTTATCCGTCCTGTTGGGCAATTGTTGGTCTGGTAGTTCAAGGTTCAAACAGACTGGATGGATTGATGCTTGAGTTTATCTTGTCACCCATACTTGGATGGCACATGGTAATATGTACTACTATCATTTGTTCTTAGTTAGGATAGATCAACATGGAAGTTAATCGTAAGTCCTAACACGTGTTATCCAACTCTTACCCATTCGATGGCCTTGACTCTTTTAGTATCATCATGCTACGTAGGAGAGTAGCTAACATCATCCCTGCTCTTTTAGTATCATCATGCTACGTAGGAGAGTAGCTAACATCATCCCTGCTATAGAGGACGGAATCCAATCAGTGGTGTTAATTGTGTAGAGGTTAAGGATGGTCAGAGTTTGATGATATGCTGAGGGTAGTCTTAGGTTCAAGGACTTGCTCCTATTCATTGGATGCTCTAGTTTTGACTCCCGTTGCATCACGAAAGATAGGAGGGGTAACTGATGTCCCTGGTGTAGAGTATGGGTGCTAATCTGTGATGATGATTGTGCAAAGGTGGACGAAATGGTTACAGTTTGATAAACTGATTCCCTTGAACACAGTGACATTATGTGTGGCACGAACGGGCAACATCCTTTAGTGAGTGGTTGAAGCACAAAACTCGGGCTTGTGATGCCAGTGAGCTTATGTTTGTGGAACATGTAGATTAGGTGGCCTTTAGTAGACCTGAGTTGGTTGGTTGAAGGTCTGTGCTGATACTTGAGCTGCGGCGATGTTACAAAGTAAGATCAGCAAGGTCGACAAGCGACTGGCTAGAATCCGAATCGTGGGAAGTACTCGGTGAGTCATTCCTAGAAAATTATGGGTGTTTAGAATGTGCCCTACCCTATTGACTGCACATATCTAATTATAGCACATGGTGTTAGAACTAGTCTACAATCAAAAATACAATAAGTGAATTTAATTTCATCGTTCCATAATTTTTTACTAGTTAGGGGGTGGGGAGGGGTTGTGGGAGCCCACTGCTTCTATCACCGGACCAATAGAGGGTTCTTATCGTTCCACAGTTATTGTAATATTTGAAGCTTCTTTTGATCTGCATGATTGTGGTGATATTGAGGTAAAAATAATATTTTAATTTGCTCTGACAAGAATTGGAAACAGCCCAAGCATTCTTAGATAGTACACACCGATTACTTTAATTCTAATGCTAAAAAAATTTATCATTGCTCCTAGATGAAGGATAAATGTTTCCATTCCATCCATTGTTGTAATATTCGGTTGAATGGATCGAATATTCTAGGGATAATTACACCCATAACCCTGAGTAATTCCTCAATCTCAATCATAACCCTGTATAATAGCGAATTACACGAGTACTTGTACTCACTCCGTCTCACACTCATGACCCTCCGTTAGTTTTCTCCTTAACCCAACCATGCTATTGGGTTAATCTAACTCTGAGCATATCCAACTGCTGCTAAATTTTCAAAAAATAAAAATAAAAAAGCCTTCCTCCTTGATCCCCTCCCCTTCTTCCTCCTCCATCCCTCTCATGCAGCCACCCACTCCGCCAGCAGCCACCTACTCTGCCCCTCCGCCGCCCGCAACCACAATCTCCTCCCCTGCTCTCCGGCCGCAGGCACCCCCACCCACCCCCTGAGCACCCCCTCCCCGCCCGCCCTACGCGCGCCTGAAGCCCCCTCCTCCCAAGCCCCGACCCCCTGCCCCAGGAGCCCCCCTGCGCACGCCTAAAGGTGCAGAGGTTGCAGAGGGTGCAGAGGCTGGACCGGGGAGAGGCTTGTGCAGGAGATGGCGATGGCGATTGCAGAGGTTGTCCGGGGAGGCGGGGGTGGGTCTGGTGATCGTCGTCCTTGGGCTCCAAGGATCCCAACCCTATTTGAACCCCACCACCCCTGTCCTTCAAGCATCCGCCATTTTTGCACCATCTCCCTTCCGTGAGCTCTGAGAGGGAAACTGAGGGTGGTGACAACACCCCTCTTCCTCATCGTCGAGCGAGTTTGGACGAGGTGCGGCGAGATCCTTCGCCGGCATCGCAACCATAGCTCCGCCGCGCGTCAAGCCTCCCCTCTGTCAGGCGTCGAGGCAAACACATGAAGCCCCTTCCGCGAGCTTCATCCATAGGCGCACACACGTTACCATTTCCGTTAGCTTTCATTCTAGGTTAGACCTTATTTTCTGATCATTGTTCCTCTTCCTTGTCTGTTTCTCCTCTCAAAATCTCTCCGTTCCTCTTTGTTCGATCCAATCTATAACTAAATCCACTCCAAATCCTTTCATACTCTGCATCACTACGTCTTCTATCATCAATTCCACCTTCAAAACTGGTTTGTTTCTATTTTATCTTCCACGCACATATTCATCTTCAACCCTCCCGAAGCTCTGGTGCCGTATCCTTCGCATTGCGGGAACTTTCATTCATCTCTTCCCTTGGTAATCCGCTCGAAGCCCTGTGCTTTGAGCTATTCTCATCTTCGTAGATCTCGAAACTTCATCGAAATATCTGAAAACATCTGTCGAATCTGTGATGCACGAGCAACACCATAATAAGGAGGATTCAGGAGGTGGGGACGGGGAGGGTCTGCGTAGGAGGTGGCGACATCGACGGGGGATTGCAGAGGAGATGGTGCGAGGCTTGCAGAGGAGGTTGCGACGACGAGGAAGGTCCTGTAGAGGTCGACGGCAACGGTGGAGGAGGGCCATGGAGCTTGTAGGCAATTCCGGTGTCTTTGGAGGCTTGCAGAACATCGATGGCACGATTTGTAAATAAGAGTGACTGTTAAGGATAATTTTGTCCTTTTTTTAATAGAAACCGTCATATATAACGGGCACATCAAACAGACCATAACACATGGTCATGTTATGTAAGAGTTAAGCAATACTCAGGGTTTCTCGTGTAATTCGCTATTATACAGGGTTATGATTGAGATTGAGGAATTACTCAGGGTTATGGGTGTAATTATCCCAATATTCTATTAGGGGTAACCAGACAGATTATTGCTATTTAGTCAATATTCGGTCCAACATAGTTGTTCCCGAATATTCAACTTGAGTATTCAGGAAATCGGCCAAATATTCTACCGACTATTACAACAAACTACTGATTTCTTTTTTACTTTCTTAAGGTTTCCATTTATCTGGTATCACCACAAAGGTTACAGATCCATAAATATAATTTGGTAATTGGTATTTTTATCTTGGATTCTTATTGATTGATGGCCATATACGTATAAATATATAAACATCCATATATTAGATATAATTTTTTATATTAAAAATAAGCAAAAAAATCCATAACCAAATAATTTTGGGTATTCTCCGAAATACTGAATATTCTTTGTTCAGTAACCCCTTCGACTTCTGGAACACTGATTCCATTCCATTTGGTATTTATTCAATATGAATTTTTAAAAGGAAGACTAGGTGTTATATGAGCGGATGTATTCATCGATAGTATTTTCAGCTGTATGTGGCCAATTTATTGTACCTTGTAATGAGTGGTTTTGATTTGCTTCTTCCGATGAATTTTCCATCGCTACTTACCTCAAGTAGTTCTCGTTCGGCGCTTGTCATGTTTGATGGGGTCCAGCATAACTGTCTAGTAATCATATTGCATACCTAGAATATATATTAATATATTTTCTTATAACCTAGTTGTAAACATAAAGAATCTATTTCCTAGACCTTCATGGGCCCCATTAAAGTTTAAAAAATATGATATGTACATTCCTTCGGTCAGGTGCGACGTAACGATGATGCTGCATGCAAAGGAGTGCGGGGAAGACGTGATTTTATGATAGTTAGACTCTTAATGCAAACAAGTTCCTGAAATTTGTAAATGCTGGCCTAAACTTTATACTGGCTCTATTTTGAATGAGCACTATCGTCCTTTTTTTGGTCCAAGTTTTTTTATGGATGACTGTTTTTTCATTTTAATATTTTCCTTGGAGGACAGTGAATGGTTAAAATGAGCGCTTAGTTGGCTTTTTGCAATCCGAATTCCGAAGTACCTAATTGCATGTATGCCGTACAGGAACTGGTTTCTAATGGATTACATATCTGACCAACGGAGATGGACACTAATACGCCTCATTTTTTATTTTCAAAGACATTGTTTGGCTTCTTTTGTTATCTTTATATTTATCCTATGACTCCTGCACATTTGATTTATGTTTGTGACATTCAGAGGTAGATTTTCTACGTTAATTATCCATATAATGAAAATTGTGTTTCTTTTGTATACCAATCTTATATTCCCGTCAAATCATCCAGATATATCTGTATGCTCTCATTTGAGTAATCTTTAATGGATTTATTTTCTCCCTTTCTATGAGGCTTCTCTTGTCATGCTTTCTATGTTTGGATTTCCATGAATTTACGAATTAGCATGGTGCAGGTTGTAGAGGTCTCTACCTCTAAAACTGGAAAACATGGTCATGCCAAGTGTCACTTTGTAGCGATTGATATCTTTAATGGAAAGAAGCTCGAAGATATAGTACCTTCATCTCACAACTGTGATGTATGCTCCATATGTCCTTGTCCTTGTATGGTTGGTTTCATTATCAAATTAGCAAAATTAATTCATTGGCACTGCAGGTTCCTCATGTCAACCGCACTGATTACCAGCTAATTGACATCTCTGAGGATGGATTTGTATGTTTTTTAAATCTTTCTGTAGGTGTATAGAATTTTTGGTCTAATAATCACTATCGTGGCATTTTTTGTTATTTCAGGTCAGTCTTTTAACTGAATCTGGGAGCACAAAGGATGACCTCAGGCTTCCCACTGATGACACTCTGCTTTCTCAGGTTTGTTGAATAAGTTTGATATAAACAAGTCATATTGTCCTTGTGGTGGATTATGGACCGATGCTATCTTTATGGTCTGTTTTATACATTTTTTAAGGACTTGGCAATTAGTGTGTAGGGAAAAATAGATGATATCTATTTGATTTAAAAATATGCAATCAATTTCTCAGTTTTGCCTATGGTAAACCCTATCCATGATCTGACCTCATTATCCATGAGATGTTAGCAATTTGTTTTTGAGTTCTCGTTCATATCATTCTAATAATTGTATTATTGTACTTGTAAGGTCTTCATTTTCTTGCATTGGTACCACCTTCCAGCTAAATTTAAATCCGCTACGAAAAATTGGACAAGACTATTTGCTTTCGTAGCTGCCAAAAGATGGAACTCTGGCTTCGTGAAAATTTGAACTTTTTTCTTTCAGAAGATTGTCGAGGAAGAATGTCAGTGGTGATTTAGCTCTTTGTATTTGAGGCTCATGTCCTTTACTTGATGCTTCTTTGTGGCCATTGTTGATTTTTTGCATAGTTTGTAATTGTTATAATATGAAAGTTTATGATTGGTTTCAAGATTTATCTCGCATTCTATGCAGATCAAAGATGGATTTGGAGAAGGGAAGGATCTGGTGGTGACTGTCATGTCTGCAATGGGAGAGGAACAGATTTGCTCCCTTAAGGATATTGGCCCCAAGTAAGCTCTGTGCACGCTATGATCTCAAACTCTTATTATTGGTCTAAGCGATGCCGTAGTGGACTGTATCCTTTTCGAGGTTCTCAGTGATGGTATACAATTAATGTAAGTGACTTGATGATGGTGCAGCATTGCTGTGCCTGAGGTCCGCCCGTATACTTTCCAACTCATGTTTAACTACCTTTTAGATGCTATATTCTTTCGGGTTTGTTGCAAAAAAACTCCAGCTACTTCAGAACAGGTGTGGTTTTAACTCTATGAGAAAACTCAGTCTGCTCGACGTCAGTGTAGTATTTACATTATCAGTTCCTTTGCTATTCGGCTTCTTTGGTCCTTATGCTTTCGTTTGCTATCAGTTTACATTTTGAGCACGGTAGTCCTCTCGACTGCTATTTGCTTGAGAGTGAAATCCAATTGCATGTGAGTTAGAATCAAGGTAATGGATACCGCTGAGCAATTTTTGATGACTTTAGCTTTTCTCTATTTCAATTTGCTCTCTATCTTCTTTGCCCATTAGGAATTAACAATAGATCGGTGACTTAGATGAGCAGCAGTACCCTTCTATGAAAGGTGAAATATACGAGAGTTGTGGGCATACCCACTTGTGTGAAAGGTGAAATACACGAGAGTTGTGGGCATACCCAAGGAACGATTGCATAGCTAAACAATTTCATCAGTAATCTCGAGTAACATATGGTAGAATAGGATATCTTGCATGCAGGTATATTAGGTGTCTCATATTCTCTTGCCATCGTAATATTATATTTAATTGTCAAGTTGGAGTGAATTTGATAGTCGAGTTGCACATTGTTAATGTTTGTGGACGCACGCTTCTCTGATATGTTATGTACGACATGTTTTTTATCGTTGCCAGGGGCATTTAATCTCGACAACAGCTTAGATCTGAAAATGTGATGTTACAATATATGCATGCGTTGATGCTTTGTTTAGAATCGTGGTCATCTCTCTAATGGGGTAGTCCCTAAGTTAGTGGGGTGTTCTTGTGGATAGTCGTGTGGTAAACAAGGTGTTTGTATCGGGGGTTTGTTGTTGGAAGGGTTTGCTATTTGTATGATTTTATTAGAATTTAGAGAATGATTGGATTTTGATTGTTTTATAATTATATGGTGGAGGATGTGATGGTACTTTTTTTGTTTGTTAACGATAGAGAGATGATATGAGTCGATTGAAGGGAAATAAAGAGATGTGTTTTGGGGGTTAGTCTCTTAACTTGGTAAACATGCTTCAAATTGAGGGGCATCCCTTGATTTGCGAGGGTTGCTCTCATTCCAAAAGTTATCGTTGTCGGTGGGATTGACATGGAGACACTTCCACACCTTGTTGTATACCTAATCCTCAAGTGTCCATCCATCTTTGATGGCTCGTTAAGAGCTCGATTTTGATATGCAACCGAAATTCTTTTGCCACCTTGTCGATGCTGGAAGGATTTGATCATGCGTCTTTTGTTAGATGAGTGATACTGTGATAGTAGTGCCCACTATCTCATGTGCTTTAGTTAACTCACGTTTTATGATGGGAAGGAGTTGCTTTATTTAAAGCAATTTATGCTTTTGCCTTCCGGGCCTTTAGGGGCCCTTTATTGTCGCCTTTTGGACACATGCACGCACATCATATGAATGTTTGGGAAGTTTGCTCGCATTGTCAAAAATGTCTATAATCTTTCAAAAAAAACATGAACTCGATTTCCAAATTTATTGCTTGATATTAAACGTAACCACGGTTCTTCATTCATCTCCCCCATCCTTCACTCGAGATCCAATCGCAGCATAAAACCAACAAAAACTAGGGGTTTGGATGGAGAATCGTTGTGTCTAATGGATGTGAGAGCGGTGATCTCTTCCCTTTTGAGAGCATCATGTTTCCTTCCCTGCTCTCAAGCATATGCATGCAAGCTACCGATATGGACACAATATTCTCAAATCCCATTGGCTTTGTTTCATCATCTCGACAAGCCTTTCCGTGCTCAACCACCTCACCATGATCCATCCAAGAGGCGAAGAAACCTGGGTACCCGCTCTCTTGCTTGTTCTTTTCTGTGGTGGCCGGTTGTACTGAAGGGGAAAGAATAAAAGCAATCCTTTTTGTTGTTTGGACACTAAATTAAACGTTTTGAGAAGTTGGGTAGCAGATTGATACTAGCCATATATTTGAGGAGCTTTATCGTAATTTACTCTCCATTTTTTTTATAGAAACAAGATGTCGCCCGTTCTATCTGGAAAGTCAAACATTTCGAGTTTGTCTGATTGACATTCTATCGAGTTGATTTTGAGATTTGGTGTCTTTTATTCTCCGTGACGTGAAGTGTGGTGTGAACTGAAATGTTCCGTCAAACGTTGAAGGCAAAGGGGGCAACTTGACATTTTGGGTTGACCCAATTGTTATAAAGACGATAGTGGCTCTTGAAGATAATATTACAATCATTTCAAACCATTTATGAATTGAAATTGATGTGGATGCTACATAGGTACCTATCACTACAGTCCTTCCCTTCCCCGGTCAATACCTAATTCTACTTGAAATCCTCGAATTTATTCATGATTTTTTTACATCATGACTCCTAGAATCTTCTCTAATTAATTATACCACAATCTTTATCATCTTCGTAATGACACCATGATTCTTTGTAAGTTAGAACTTGCCTCTTTGTAATCAAGCTCGAAAAAAACTGTCTACTAAGCCACTTATTTGAGGTACTGACTTGTCTAAAGCAAATCAGCCGTTACTTGGCTTACCGACTAAAAGGTCTAATTAGTCGGTTATTTTTTGGATTATTTTTTATTTTTTCTTTTAATCTAAGTTATTTGATTGAAATTGAATTGATTCTTTTATTTAATTACAATAGTTTAGAACATGTATGAATTTATATGTATATATATATAGGAAAAGAAAGTTGTTTTGTGTAACAACCAACTTGGCTATTACATGGAACAGTTTTCCTTTTTTATTTTTTTGAAATAAAATCATGTATATTCATCTATATACCACTCCTATATGTCAATCAAATTTCGTCTGAAACGAACTCCTATGCTTTCCATCTAGAACATGTAATCTTAACGGTCTAAAATTTGTTGGAATTGACATGTTCTAGATGGAGGACATATGAGTCCCTGTTTCTGATGAATTTTGAATGACATATAGGAGGTATAAATAGATGAATATACATGATTTTATTTTTGAAAAAAAATAAAAAGGGGGAGGGATTGCTCCGTGTAACAACCGAGTTGGTTGTTATACAAAACGGCTTCTCTTTCCTCATATATATAATAATGATTTAGTGTTTTGAAAATTCAAAAAGTACTAAAATAATGTAAAACTGATTAAATTTGTTTAGTTGCCTGAGTATTGATTAATCCATTGTTAGTTATCGTCGGATTGAGTATCACCTATCGTTTTTTGCAACCTTGCTTTTAATCTCGCGAAGTCTCGTACCACCCCCTTGGACATGGCATGTGATGTAAAATAAGACCACAAGGGCCATGGTGTAATAAGAAAGATTGGAGGCTTTACTATATGGGTTCAATGGAGATGCCCCACCTCATTTTATGTATTTTTTTATTTTTTTCAAAAATCCACCATATATATTCATCTATATGTCCCTCCTATATCTCATTCGAATTTCGTCAGAAATAGAGACTCATGCCCTCTATCTACAACAGGTCAATTACAACAATGTTTAAACCAATAAAATTATATGTTCTAGATGAATGGTATATGAGTCTCTGTTTCTAACAAAATTCGAATGAAATATTGTAGAGATATAGAAATGAATATACACGATGATATATTAAAAAAATAAAAAAATTACATGAAAATAAGAGCATAGGAGGCATCCTCATTTTTTCCTTACTACATAACTGGACAACATTTTAGGGGCCGATATTTTGTAATTGTAGACTGTAGGTGTTGAAAATAAAAGATATTAAGTATTGATGTGACTTTCTTGTGTTAAGAGAGACGGAAAGATATGCATTTAATAGCATTGTGTTGGAGCTATAATAGAATAATATCAAGTGCATTACATAAACAAGTATGCATAATATATGACCAGAATAATGATGACGTACAAACATTTGCTAATATCATGCAAATACTTTCTGAATACATGATAACTGATTTGGGATGAAAAATCAAGTATCAATCTTTAATATCTAGGGATGAAAACTGATTTTTGATGTATCTAAGCAATCGCTACCATATTTGTTTATACGTAGTTTGACATTTGTATACGCATTTATTTTAAAATGTAGAACACTTTGATATCTATAATATTTGTATTTATTATATATATATATATTAACATATAAAAATAGTTGTAGATTTACTTATATATATATGTAATATATGTATAAAAGTGAAATTGAATCTCTAAAGTTAGGCTTGTTCTTTTTCGGGATAGTATCCATTTTTTCCTAGATAAGGAGACTTCATCCTAAAATAAACTATCATTAAATGATCAAATCATGGTTATGTATTCGTCTTTTCCTAGTTATTATATTTATCCATTTTATCCCTCAACCAACCAAAAAAGGACTAAAGATAAATCCCTTTTACCTTTATCCCTTATGCATGTTCTGATATATAGATTCCAAGGGATTTACTTATCCTCCCAATTATTCCTCTTCTAAGCAGTGATTAGCAAATAACTCGTAGTTATGCATCATATCCCCAAATAAAAAGGCACAAATTGGGAAATAAACTCAATAACAAGTGTCTAAATAATATTCGAATAATTTGATCATGACCGGTCCTAATAAATCATTATCGAGTCATGGGTCGATCTATTCCATTCTATTGGTGCCGATTTATTTCAATGGGTAACATGTAGTTCACTTATTTCAATGACCAATAGGTACACACATGTACAACAAAAGATCACCTATATCAAAAGGAGATTGATTATAGCCATATAAATCACCAGCAAAAGTAAAAAAAAAGTTTTTCATAAACTTCACTTATAAATCATGCCCAAGCATGTTATTATTGTTTTTCCCTTTGTGGATCCATTTGTTCCGACATCCGATTAGTGGATATATTTGCCACTCCTACAAGATTTTCTCACAAATCTAATTATTATGTTATTGTATATTTATTCAAACAGAGCAGTTCTTGTTCTAAGGTAAAAAAAAACTAAACACGTGAGTAGACGAGTTCGATTGTTCGTTATCCAGGTTAAGTGGGCTAGTTTGAAAATTGGAGACATTGCAGATGAAAGGCGACGGGGATGTTCTGAGAGAGTGGTAAGATACAAGAGCACTAGAGAGGAAAATTATAAATACATGTTCTGAATAGGTAAGCACACATATATGTAGATATATCCGTATCCGATTCATTATGATATCTGTTTATTATTATGTTGGCATCTGCATCTATATCTATTTCAATATGAATATTGATCGTATATCATCACCATGCGTGAATAATCCAATACATGTAAATTTAAGCTAGTTTATACAATATTTCCATTATTATCTGTATTTGATTAGCATATTTTTGATATCCAGATATTTTTTAATAATATCACATTTGTTACATTTCAATGCACGTTACTATATTCATATTCATATTTTAAAATGACTTAACGCAATATATCACATTCATTTATATTCGTATCTAACTGTTTGCATCCTTTTGAATCAACGGAGCTGAGAAAACTTTATTTAGGGTTAAAATGCATGAATCAAACTGGTTATCAACTAACCTGCATATTTCTAATATTCCTACTAAAATTTATGTTTGTGATGTATGTAACAAAGTCAATTTATAAATAAATATCAAATTTTGCGGACGTGATTTTTTTTTAAAAAGTGAGACCATACCACGAACACGCATTATTTCGAAGGTCAAAATTTATTTGAAATTAAGTGCCGACCAAATCATGGGTGGGCTATTATTTTAATCACGATAGCTAATTGTTTCTCTGTACAGGAAAAACTATTTTTGCTTATAAATTTGACAAATCACATTCTTGGAATCACGTGGACGCCCTTTAATATTTTTTCCGTTCACATCGTATGCTTTTGTTTTTGTGTATATTATGAAAACTCCATAAAAAGGATAATTTTTTGTGAAGAAGGTGGTACAGTTAATAACAAATTATAAAAATTAAAAAAAAACTATTACAGAGATTGATGGGAGACAGGCAACAAGCTGCACCGCCAATCCCTTTTGGATTTCTTCGAAATACATCTATAGATCTACGAACCATAACATTGCCATGCATAATCCTTTGGACCCTTTTGAGAAGCTCTACTGCTTCAGTAGCTAAAAATCCGAAGGTGTCAACACCAAAAGAAATGAATACATGTTGATTGTCAATACATATCTTCTCATGCTTAGCAACTTTAGCCGAGGCAGCTTTCTGTGCAGTGTGTCCCGCAATAAAATCACTCCTTATCGGACTCACCAATGGAGAAACTCCAGTCAGATGAACACATGCATGCTTCCCTCCAGTCCATCCAAATATTAAAACATATGCCGATCTGATTGTCGATCTCCCCTCTTGTGGATCTGTCAAAAAATTCACAGGTGCTTCTTTCTTTAAAGCAACTCCATCATGTCTGAGTACATCATAAATGACATCCCTTACAAAATCATGTCTATATTTAAAACCTGAGGAGTTCGCGACAATGAACTGCATACTCCCCAAAAGCGTCCAAGCATGATTTGTGGCATATTAGGCAAGGCTCATCAGCTGGAAAAAGAGGAATCATAAGACGATACTTTAGGATAGTGCGATACTCAATAGGTGAAATATGTATCTCAAGGCCCTCAATAGGGGTAGCAAGGAGGAAGTCTTGAGCATGTTCAGCCTGTAAACAACGATAAATTACTTTTTGCCTAACAATCATGTCAAACTTAATTTCCATTTCTTCAATAATTTTGCTAAAAAGAGAACTTGTCAAAGTATTCTGAGCTTTAGAGGGGACGGTATCCTTGTTAGCAAAATATGTAAGATCGAGAGATGGAAGTGTAGTACATAGGCCCTCCAAAGCATATAGAAAGTCAAAATACATACCATATATCCTATTGTCTCGTAAAATGTGCTTGGAGCACCATGATTGAGCTCTAGAGGCCACGAAAGCATACGAGGAAGCCTCAGGAGCTGAATGAAGATCGAAACCATCAAGTCTGATGGGTAATGATGCCACCCGCCATTGAAGTTCGCCAAAGAAAGGGCCTCCACAAACCACAATATCCTAAATAGCTCCACGAAGCCCTTTGTCAAACCACGTAGCAGCTCGTTCCATGTATGCAGGTTGACATGTCTTTAAGCCAAACACGAGCTTGGCAATGCCCATACAAGATTGTAATAGAAGAAGCTCACTTTATAGATCCTTCAATTGAGGCAGTAAATGCATTAAGTCAACAGCTTTTGTGTCCCTCATCATAGCCAAGTCTTCAACAAAGTCCTTGTCCCTACTCACTGCACCTCCAAGTAACCTCACTCGCAACACATGCCTCCCAATATCCACGGGAAACAACCCTTTGCGGATCTTCTGTCCATCACACGAAGGCCAAAAAAGTTCAATTTTTTTTATATTCAGCATAAGCCCCATCTCTGAACCCTTGCGATGTATAATGTCAAGCACCTTAGCTACCTCCAAAGTATCCCCGATGATAGTCCCATCGTCAAGATACTAAGTATGGAGAAGGAGCTTATAATTATATCGTATCTCATGAATAAGGGGGTGTAAGGTAAGAGAAAAAAGAAGTGAACCTAAAGGATCACCTTGCTGCATACCGGTGGTTGACCATAAAAGATTGTCTCCAATATATAATCTGACAGGTTGAGCATATATAAACTCCACCCATGAAGAAATAGATGGGCATTTCCTCCTAACTTCGGAAAGCATCAACTATCTATATATCACGTTGAAGGCATTAGAGAAATCAACTGTAAGCATGGAGAGAGACCCGTCACCATGAAGCTTGCTCAAAAGTCTGTTTGAGCTGTGTAAGGTGGCTTTGCTCCTCCAGATACACCAACTCCAAATTGAAAGTCATTGAGATACTTAGACATCTCTTTCCCCACCCCCATCACGACAACTTTGGATACAAGACGCCTCCAGATAGTACCTACAACAATAGGACGTATGTCGTTGTCTGGCTTGAGCAGTGGAGTAAGAGGTGCAGAGGCTACAAACTCAGCCAGACTCAATGGACATCTCCACCTAGCTATCGATTAACCACCATGGAGATAACACGTAATAGATCGGTGGCAACTGCCGATCCCCCCATAAAGGGCATCTAAAATGTGTTGAGCTCTCAGCCCATCTCTACCACAGGATGTCCCTTTGGGAAAGGATTTGATGGACCACAAAAGAGCATCTGCATCAGCTGTAAGAGGAGTCTCTGACATCAAGGTATCTGGCAGGGAAGGAGGCGGCTTATACATATGTTAAGCTTCTAAAGTCTTCATGGTGTGTTCGTTAAATGGAGCCATTCCCGAAGAGCACAAAACCTTTAAGGCTACTGAAAAGTGCCCATCTGATACTTTACAAAGACACCGCCTGATGTTGGAGTTTTGATATTTATTATCCTCTACCGAGTTATTCTGACTATGAAAAGCCTCGGGTAGATCGCTTTTCAAAAAATCACCCACCCACGTGGTGAAACCGTCTGCACTGCCCCACTTAGTGATCGAGCTCAGAATAAGTCGTTGTTGCAAGGACTTTCGATTTCTAGATCTTCTATCTCGTCTATTCGTAGGCCTAAAAACCTGCAGGGTGTACTGTGGAAGAAGTAGCAATCTCACCCAAGCATGAATGGAACCTGACCCAGCAATAACTTGATATAATGCTGTTTTAAGAGCTTTTGTTGAAAAATGTGGAATGCATGTATATAAGGAAATCAGATTTACAACATGTTTCCAATTTAAATCAACGTATGTATACATATAAATCATTATTGACAAGAAAAATATCCGTTTTAAAAATGTTTGCATAATAGATCAAGGGAAAAATACGGAAATAAACATCATGACAAACAATGCGACTAAGAAATAGAGGGTTAGAGATCACAACCGAAACGTTCTGTTGTATGACTCTCATTAGAGAGACAACGTCCCCACTTTACCGGCGCACAAGGCCTTGACGTGTCGCTCCCAATGTAGAAGATTCCACGCTCGTCGACGGTGCGCATCGTGCTTAGACGTCATCGAAAGTCACCTCCTTAGACAAAGACTGAGATCATGAGAGGGGGAGGAGAGGTGGTGGGAATGAGAGTCGTAAGTATTCGAAACCCAAGTCCATGGCCTTTGGATTGATACTTAAAGCTGTCAGGGTGGTTCGTAGAGTGAGAAGATTAAGGGACACGTCCCTTAGAATTCAAACCAGTCTGTGGTTATAAAATCGACCCGGTCTTTATTTCACATCACGTCATGGCGCAACCGCAGTCACAGTCGTGTCATGCCCACGCTCGAGCCTGAGCCTGACCTGGCCCGGCATGGCGTGACGCGACCGATGGATATGCACACGCACGTGTGTGTGGTGATCTAAAGTCCTCTCTAGTTTGTTTCCAGACTGGTCTCGGGACTTCCCATATAAAAATCAAGTGCTAGTTTTGATATCCACGATGTGGGACTAAACAACACCCCAAAAGATTGAAATATTGAATTCAGGAATTGAGATACATTAATATAACTTGATATTGACCATCAAATTGCATTAAATATCCCAACAAAGTTAATTCCAACAATCCTCCACGAATTCATTATTGAAACACAGAGAGCCAAAAATCTTGGATTTCCACTGTCTACTTTCAGTAAAGGTACCTTCCAGTTTGAACCTTTACCTCAGTTATCCCCTTTCACCATCATAGGAGTAAAGTAAACTGTCTTGAACTTTAATCCTTTGATGTAATGGTATCGAGTGGTAACAATAAAGTGAAGTCTATGGTAACAATCTTCTAATTTTGGTGCTATTAATGGACATGCACTCTACCCTGTTTCATGAGTATATTAAGGATAAACCATCATCCTTTATCTCCGGCCCATAGAAATACTCATATAGGTGGCATTCTCCAAGGATGTACAACTCACATCTTGCATATAAAAATCTTGATCAACTTTTTCCTGCAGCTTTCAGGCACTCGACTTTTCATGGATAGGACTAACATGCAAAGTATTGCATAATGAATGCCAACCGGTTCTCCATACAACTTGTTTTCCCATTGAACCTATTTTGTGGGATCTCCACTCATTTAGGTTGGGTTGCTATTGCGGGTAAACTCTCAGTGGGTTTTAGTCACATCCCAAGTCTGCATTTTTAGACTAAAGATCTATCAAGTCCCTTTGTAAGTGAATCTGACATGTTATCTTTATTACCAACAAATTCCACGACAATCACTTCAGAAGACATCAAATCCCCTAATAGACTTAAGTCTAACTTGGATATGTCTTCTAGTTTTTTATTGTACTTTGAACTCTTTACCTTTGCAATAGTATTCATGCTATCACAATGTAAAGGAATTATCAATATTGGTTTATCCACCATGGGAATCTCAGAGAGAAGTCCCCTAAGCCATTCAATATCTATACATGTTGTGTCCAAAGAACACAGCTCTGCCACAAAAATAGACCGAGCCAAGATATCTATTTCACAGACCTTCATGAGATTGCACCGCCTCTAAGGATAGATACATACCTAGTCACACCGTTACTCCCGGATTCATCCATTTGAACAATCCAACTTGCATCACTATATCCTTCTAAAACAATAGGATATTTACCACAATGTACTCTAAGAGGTGTAGTACCCTTAAGGTACTTCAACACTCGGTCTAAGGCCTCCCAATGAGTACGGTCAGGACAACTCGTATACCTACTCAACTTTACGACAATGAATGAAATATCAGGTCGAGTATAGTTCGCAAGGTACATCAAGTTTCCTATCATCTAGGAATACCATAGGTGTGCTATAGATACTCCACTCATGTTCTTATAGAGGAGTTTAGATGAATCATAAGGAGTGTATGCAGATTTATGGCTATGATAGTCAAATTTTTTTGAAAACTTTCTCAATATAATGTGACTAAGACACAACTATTCAATTAATAGATTTAATCAGTTTAAGCCCAAAAATCACATTTGCAACTCCTAAGTCCTTCATCTCAAACTTATCGCTCAAGAACCTCTTGGTTTCTTCTACTATCCTTATGTTTGATCCAAAATCAAAATATCATCGACATATTGGAACATGACAACAAACATATCACATTTAATCATAAAGTACACACATTTATCGAATTCATAAATAATAAAGCCATAAGACTGGATAGTCTTATCAAACTTTTCATGCCCCACTATATCGGAGCTAGTTTTAGTCCATAAATGGACTTTACAAGCTTTTAGACATTTCTTTCGTTACCTGAAGCTATGAATCCCTCGGGTTGGTCCATAAAGATCTCCTCTTCAAGATTGTCATATAAAAAAGCAGTCTTCACATTCATTTGATGAATTGTGAGATCATGTATGTAGGTCAATGCAATGAGCATCTGAATCGTAGTCATCCTAGTAACACAAGAATATATATCAAAATAATCAGTACCCTCCTTATACTTGAAATCTTTGACTACAAGTCTTACCTTATATTTTTCTATGGATCTATTTAGTTTAAGTTCCTTCTAAATACCTATTTGCTTCTTATGTTAGAACACCCAGGAGGTAGATCGACCAGTTCTCACGAGTCATTTGAAATGATTAAATCCATTTCAGATCTAATGGCATCCTTCCAATGCCTTACTTCAGTAGAAGCCATGACATCCTTATACGTGGGAGGATCACCCTCGATTTGGTATGAGACAAAATCACTACCTAAATCCTTGTCAATCATAGGCCTCTTACTTTGTCTAGGTTCACATCTTCCAAAAGTTCATTGGGTTCATAAGAGGTAGCCCCCATATTTGACATCTTTTTTATTTGTTGTGGAATAAAGTCAGATGTATAGGCTGTTGGACATGTGAGCCCACGGGGAGCCATTATGCAATAAATGTTATTGCGAATATCATTCCATAATCTGAAATGAAGAATGATTAATTTGTATAATAGGTCCCTTACTATGATTAGGGTTATGTACCATGGCCATCTTAATGATCATACAACTGTTGATTCAATTACTGAATCATAGAGACTGGTGCTTGGATGAATATCTAAGGAGTTAGATTGAGGACTCATCAAGCACCGTCAAATGATTGTTAAGAGAAGATCTCCACCCTGAGAAGGAGATGGCAATCCTTTCTCTAAAGGGTTATATCTAACGAACCTCTTGATGCAGGTCCTCTGCATAGGAATAAATATTAAGAGGTGTTAGATAAGTTAGGTCAAAGAGTTGACTTAATGAGATCAAGATAACCAAAGTCCTATGTCGTATGCTGTCACGATATAGGCACGCATCCTATGACCAGAGACATACATGTTACTATATGTCTGAGTATATACATTTGTCAGATCAATAAATTGATGAACTAATCAAGGTCTATACATCGGCATACTGGTGTGCATATAAGGGCATATGAGTAATGTGATCTCTCAAAGAGATCGTACATGTTCGTTACTGAACCGGAAGAAATGAGCTCACTCATGAGGTATTGGGAAGATCAAATTCCATGCATGGTCATCTCATTTTGGAAGCTTGACTGAATTTGTATGTTTGATATATACTTTTGGAAAGTATATGGTCAACACCTGGGTATGATATATGCTTTTGGAAAGCATGTGATCAATACCAACTCCCAATAGCCAAATGAGAAACTTGATGATAAAACTCTGAAGTAGACAATGCAAAATTAATCTTATACTTTAGGTTTATTTTGGGTCTTTCAGTATGCAAGATGTACATGTATTAGGGATACCTGAGGGTAATGTGATCATAAATGATTGTATAACCATGACACTTCCACTTCGAGGGAGTGATGAAACATGTCTAGATTTTAGTGACTCCTCTAAAATAGAAGCAATATGATCTTAGTCCAAATGTTGGACATTGATCTGAATGTGATTCAGATGTAATGAGAAGATTAAATTTATGGTCTTAATTTAATCAAGCATCTATGGGAAGTTTGCAAGATCTGAATTTGAGATGTGATCTCAATATCCACGTCAGTATACGTGGAACAATACAATAGTCATGTCCTTATCTACAAGTATTCGCAGAGAAAGTGCATTATCCTTGAACGAGTTCAAGGATAATTTCATTGTTGATATGTGTATCCGAGCATTGAGAAAACTGATAATTAAATGTGATTAATTATCATGAATAATTTGAATTTGATTCATATTATAAGGAGAGATATCTAAGATAATTAAATCTGATTTAATTATCAAAGATGTGAATAATGTGAATATGATTCATGTTATTTGAGCACATGAGAAAAGAGATCCAATATGATTAAATGTGATTTAATTATCATGGATATGAATAATGTGGATAGCACTATCCATATTAATCATATATATTAAGCGTGATTTGTAATATATTAGAGAGAGAGAGCATATTATGATTTATATTTGTTAATATTATTGATGTGAATTGGATTCACATTAGATGATTTATTAAAATATAATTTACATTTTGTTTTGGTATGTGAATGTGATTCATATTTTTCCAATGGCATGATTGCAATAGTTCACAAGTTAATTATGAATTATTTTTGTGAAATAATTTACAACAATTGTTGTTGTAAATCCTGGAGATATCATGAGATAATGAGATCTCATGAAATAATGAGATCTCATGAGAAGTTGGTAGTCGTCCCCCCTTTTTAGAAGATATGGTTTATGTCCTCATTATCTCCAAAAATAATTAATTGATTCTATTTGAATTTAAATATATTGATTTATCAATATATATTAATTTCAATTAAATTAATTGTTGTTGTGTTTTTACAACAATATCATAACCATTGAAATAAACACAAATCAAGCTCAACTATTGTTTGTGTGTTATCCATGGATTGAGATCCATGGACTCCCAAAACCCTATATAAGAAGAGTATCCCTTGCTCTTTGAGTTACAGAATACACGATAATGAATGTTCTCTCTCTCTCTCTCTCTCTCTCTCTCTCTCTCTCTTTTTCTCCACACACCAAGCCTCTCTCTCTCTCATAATGGTCGTCCACCATGGAGTCCTTGTGAGAGTCGTTATCGTCGCAACATAGTCGTTATGTTGTCAGAGTATTTACTTGTGGATCTCCATCTCCTTTGGTGCGCCTCGCTCATGAAGAAGACGTCGGATATCGTGTGACGAGATCATGAGATTCACCACTTACATCATCAACATGGATTGCGAGAGGGGCGGGTCTCATAAACACGCTTGCAAGCGTCTCCTCCGTTGGATCGGACTTGAGACAGGAGGTCTCTTGGTTTAGAGACTTGATCGCAATCACGCTTCAAGAAGTAACCTTAATACCCATTGTGGTTTAGATGAAAAGATCCGAGAAATGCTCTTGGATCATGTGGTTTCCTCAATTTAAAATTTTTTAAATTCTGCTGCATCGAGCAACTAGTGCGACTAGTCGCTCTCGATCGCATTCAATGCGATCCTCATGCTTCCGTGATGCGCTTGAGGATTTCCCCATATCCTTCATAGGCTACATCACTAGTCAGTTTTTCAGGAGTTCCTTTTTTATTGGAAAAATATCATCAAAAAACGTAGCATCATAAAGTTCAACAACAGTATTAGTATCTATGCCCGTGATCTCAGACCAAATTACTAAGAATCGATAGACATATCTATTTTTCAGATATCCCAAGAAGACGACATCAACTTTTTTAGGTCCAAGCTTCTTTCTCTTGTATTCTGGGACTAAGACCTTAGCCAAGCATCCCCACAGCTTGAAATATTTTAGACTTGGTTTCATATTTCTCCAAAGTTCAATTGGACTCTTATATTTATGCTTTAGGGGAACTTTATTAAGAATATGACAAGTCGTATTCAAAGCTTCCCCCCGCATATAAGAAGGTCGCCCGGAACATTGTAAAAGTACGTTGACCATATCAGTTAGGGTCCTTTTCTTTCATTATACTATTCCATTGGACTGTGGTGAATATGGTGCAATAACCTCATGAACTATGCCACATAATTTATATTGTTGATCAAATATGTTAGATGTGTATTCACCACCCCTATCCGACCTTAGACGTTTAATTATTTTACCGACTTGTATTTCTTCTTCATTCTTAAAGATAAGAAAAATTTCTAAGGCTTCATCCTTAGTTTTAAGCTGTATCTACTGCTATCATATATGAAGGTAATAAAATATCCTTTATTATCTTTAGTCGTCACGCCATCAAACTCACAAATATCATAATGTACTAAGTCTAGAATTTCAATTTTCCTATTCACAAAGAGAAAAGACTTTCTAGGCAACTTAGCTTGAGCACATATTTCACATTTAGTGAGTTTGTCGTTTGTTCAGGAATCATATCAAAGTTATCATTCTTTTTATAGAATTGACATTCACATGTCCTAAACTAGCAAACCATAAATAAGTAGATTCAATATTAGACACAACACAAGTAGAGGAATCAAAACTAGAGACATTATTAATCGAAATATCAATGTCACATCTGATTCTAAATAAAAGATCACGATAAAATAAATATCCTTTGCTAATGAAAATATCATATCTAAGAAAAACTAACTAATAAAGATCCAATCAGAACATTCTTCATGATGTCAGGAACATGTAACACCTGCACAAAGTCCAAACTTGTCTAGTTGAGAATCTTAACTCGTCATACATACCCAAGCACCTTGGTTGCAGATTTATTCTCCATCATCACAGTTCCACTTGTTGCAGTCTGATAAGACAAAAAAAGGTCATGTCAGTACAAATGTGTACATCTGCATAAGTATCAATAAGCCACTCATTAGGCTCATTTACTTTATAGAGTTCAGGGTTCACTATACCCCTCATCAGGCCCACCTCACACAGTTAGCACAAGAGCTTGAGGAGCGATATCTGTGGATTTTTGCTGAGTCTTTATAGAAGGGCAATCCTTCTTCCAGTGTCCAACCTGTCCACACCGCCAGCAAGGTTTGCTCTTTGGCTTTTTCTGGATTTTCCCTTGAATTTCATTTCTTATTTTTCCCTTTAGCATTATTTTCTTTTGAGGTTATGACATTGCCTTTAGGATTCACGCAAATAGACATCACAGTTTTTTGTTTCCTATGCTCCTCTTCAATAGCTATTGAGACCACTAAATTATTTAGAGAAAATTTTCCTTTCATGTATTTTAGGGACATCTCAAAATCTTCTCAGGATTTGGTAAATTTCTCGATGATCGACATTACCTGAAACTTTTTCAGAAATTTCATTTCTACCTCAACTATCTCGATACTAAGTAATTTTCAATACCCCGATCTTCTGTGTTGTACTTTTAATGCAGTTCCTCACATAGATCCTTAGCAGTCCTGGTGGATGTACCATAGACATCGAACATAGCATTCGACAATGTAGTAAGGATACACTCATGACACAGACGGTCATGTTCTTTCCACGAGTCTGCCACCTTGATCTCATATGGATCTGGGTTTTATTCAGATAACTTAATGCACTCGATTTCCAGAACCGAATTCAAACCAATCATGGTAAGTCATATTTTCATGCATCGTTGCCAATGCTTGAAATTTTGACCTGCGAATTTCTCTTGCATACTAGTGAAATCCACACGAGATCGAAACCTCAAATCAGATATTTTTTCTATCACATTATATATCTGTCTTTTCGAGATTACTGAAAAAGGAGGCATGCACATCATACAGAAATCACATTTACAACATATTTCTAGTTTAAATCAACGTATGTATGCATCCATATCATTATTGATAAGAAAAATACCCGTTATAAAATGTATGCATATCAGAACAAAGGAAAATCCAGAAACAAACATCATGGCAAACAATGAGACAAAGAAATAAAGGGTTAGAGATCACAATTGAAGTGTCATGTTGTAGGAATCTCCTTAGAGAGACAACGCCCCTCACTTTACCAGCGCACCGGGCCTTGACATGCCGCTCCCAGGGTACGACATTTACATGCTTGTCGACGGTACACACTGTGCCTAAGCATCCTCGAAAGTCACCTCCGTAGACGAATCTCGAGATCGTGAGAGGAAGAAGAGATGCGGTGGGAATGAGAGCCGTAAGTGTTCTTAACCCTAGTATACGACTTTTAGATTGATACTTAAAGCCGTCAGGACGGTTATGTAATGTGAGAGGATTAAGGGACATGTCCCTTGGAATTCAAACCAATCCACGGTTACAAAATTGACCCGATCTTTATTTCACGTCACGCCATGCCGCAGCTCGATCCCATGCCTGACCCTACCTTGCATAGCGCGACACGGTCAGTGGGCGTGCGTGTGCACGCAAGTGTGGTGGTATAAAGTTCTCTCTAGTCTGTTTCTAGACAGATCTCATGACTTTTCATATAAAAACCAAGTGTCAGTTTTGACAATCCACGATGTGGGACTAAACAATACCCCATATGGTTGAAACATTAAATTCCAGGAATTGAGATGCATTAATACAACTTGATGTTGACCATCAAATTGTATTAAACATCTCAACAAAATTAATTCCAACATGTATGTTGCGACAAAATTAGATTATGGCGGCGAATGATTTGAATAGTTGTTATCTTATCTTTGAAATTAAATTTATAATAATGAATATTACTCGTTAAGAATTAATGTTTTCGGATATTCCTAGCGATACCATGTTCATTTCTAAAGTTTTAAGTAATGGTGATTTATCTATTATTTTTTAGTTAAAATTTGTATTAATTGTTGCTAAATTAGCAATGACCTAAAGAAAAAGTCAAAGGATAACTATTGTAACCATTCTTTTTAGTTGAAGTCCTCGTTGTTACCAAATCAAAAAAAGATAAATTTCACATTATTACTTTTTAGAGTTCATGTATGCCATCAAAACTGTATTATAGTTCCTGAACTTTTATATAATTTACTTTACATTTAACTATGGATGATCTAGCAATCAATATTAAATTATTCTTGAATTTTGAAGTCAGTTAGCATTAATTGGGAGGTTACTTGTAGATGAGGTTACTTGTAGATTGGTATCCCTAATTGAAGCAACGAGGAGTTAGGGGTAGGAAGTTATTACTAAATTACTTGATTCTAAACTCTTTATGTATTTACAGAATTTCATTTAACCGTAAATGGTGAAGTCTTCTCCCACACAATAAGTAGGGCCGGTTACATGGATTCTTTCTTAAATCCATGTTGAAATATTCAACTATTTTTTATGCAGGTTGTCGACTATCTAACGCACCCTCCACAAGGGAGGATTCGAACCCTGATCTTTTGAATGGTAGACACATTTAATTTAATCTGCGTGATTAATTTTAAATCCAAAGTTGATATCCTTATTAGAATCCTTGGATTCTGAGACTTTTTGTTGTTGCGGTCCTATGTACGTCCTTTATACAATGGTGTTGCATTCTTTGAGGTGCTTTTCACAGACGATTTACTTAGAAGTGCTCCAACACAGATCGTATTTGTCGTCAAAATATTGGGGGAGGATCTCCGGATCCAATGCATCCAATCTATCACATCTTTTAAGCAGGGGGGCCACCGACCATGGCATTAATTTTCGCCCCTCACATTCCTGTTTTGCCTTTACTTTATATTTCGATGACTTCTGGGTCCTTACAGGGTTTGCTACCACAACATGGTGCGTCCACTGTGCCCCTCAGCATCCCCTTCCGCCGCCACCATCTCCTCCCAATTCCCTTTCTCAGAAAACCTCACTTCCAATCTAAATCCCAAGGCCGATGGAGATCGTCATCCTCCCTAGTCCCTAATCCCCCTCTCCGTCGACCCCGTCTAGGTTCGTAGCCCCTCACAGCCTTCTCTTTCGCCCCTCGCCGAGCACTCTCTACTGCACCCTCCACCTCCCCTACCGACGGGAACCCCTCGAACGTGCAGAGATTGACATGTGGTTACTTCTTATAATTTTTAGTTTTTTTACGATGATTTGTAGGTTATGCATGCCTCCTCATCCGTTGGATCCATGTTACGTCGATTTCGGCGACACCAATAACGCTGCAACCATTGCACAGACGTGTACAATTTCACTTCTAAATATAAACAATTTCACTTCTAAATATAAAACACGATATGTAGTCTTTTGTTCTTATGATATATTGATTGGAACATTTTAAATACTATTAGTTGTAGCAAAATCTATTAAGCTTTAGTTGATGGTTCACGGTTATTCCATTTAAGACTACATTTTAAAGGAATTCAATATTACTAACGTTTCTTTCAGCATGGGACATTGTACAATTAATCACGTACATTCATTATTTGCTAACGCAGTTATGTGGATTCTTTCAATATCAGTTCAATAAGATCTTTTAGAAAATTTGTTGATTGTAATGCTAAAATAACATGTTGACAATTAGAAGAACTGATCCCATTTTCTATTCTTAAAAAACAATCCCCATCCCCTGAATTCACCTATGTAACTACAATCTATCATCATTACAACCAAATCAATGCCTATGTTGTATTTAGGGAAGGAGAATGCAACCTAAACTTGCCAGTGAACTGCCATATTTGCTAAAAGGCCATATTCTCAAGCTGCAGATAATTTTATTATAATATATAGTTGTTATTCTAAAAAAATAATATAATTCTCCAGTCTTGAGAGAAAGCAAACTCGTATGCCCTTTTTTTCTGCAAAGGAAGCTTTTCTCAATTACTTTGATTGTTCACTTGCATATTATTTTCTGTCTACTTTGATTTCCTTAATTTATGTCCAAGTTTTCCAAGTAAGTTATTTTGCTATGTTTCTTTGTCGGTTGTTTCGTTTGCTTCATCGTTTGAATTATAGCCAGGTGCCTTTCTTTTGATCGTTATTATTTACCTTCCTTATACTCTTGCCATCTATTAGATGCATGCTCATGGTTGTTGTTATTGGGTATGTTGTATACTAATCATTTGCAGGACATTTATTAAATTGCAACCTTAGATTGATCTTAGAATCCCATGTGTGGAAGCTTTGTATGAAGGATATGGAGAAATCCTCAAGCGCATCACGGAAGCGTGATCGTCGTATCGGATACGACGAAGAACGACTAGTCGCACCAGTTGTTCGGTGCAGCGGAATTTAAAAATTTTTATTAGATGAAACCACGTGATCCGAGAACCATTCTCAAATCGTTTCATCTATAACCACAGCAAGTATAATGCAATACCTCTTGAAGCGTGGTTGATCAAGTCTCTACGAAAAGAGACCTCCTGTCTCAAGTCCGATCGTCGGAGTAACGACTTGCGAGCGCGGAGATGAGTCGCGGTGTCCTCGCAATCCAAGATGATCCAAGCGCGGTTGCTCCTGATCTCGTCACACGAGATCAAGCGTCTCCTTTGTGAGTGAAGCACTCCAAGTAGACGAAGAACCGCAGAGTGTCGAAGCGGCAGCACGATGGCGCAATCGTCGACGATTCTCTCCACCAAGGTGGACGGCCACCAAGAAGAGAGGGAGAGAGAGGGCTGTCGAGTATGAGAAAGAGAGAGAGAGAATTGTGTGCTACAATAGCATGTTAAGAGAGAGCATGGTATGCCTCTCTATTTATAGGGTTTCAGGATCCATGGATCTCAATGCATGGGACATATAAAAATCAATGGATGAGATTGATTCTATGTCAATCCAATGGTCAAGATTGTTGTTGTCAAAAGCAACAAGTTGTGATTTAATTTTGATTAAATATATTTGATAAATCAAATAAATATTCATACCAAATTTAAATCAATCAAATAAGGAGAGAGAAGGCAAAGGAGATATTTCTCCCACATGGAAGAGGGGACGGCCACCAATTTCCCAAGGGAATTGGGTGCCGCCCCTTCCATTCCTAATGGGAAGTGCAATCTCATGATTCCCATGAGATTGCATATCTCCTTAATTTTCTCTCTACTTATTTTCCAACAACAATATGTTGGTATTTTAATTCACCAAAATAATTCTACATTAATTTTGGGAATATTGCAATCTTGACATTGGAATATTGTGAATCATATTCATAACCCAAAACTAAATGTAATTTACATTTTCAATTAATTAGACAATGTGTATCCAATACACATTAATAATTAATCTACTAATATAAATTATATTTAACTCACTCTAATATATTATAAATCACATTTATAACATATTATGAATAATTGGATATTACTATCCACATTATTCTTATCCATAATAATCAAATCACATTTAATCATATTGGATAATTTCTCATACATCATGATAATTAAATCACATTTAATTATCAACTTCTCTTTGCTTAGATCTTATGGAATTGTTCTTAAACCATTTAAGAACAATGTTATTACTCCTCAGATACTTGGAGATAAGGACAGGGCGATTGTATTGTTCCACGTATAGTGACTTGGATATTGAGATCATATCTCAATTCCAGATCCCACGGACCTCTCATAGATGCTTGACTAAGTCAAGACTGTAAACCTAATCTTCTCATTGCATCTGAATCTTATTCAGATCAATGTCCAGTATATGGACTAAGATTAGGTCACTTCTCTAATGAGAGGAGTCACTAAAATCCAGACCTGTTTCATCACTCCCTCGGAATGGAAGCGTCATGGTTATACAATCGTTTTATGATCAAATCACCCTTCAGGTATTCCTAATACCTGCACATCCTGCATACTGGAAGACTTATGATCATTATGAAGATATAGATCATTTTTACATTGTCATCTTCATAGTCTGATCATCAAGTTTCTCAATCTTGATCCTTGGGATATGGTATAGATCATGTGCTTTCACAAAGCATATATCTTTACCTTCAAATTCATATCATGCTTCTAAAGCATGATGACCATGCATGGAATTTGGTCAATCGCAATACCTCATGAGTGAGCTCATGTCTCCTGGTTCACAAGTGAACCTGTATGATCCCTTTGAGAGATCATATTACTCATATGCCCTTACATGCACACCAGCTCGCCGGTATATAGACCTTGGTTAGGTCATCAACCTATTGGTCTGCCAAATGTACATACTCAGACATATAGCAATACATCTGTTTCTGGTCAGAGGATGCTTGCCTGTGATGTGACAGTATTTATCATAGGTGTTTGGTTATCTCGATCTCGTTAAGTCAGCTCATTGACTCAACTAATATGATACCTCCGAATCAATATTCCCATGCAGAGGACCTGCATCAAGAGGTCGATCAGATATCAGTCTATTGAGATAGGATTGCCATCTCCTACTCATACTGGAGATCAATACTTGTTAATCATTGATGATGCTTGATAAGTCCTCTATCTAACTCCTTTGATATTCATCCAAGCATCAACCTCTATGATTCAATCAATGAATCAACAACTGTATGATTATCAAGTTGGCCATGGTACATAACCCTAATTGTACAGAGGGACCTTATAGTGCATTCATTTATTCAATATCAGAAAGGGAGTGAAACATAATCAATAACTTTTACTGATAAATCATTAATTACAATAACATTTATTGTAGGAATGGTTCGCCTCGGGCTCACATTACTAACAATCTTCCACTAGCCCTCAGAACCATTCAGGAACAATCCTTAAACCCATACTCATTACATGCTGGTCGAAAACCTTTTGTGTCAAAGGTTTGGTAAGAGGATCAGCAACGTTGTCGGCAGAGGCCACCTTGGTGATGATGATGTCACCACGCTTTTGTATCTCCCGAATGATGTGGTATTTCCTTTCTACGTGCTTGCTTTTCTGATGCCATCTGGGTTCCTTCGCCTGGGCAATGGCTCCCGATCACAGAGTAGCGGGATGGGAGTATCAGAGGAAACTACGGCAAGCTCCTGGACGAACTTGCGCAACCACACCGCCTCCTTTGCAGCATCCGATGCGGCAATGTATTCGGCTTCTGTTGTTGAATCTGATGTAGTGTCCTGCTTCTTGCTTCTCCAGCTCACAGCACCACCATTTAACAGGAACACAAACCCTGATGTCTACTTTCGATCATCAATATCCGATTGGAACCTGAGGCGGATATGCGACGGGACTACCCATACCTTTTTGAAGGTAATTTATAAGCTACTTTCATCTTTTTTTTAAGGTTGTTATCTTTACGCGATAGGATCCAACCTTTTAAGGTTGTTGTATTACACCTTTTACATCCTAAGTCTCGGGGACGAGACTGTTTTTAAGGTTGTTATGATGTAACACCCCGTAATTTTCGGATTTTTCTGAAGCTTTAAAACCTATTCAATATTATACTCAAAAGAAGCGTCTCGTCGCAAGCTTTCCAATGAGCCCAAAAATGCGAAATTCCGAGTCCGGATGTGGGAGATATGCCTGTTTTAGTGAAGAGGGGTCATGGTTTTTGAGGGAATTAAGGGTTACGGGTTTTGGGTTAATTAATTTCGAATTAGGGTTGTTTTAGGGTTTCTAAAACTAATGTTTTAATCTCCAACTATATAAAGACCCACACCCTTTATCTTCCCTCATTCCTACTCCTTTTCCAAACCCTAATCCACCCTTTCTTCCTTCCCAAGTCATTCTCTTATCTTGTTCCATCTCCTTCTCTAGAGAGCCAAAAGGATAATGGTGCAAGCTCCATAGCTTCGAGACAAGAAGAAGACGAGGAAGGCCATCGCAAGGGAAAGGCAGCCCTCTCGTCGGATTGGTGATCGGGCGATCGAGCACGTGGATCAAAGGCGTGCACGAGCATAGGTAACGGATCTTCGACTTTCTTTTTTCGCATATAATGCGAATTTGGAGATTGTCTTTTGGGGTTGAATATTCGATTTTGATCCGACCCCAGGATCACCTCTTGCTGTTGGTATACCTTTAATCTTATATATTTTTGTGGATTTTTTTATGTACAAAATAACTTAAAGGAATTTCCGAAGATTTTGATTGTAGTATTGGAAAGATTTTCACGCCTATGCCTTGTTAATGCCTAGAAAATTTGAACGATCTAGGCTTTGGTAATATTATGGTTTGGGTGTCGTCTGGATAAAGACTTAGGGTTGATTTTGTATCATGGGGTTAATGTCTGTGCCACGGTAGATTTTGGATAATATATATTAAGAGGAAGGTACGACCAAATCTTTAGGTCACAATATTAAGTTGGACTTTGGATGATCGTAATGCTAGTCCCTAGGTGGAATTGTTAAGATAATACCCTTTACGGTATTAGAGTGATAATGCACTAATTTTGTATAATCGGGATATATGGTTCCAGAACTATTTTGTTGACCTCCTTTTGAACAAAAAAAATCTATAATTAGTTAAACATCAGTTTCTAATTAGCAAACACGTCTGTATTATTCAAAGTTTACATAGGATTGAAATCAATTAGGTATGCTTTATATTATGTAATTTTTGTTGAACATTGCAAATATTACAGTATACGAGATATAGTTTAAAATGTCGTATTACACGAACTATTATCCAACACCTTACTATTTAAACCATGCCTAAGTTGTTACATGATAATCTTTTAATTTACAAAACTATTGTTGGACATGTAATTAGTGATGAGTGTGAACTATTTTTAGTATAGCCAACCTCTCTATTAGTTATCTCAAAATAGTTAAGGACTTTTTCCTTATTTTGGTTACTTATTGATTGACCTCTCCATTCCGTGACTATTATTTACCATAGTTATCCAACGAACCTTCCATTGATATCATACACGTATAAGCATGATGGGCTCCATCAATTTTACCTTTTTACGCCTATACATTATTGCGGATCTATGCTATCCTTGTAACATCTTACGTGCCTTGATAGGGTCACTTTATAAATTAGAGATGAAGGGGTTTTCCTATCCTATTTATATATATGAAACACAATACAGTACAACTAACCTTTGAGTGAAACTGCATCCACCTGTTAGGATTGATGGTGTACGAGAACTCTATGTTGAGTCAAATAGTTTGAAGCCCCTCTCCATGATATTGGAAGCGTGTCGAATGCATGTGCTCGATAAAGGTAGGGTTTGTGACACAAGGATTATCATTCTGAATAGGTCGTGTTCATTGCTGAATTTTCACTGATAAACTCCAAGGTCTTTTACTTTTGAGTAAAATATACCAATGCATGTGGAGAAGTAAAGAATAAATACTACAAGGTGGGTGCACACCCTTGTAGTCCGGTTGAGCCAACAGTGAGTCATCCCCACTCAAGGGGCATCACAGAGTGGGGTGGTGGTATGTACTCTGGTGGAATTGAGGTAGATGCACGTGTGCATTGTACCCTACGGATCCGTTTTGTTGCACTTTTTAGGGAGCGAGCGAGACTCCTCCGGCAGACTCGATTGACAGGGTTGCGACTCATTGGACATATATGCCCGTCTCGAGTGTCAGAGTCCTATTCACTAGACTAGCTGAAGGATCGCGTTTGCGCACAGGTTTTGGGTTGCACTTTAAATGAAGTGTTGCAGACTTCATTGCTAGTGTAATCTTTCTCCTTTGACGGGCGAGTCCGGGATAAGTAAATGAAAATATGAATATAGATATGTCAAAGAATTGGTTTGATTGTGTACATATTAAAGGCCTAGAATATAAGTGATTGTATAATGTTAGATGCTTTTAGAATGTTCTCTTCTGAACTTGTTAAGTTACTGCATTTGCATTGCCTACCTATACTCTCTCTTGATTTATAAGTTATTTTATCCTTACTGAGTCAATTGACTCATGAGTTACATTCTTTGGAAATCCAACAGGAAGTGTAGAGCAGGAGACAGAGGCTCATATCTTTGGTGGTGCATCTGCAGGACGTGGTTAAGGTTGAGGACTAGTTTCTTAGTAGTTGTTGCTATCTTTCATTTCCAAGTATTTATGATGTAATAAAGAGACTCTGAGGATTTATTGCTATTCCTATGTGGACTTTTGTTATTAATGAAAACTTAGATTTTCCTTGATGCATAAGGGCATACAGCCATGGCTTTCTTTTCCTCAACAGTTTGAGGAGCCATTCCTTTAGACAGGTGGATACCATGTCTTAAGGGTAGGAATCCTTTCTTAGAACTATTCATACAGAATCGTTCAAGAATCTTCTTAATGTATCCATGTTGTGACAATCTCAAAATCCTCTTTTCTCGGTTTTCGAACAACTTCAGGCCTAAGATGTAAAAGGCTTCTCCAAGATCTTTCATCTCAAAGGTATGGGACAGCCAAATCATCACACTGGTCATCATCCCTGTATCATTCCCAATGATAAGGATGTCGTCTACATAAAGCACGATGAACACAATGGCGCTCCCACTAAGCTTCTTGTATACACAAGGTTCATCAGGATTCTGCACAAAATCATAACTCTTTATGGTTTCGTAAAATCTGATGTTCCAACTACGAGAAGCTTGCTTGAGCCCATAGATGGATTTCTTCAGCTTGCATACTTTACCATCCTCAGTCATGAAGCCCTGGGGATGCTCCATGTAGATATCCTCCTCGAGGTATCCATTGAGGAAAGCCGTCTTGACATCCATCTGCCAGATGTTGTAGTCAAGATATGCAGTTATAGCCAGCAATGCCCTGATGGATTTAAGCATAGCCACAAGATAGAATGTCTCATCGTAGTCGATGCCTTCTCTCTATGTGTAGCCCTTGGCTACGAGCCGTGCTTTGAAAGTCTCTACTTTCCCATCAGGTCCCCTCTTTCTCTTGAAGATCCATTTAAACCTAATGGGTTTTACCCCTTTAGGTGGATCCTCTAGGGTCCATACACCATTCTTATGCATGGAGTCAATTTCTGACTTCATTTCTAACATCCATCTATCCATGTCTTGATCTGTGAGTGCTTCATCAAATGAAGTAGGATCAATGTTAGTTTCACTTGACACATGGAATCCATACCTTTCAGGTGGTGCAACCACCCTCGAACTCCTTCGAAGAGGTATGGGTGTTTCATCTTTGTTTACTTCTTCAGTTTCTGGTCCAGGGAGCTCAGAATCCTCAGGTGATTCAATGAGTTCCTCTACTTCATTTTTATCTTGACCTTTAAGGAAATCATCCTCCAAAAAATTCACATCTCTGGAGACAAAAACATTTTGGGACTCAAGGTCATAGAGCTGGTATCCAATACCATCTCTAACATACCCAATGAAGTAACACTCACGAGTGCGAGATTCTAGCTTACTTGCGTCCACGTTCTTCGCATGGACCAAGCAACCCCAAACCCTCAAGTGCTTAACACTAGGTTTGGTTCCATACCAGAGCTCATGAGGAGTCTTAGGTACAGATTTGCTAGGAATCTTATTCAGGATATATATTGCAGTCTCTACTGCATAACCTCATAAACTAAGTGGCAAATGTGCTTTACTCATAATTGAACGGACCATATCCATGACGGTCCTGTTGCGTCTTTCAGCAACACCATTAAGTTGGGGAGTTCCAGGAGTAGTGAGATTGGAGATAATTCCATTCTCTTTGAGGTATTCCTTGAATTCATCAGATAGGTACTCGCCACCTCGATCAGATCGAATTCATTTAATCTTCCTATCGGTTTGGTTCTCAACCAAAGCCTTGAACTCTTTGAACTTTTCAAAGATTTCAGATTTATGACGTAATAGGAAGACAAACCCGTATCGTGAATGGTCATCGATAAATGTCAAATAATATCGATATCCATTTCGAGTCACGGTACTGAAGGGACCACATACATCGGTATGTATTAAGTCAATAATACCTTCGCATCTAGTAACATTGTTACGGAAAGGCATCCTAGTCATTTTACCACGAATACAATGTTCACAGGTAGGTGATGAATCCACATTTCATCATCTTTATTCTATCATTTTGGCACCAAAAACCCTAGTAAATGCCTATAAATAACCTCTATTTCATCATCTTAGCATTCATGCATGTGCATCTAAACAGTGTATAAATTACTGTAATTAAGGACAAAATTATAGAATAAATAAAAGAAAATAAAAAGAATAAAATATTGTAGATATTTTATGACCCGAAACCCCGAGACCTAGGCATCTTGATGAATAGGTCGACAAGGAATAAAGTAGGGGGAGATAAGGGTCAAATACCTATATTTTGCTATTCATTCTTTATTCATTTTGGGACCTATTTTTGGTTCCACTTTTTATACATCAAATAAAGAAACTTTGTACATGAAAGTTGTAGATAAATTAATAAAGAAAAATACAGAATTTATTTCACTCAAAAATAATGTACAGATAAAAAGTTATGGTCTGAATAAAAGTCCAGAATCCCAACTTCCCAGACCCGTATCTCACAAACGACAACTCCAAATATAGCAAATTCACCTTTAATTGTATATAGAATAAAATAATCTATCCAATGGTGGTGGTTTCGCATTTGGCGGAGCTACGGTTTGAAAGTTGAGTTTTGGACCCTCCTTGTATAGTTGTACTGATTAAAATATTCAATTTATTATTTATTTATTATTTATTTATTTTTATATTTTTGTAATGTTGTAAATATTACTTATAATAATTATGTACATTAAAAGTGGAAAAAAAACCTACAGAAAACTCAAAATAAAAATAAACAAACATAGGCCATATAGGTATCATACCTATATTTATACCTATACTTTTTGTACTTATATTTTATTTAATGTACAGAATTCATCAGAAAAATAAAATAAAAATATATTTGTATACATAAAAGTATCTTATGATTTTAGAAAATAATAAATAAAAATAATAAAATTAAAATACACAAAATAAAAATCAAATACTAAAATACATAGGTAATATACCTATATAAGGCTAAAAAGTGAACTTATAAAAATATATCTCATAAAATTAATTAAAAATCATAATAAAATACTACATAAAATAATGAAGATTTTTTATTTTATAACCATTAATTAATTTGGCCTTATTCTATTTTTAATTGAATTTACAAAATAATAATCACGGATTTTTCCTGGTTGGTCCACGTGGACCAACCAGGTTTCAGCCCCAGTTGACTTCGGTCAACTGGTCATTCCTAGACCTATAGCCTTTGTCAGACCCACGTTTGACCCTTCTCCATTTTTTTCGAGGCCGGGTCTTGCGTTATTACATGATAGACCCTTCTGACCTTTTGCTCCTCGGACATCGGGCATGCCCGCCCTGATGATACCTTGATCGAAGGAGCACTGCACCAATCGTTCTGTCTCGTTTTTCCTCCGCTGACCGTCAACCCCTTATAACCCAGCAGCCACTTCGATTTGATTTTTGATCCGCGAATTACCACCGATCCTTCCCCCTTGGTCGAGCTAAAGGTGCCCGGAGGTGACAGCTCTGAGCTCCGGGCTTCCAGGTGACGGGAAAGCACCTGATCGTCGCGCGTTCCACACCTCCGGCGAAACGCAGCCATCGAGGTATCTACCCTTTGGCCCCAGGCCATCGAGGCCGTTCTTTGCTTCTTTTTATCCCCTTCGTGTTCATCATAGGTCTAGGATCATTTCGCCCCTCTTTCCGTGTTGAATCGGCCATTTCATCACTTCATCGATCACCTCGCCGGAGCGCAACTCCGGCGAGCCCCCATCTCGCCCTTCATTCCACTTCGAGAGCCACCTGAGGTCGAGGCATTTTGCCCTCGACCTCCGTAACCTTTTTGTGCAGGTACTGAGCATATCGAAGCGTCTGGAGCCATTTTGATCCCTCGCCGGAGGAAGCTGGACGCCTGCCGCTCCGCCACCTCCGCACGAGAACACCGTCGCATGCTGGTGACTTTTGTCGCTTCCAGACGATAGCCGACACCTGCCGGAGCCTCCTTGACCCTTTTGCGAGCCCAAACGCCGTAGGAGCTGGACGGAGGAGCTCGGGGAACTTCGCCCAGTCGGAGCTCCTCCGTGTTCTTCCACCTGCCTCCCCAGCCGTTGGATCAGGGAGCCCCTCCAGATTGCACCGCAACGTCAGATCTTCGAGCGCCTTGACCGTCAGATCAGCCTAGATCCGTCTAATCGTGGACGTCCATCGCCGAACCGTCATCGCCTTCCGAAAGGCCGCCACGTGGATAAGTGGCACGTTCCCTGCCGCTGGATCGCGCCTAGCCACCAGCCGTTGGATTCGCGCCACGCGTCACCAGCGCCCGCACCGCCGTCGGATCGTCCCAGCGAGGGTATTTTGCATCCACACCCTCGCGCATTTTTATTTATATTTTAGTCTAGTAACTTTTATTCGTAGTTTAAAAAATTTGTAAAAAATGCAAAAAGACCTTCGTCTTTATTTTATTTGCATTTAGGTCCTCTGCTACGTCACCTCACGTGACCTGTACAAGTGAGGTGAGGGCATTTTGCATAGAGACCCTCGGTCTTTCTTTTATTTCAGTCCAGTACTAAAACTTTCTTATTTAGCGTTAAATTTTTGGAGAAATTACATGTAAGCCCCCAGGTTTTTGGAGAATCACGTTTTGGTCCTCGCCAGGCGCGTGCAAGTCACGCGCCCTGGTGGGTAAATTGTGCCGATACCCAGGCGGGTTTTGCAATTGATGTTTGGTCCTGAAAATCGAATATTTAGTTTAAAATTTTGTGGAAAATTACATGTGAGCCCCTGGATGTTTGAGAAATTGCATATATACCCCTGCCAGGCCTGATTAATGTTTGGATGCTTGTTCTAATTATTTAAATTACCATTTGGCCTCCAAAAATTCCACAAAATTAGGGTTAAGCTCATGTGTACTTGTACTTCTACGCCATCATTTTAGTTTTTGATTTTCTTTAATTTTTATATTTATTAAAAATCAAAAACATGCTTTTTATTCACTGTCTAGCTTAGAAAATACCAAAAAATAGTAAAATACCTCTAAAAATTCCAAAAAAAATCCCTAGTGCCTATTTTAATCTATTTTAGTGTCAGTACAAAAATCACTAAAAATCTCAAAAGAAAAACACTAAAAAATCAAAAACACTCAAAAACTTCAAAAAAATCTATAAAATCAATGAAAACTCAGAAAAATACAAACCCAGTTCCTTTTTGTTCTATATTTCATTCTCTTTATTTGAAAATTAGTGTGAAAAATTTTTGTTGCTGTTTGCTAATTTTAATTCCCATTTTACTCACAGCCAGCACATATTTCACTGTTTTCCCTTATTTCAGTATTTAAAAATACCAAAAACACTTTAAAAAATACCCAAAAATCACAAAAACAGTAAAAAATCCCGAAAATACCAAAAACATTTTATTTTTAAATTTTTGGTTATTTTTTCTTATTTTTCTAAATAGTTTATCACCCTTTTTGTTACATTGGTTTTAAATTCCAATATTAAAAAAAAGGAAAAGAAAAAAAATTTAAAATTTAAAATTATAAAAATCAGAAAATTAAAAATAAAAATACAAAATTAAAAATTAAATTAAAAAAATAAAAATGAAAAACCCACAAAAATTTCTTTGCTTGCTTGCTTAGTGTAGACATCACACACACACACACTTGTGCACACTTGTTTGAATTACCCTGTTTGCTCCCTGTGTTCGAACTCTCTGCATACTTGCCCTTTACATCATTTGTGTAGAGTTAAAAATAAATTTTAACTCCGCATTTATTTCTAATTGTTGATCTTTAGTGTGGGTTAATTGTTGATTAATTACATTTTATTGTGGGTCGCCACAGCGACGTAGTAGTCCCGCCTTGTGTGGACTATTTAGCCCCTCGATAAAGTGTGATTATCAAATGGCACCGTTGCCGGGGAGCAACAACGAGTAGTTCTTATTTTTGTTTGCTTGTGATTGCTTGTCTACCATTGCTAGTTTTTGTCTCTCTTACACTTTTGATAGATATTGATTGAGCTATCTGACCATTCTTCTTTTGTCTTCTTGCGAGGGACCGCGGAGCAAGGCGGATCGCCTAGGTGACCCGAAGCAACCTTGGGAAGCGGAGCCGGCTTTTCTTTAGCCAAGCCGGCAGGAGAGAGCAGGAAGAGTGAGAGAGAGTGGTAGATTAGTTGCATTTTATTTTGTGAGAGAGTGACTTATTAAATTGTAATAATACAGGTACTTGGACTTTTGGACACTCGGGGCCTAATTTCCGGGTGTTTGTTCACCCGGGGGCTCACCGCGGTTTTTGTCGAGTTTTCACCGCTGTCATTTGCCGGTTTTGATTTCATTTTCACTTTCTTCTGTGGATTGAGCCCTTAGTTGTAGGTCCTGCTTGATTCGATTAGAATAGGTCCAAACACACTAATAACCTTTGCATGTTCCTATAGATCGTATTTGGACTTAGACTAATTAAACAGTTAGCTCATCATCTTAGATCTGCCGCGCCGCGAGCCCTCCCCATCAAGCGCTACTCCTGAACTCGATGTGTCGAGAAGAGGAGGGGGCGGGGGTCTAGACCGGACTCTTAGGATCGACGATCGGTGGTTGACTTGTGGTTCTTCACGCTAGCAGTTGCCTATCTTAGGACGATTTCTGCATTGCATACCAGCATATAGACTAGGTTTATAAATTTCTGCTTTGTATCCTGCATGGAGAGAGCTGGGATTCGTTGTAAGTCTTCTTACTTTGCATCCACCATTTAGGCACAAAGGTGAGATTTCCATCTTTGTGTCGACTTGCACGGCTTTCCGACTCTATTCTCCCTCTGTTTTTGGACAAAGTAGGATCAAGAAAATACAAAAATCGTTAGGCGCTTGTTTGAATCTACTCAAAAGAAGCGATAACACCAAAAAAATTAAAAAAGGGACTGCTAAGAAAACCTTGACCAAAAATAAAATTGGTAATTGGATTCATTGATTGGGGAGAGTAACACCCTCACTTGTTTTCAGGTTGCATGGGAAGGTCTCCTTCCAAGTGAGGTGAGCGCTTCGTAAGGATTAGAGCCAAAATCCCAGCTTGTGGCTGCCTTGTGTATCGCCTGGATTTTCGAAGTATTGGCGCTTCTATCGTACGTGGACGAGTAGGGCTTGGTCAACATTGGTGACTCTCTATTGTGTAGAGCATCGACCTTGTCCGAAGTATTGAGCCTAGGCCACGCCTTCACGGGGGTGTCTGTCTCATCGTCTCGCATCCGAGTAGGTTCTTGCACGCTCACGGGTGATTCCGTTGTGAGCGAGTTCCGAAGTATCGGTTTCGCCTATTGGCTTTCTCTCTTATTCTTTGGCTGAGTAGGGATCCAGGAAGGGTTACAAGGACCTCAAAAAGCGCAAGCTACAGGTTACACAGGAGGAGGACAAGTACGGGATACTCTTCCGGCAATACTCTCTCTCCTTTAGGCGTAGCGCTCTAAGGACTCGTGAAAAGATTAATTCCTGAATTCAAGCTAAAACCGAAAAGATAAAAGCCGAACCTTCACGACTTCATGTGTTGAGTAGGTGAATTCACCCCTGTCTTGTGTTTGATTGCTAGTTTTATCTAAGGTCAAGATCAAAAACACAGAACAATTGTGCGCAATTTTGCTTCTCATTTCTTCCTTCTTCTTCTGCATCCTTTCTGCTCTTCCCAATAATCAAGATGATGGGACGGAGATCTCTTAGGCCGACCTTATCGGCACCGCTATCCAGCACTCCTCCTTATTCATCTAGGACTACCTCGGAGAGTTCGCTCTCCGAGCCTGAGTTTACATCCACCATGTTCCCCCTCGACCACCCTTCCCATTCTCCTTCTCTCAGTCTAATTGTTTCAGAATTCAGTGCATCACAGAGTTCAGCTCATTCAACTGCACCTGAGATGGCCTCTTTTGCTTTTTCAGAAAATCCGGAGATGGCAGAAAGAGGCGAGCACCCAGATGACCATGATCACCCTCCGTTCATAATTGATCAAGTGGCCATCAACAACTCCTTGTTAGCGTCCCTGGAGACTATGCAGAGACAGATCCGTGACCAGGGTACCTTCATGGGTGATCTGATGAGAGAAATAGCGTAGATGAGAGAGAACCGACCTGGGGCCGGTGGCGGTGGAGGAAGAGGAGGACCTGATGCAGGAGGAGGCGATCCAGACGCTGAGAGACCACCTCAGACTATCATGAGGGAATTTCACAACCCAGTTGCATCCCTCACTCACCGCTGGATCAGACTCCCACCGATCCATTGAGATTTCGAGCTTCGGCCCCACACAATTCAGCTTCTACCCAAATTTCATGGGTTGCCGACCGAAGAGCCACACCTCCACCTCCAAGAATTCGAGATGATATGCAGCACCATCCATGACAGACTGCTGACTGAGGACACGATCAAGATGACCGCTTTCCCGTTCTCATTGGTTGACAGAGCCGCATATTGGCTCAAACACCTCGGACGATTCATCGACACTTGGGCAGATATCCGGACCGTATATCTGAAGAAGTACTATCCTCTCGGCCAGACCAATGCAGCTAGAGCAATGATTAGCAATTTTGTTATGATCCCAAATGAACAATTCCATGAAGCCTGGGATCGATTCAGAGTGCTCATCGATCGGTGTCCACATCATGATATATCCAAGCCCAATCTGGTTCAAAGTTTCTTCTGTGGGCTGACACCGGAGCTGCAGGGGCTTGTCAACGCCTCCTGCGGTGGATCATATTTCTCCAAGGGTGAAGACGACGTCTGGGCCATCTATGAAGGTATGGCAGAAAATTCAACTGTGATGACCCAAGCCAGAGTCTACACACAACAAAAACCACCTCAGGGAGGAGGATCATTCCAGAGGATCGCCCGCATCGATGCCGGTCCCAATACATCGTCGGTGGCCGTAGCCCAAGCCGAATCAGCCGCAGCCGACATGGGCATTATCAGTGAGAAGTTGGACCGCATGGAGATCCTCGAGAAAAAGCAGAACCAAGGTCTTGCCCAGATGGATCTTCTCACCAAAACTATGAGTGACCTGAAAACACAAATTCTATGCATTCAGGAGGCACAAGCTCAGTCCCAACAGCCTCCCAGGTCACGGGCCGACTCCAGCAGTAGCAGTTCCAACCAACCCTCTACCTCATACCGCCAGGTGAATCATATCCAGGCAGAGCCGGTTCCACTGCTATAGTATTACCCAGCGCAGCCGCCATCTTCGGACACGCAGATGGTGGTCTATCAACCGGAGCAGCCACTGGCAGTTCTTCCTCCCTCCCCCTATGAGCAGGACCCATTGATGGAAGTCAATGGGATATGGTACGACCGGTACCCTCAGCCCGGGATTCGTCGTGATCATCCCGGATTCCGTCGGGGCAACAGTGGCTCCTCCTCCCAGCTGTAGAATCCTGCCCAAGGACAGCAGAACAACCAGCCACACCAGCAGCAATATCCCCAGTATGCCCATCAGCAACAGTATCAGAGTGGTCCTCGTCCCTCCTATCAGGGACAGCAGTGGAGGCAACGACAGCAGCCTCAGCAATCTTATGCCCAGCCGACCCAGAATTATCCGTACCAGCAGCAGCAGCAGCCCCATTTCCAGCAGGGACAACCATCCGGTTCTCAGGGTCCCGCTTTTGAGAACCCAGCTCTCGATGATCTTGCCCGCTTGCTCTCCGAACAGCGAGCATCCTTCAGGCAAGAAATGGATGAATTCCGACAGGAGATGAGGGAGATTATCAAAGGGAAGGCCGTCATACCCGCTCAGATTGAACCTAACCCAAACAATCTGAAAAGAAAGTCTGAGCAGGTAGAGTTTATAGAGGATACCTCTCCTAGTGACTATTTGAGCGATATGTCGTATTCTTTCTATGATGCTGATTTTGTGACTACTAGGAGCGCTAGGGTGCCCGCCGGCGGCGCCTCTTATGAGCGACAACCAGATGCAGCACCAGGAGCGCCAGAGGAGCAGAGTAGCGGTGCTGATGCCGCTAATGATGATGTTGAAGACGGTGGTGCTGAGACCACCAATGATAGAGATCCAGACGACGGTACTGAGGCCATCGTGATACCAGATGCAGACGGTGGTGCTGATGCCACCATTTTGGACGTCGAGCAGAGTAGCGGTGCCGATGCCGCGAAGACAGGTGTTGGTGGTGGTACTGAGGCCACCACATCCACTTTTGTTGAGCTTCCCTCTGTGATGTTACCACCTTTTGTATCTATGGACTGTGGTAACAACAAAAAGAACAAAAATATGAATAAAGGAAAGGTTTCTGTTCACATTGCGGATCCATATGTGCTACATGATGATGATTGTATGGATCCTCCTTCCTCAAAGGCACAGAGACCTGTTCCTAGTCCTCCATCTGAGGAGGCCCCTACCATCCCCTTCCCTGAGGCACTCCGCCGGGCGAAGGGGAATAAAAAAGAAAACCCAAAAAATAACCAGCAAGTAGAGATCAGCAACCAGATGATTGACAGGTTCCACATTCAGCTGACTCTACGAGAAGCATTTGAGCATATCCCCTTCTTCAAAAAGAACTTGAAAGAGACAACTACTGTCCGAAGGAAGAGGAGGCACAGAGATCAAATCCATATGCTCACTCATGACACTTGTTGCGCCATTCAGAACACATTGCCAACCAAGAGACCTGATACAGGAGCCTCTTATGTCAGATGTGAGATCCAGGAGCAGCGGTTCGATCGTACGCTATTAGACAGCGGGTCTTCGATCAACCTCCTTCCGGCAGCCTTACTCAAACGATTCGAGTTTGGCCCTCTTCTTCGGAGCAGGACAGTCCTTCAGTTTGCTGATAGGTCGATCAAGAGGCCAAAGGGGTTGTTGAAGGACGTGATCGTTACCATTCAGGGTCTGAAATTCCCCGTGGACTTTGTTGTATTGGACATGGAGATCCCTGAATCGGTAATCGATGCCCCCATCATACTTGGACGCCCATTCTTGGCCACTGCCAAGGCGGTATCCGACCATGACAGTGGGACGGTATGTTTTCGCGTAGAGGGTGAAAGCATACAAATAGATACGATCGACCAGATCAGAGCCAGAGAGTTGGCGTGCTCAGAGCAATCCAGTGAAGCCGAGCAGATGACAGAGGACGAGCTCTACATCCACCAGGTGTGTGATTTCGTGATGACTGATGATGAATCCAACTGGACAGATCCTGTAGCACCGACCCTCGCCTTGCCTACAGATTCACTATATCTCAAGCTCATGGCAGTCGAGAGCCAGGAGAGCACATCCCTGGATGAGGATACACCTAAGGCTGACAGTGTAGGGACGAGTGGTGCCGATGATTTTCATTCTTGCTCATCTTCTTCTGATCCCTCGGATTCAAACATTGATTGGGATGACTTTGATGACTATTTGTCTTGTCTGATTCCTCCTGAGTCAACATCCATGACAGAGTGCGAGCCCGTACAGTTCATTGATGATTCAGCCGGCCGCTCTTCGTCAGAGATTCATGTAGAGCGAGAGTTCTCCCACGGAGACCTGGTCGCCTTCACACAGACATATCAGAAGCCCGATCTGCCACCTCCCAATTGTCCAGAACGGAAACCTCTGCCGCAGTCGATGAAGTACAGATTCCTTGCTGGTGAGCCAGACATGTACCCAGTCATTATCTCAGCAGATTTGACTGGAGAACAAGAATCTCGTCTGATGGAGGTTCTTGAAAGAAACCGTAAGGCAATAGGTTGGAGTATAGCTGATCTCCAAGGGCTGAGCCCAAATCTTTGTTCCCACCACATTTATCTTGAGGATAACGCTAAGTCGTCGCGTGAGTTCCAACGCCGGCTGAACCCGAATCTTCGAAACGTAGTCATGAAAGAAATTTCAAGGTGGTGGAGCGCTGATTTCATCTATCCCATCTCCGACTCTAAATGGGTAAGTCCTTTACATGTGGTACCCAAGAAGACGGGTATCACTACAGTTGTCAATGAGTCTGGAGAGGAGATCGCTACCATAGTACCAACTTCTTGGAGGGTCTGTGTGGACTACAAACGATTGAATGAAGCCACCAAGAAGGATCACTTCCCGCTACCCTTCATTGATCAGATTATCGAGCGGCTAGCTGGGAAGAGTCATTACTGCTTTCTTGACGGGTACTCTGGATACAATCAAGTGGCCATTGCGCCCGAAGACCAGGAGAAAATGACATTCACCTGTCCGTTTGGGACTTATGCTTTCAGACGGATGCCCTTTGGTCTATGTAACGCTCCGGCGACATTCCAGAGGTGCATGTTGTCCATATTCTCGGACATGGTGGGTGACTGTTTAGAGGTCTTCATGGATGACTTCTCGGTCTATGGCGACGGGTTCGATGCTTGTCTTGACTGCCTAGACCGTGTGCTTCAGCGCTGCATAGAGGTCAATCTTGTTTTATCTTGGGAGAAGAGTCACTTTATGATGACTCAAGGGACGGTCCTTGGTCATATCGTCTCCAACAGGGGCATGGAGGTCGATCCGACCAAGGTGGATATCATCAGAAAACTCAATCCACCGTCCAACCTACGTCAGTTGCGGTCTTTTCTGGGGCATGTCAGTTTCTACCGACGGTTCATTCAGGACTTCAGTCGTATTGCCCGACCGCTCACTGACTTGTTGACAAAAGACACCGAGTTTATTGTCAATGATAAGTGTCTTGCATCTTTTGAGACTCTCAAGAATATGGTTGTTTCAGCTCTTGTCCTTCAGCCACCTGATTGGTCTCTCCCATTCGAGATCATGACGGATGCTTCAGATTTTGCCGTTGGGATGGTGCTTGGACAGAGGAGGGATGGATTACCTTTTGCCATTCACTACGCCAGCCGAACTTTGGATGCCACTCAGCGGAATTAAACTGTGACTGAGAAAGAGATGCTGGCTGTAGTCTTTGCTCTTGATAAGTATCGATCGTATATTCTCAGATCTAGAGCGACAATCTACACTGATCACACCGCCATCCGGTACTTAATGGCTAAGAAGGATGCCAAAGCACGTCTTACCAGATGGATCCTTCTACTCCAGAAATTTGATATTGAGATTAAGGACAAGCCTGGAGTCAAGAATGTGGTGGCGGATCATCTCTCCAGATTGGAGAATCTTGAGGAATCTGAGCCCAGTGCACCTATCACAGAAACATTTCCAGACGAGGCGATCTTGGCGGTCACCTCACTCCCATGGTATGCTGACTTTGTAAACTATCTTGTCGCCAAGATAATCCCGCAGGGTTGGCCCAGGCAGAAACTTGAGACCTTCCTAGCTAAGGCCAAGTTTTACCATTGGGAGGATCCCGTCCTTTATCATGAAGGAGGGGATAGTATCTGGAGGAGGTGCATTCCTCAAGAGCAACATAGCGTCCTCACATACTGACACAAGCTTGAGGCAGGAGGACATCATTCTGGAAAAAGAACAGCACAGAAGGTGCTTCAATCCGGCCTATGGTGGCCTACTCTCTTCAAGGATTCGGATGAGTTCGTGAAGAGATATACTTACTGTCAGAAAATGGGAACCTGTGGACAGAGAGACATGATGCCCATGCAACCCATTCACTTCTGTGAGGTTTTTGATGCATGGGGGATTGATTTCATGGGCCCATTTCCTAAGAGTCAGGGATTCGAGCATATTTTGCTCGCTGTGGATTGTGTCAGTCGATGGGTTGAGGCCATCCCCGCCCGAGCCGCAGATGCGAAAACCGTATGCGAATTCTTGAGGAAAAATATCATTTCACGGTTCGGGGTGCCTAGAGTCTTGATTTCAGACGGGGGGTCTCATTTCATCAATGATAAGGTTAGTACCCTTGCAGACGAGTTCAGCATTGACCATCGGGTTGCCACTCCATATCACCCTCAGACTAATGGTCTTGCCGAAGTCTCGAACCGGGAGATAAAAACAATCTTGCAGAAAGTCGTCCGCCCAGACCGAAAGGATTGGTCACAACTTTTGGACTCGGTCTTGTGGGCTTATCGAACTTCTTTCAAGAATCCATTGGGGACATCTCCCTTTCGTCTCGTCTATGGCAAGCCGTGCCATCTGCCAGTGGAGATCAAGCACAAATCTTTTTGGGCAGTCACTGAGTTGCTGTTAGATCCTGAGAGTATAGGAGACCAGAGAAGAGCAACCCTGGAAGAACTGAGAGATACAGCCTTTTCTAACAGCCTACAGTACAAGGAGAAAGTGAAGACATGGCACGATTCGCACATCAGCCACAAACAGTTTGAGCCAGATCAGAGAGTATGGTTGTTTGATTCCAGGCTGAAATTATTTCCAGGGAGGTTGCAGAGCAAGTGGAAAGGTCCTTATGTGGTCAGGAAGGTACATGGCAATGGTAGCATCGACATATCCGAACCGTCATGTTCCTCTACCATCCGCGTCAATGGTCAACGCCTGAAGCTATATCTAGATCATGATCTGCCGACCATTAACGTTGCCCCCATTCTTCTGGTATGAGATATGCTCTTTGACTCACATCATCTGCATCTCATACATGATGATCAAGTCCATCTTCCGCTGTACAGATCCATCTGTTCATATCACTCTTTCATCTGTTCATTTATTTTCTTCTTTTCTTCTTTTCCTTTTCTATCTATCAAAAAGGTGCCGCCCTTGTATACAGTTTTCCATACTTAGGACGTATTTTGTCCTAAGTATAGGGGGCGTGCACCCCGAGTTTCTCTATTCTTCGATCCTCTCCATTATCTCCTCTTCTTATATATACTTAGGGATATTTTACCCTAAGTATAGGGGGAGACAATCTGAGTACGATCTGTTCATTCCCACCCTTGACCCTCCCTGCTTTGTGTACAGTCTGCTATACTTAGGATTATTTGATCCTAAGTATAGGGGGGACGGTCAACTTCTCATTGGTTCATTTATTAGTTCTTTATTCTTTGGACGTGTCTATACTTAGTACGAGTTATGTCTTCTCTTTTCTCTCCGATCTATGAGGACATAGCTCAAGCTAAGTATAGGGGGGTCGTATATACTGCGTATATACTTTAGCCATAACTCGTACTTTCGTATTTTCTTAATAATATGGCTACTAAAAATTCTTTAAAATTCACTAAAAATCTTTAATAAAAAGATGTCTTGTTCCTCAAATTCTTTTTGTATATACTGATTAATAAATCAGGTGAAAATGTTTTTTGCAAAATGTTTGAAAAATAGTTTGAAAATCTTTGTGAACATCTATTGAAAACTATTTTGAAAATATTTTGTTGCATGTTTTCAACCTATGTAAAAATGGGTGATTTGTAAAATTTATTTTCTTTGTGTGAAATAAAATGTTTGAAAAATGATTTGCAAATGGCTTGAAAAATGGTTGCAAAAATATTTTGAAAAATCTATCTATACTGTTTCGAAAGCCTTTGCAAAATGATTTTCAAATGTGTGTACATGTTTGTAAAATGTTTGTAAAAATTATTTTGGACTATAGTTTTCAAAAATTGTGTGAAAAAGCTTGTGTCAAATAAGTTTGAGGAATATTTACATCACACCAAAATCCACTATATATATATAACTGACCACTTACCCTTGTAAATTCTTAAAATCCACTTCTTGTATATATAAGAAGCATGCCCGTGTACATATTTTTCACCTAGCTTTTCAGCCAAAAACTTTTTGTTTTCAAAAATCCCAAAAACATTTGCAAAAAAAACTAAATCCCAAAAACATTTGAAAAATCTTTTTGAAAAATACAAAAAAAGCATGCATCATCTTTTCAAAAATCCATAAAAAGTTCAAAAAAAATCTTGAAAATTGCATCACAAAAATATTTTCTACATTGCATAGCATTCGTATTTTTCGGATTGAGTTTGATAGTGGAAGAAGCCTAAGTAAAATCCGGAGATTGGAGCTTGATTGGACCTTAAAATCTACCTAATAACAAGAACCTTATAGGAACTGGGTTTGAGGTACTTCAGGTCTAGTTGACTTAATTCGTTGAGGATCACGGGACTTGGTTCAATAGATTCTTGACTGCCTAAGTAGAGTATTTCGGAGCACACGCACGACTCTTGTTGATAATGACCTAACTTGGACACATGCACCTTTCACATAGCTCTCCACGGATGAGGTGGTGAGGAGGCAGTTTCCTTTGGCTTGGGGTAGCATATGAGGGTAGTACTTCTAGGCGGAACCTCTCTTCTTCTTCTAGTGAAGGAAGTGCGCCTCAACTTGGTCTAGTGGTGATGAAGGCTAAAGACAGAAGCCGTGGGTTGCAATAAAGCTTCAAAAGAGGGATAGTCTACTGGCTCAAGAGGAAAATTTCTTGTATATATGCTGCACCATGTAGATATGTTGTACAGATGCACCAAAAAAATGCAAAAAGAACTCCAAAAAAGTGGTGGGTCGGATTGAAAATTTAATAACCCCACCGGAGTATATATAGTCCAATAAAGCAAAAGCTTATGGTATCCATGTTACATCTCATGAAGCTTGCAGCGGGAGACTTAGCTACACTGGTTGAGCTCCCAAAATTCTATACCTCTTATTCCCCCTCTTCTTGAGCCGGTTGCACTTGAACTTAGAAGGAAATACCCCGCTTCTCGAGGAAAGAGTTGCTAGACCGAGGCACTAGAGTTACCAGGGTAGGGGAGGTTGTTTCTTTGTTACTTCTGAGGTGGGGAGCTACATATCACTTACATTGTACGAGTCTGACTCATAGTCATAAGAGTTTGCGTATGAGTTGAAGTATTTCTGACTTGGCTATTGAGGAGACTTGGACAGAGTTTTGGGATTCTCAAGGACTGTTGGATTTCAAATTTGGTTCTCATTAAGGTTCCGCCCGCACTAAAAATTCCAAAGGTCCGACTTAAGCTCCAAACTGTGATTTTGTGAAGACAAGTTTGATAATCAAATAAAATCCAAGTTCTTCTTTTTCTTTTCTTTCTTTTTCTTTTGCACTTATTGCATAAATGTTTGCTAGGGACTAGCAAAGGTAAAGTATAGGGGGATGATGAATCCACATTTCATCATCTTTATTCTATCATTTTGGCACCAAAAACCCTAGTAAATGCCTGTAAATAACCTCTATTTCATCATCTTAGCATTCATGCATGTGCATCTAAACAGTGTATAAATTACTGTAATTAATGCCAAAATTATAGAATAAAAAAAAGAAAAGAAAAAGAATAAAATATTGTAGATATTTTATGACCCGAAACCCCGAGACCTAGGCATCTTGATGAATAGGTCGACAAGGAATAAAGTAGGGGGAGATAAGGGTCAAATACCTATATTTTGCTCTTCATTCTTTATTCATTTTGGGACCTATTTTTGGTTCCACTTTTTATACATCAAATAAATAAACTTTGTACATGAAAGTTGTAGATAAATTAATAAAGAAAAATACAGAATTTATTTCACTCAAAAATAATGTACAGATAAAAAGTTATGGTCTGAATAAAAGTCCAGAATCCCAACTTCCCAGACCCGTATCTCACAAACGACAACTCCAAATATAGCAAATTCACCTTTAATTGTATATAGAATAAAATAATCTATCCAATGGTGGTGGTTTCGCATTTGGCGGAGCTACGGTTTGAAAGTTGAGTTTTGGACCCTCCTTGTATAGCTGTACTGATTAAAATATTCAATTTATTATTTATTTACTATTTTTGTATTTTTATATTTTTATAATGTTGTAAATATTACTTATAATAATTATGTACATTAAAAGTGGAAGAAAAACCTACAGAAAACTCAAAATAAAAATAAACAAACATAGGCCATACAGGTATCATACCAATATGTATACCTATACTTTTTGTACTTATATTTTATTTAATGTACATTATTCATCAGAAAAATAAAATAAAAATATATTTGTATACATAAAAGTATCTTATGATTTTAGAAAATAATAAATAAAAATAATATAATTAAAATACACAAAATAAAAATCAAATACTAAAATACATAGGTAATATACCTATATAAGGCTAAAAAGTGAACTTATAAAAATATATCTCATAAAATTAATTAAAAATAATAATAAAATACTACATAAAATAACGAAGATTTTTTATTTTATAACCATTAAGTAATTCGGCCTTATTCTATTTTTAATTGAATTTACAAAATAATAATCAGGGATTTTTCCTGGTTGGTCCACGTGGACCAACCAGGTTTCAGCCCCAGTTGACTTCGGTCAACTGGTCGTTCCTAGACCTATAGCCTTTGTCAGACCCACGTTTGACCCTTCCTTCTCCATTTTTTTCGAGGCCGAGTCTTGCGTTATTTCATGATAGACCCTTCTGACCTTTTGCTCCTCGGACATCGAGCATGCCCGCCCTGATGCTACCTTGGTCGAAGGAGCACTGCACCAATCACACTGTCTCGTTTTTCCTCCGCTGACCGTCAACCCCTTATAACCCAGCAGCCTCTTCGATTTGATATTTGAACCGCGAATTACCACCGATCCTTCCCCCTTAGTCGAGCTAAAGGTGCCCGGAGGTGACAGCTCTGAGCTCCGGGCTTCCAGGCGACGGGAAAGCACCTGATCGTCGCGCGTTCCACACCTCCGGCGAAGCGCAGCCGTCGAGGTATCTACCCTCTGGCCCCAGGCCATCGAGGCCATTCTCTGCTTCTTTTTATCCCCTTCGTGTTCATCATAGGTCTAGGATCATTTTGCCCCTCTTTCCGCGTTGAATCGGCCATTTCATCACTTCATCGATCACCTCGCCGGAGCGCAACTCCGGCGAGCCCCCATCTCGCCCTTCATTCCACTTCGAGAGCCACCTGAGGTCGAGGCATTTTGCCCTCGACCTCCGTAACCTTTTTGTGCAGGTACTGGAGCATATCGAAGCGTCTGGAGCCATTTTGATCCCTCGCCGGAGGAAGCTGGACGCCTGCCGCTCCGCCACCTCCGCACGAGAATACCGACGCACGCCGGTGACTTTTGTCGCTTCCAGACGATAGCCGACACCTGTCGGAGCCTCCTTGACCCTTTTGCGAGCCCAAACGCCGTCGGAGCTGGACGGAGGAGCTCGGGGAACTTCGCCCAGTCGGAGCTCCTCCGTGTTCTTCCACCTGCCTCCCCAACCGTTGGATCAGGGAGCCCCTCCAGATTGCACCGCAGCCGTCAGATCTTCGAGCGCCTCGACCGTCAGATCAGCCTAGATCCGTCTAATCGTGGACATCCATCGCCGAACCGTCATCGCCTTCCGAAAGGCCGCCACGTGGATAAGTGGCACGTTCCCTGCCGCTGGATCGCGCCTAGCCGCCAGCCGTTGGATTCGCGCTACGCGTCACCAGCGCCCGCACCGCCGTCGGATCGTCCCAGCGAGGGTATTTTGCATCCACACCCTCGCGCATTTTGTATTTATATTTTAGTCTAGTAACTTTTATTCGTAGTTTAAAAATTTTGTAAAAATTGCAAAAAGACCTTCGTCTTTATTTTATTTGCATTTAGGTCCTCTACCATGTCACCTCACGTGACCTGTACACGTGAGGTGAGGGCATTTTGCATAGAGGCCCTCGATCTTTGTTTTATTTCAGTCCAGTACTAAAACTTTCTTATTTAGCGTTAAATTTTTGGAGAAATTACATGTAAGCCACCAGGTTTTTGGAGAATCACGTTTTGGTCCTCGCCAGGCGCGTGCAAGTCACGCGCCCTGGTGGGTAAATTGCGCCGATACCCAGGCGGGTTTTGTAATTGATGTTTGGTCCTGAAAATTGAATATTTAGTTTAAAATTTTGTGGAAAATTGCATGTGAGCCCCTGGATGTTTGAGAAATTGCATATATACCCCTGCCAGGCCTGATTAATGTTTGGATGCTTGTTCTAATTATTTAAATTATCATTTGGTCTCCAAAAATTCCACAAAATTAGGGTTAAGCTCCTGTGTACTTCCACGCCATCATTTTATTTTTTGATTTTCTTTAATTTTTATATTTATTAAAAATCAAAAACATGCTTTTTATTCACTGTATAGCTTAGAAAATACCAAAAAATAGTAAAATACCTCTAAAAATTCCAAAAAAATTCCCTAGTGTCTATTTTAACCTATTTTAGTGTCAGTCCAAAAATCACTAAAAATCTCAAAAGAAAAACACTAAGAATTCAAAAACACTCAAAAACTTCAAAAAAATCTATAAAATCAAAGAAAACTCAGAAAAATACAAACCTAGCTCCTGTTTGTTCTATATTTCATTCTCTTTACTTGAAAATTAATATGAAAAATTTTGGTTGCTGTTTGCTAATTATAATTCCTATTATACTCACAGCCAGCACATATTTCACTGTTTTCCCTTATTTCAGTATTTAAAAATACCAAAAACACTTTGAAAAATACCCAAAAATCACAAAAATAGTAAAAAATCCCGAAAATACCAAAAACATTTTATTTCTAAATTTTTGGTTATTTTTGCTTATTTTTCTAAATAGTATATCACCCTTTTTGTTACATTGATTTTAAATTCCAATATTAAAAAAAAGGAAAAGAAAAAAATTATAAAATATAAAATTATAAAAATCAGAAAATTAAAAATCAAAATACAAAATTAAAAATTAAATTAAAAAAATAAAAATTAAAAACCCACAAAAATTTCTTTGCTTGCTTGCTTAGTGTAGACATCACACACACACACTTGTGCACACTTGTTTGAATTACCCTGTTTGCTCCCTGTGTTCGAACTCTCTGCATACTCACCCTTTACATCATTTGTGCAGAGTTAAAAATAAATTTTAACTCCGCATTTATTTCTAATTGTTGATCTTTAGTGTGGGTTAATTGTTGATTAATTACATTTTATTGTGGGTCGCCACAGCGACGTAGTAGTCCCGCCTTGTGTGGACTATTTAGCCCCTCGATAAAGTGTGATTATCAGTAGGTAAAGATTGAACCTGTAGAAAATCTAAAGGTCCATCCTTTATCAATCTATTGATCCTATCAATAGATAAATGACCAAGCCATTGATGCCAAATCATGTTCGAATGATTTTCATTATTCCTGGATCTTTTAGGGTTTTTATTAGTGGTTGTAACATTCATGACATGCTCATTAATGCACAATTCATAGAGTCCTCCAGAAGTCAAAATACCATCTGCAATATATTTATCATAATGATTTATGACTAATTTATTACAGAATAGGAATGAATATCCACTTCTAACTAGCTTAGATACAGATATTAAGTTCCTCCTGACTTCAGGTACATAAAGACACTCTTTAAGTACTATGACTCTACCACTAGATAATGATAGCCGACAAGTCCCGACGGCAACTGCTGCAACACTTGCATCAGATCCCATCTGGATGACTATCTCTTCTTCTTCAAGTTTTCTAGTTTCCTGAAACAAATGCAACAAATTGCATACATGAACAGAAGCAACAGAATCAACAACCCAACTTCCTTCTCGTCCTACGAGAAAGCTGGTTTCAATGATAAAAGTAGATTTCATACCTGCTGGGGCTTTACCATTGTCGATCGACTTCAGGTAATCCGGGCAATTACGCCTCCAGTGCCCCGACTTCTTGCAGTGGTGACAGACGTCGGTTTTCTTCGACGCCATTAAAGTGGATGCATTGGAAGAAGAGCCAACACTTTGTCCCTTCTTCTTTCTCTTCTGGGCCGGGCCTTTCCGAGAACCTTGCTTCCGACCGCGCTTCCCTCTGATCTGTGCAACCATTGCACTACCAGTGGGACCATCCTTCTTCATCACATCCTCTGCGGACTTTAATGCAGCAAGGAGAGCAGCACTTGTCAATTCCAGCTTATTCATGTGGAATGACACCACAAAGTTATTGAAAGATTTGGGCAATGACAACAGAATGAAGTCAGCTTGCATGTCTGCATCCATCGTTGCTCCAAGAGTCTCCAGCTCCGACAAGTACCCAAACATTTTGAATACATGTTCACGGACCGAAGTCCCTTCCTGCATCTTGCAGCGAATGAGGTCTTTCATAACATTGTACCGCTGGGTGCGGTTAATGTTACCAAACATATCTTTTAGGTTATGCATGATCTCCTGGCAAGTACTCATCTCCACATGTTGTTTCTGAAGAACATTGGAGAGAGAACCCAAGATATAGCATCTAGCCAAGACATGATCCTCATCGTACTTGTCATTGTATGCTTTATCTTCCTTAGATTTAGGGTTTTCAAGCTTGTTTTCAGAGAGCACATAGCTGATGCGCTCTGCCGAGAGTACAAGCTCCAAATTACGGATCCAGTCCGAGTAATTTGGTCCGGTCAATTGGTTGTCCTCCAGAAGCCTGCTCAGTGGGTTCATGGATTTCATTTTCTAAAATTGAGAATGCACTATATTAGAACATATAATCACATATTCAATCTAATTTTATTTGATTAAGGTATTTTAAATCAAATTAGTCTTGCTATGTCAACTATGAAAGTTTATTCCCTTATTCACTTTCAAAGTAGGAGATATACTTACCGATATATCTCAAGCAAGAACTGGGATCTCCTCTTTACCTTTGTCATATCCCAATAATATGAGAACTTATGACTCCAATAAAGAGAAGCGGGAACATATTCTGCCTTGCAAGTCCAACTTGCATTTTCCCAATTCAGTCTTTAATACCCGGGTCCACCACCCCTAAGGTGATGTTGACCCGTCATTAATTGAACCAACCGTCAACAGGAATACAACTCGTTATGCGCAATCAAATATCGCCCCAATAATATGAGGACTCGATATTGGGGTCACTATGCATACGTCCATACTCTTTCGAGAAGCGACGAGCCCGATCCAAATGGATCATATGCAGGAGCTGTCACTTCGGACAGGCGTCTCCTATATATAATATCTGACGACGAAACTCTTCGCCTTGACGGGAGACCATGGATGTCACTTATGTGATCCTCCATCTCTTATTCAAATTCTAATTAATTAACATGAATCATGTTCATATAATTAATTCTTCCAAGGGAATTATCAACTCTAATCATATTAGAGTATTCTGATTGGATATAATTAATTCAATCATATTAAATTAATTATCAATCCAATTCAATCAATCAAACTTGATTTTCTTACTTGAATATATATGGTATTATTCTCAAAGTACGTATTAATTCATATTTTAATAATTAAGAAAAATACATCTTAATCCCTCGGACATTATCCCGACCCTACCCGATGTCATGTCCAGTACCGACGGGAGTGGGACGGACCGCATACGTTGCAACCCGCTACCCCAGCGATCCCCGACTAGACACCATATCCACCTCGGGAAAGGATAATGCCAAATTGATTAATTTGTACTTGATATGATCATCGGTTATTCAACCAAAATTGTACCATATAGTAAAATCAAAACATTTTTGATTATAAGGAAATTTGCTAGACAAATTCCCAAATCCTATTCAAGCATCAAGTTTGAAGATTGTGGTTTCAATGATGATTTAGATCAAATCCAATCATTCAATTGGTTGGGGCCAAGTCAATTAGGCAAATAATCATGTTCATGTTCCAATATTTCACAAATATTATTCAAGATTATTTTATGAAATTAACAATTAATTTCACTAATTGACAATCACTTGGTTCTAGATTAGGAATGCAATTTCAGTAATGACCCCTACTCACTAAAATTGACATATCTCAATCAATTTAAATCCAAATTAGACAAACTCAATTTTAATAGATTTCTAACTTGATTTAGGACAGAAGCCAAGTGATGTTTCACGCATTTCGAGGAAGATGATAACAGTAATTAACTCTTTAATCATGTTAAAATCTACTGTTCACGCAACAGTGCATACATGTTCATTAAAACATCCATATCTTGAGCATACGAAATCCGATTTACGCAAACTCAGATCTTATGGTTTCCTTATTTAATGGGGAACAAAATACAAGTATTAAATTCGTGTTTAAACAATTTAAACAGCGCAGAATTTATTTACTAAACAGATCTACGAAATCAAATGCGATGAAAACTTTCGCGACCTAAACGAACCCAAGTCGTCCTCGGTTTTTCGAATCATATTCGAAACCGTCGACCTAAGGCTCTGATACCACTTGAAGGATATGGAGAAATCCTCAAGTGCATCACGGAAGCGTGATCATCATATCGGATACGACGAAGAACGACTAGTCGCACTAGTTGTTCGGTGCAGCGGAATTTAAAAAATTTTATTCGATGAAACCACGTGATCCGAGAACCATTCTCAAATCGTTTCATCTATAACCACAGCAAGTATAATGCAATACCTCTTGAAGCGTGGTTGATCAAGTCTCTACGAAAAGAGACCTCCTGTCTCAAGTCCGATCGTCGGAGTAACGACTTGCGAGCGCGGAGATGAGTCACGGTGTCCTCGCAATCCAAGATGATCCAAGCGCGGTTGCTCCTGATCTCGTCGCACGAGATCAAGCGTCTCCTTCGTGAGTAAAGCACTCCAAGTAGACGAAGAACCGCAGAGTGTCGAAGCGGCAGCAAGATGGCGCGGTCGTCGATGATTCTCTCCACCAAGGTGGACAGCCACCAAGAAGTGAGGGAGAGAGAGGGCTGTCGAGTATGAGAGAGAGAGAGAGAGAGAATTGTGTGCTACAATAGCATGTTAAGAGAGAGCATGGTATGCCTCTCTATTTATAGGGTTTTGGGATCCATGGATCTCAATCCATGGGACATATAAAAATCAATGGATGAGATTGATTCTATGTCAATCCAATGGTCTAGATTGTTGTTGTCAAAAGCAACAACTTGTGATTTAATTTTGATTAAATATATTTGATAAATCAAATAAATATTCGTACCAAATTTAAATCAATCAAATAAGGAGAGAAAAGGCAAAGGAGATATTTCTCCCACATGGAAGAGGGGACGGCCACCAATTTCCCAAGGGAATTGGGTGCCGCCCCTTCCATTCCTAATGGGGAGTGCAATCTCATGATTCCCATGAGATTGCATATCTCCTTAATTTTCTCTCTACTTATTTTCCAACAACAATATGTTGGTATTTTAATTCACCAAAATAATTCTCAATTAATTTTGGGAATATTGCAATCTTGACATTGGAATATTGTGAATCATATTCACAACCCAAAACTAAATGTAATTTACATTTTCAATTAATTAGACAATGTGTATCTAATACACATTAATAATTAATCTACTAATATAAATTATATTTAACTCTCTCTAATATATTATAAATCACATTTATAACATATTATGAATAATTGGATATTACTATCCACATTATTCTTATCCATAATAATCAAATCACATTTAATCATACTGGATAATTTCTCATACATCATGATAATTAAATCACATTTAATTATCAACTTCTCTTTGTTAGATCTTATAGAATTGTTCTTAAACCATTTAAGAACAATGTTATTACTCCTCAGATACTTGGAGATAAGGACAAGGCGATTGTATTGTTCCACGTATAGTGACTTGGATATTGAGATCATATCTCAATTCCAGATCCCACAGACCTCTCATAGATGCTTGACTAAGTCAAGACCGTAAACCTAATCTTCCCATTGCATCTGAATCTTATTCAGATCAATGTCCAGTATATGGACTAAGATTAGGTCACTTCTCTAATGAGAGGAGTCACTAAAATCCAGACCTGTTTCATCACTCCCTCGGAATGGAAGCGTCATGGTTATACAATCGTTTTATGATCAAATCACCCTTCAGGTATTCCTAATACCTGCACATCCTGCATGCTGGAAGACTTATGATCATTATGAAGATATAGATCATTTTTACACTGTCATCTTCATAGTCTGATCATCAAGTTTCTCAATCTTGGTCCTTGGGATATGGTATAGATCATGTGCTTTCACAAAGCATATATCTTTACCTTCAAATTCATATCATGATTCTAAAGCATGATGACCATGCATGGAATTTGGTCAATCCCAATATCTCATGAGTGAGCTCATGTCTCCTGGTTCACAAGTGAACATGTATGATCCCTTTGAGAGATCATATTACTCATATGCCCTTACATGCACACCAGCTCGCCGGTATATAGACCTTGGTTAGGTCATCAACCTATTGGTCTGCCAAATGTACATACTCAGATATATAGCAATACATCTGTGAGGATGCTTGCCTGTGATGTGACAGTATTCATCATAGGTCTTTGGTTATCTCGATCTCGTTAAGTCAACTCATTGACTCAACTAATCAGATACCTTCGAATCAATATTCCCATGCAGAGGACCTGCATCAAGAGGTCGATCAGATATCAGTCTATTGAGATAAGATTGCCATCTCCTACTCAGACTGGAGATCAATACTTGTTAATCATTGATGATGCTTGATAAGTCCTCTATCTAACTCCTTAGATATTCATCCAATCATCAACCTCTATGATTCAATCAATGAATCAACAACTGTATGATTATCAAGTTGGCCATGGTACATAACCCTAATTGTACAGAGGGACCTTATAGTGCATTCATTTATTCAATATCAGAAAGGGAGTGAAACATAATCAATAACTTTTATTGATAAATCATTAATTACAATAACATTTATTGTAGGAATGGTTCGCCTCGGGCTCACATTGCTAACAGTGTATGCATCTTCTCTATCCGCTGGCAATGCCATGATCATGCCACAGTTCACCATCATTGAGCCACCTAATGTAGCTAAAGAGTGACCACTGACCAGTGCCTGGAATGTTTGAAATGTGCCCCCTAACGGTGTTGATCTGGTTGGATAGGAGAGAGCTCTGTCACAACTAGGGGTGTAAACGGACCGAACCTGAGCGAACCTATATTTTTTAGGTTCGATTCGTTTATTTAATCGAACCTAAACTTGTGTTCAGGTTCGGTTCGTTTATTTTCGAACCGAATCCGAATCGAACCACTTTTTAAATGAATCGAACCTAAGCGAATATCGAACTTAAGAATTCTCAAATAAGAGGGAGTGAAAAGAAGAGAAATGGATATATATATATATATTTACAGTTAGAATAAATATTCATTTAGTTTTTTTCTTTATCTAACTCATCTTCATCTTTTGAAAAAATTAGATTAATAAAGATTCGTCTCTTTGAAAAAAGTATAATTATAATATATTTTATATCTATCCAGATGGGGATAAGGAATAAGAATAATGCAGAGATATTCGATAAGTAATGTTTGTACTTGTTCTGTTGATTTAAGATAAAGAAGGGAAAAGTACTAGACCATAAATGATACATGTTGTAAACACGATGTGACTATTTATTTTTGGATAGTTTATACCGAGATAAAATCTAGTTATCCCGTAAATATCTAGTTATCTCTAAACAAAATTCACTTACCTTGGGATAAAAACCACTCATCTCAAAATAAGTCCACTTCTACAGATAAGGATTTGTAAATATGTATATGTGTATGTTTATCGAGCTTTTAACAAATCGAACCTGAGCGAACCTATGATTTTTAGGTTCGGTTCATTTATTTAATCGAGTCTAAACTTGTGTTCAGGTTCGGTTCGTTTATTTCTGAACCGAGTCTAAATCGAACTTTTAGCGAGCCGAATCTGAGTGAATATCGAACTTGAGAATTTTCTTACACCCCTAGTCACAACGTCTTAAAAGATTGACTCTCATGCCTCAACGTACTCTCTCTCCACCATTACTGCCCTATCCACCATGGCTACCTCTTCATCTTCTGCTCCGCTGCAACACCCTCAAAGAGTTGTCCCTACCTCCGCCTCTAGCCTCTTTGGTTCAATGAAATCGTATCTAGGATGACCCTGGAAGCAGTACTCCAAGCAATGGTCACGAAGACCCACATCGACAATCTCATGGACCTGATTGGGTGGCTCGAGCGGGACCAATACCGTCGCGTTGGAGATGTTATACTATGCCAAGTACTCGAACACCGATGTCGATTCCATGCACCGACGAGAGGGTCAAATGTAAGGGCTGCATGGGTGAGATCAACATCGCCAAGACCGATGAGTTCACTGTATGCAACCTCATCTCTAGCAACTCATAGCTTCTAGAACCGGTGCACCCTTCATAGCGGGGATCTGAATGTTAATTAGCTCATCTGCAAGATTACGATGTCTTAATTGTGTTTAATTTCCATACCATATATGGTTGATTATTGTAACTCAAAAATTTTATTTCTTATGCTTCGGATCAATCCATGTTAAATGATATGTAATTTATTTTGTTTCGCTAATAAATAATAAAAATCCAGATGCAACAGCTCTATTCCAAGAAAAGGCCGAAGTATCTATACATGTTTAACTTATAAATATTCACTCCATTTTTTCTTTAAATTTCCACACACAACAAAATTTGTCAGTAATGATGATTTTTTCTAATTCTTTAATATATCCTTGGTTGTTAAATATACACTGAAGATATTATTCATTTCAAAAAAAATGCTTGAAATTAGCATTGAATGCCATGTCTATTGTTATACTGTTAGCGAGGGAACATATAACAATGATTATTTGTTATTACTTTTCAAAATTTTATCTAATAGTTGTTACATATTGAAGTTGAAATTCAAAACATCCAATTATCATATATTACATACATGTTCAATTTCAATTTCTTATGAACATGACTTTATACAAATATGTAATCATAAGTAAAATCCTTTGAATGTTTTCCTCGTGCAAAGCACGGGTATGAACTAGTGCATTATTAAAGTGGGGGTGATATCTTCTCTAGAATAATCCTACATGAACACCTCGATGATTTTTTTATCTTAATTCGATGTCGTTTTGTTTCTTGCTATTAGTTTATTTATATGCTCATTTCAGATCTTGCCACATTTTGTTTTGCATACTAGAATCATGATTCATGTGTTATCAATTGAATCTTTGTAATTGAATTCGGATATAAATCTGTTTGATTTTATGTGTGATAATATATATATATATAATACTTCTAAAAAATTAGATCTTATAAATACAAATAATTATAGTTAAATTAGTTCGATTATAATGCTAGAAATAACAATACTATAGAGGATATATAGGATCGTCTCTAAAAATATGTCAGAAGGTTAAATAGAGAGTTAAGATGGCATGGTTGCTTGAAATTCTTGGCAGACAAGTTACAGGAAATGATGAAAATTTGATTGGCCATCATCAGTTAAGTTTTGATGCTTTAAATCAATCGTCTACTGTTTCTAACAGAGAGGCTCGCTCCTAAAAATCAAACGGTGTAATCTACATTGAAGGAGCACAATCGTATATGTCATTTTGTATTTTGTTGACTCTGTTTAATACATTATTTGGTGTATACTGTTCCTCTATGCAGAATAAACTTTATGATGAACTCAACAAAAATATAATGCCGAAGACATTTACAAATTCCCCATCAGAGAAGTTCTTAAAATTTCATGTGATTGTTGTGAAATCTATTTCTAATTATTTACATGATTTTTTGCTTGGATCATATCATTTCTAAGGACACATGAATCTATTTCTACAACTGTAAAGTGGGGACAGTATCATTTCTAAGGATCATATCAGTGGGCGCTTTGGTGATCTCCAAAATTAATCCTAATTCCTTGTGTTTGTTGTTGGTTTATTTATATGATAATTTTGGACTTTGCCTCATTTCGTATCACATATTCAATGCTTAATTAGTATATAAATTTGTTACCATCGTCCAATTTGATGTAATCATACATGTGGGTGTCGATCCAAACATTTTTTGAAATTTTTTTAAAAGATCCTCACACTACTGTTTTATATACCCTTCCTTAACTTTTCCTTCATTTTTCTTATGTATATCATCTTAGACCTCTTTGAAAATCGACAGAAAAACCTATGAGTTCCATACTCGATTCGATGTTGTCATGTAAGTATATGATCATGATTATTACAGATAAATATACTGATCTATTTGAAGAATAATGTATTATCGTATCGTTTAAAATGTGTGTGTATATATATTAAAACGAATCAAATAAGATTAAAATAATACTAGAAATACTTTATAAGTTAACTTTAATATACACGAAACATGTATAGGCAATGACGGAGAGGAGAGAGGGATAAGCCTCCCCAGCTCCCAACCAAAGTCCATATTTATGTTTAATATATAGCATATGTGGTATATATAACGGTCTTTCTTTTTTTCTTTGCATATACAGATATATATTTGGATACCTCTTTCATTTTTTAAGATCTTAAAATGGATATGATTGTATATTTTTCTAGTATATACATATATGGAGACATGCATATTTGTATCTGCATGTTTGCAACCCTATTTTTATATGTATCGATTTTAAAATAATATGCAGATACATGTACACATGTCAAAATATGTATAACACATATGATAAGGGATTGGTAGATATATTTATATTTTTTTTCCATCCAAATAAGTAAAAAGTATTGTATAATGTTACTTGTTTGAACATATTAAATCTAATGATTTTTTTGAATCCAATGCAGAGGTGTCCACCTCATTTTATTAAATTAGAAATAAAATTAGTACAACCAGGACTCGAGGAGAGTCCGAGAGCAGTGGACTACATTTTCAATATAGAACCTTTCTGCATGGAAGATTACACCATTTCTAGCAAGCCAGATAGCCCATAAACCTGCAATTGGTGCCAATCTCTCGAAATTTGGACGAAAACGTGAGTTGAGGAGAGATTCCCAGAACGACATCATGTTGCCATAATCTACCCAATTCACATTCATCAATTGCCAGAAGTTTTTCGTCTTTTCACAACCCAGGAACAGGTGTTCAACAGATTCCACGTTAGAACTGCAAAGAACACATGAGCTATCCTCGTAGCAAAATATGTGAGCCCGCCTCTCCCTTGTAAGGAGCCTCTCATGCCTTAGGAGCCATAAGAATATTCTGATGCGGGCCGGTATCTTCAGTTCCCAGATCATTCTGCAAACCCTAATAAGGTCCTCTTGAAGTTGCTCTGTTCCCTTTGTCAACTTAGAGTATGCCTTCTTGACAGAGAAATCACCTTCTCTCCAAACCCAGTGGTCATTACCAAAGTTGGGACCATCACTGTTAGATAAAGATTCCATCAAGTCTTGATAATCTTGCATTCGTCGTTCAGAGAGGGCACCAGTGAAAGTAATTCTCCAAGCCCCATCCTCCCACAACTCAGCCACATGAGCATTTTTTTCCTCTGCTAGAGCAAATAAACGTGGGTAAAGGGTCGCCAGAGGTCCACAATTCATCCAGTCATCCTTCCAGAATAAGAAATTACAGCTATCACCTAAGCATGGACAGAAGAGAAGAGGAATATCCGTCATAATAGCTCGAATACCCTTCCATAATGACGTCTCAAAACGAAGGTGACAAAAGTCACTAATAGAGCGCACATCGACTCCATAGATGTTGCGAATGAGTCTACTACAAATGTCTTTCTTTTCACTCCAAATCCTTGCTGCCCATTTTAGCAGAAGGGCACGGTTCATAAGCTCCAATCTCACAACACCAAGCCCCCCATCATCCTTTGGTAGCGTAACAGTCTGCCAATCCACAAGATGTAGAGCATGGCCATCACCATACACCCTGCCCCAGAAGAACCTTCGCATGATCTTCTCAAGCCGATTGCGAATCCCCACCGGAAGAAGTCTCGTTGACATGAAGAAAATTGGGATCGACGCCAAAACTGCCTTCACCAGAATCAAGCGACCACCTCGAGAGAGCAAGGAGCCCTTCCAACCTGCCAGCTTCCTTTCTAACTTCTCCACCACCGGTAACCAATCAGAGAGAAGGATGCGACCGCATCCTAACGACAGACCCAAATATCTAATCGGTCTCGCACGGAGAGGGCAACCCAGTTCAATAGTACAAGCTATAACCTCTTCCTCAAACATACCAAAAGGGGTCATGGTGGATTTTTCTTTGTTGAGTTTAAGGCCAGACAGCTCCCCAAAGATCTCCATAACCATTGACATCTCCCTCACCTCAGTTGCCCCTCCCTCAACAAAAAAATAGTATCGTCTGCATATTGGAGAACTGGAATAGAGATATCCCCCAAAGAATATCCTTTCGTGAGACCGTGCGTCACTAACTGCCTCACCATACAAGGTAATACATCTGCAGCCAAGAAAAATAGCAGTGGTGCAAGGGGGCACCCCTGGCGGATTCCCCGCTGGGGCTGGAAAAAACCACCCTCAGGACGACCATTAACTAAAACTGAATAAGATGCAGTGGTCACACACCTCTTCATCCAAGTGATCCATAGATCCGGGAATCCCTTTTTGTGCAAGACAGACCACAAGAAACGCCAATCAACACTATCGTAGGCCTTGGAGAAATCCACCTTCCACAGCACCCCCCGTGTCTGACGCCGCTGCCAATCTGCTACAATCTCAGAGGCCATCACTAGACTGTCACCAAGATATCTCCCTGATATGAACGCAGATTGCACTGGAGAAATCAGGTCATCAAGAACCTCACTGAGCCTCTCCGCGAGAACCTTTGCACTAATCAGATAGTTAGCATTCGAGAGAGCAATAGGTCGTAAATCCTCAACACTTTCGGATCCCTCCTTCTTCTGCAGTAGAAATAACATAGCCTTGTTGATTTTGTTGAAGCTTGCATTTCCAGAACTAAACTCTTCCAGGACAGCAAAAACATCATTACCCACCACCTCCCAGAATTCAGTGTAGAAACAAACAGGGAAACCATCTGGACCAGGTGCTCCCTCATCATTCAAAGCTGAAACCGCGTGCTTTAGCTCCTCCCTTGTGAAAGGTCTAATCAGATGCTCTCTCTGCTCAGGAAGAAGTCTGTTCGTCCCAGATCCCGTCCATCTCCACAGTCTTGGTGCCACCCTTCTCGAGAGACCTTTAAAGTAGTCCAAAAGTGCTTTCCCAATTTCCTTCTCTCCCTCTATTCTTGACTCTCCCACTACCACTGCCCCGATCAGGTTTCTTCGTCTCCTTGCACTAGCTACCGCGTGGAAGAACTTTGTATTCACATCACCTTCCTTGATCCACCTCTGCCTCGATCTTTGCTTCCACTCCACGGTCCTCTTCTTATCTTCTAAGGCAATGGTCCTCATATAACTGCTTCTTTCTTTCAATTCTTCATCTGTCAGATCTCTAGAGTCTTCTAATTTGTCCAGGACTGAAATCCCCTCCTTAGCCCTTGTTCTGTTTGCCCTTCTGGTTTCCCGCACCTCCTGTTTAAAAGCACTTAGTCTCTTTTGAAGGCTGATTAATTTTTGTGCTAAACGAGAGGCAGCCGAACCCTCTCCCTCCATCGACTGCCAATGATCAGTTATCAACTCACGACAACCATCTTCAATTAACCAAGCCTTCTCAAATCTAAATAAAGAGCGAGGGACATCACCAACACCACAGTCCCAAATGAGAGGTGAATGGTCTGATCTAGATCTCGGACGCGACGAAACACCACACAAGGGTAACAAAAGCAAAACCTCCGGAGACACCAAGAAACGATCCAATCTCGAACGAGAACCAGAATTTCTCCAAGTGTAGGCAATATCAGTCGCATCCAGGACCTCCAACTGCATGTCTCCAACCAGATCCACAAAACCATCCGATCCAGGATCTTATCCACCTCTCAGGCCTGGTCTGTCAGAGGAGAACAAGGTGACATTGAAATCACCAGCCACAATCCAAGCAACATCAGGGAGTGAGGCTCTCACATCTCGTAACTCGGTCCAAAGGCTTCCACGAAGCGAGTGATCAGTTGGGCCATAGATACAGGAAACAACAAGCCTGGAACCAAAGCGTTTCATGAGAAATTCGATCGTCAGCACAAACGTACCACTTTTCTCCGATATGGATTCGAACAGATCCTCATCCCATGCAACTGCAATACCACCAGCACTACCGACAGCATTTAGCACCGAGAATTTTTTCATGCGCTTCAAACCGAAGGATTTCCACAGCGAATCCGAACAGTGATATGTATTTCAGTGATATTACTTAATATTACATTAATAAATATGTATTTCAGTGATATGAAGAGCTTTGTAGGGATCTTTTTGTCAATACGATGTTTATAGATATTATTTATGTTCGATTATAAGTTTATATGGGTATTTTTTGTAAAAATATACTTTCCCAATATTAGTTTCAATCAATTACGAAATTATTGGAAGCTCGCCTTATATATTGAATTCGTTTCCACACATCCAACCTCATAAATTAAAACTTTCGTTAATGTTATACATATCCTCCAAATTTCTCTCAAATCCGATGTCATTTCCTATTTTATCTTAGTGGTTAAAAGTCCAATAAATATTTAAGCAACTTAAATCCTATTTAAGAGAACCGGACTCTTTACCATTGATATAAAATAGCAAATGATCATAGATTTGAGCGAAAATAGAAGGATATGTATAACATTATTCAAAGATTCTGTTTATAGGTTGGATTTTAAGAAACAAATTTCAACAAAATAGATTTTGTAACTCACATTACAATAGAGGAGTTCCTCCCGAAATATTAACAACTAAAATGACAAGGTAAATTAGGTAAATAATTTGCCCCCCCTCCCCCCTCCTAAATAATTTAGCCCTCCCAAGAAGAATTTTCTGACTTCATCCCTGTACTTGGTATTCCCTTAGTTAAAGAATTGGCTAATATATCACGTATAGATATATAGGTTACCACAATTTCTCATTTTATCACTATATCTCATATATAGTGTTATTGGATTTCATCCGTATTCATTATAAAACAGAATGAATATGAATTTTGAAATCTTTAGAAAATGAATATGATAACGGATTGTATACGGATCTATCCATATCTATTTTCATCCCTACCATGAATGAAAACTTTGAAAAAGATCTTAAAAAAATTTCAACTAAACTAATATTATCAACTAATTTAACTAATAAGAAAGATCATGTATTTGATTCACCAAATACATCATCATTCCATAAGTTTCATGCAGAGATTTGTTGATCCCGTGAGTGGGTTTGCACTACACAATAAATGGGATTAATTAACGAATAGGTTTCCATCTTTGTCATATTGCACTAATCATAAATTAACAAACGAAGAGGCTCGTTGGAATCTAAAGAGTGGTCTGGTGATAGTGCAATATGCCTTCACTTTAAAGGACCTGAGTTGAATCCCAAGAGGAATGTTTCAGACCCTCAAAATTACATGATGTAGTCTGGTGATAGTGCAATGAGCTTCCACTTTAAAGAGCCTGAGTTGAATTCCAAGAGGAATCTTTCAGATCCTCAAATTATCGGATGTGGTCTGATGATAGTGTAATGTGCCTCCACTTTAAAGGACCTGAGTTGAATCCCAAGAGGAATGTTTCAGACCCTCAAAATTATCGGATGTGGTCTGGTGATAGTGCAATGTGCCTCCATTTTAAATAACCTGAGTTGAATTCCAAGAGGAATGTTTCAGACCCTCAAAATTACGGATGTGATCCGATATTAATGTAATGTGCCTCCACTTTAAAGGACCTGAGTTGAATCCCAAGAGGAATGTTTCAGACCTTCAAAATTACCGGATCTACTATTAAAAAAATGAATATGTTCATCAGATTTTTAACCAACCAATCTCATTTCCTACCATCTTAATTAAGTAAAATCACACTAATAAAATGAAAAATGGGAAATATGGGTTATTCCATCAAAATCTGTGGTCGAATTCCATCATATATTTGATCTCAAATGGCACCGATCTCAATATTTTTCATTTTTTCGTGAGCATCATCGATTTCACGATAAATTATTTAAATATTCTAACGATTGGACGAGAAATCTTTCACGTAGAATATTCAGTTTCAAATTTTTACTGCAACTAGGAAAAACGTATTGAGATATAATAATGAGGTGAAATAAGAAATTAGGAGTTTTATAATTCCAGTATTTTCTGAATATTTTGCTCTTTTGTGGGACAAAGGTAAGATAATGGGAAGTTATTCATATCACTTCACATTTGTATATTACAATGATGAAAATGGTCGGATTTGGATATAAATATAAGTGTTATTATATATTTTTCTTTTTTAATACGAAAACAAATGTAGATAGAGATATTGATGTATATAAAAGCTACGTGACCATATCCTTAAACTATGAATTAAAACACGTACGGATCGGATATAGATAATACCGGAAATACTATATAGATTAGCTTAAGAAAGAATGTATCAAAGGGCTTCCATATTATATAAATATACTACACAAATTTACTTCATAACAATGATACTAAACATGGTGAATAAATGTATAAAATAATGTTACATATGTTTAAAAAATTTTATCTACAACTAAATAATACATGAGAGTGAGTACGTGGGATACGAGAGTGTGTACCGATATGTGCATATCAAAGTGATATCGATATCCATACCCAATTAAATTGTATTCGGATTTTAAAATCAATATAAAACATATACGATGGTTAGTCGAATACAAATATATCTACATAAATTTGCATCTTATTTTAAAGAAAATGCAATATTATAAAAAAAGGATTGATATAACTTAATCCATGCAACAAAAATGTTACTAAGATAAATTATGTCATATGTGAATGCTAGTACCATTTCGAACTTATTTTTAAAAATTCCAACTCTATGGATCGATAGATAAAATGATTTTTTTGTGAATCGTATTTTATATCATTTATATTTTTATATAAATTTCTTATGTTATAGTATTTCCAATTTATTTTTAAATCAATATAATAAATTGATTCCTCGAAATATAAAGTATACTCGTTCCAGATCTGCAATAGATGGCAATTATAGAATAGCAAATATTGTACTTTAATTATAAACGTTTACATCGAAACAAAAGACAAGTGAGCAACAAGCTACGTCACTAGTCCTTTTTAAATTGCAAAGTCAATCCATCTAAACATTACATCCACAAACTGAGGACCCATCACATTACTTATCATTACTTTTTGGATAATCTTAAATAATTCAACAACTTCCGGTGTTAAGAAACCAAAAGTATCAAAATCAAAAGGGATGAAGGCATATTGATTTTTCGTGCATGCTTTCTCATGCTTCACTACTTTGCTGAAGCAGCTTTAAGGGAAGCATGCCCTACTGTGAAGGTCTCACTCTTTAGCCCCACCAGCAGAGAAACTCCCATCAGATCTACACAAGCATGTTTCCCTCCAACCCATCCAAAAATCAAAATATCAACAGGTATAAGTATGGATCTTCCTTCCTGCGGATTAGTTAAAAAGTTCACACATGCCTTTTTCTTAACAACAATACATGCACGTCTAAGTACATCAAATAAAACGTCTCTAACAAGATCATGTTTGTACTTAAAACCCGAAAGCTCCCTGTAATGAATTGCATGATCCCTGAAATTGTCTAAGCGTACACTACGACAGACTGGATATATCCCATCAGCTGGAAATAACGGAATCATGAGATGGTATCTGAGTAGGTTGCGGTATTCCACCGGTGTTATGTGCATCCCAAGTCCGTCAATAGAAAAAACAATGAGAAAATATTAGGCATGATCAGCTTGAAGACACCTAAAAACTACCTTTTGTCTAACAGACATGTTAATTACCACCTCCATATCCTCAATTATTTTACTAAAAAGAACACTCGCGAGAACATTTTGGATCTTCGGGGAGACGGTGTCCTTTCTAGAGAAACAAGTGAGATCAAACGAGGGAATCATGCCATGGAGTTAGTGAAGAACACAATCAAAGTCGGAATCCATATTGTAAATCGCACTGTTGCGTAGGATATGATCCCGAAGTACCCAAAACTGTGCTCTGGAAGTCACAAAGGCATAGAAGAAGCCTAAACTGCTGAAAATATCCCAAACCGCCTGGTCAAATGGGCAATGAAGCCACCCTCTATTGGAGATCTCAAAAAAAAGGCCCTCCACAAACAACAATGCCATCAATAGAATCTCACAAACTCTGTCGAATAAAATTGATGTCTCCTCCATGTACATAGGTTGGCAAGTCCTCAAGCCAAATAAAAATTTTGTTATGCCTAAACATGAACGAAGTAAAAGAAGCTCACTTTGGTGATCATCCAACTGAAGAAGAAGATGCATCAACTTCACCGCTTTAGCGGCCCTTTCCAAATCCAGACCTTCAATAAAATTTTTATCCCTACTAACCGTCCCTCCAAGCAACTTTACGCCTAATAAAGATTTTCCAATATTAGGTGGGAACAACCCTTTGCGAAGCTTCCCGCCATCACAAGTAGGCCAAAAAAGTTCCGTTTTATGAATATTTGAAACACGGCCTAAGTCTGGCCCATGTTGCTGGATGATACTCAGAACCTTGGTCACCTCAACTGTATCTCCAATAGTTGTATCATCATCAAGATACCAAGTGTGAAGAAGTAGTTTGCAATTATCCCTGAAATTTATGGATAAGTGGGTGTAGAACGAAAGAAGAGAGGAAGGATCTCCTTGTTACACTCAAGTGGAAGACCAGATATGCCTATCTTCAAAGTACAACTTTATTGTCCGTCCATGTAAGAACTCCTCCCACAAAGAAATAGAGGGGAATCTTTCTCTTACCTGATCCACTAAGGCAGTCCTAATTATAAGATAACTAGAAATCTCCATTTAATCTACATGAAGAAAATTGCATTAATCAATGACATCTACTTGTTTGGTAGATTTACATTATATTGAATAAAAATAACTAATCTACAAGACTTATAAAAACGAGATTAAATCTTGTTTTAAAGAAAAATAATGGTCCTTCTACAATGAACGGATAAATTTAGACTGTGGAAACTATAATTTTTATTGTCTGCAATATATCTTCCAAGAAAAGGTTGTGATTATAATGGAATGCACCCTCCGTTAGTTTCCTTACTAAATAAGTTATCTAAAAAAATACTTTACTTTTGCAATTCAACCCCTTACACTTTATTTATTTGCACGCAGCTTTGCCTAACAATACATTTCCAAGTTCCTCATAACAGAACATGCTGCACGTGCGAACACAAAAAATCAAATCCACTTAAATAGTCAACTGAAATCCAATCACCGAATCACAACTCTTAAATTTCATGGTCAAACAATTAATTCACATATGGAAACCATAGTCTCCTCTCCTCTACATAAACCCCTCCAATTCCCCCTTAATCTCATCACACCTCTGATGGCTCTCTCACACCCCCTTCTCCATGTGGGCTTCTCCCTCTTTGCTCTCCTCCTCGTGCTCTCGACCGTCCCCGGCCGATCGCAGGAGCTCACACTAGAGCTCCTGCGGGACGCGCTTGTGAGGCAGGAGGACACCATCGTCTTCGCCCTCATCGAAAGGGCGAAGTACCTGTCGAATATCCCCGCATATCAGCATCTCTCTCATCGAGTTTCTAGTACCGGCGGTGGCGGAGTCTCCTTCATGGAGGTTGTGTTGAAGGAGAGTGAGGCAGTTCAGGCCAAGGTGAGATCGTTCTTCCTTCTTTGGATCGAAGCAGAAATTTAGGATGTTAGGATGTTTTCTGGGATTTGTTTATAATTTCTCCCTATAGTTTGTAAAAATGGATACTAAAATGGGTGATAAAAGACGGAATCACGCCGGAAATTCATGTGAAAATTTTGAATTTCGTCTCAACCTTTGCTTAAATTACGGGTTTGATGTCGTATAAGGGAATACTAAGCTGTCATGTGTGATTAGGCGCCAGCTATTTTTTAATCGTGATGCAGTAAATTTCAATTGATAATTGGAGATATTACTCGCAAATGACAATTTTCTTTTAATTCCACAGGCTGGACGTTATCGAAATCCAGAGGAGATTCCTTTCTTTGCGGACGACCTGCCCTTCCAATTTGTCCCTCCTCACAAATTCCCTCAGGTTTCGGATTTAAATACATATTAGGGAGATTTACACTTGTGTCCCTATGAATTTTTGGTATTCGTACAAAGTTTTACAATACTGCCCTTCCGCTAATGTAATATAGAAGCATACGTGTAATAACGGTAGAGTAGTACTGTGAATTTTGTAAGAATATAAGATCACACGTATTATTGCAAAAAAAGTTACGGGCGCAATTATATTTGCAGAAATTCGAAGGGATACAAGCATAAAAATCCTTTTTTAAAAAACATGTATGACATTTTCATGGTGACCTTTGGTATTAGAATCTTTTAACTTTTTTTATTCTATATTATTTATATCGGATCTAATATGATATGATGCTAAATGTGGACGCAGGAATTACATCCGGCGGCAGCAAAGGTGAATGTGAGCAAAGCCATATTGGATATCTATGTCAACAAATTGCTTGCCCTGATTTCTACGACAGGAGATGATGGCAATTATGCTTCTGCAGTATCATCTGATCTCGTCTGTTTACAGGTTCCAAATTTCCAATTTATTTGAATTTTAATTGGTTATATCCTTATATGAGTTGATTTAGAGTTTACAGCCATCCTTCCCGATGAATCTAATTGGGAGTGTAAACAAACCGAACCTGAACATGTGCAATACACTTTGTAATCTCACTCTAAAATGCATATGTCAGGCACTGTCAAGGAGGATTCACTACGGGCGCTTCGTAGCCGAAGTGAAGTTTAGAGATGCGCCTGCCGACTACACCCCCGCGATTCGCAATAAGGTTAGTGCCGCTGTGTTCTCGATCTTAAGAACATACAATGATCCAGCAATCTTGTGATCGAAGTCGTATTCAATCAGGACAAGGATACACTGGTGAAACTTCTGACATCAGAGAAGGTCGAGGCGGAGGTTGTGAAGAGGGTGGAGAAGAAGGCAGCAATCTTCGGGCAGACCGTGACTCTTGATGATCACCAAAACAGCACTGCATACAAGGTCGACCCTGCAGTGGCATCCCGCCTTTACAAGGAATGGGTCATACCGCTGACCAAGGTCGTAGAAGTCGAGTACCTCCTGCGAAGGCTCGACTGAGGAAGTGATCCTCAGCCAGATCTCGTCCCTTGACCATTCTTCTTTCAGTCAACATTATGATCTAACTAAACCCAAACTCAAACCGGTTGTAATCTCTCTTATTTGCAATAAACTTTGATTTGGTTTCCACAAGTTTAAGAGTATAAGATTAACATCGATAACAAACAGTTATGCCTATATAATCGAAAATAGATGAAATCCACCGATATATACACATAATTTCTAGACACATGATAAGATAAACATGTATGAACTCTACTATTTCTAGTAAACATACTCTGAATGAGTTCGAAGAATCTAAAGATCTGTATCAAAGGAATGTTCACATCAGACGACTACGAGCTGCGTACCTTTGAATGCCCATACGTATACGAACTGAATCCCCAGAGAGTCAGGATCAAGGACAGGATCTTGAAGCCGCTCATCGGATCGTGGAACAAGATCACCGACGCAATGCTCGTAAAGGGCACTCTAGCAGCATTGAACACACCGGCGAGCACTGTCGATGCCAGGTATAGCACTGCAGTGCCAGCCAGATTCCCGAGCTGAAACGTGACGGCGGACCAGAAGAGCACCATTGAGTATGAGACCTGTCCACCCTCGAAATGGAGCGCTTCCTGCCTCATCCCCTTGAAATCTTGCTTCACGATGACACCTATAGTCGTGAATATGAACGCGAAGAATGAAACCATGGTCTGCAGCTCCAGCACCACGTGGAACGATCTCCTCTTGAGTATCTTGAGGAAGATCAGCTCAGAGAGCGCGAAGATAAGGCCGTGGAGAGCCGAGCCGAGAAGGTCCCATATGAAGCCAAGAACATACTGGAGATCCGTCACTCCTGGTATTTTGTCCGACTTGATGTCCAAAGCTATGATGACAGCGGCAGCAGTGATGATCACGATCGCATTGATCGAAGAAGCATACAGCTTGTTTTTGACAATGAGATATCCGAAAAGAGCTGAGAAGGCGAGCGACGTCGATGCAAGAAGAGAGGCGGTAGATGCCGATAGATAACTGTACGCCAACGCGAACAAGAGGTTGTCCGCTGCACTGAGGAAGCCCAAGCCAACGTACCAAAGCACGAGCTCGAAGGTGAGGGGAGTAGGCGATATTCTCTTGATAAAATACATGGGAACCAAGAAGATTACGATCAGCGGCCACCCGACGACGGCTGTCCATGAAATTATCCAGTAGCTCTGACCGCCATTGGCGTAATAAGCACGAGAAAGCAAACTCGATGCGGAGAATGCGACCAGCATTGTGCAGCTGCTTAGAGTGAGAAGAATCCAGTGGGAGAGCGGTTTCGATTTGAATGTCTGCAATGCTGTTGCCAGAAGTTCTGGAATTTTACTCCAAGATGGAGCTTCGGGAACATCTGTGGGGTTTTCTGGAAAAGAAGATCCGACTTAGATGCTATAAGAATCGAGTAGAAAGCAATAGTAGATTGGAATATATAAAAAAATGCGCCAAAATCTAAGAAACAGGACTATCACATGAAAATAAATCCTATAGGAGATCCATTTTTTTACGAACTAACTTCAGTTAAATAATCTTACAATTTCTGTTGTATTATAAGGAGCTTTTCAAGCAAGCTATGCTTTAGTTCATATCACCATCATGCAATCCCTGAGATTTGTTAATCATGGAGTTGTGTTTGAGAGTGATGAAGGGTTAAGTTTATTGAAATGGTTGGATAGTGTTAAAGATCTATCTATTGTGTGCGGTAAGTGGTCATGTATTTAGTCCCACATCACCGGTTGGGAGAAAATTTTGAGTGGAGCCTATACGTAGGGCTACATACTGCTTGTTTCAATAAGAAGAAACAACGGAATATCAGAGTTCCAGGTTTCATCCCATAGACTAGGACAGATGATCTTTCTCAAATCTTTTAGTATCCTTGTTCAAGATGGTTGCGATTATGTATGCCACTTTATTATGAAAAAAAGAGGTCTTTTATTATGAATGTTCTATACCCTCCTTATACAAGAGGGATGGTGATCAAGGTAGTACAGAAGTCTGCAAAACCCATGCAAGAAGATGATGTATCGCATTGCTGGTACCACAATGAAATGAATTTCAGCCTTTTTTCAAAATATAGTATCGAAATAATTTTTTTTGAAGAAAGTACCGAAGTAAAGTGGGACAGAACAACAAAGAAACAAGAGACAATAAATAAGCCTTCTCAATATTCTCCCTCAAGTTGGAGCATAAATTTCATGCATTCTCGATTTGGATGTTCAAAAAGATTATGTTGTTACTGACCAGGAGAAAACATCCACAAGCTTGCATCGCATTCTCAATTTGGGCACTCAGTAGAAGTTTGAATGCTGAAGGAATCCTATCTTATCAAATCTCGAGTGTATTGACAGTCAATCTCCACGTGTTTAGATCTCTCATGGATGCCATTATTGTTTGCAATTAAGATGACAACTTCCTTATCACATCGCATTTTCACAGGTATTGTGATCTTGAAACTCAAGTCATATACTCCTGATCTAACTCACACAATCTCATCTGCAGTCTCGGCCATGTAGCTCTATATTCGGATTCTGCATTCGAAGTAGCAACCACGTTCTAGTTTTTTCTACCTTAGGTGACAATATCGCCCTTTAGTAAAGGTAAAGAAACATGTGGTAGATTTTATCTCGTCAATCACCAGTATAATCTGCAAAGAGGAAACCTTCTATAAGAGTCGTTTGTCATGTTCGTCCTTGAGATATCTCAAGATGTATATTAGAACATCAAGAAATTCTCTTGAGGCAAGTCGTAAATTGGCTAATCCGGCTTACTACAGAAAAATAATTTAGGAGAAAAATAATTTAGGTCAGGTCCCAGTGACACAGAGGAGCTTGCCTATCATATCCATTTACCATCCAGCATCAAACCTCCTTTGAGGTATCTACATATATCTCAACATCTGTGTTCATAAGTTAGAAGTAACATAGACCCTGTAAGTAATGTATTTACGGGTTCTATTTCTCATGTATCCCCTCTGGGGGTATGGGGGTATGTATGTATTTTCCTGTTTTGAGTTCTCTAGGGTTCCATCCTATATAAAGACCCCTAGACATCTTGAATAAAGTATTTTCTATTTTGTGCTCTCTCGTTCTTTTCCACATGGTATTAGAACAGTTGTCCTAGATCCCACCTCCACCAACAGTCCTAGACGTGCACAACATTCACGCAAGGCTCCTTTGGGCCTGTTTGGTAGGAGAATAAGCCCTGGAATAAGAGGTCGATTCTCCTCCCGACACGGTTCCCAGTGGTACAACTATTCCCCATTATTCAATCTTATTTCACTCTTATTCCTATCTTTATCCCACCCTACCTACCTTTATTTAACCTTATTCTCCTTATTCCTATCCTCCAGCCGAATGGAGAATAGACCCTTATTCCCCTTATTCTCCATCCTTATTCCTGCTTATTCTCCTACCGAACAGGCCCTTAGGAGCCTTCTTCTCGTCGTCGCCAGCCACGACTCCACTACTCACCTCCGGTCTTCGACAGAGTCCAAGAGGGACTCCTCGCCACCGCCAGAGCCATGAGAAGACCCTAGGCCATGCCTCCAGCAACCGGTGGTGCCCAAGTGGGCATCTAAGCATCTAACGCCGTCGCCGACAATCTGAGAGGGTCTTAGGACCCATCGTCTGTCCCAGACGGAGCACATGGGTGCCGCCACCAGCATTGAAGCCTCTCCTCAGGCCTCCTACGACCGTTGAGGTCCTAGGACCCACCGTCGGTGCCCAGGAAGACCCCATACTGCTACCGGGCTTGAGAGGGTCTTAGGACCCACCACAAGCCCCAAGTAGAGCCCAGGGGTGCTACCACTGAAAAATCCTTGATTACCCTAGTTAATTATGTGGAATTGTTGTAGTTCTCAGGCAATCAGAATTAATAAAAAACAACTACATAATTAATTTTAGCAATTAAAAACGAGCGATCAAATTTATATTTTACTTGGACAAGCCCAAGGTCGAACTCAAGGAGACAATTGTCTCCTTAAGTTGATTAATAATAGATCTAGACTTAAGGTTTTCAAGGAAATATTTTTTAAAAAAATTTATGCAAAAAATATCATGCAAATTCGGACAAGTTTAAGGGTTAAAATGTAAATTTCGATCAAACGATGTCCAAAAATCCTCAAACTTGGCTATAAGGTGAAAAATGATGAGATTAATGCTCTGTATTTTTTTTGGAATTTCCTGATGCAAGATGAATTAATTACAAATTGAAATGCATGCAGGGTGGTTTTTCACAAATTAATTTTAATAAACAGAAAACCTAATTATTTTCATGAACTAAAATTATCCTAGATGTATCTAATGAGGATCTATCCAGGGCAAATTCTAAAGCCTAAAAATGTTGAGTTTACAATCTATTAAAAATTAATTACTCTAATCACCAAATATTTTATTGCAACCTCGATATGCATGCAAATTCAAGAAATTTGGGCACAATGTAGAACAGACAAAAATCTACTTATTGTGAATTTTTGGTAATTTTTGGAGCCACGATTAATTTAATATAAATTTAATAGCATGTAGTGGACAAAATATACAATTTTCCACCAAAATAATTATATTAAATAAACCCCAGCTCATAAAACTTTAATCGAGCATCCACATGATAAAGAATAACTAGTTATGCACATTTTTTAGAATTGAAAATTGATGCAAAATGAGTATTCAAATAAAAATAAAAATGCAGGGTGTAATTGCAATTTCAGAAAATAAAATTAAAATAAAAATAGCTCTATATTTTAAGTTGTAATAAGTCTAATACTCTCCTTCAAGTTTGAGCATATATGTCGATTCTAACTTGGATACTAAGTACATGAAGTGCTTCCTTGGAAGAGCCTTTGTGGGGATGGTTGTAAGTTGAAGTTAAGTGGAGATGTGTGGAGTGTTGATTCGCCCTCCTCGTACTGCATCATGAATGAAATGACAATCAACTTCAATGTGTTTTGTCTACTCATGGAAAACTGGATTGGTGGTGATGTGCATAGCAAATTTGTTGTCGTAGTATATGGGTGCATGAGTGGTTGACATGCCAAGTTCTGTTAGGAAAGATACAAGCCATGTGATCTCACAGGTGGCTTGAGTCATTGCCATGTATTCTGCTTCCGCACTTGATCTGGAGACCAGTGTCTACTTCTTGCTTCACTAAGTGGCAAGGTTGTCCTCAATAAACATGACGTATCCTGTAGTGGATTGGCAGTCCTCATGAGAGCTAGCATAGTCAGAATATGTATAGATGGAGATATTAGTGTATCCATTCACCCCATAGAAGAGTCCACGTCCGAGAGATTCTTTCAAATATCTAAGGATCAAAAGAATATCCTATCAGTGATTGTAAAGAGACTTCTCTATATGTTGGTTGGATCTGCTCACAACATATGATATATCTGGCCTAGTAACAGTGAGATAGAGCAATTTTCCCACTAAGCTTTTGTATCGTGTTGCATCCTAAAAAGTTGGATCAGTAAATGTTGAATGTTTTCTCACTTCTGTAGAGATTCAAAATGGCTTCCATCTAAGTAGTCCTGTCTCAGTCGGAATATCGAGGCAATACTTTGTGAAAGATGGAACCCCTATGTAGTGTGTATTACCTCAATGCAAAGAAAATAACGAATTTAGCCGAGGTCTTTCATGAGAAAGTTGTTATGGAGGAAGGTCTTGGTCTACTGAATACCATCTATACAACATCTCATGTGACAACCATATCATCAACACAGACAGCAAGACTGACCGTGCCAGTAGACCGTCGTCTAACAAAGACAGAATAGTCAGATGGTGTCCTTTGAAAGCCAAGTGTGTTGATCCTCGTAGTGAGCCTGTCAAACCATGCCTTAGGGCTCTACTTCAGACCATAAATGATCTTGCATAGTTGACATACATGCTCTCCCTCGACTACATACCCCGGCGATTGCATCATGTAGGCCTCCTCCTCAAGGTCACCATAAAGAAAGATGTTCTTCACATCAAGTTGGTAAATGAGCCAAATCTTCTTGGCAACAACAGAGAGAATGGTATGTTTCGACCCCATTCTGGCAACGGTGAGAAGGTCTCAAAATAATCAACCTCAAAGATTTGTGTGAAACTTTTGACAAATAGTCTGGTTTTCAACCTATCAATAGAACCATCACGCGATTGTTTGGTCGTGAAGACCGATCGGCAATCCATAGGACGAACTCCCAGGGGGCACGGCACAAGATCCCACGTACCCCAAGAGATAAGTGCATCCATCTCATCCATGGCATGTCACCAACCATGATCCCGCATTGCACTGAAATGATCTCTTTGAACAAAAATAGCATTCAGAGCATCTGCAAATCTATTGTCACAGCTAGATAAATCATCAGTAGAAGTAAATTGTGACATGAGCTGATATGTATATTGTCTTTTTTCTTAAGCAGACCTATAGGAAGCTCCTCAGATACATCCGGAGCAACAGTGTGGAAGCACTCGAAGTGGTCATATCATCCTGCATAAAAGGGACAAGAAAAGGTACAGACACTGGTGTAGAAGGTATAGAGGAATGATGGCGAGTATAGACGACTGGTGGAGGAGAGAGATCCAGAGGAATGTCACTCACAGTCTGTGTGAAATAACATGTCTACTCAGAGAAGGTGACACCAGCAGACACATAGTATTGACGCTCAACATTATCATAGCAGCGATAGCCTTTCTGGGTATGAGAGTACCCAAGAAAGACATTTGATGGAACAAGAGGATAATTTTCCAGCTGCATGAAAGTTATGAACAATGACAATACAACCGAAAATTCACAGAGGTATGGGAAAAGAAGACTCAGTAGGGTAAAGTAAGGAAAATAGAGTTCCCCCTTCGAGAACAGACGAAGGAACACGATTGAAGAGATAAATTGCAGTAAGGATAACATCCCCACAATAGTGTCTAAGAACACTCATTTGACTAAGAAGAGATCTGGCAACATTTAGCAAGGGTCCCCTATATTTCCAAATGAAGTTTATTTCATGGAATGTACGTGGGCTGGGCCAATCAAAGAAACGTTTGGCGGTTAGCTCTTTGCTCATTGATTGGGGAGCGAATATCGCTTGTTTACAAGAAAATATGTGGCATGTTGGGTTCCTACAAAGTGGAAGGTTGCGCCAAGCCCTCGTCTCTTGGACTTCAAGGATGTTTTGGCTATCGGAAGCTCTGAGGGTATAGTGGTTGCGTGGAACAAAGATTTGTTTTATCTTTCGGAGGAGGCGGTGATGACTCGATCTGTTTCTGTGGTGTTGATTGGAAAGCACGACCAGACTAGGCTCGTGATCATGTCGGTCTATGGTGAATCTGAGGCTTCTACGAATTTGGTTCTATGGGCGATACTGTGGGATCTTCGATCTCGTTTTCTGAGTATTCTGTAGGTGGTTGCTGGAGATTTAAATGTCACAATTTTTATCAGGAACATGTCAGGTGAACATGGTGTGCAGAATCTGTGATCCGCTTTCTTCGCTGAATGTGTGGAGGATTTATGCTTGGAGGTCTAGGATGTTGTAAATTGCAGATACACCTGGAGGAGATCCTCCTCTAGATCTCATCTGGACAGGTTCCTTCTCTCAATTGAGGCATGGAGATGTTTAGCCTTGCCAATGTGGTTTAACTCCCCAAATCCAGATCGGATCATACACCCATTTGCTTGGACATGTGTAGTGGGAGAGGATCTTCTACCTTCTTCCGTTTCAAGAGATGTTGGATGCTTGAGGATGGGTTCAGGGATTTCATGACTTCCTTTTGGAGTGGCATGGTGGTTGATGGCTCGGCAATGACCCGGATTGCATGCAAGCTAGCCCCGTTGCATTGCAAGTTGATCCTGTTTAGGATGGAGTCCCATGCTACGCAGGAACAACAGTGGAATCAAGCGCTGGGGGAGATTGTTCGGTTGGACTCTGTTAGTAATACATTCTATAATTAGATTTATTGTTAGTAGTACATTCTATAATTAGATTTGTAGCCCTGCTAAGGGTATTTATGTATTTTTTTCATCTTAGAGCTCTCTAGGATTTTGTCCTATATAAGGATCCCAAGACCTCTTGAATAAACAAGCAATTCCATTCTTTCATTTTTCTCCACATGGTATCAGAGTAGCAGTCCTAGACCGGTGTTCTGACCTAATCCCACCGCCACCACTAGCCCCCCCTCCCCCCCCCCGTTCTCTCATCCGTATGTCGGCTCTAGGCATCTTCCTGCCCCACTCCCGCAGCCCTTTACACCTCCGTGGGCCAGTTCTAGGGGCCCAGCGGTGCCCAGCAGTGCATCTCCGATGTCCAGCAGTGCCCAGTGTCGCCTCTCCGTGCCAAGTGGTGCCCAGCAGTGCCCCCAACGACCTCTCTCGCCCTCCTGCGCGAGCCCTAGAGGCCCAGCGTGCTCCCAGCGCCCCCCATCTCCCGCGCTACGTGGCACTCGTGCCCTTTCACAACAGCACCAATGCTCCCTTCATGCGGCGAAAATACTCCAGCGTCTAGGCAGCCCCTCCCGTACGCTGATCCTTGTTAGGCACTGCCTGTATCGGACCTCCATTCGATGTATTGTTAGGTCTATATGATATGTAAGCCTACTCAACTTTCTAGGTTACTTTTTCTTGACCTCTGCGGCCACCATGGCATCTACATCTACAGAACCCAAGCCCCTATACCCGACTTCTTCTGTGATGGTCTAGGGCATGCCTATCAAACTCAAGGGTTCCGAGAACTATGTACTATAGCCTCGGTCTTTCAAGATTTTTATTGGTGGTCAGCGCAAGAACTATGTTCTTATTAAAGTTTCTCCTGCGGAGACGGAAAAGGATTATGACACATGGTATGTAGACAATTGCCAGGTAATTACTCGGATGACTAATAACGTCGAACCAAATATTGCTTCTAATCTTCTATATAAGGAAACTGTAAAAGCAATGTGGGAGAGTCTTGAGAAAACCATAAGACAACCAAGTCAGGCTCTTAGACATCTATACACAGATCTGGTCTGACAATCAAGGGGATACGTACTACACTGAATACTACAGGTTTCTCACAGGTCTTTTTAAGGAGCTTCTTATCTTCCAACCTGCCGGCTGTGACAAACAGATAGGCGAGCGTGCGGAATGGCAAGTGTATCGTTTCTTATCAGGTCTACATCCACGGTACAAGCCGGTGAAGGACCAATTTCTGATTGCCACTGCTCTGCCCTCTCTTGAGACCATCTTCAGTCGGCTATAGGAACTAGAGTCTCCTTTACCCCCTCAGTCCGCTGAAACTTCAGCCCATTTTGCTAGAGGACGCTCAACTTACCAAGGAGGACGCGGTCGTGACTTTGGCCGTAGTCGTGGTCGTGATTCTACTGCCCTCTACCCTGCATGCACTCACTGTGGACGCCTGAACCATCCGTCCGAACGTTGTTGAGCTAAGTTTGGCATGCCTACAAGTGCCAACAGTGTCTGTGAGACGGTTCCTTATGATGACAACTATGATACTATGGAGACATCCCATGTCTAGTCTTCCAATGATACTCAGACTCCCTTTACTGCTTCTGAGTATGCTCGTCTTCGCCAACTTTTACAGAACCCTACAAATGACACTCCTGCCTCTGGCCTTTCTGCTAACTTAGCCGCTACATCAGGTACTAGTGCCAATTCCGCCTCCACTTCTGCACCTGCATGGATAATAGACTCAGGGGCTTCAACTCATCTGACAGGAGAATGTAGTCTTCTCACCTCCTCACAACCATCTTCCATTGTGAAGACTGTTCGTGTTGCAAATGGTGTTAATTCTCCTATTACTAATGTGGGGACCATGGAGTTCTCCTCTAAACTTCGGCTTACTAGTGTTCACTGTACACCTGGTTTTCCTCTTAGTCTCTTATCGGTTCATAAATTGTGCACTGAACTTAACTGTCGAGTTATTTTTGATGAATGGTGTTGTTATTTTCAGGACATCCGGACGAGACAGATTTTTGATGGGGGACATGAGAAGAACGGTCTTTATTATCTTGACATCCCTTCAGACTCTGGCTTTGCTAGCGCATCTTTTATCTCTGTTGATCCCCTTCTCTGGCATCTTCGTCTTGGTCATCTATCTGTCAAGGCCCTCTCCTTGATGTTCCCAGAAATTTCCATGCTCAAACCCTTCGAGTGCGATGCATGCCAGTTTGGGAAATATCATCGAGCGTCGTTTCCTGCGCGAACTGATTCTCGTCATACTCTTCCTTTCTCTTTAGTCCATTGTGATGTCTAGGGACCCTGTCCGGTCCGTACTTTGAGTGGACATAAATGTTTCGTTGTTTTTGTTGATGATTACATGCGGTCGTCTTGGGTCTATCTTCTAAAAGAACGATCAGAAATAAATAAATTGTCAAAAATTTCTTTCATTATGTCAAGAATAATTTTTCCTGTGATATACAAATTTTTCGTTCTGACAATGCCTTGGAATTCACACATGCCCTAACGGATTTCTTTGATTACGTAGGAACCATACATCAAACCTCTTGTCCATGTACATCTCAACAATACGGGATAGCAGAAAGAAAACTCAGACAACTCCTAGATATCGCCCGTTCTCTTCTTACTCAGATGAAGGTTCCTAAGACCGATTGGGGTGATGTTGTTCTAACCGTTGTTCATCTTATCAATAAAATCCCATCTCCAACCCTAAATGAGTCAACCCCCTTCTCTCTTCTTTACCCAACTGAATCTCCCTTTCCTCTTCCCTTACGAATCTTTGGACGTGTGTCGTTTGTTCATAATTTTCACATTGCAGATAAACTTTCCCCTCGTGCAATCAAATGTGTCTTCCTCGGTTATTCTCGGACTCAGAAAGATTACAGGTGTTATGATCCAACCAATCATTGCTATTATATCTCTGCAGATGTTACCTTCTTTGAACAGACTAGTTTCTTCAACCAACTTGTTAACAATATCCCTCTTGATCTCACACCTCCACCCATTATTTACAAATGCAGACCAATATCTTCACCACTAGATATTCCTTTACCTGTCCCTTTTTTTGCAGGATGATATGCCTTCTTCAAGTGTCCCGTCCAAAGATGTCGCGGATGACCCTCGAGATCTTCCAATTGCTCCGCGCAGACATAAAAGGAAATGTACTTCTCATCCCATGTCGCATTTCACCTCTACTGCTAGTTTATCTTACACTGACAGATGCTATGCAGATGCTCTCATGACTATTTCTATTCCGAGAGACCACCATGGTGCTTTGAAGGATTCAGGATGGCGACATGCCATGAACGAAGAGATGGATGCTCTTATTTCCAGAGGAACATGGGATCTCGTGCAATGTCCTAAGGGGACTAGACTTGTGGCGTGTAAATGGGTCTTCACAACTAAACAGTCACCAGATGGTTCGATTGAAAGGTTGAAAGCTCGTCTTATGGCAAAAGGGTTTACACAGACCTATGGGGTGGATTACTTTGAGACATTTTCTCCTGTTGCATGGATGGGGTCCATAAGGACCATACTGTCTGTGGCTGCTAACAAGGCATGGCATATTTTCCAGTTGGATGTAAAAAATGTGTTCCTATATGGCGATCATGATGAGGAGGTTTATATGATGCAACCTCCCAGTTACGAAGTCGAGGAGTGTGTATGTCGACTTCGCAAGGCCATATATGGACTAAAGCAGAGCCCAAGGGCGTGGTTCGACATATTTACTACAGAAATCAAGACTACTGTCTTCCAGAGGACAACCTCTGACTATTCTGTGTTTGTCAGAAGACGAACAACTAGTACGGTTATTCTTGCTGTCTATGTAGATGATATGGTTGTCACAGGCGATGATGATGAAGGGATATTAGAGACCAAGGCCTTCCTCCAAAAGATATTTGTTACCAAGAATCTTGGTCCATTGAGATATTTCTTGGGCATTGAAGTACTACACACTACAGATGGTCTCCATCTCTCATAGAGGAAATACTGTCTGGATATTCTGACTGAAGCAGGATTACTTGGATGCAAACCTGTTGGTATTCCTGCAGACTCTAAGAAGCATGTCACATTCACAGATCTTGTCTTTGAAGATGTTACTCGATATAGAAGCCTTGTTGGGAAACTTTTGTACCTTACTGTCACCAGACCAGATATCTCCTATGCAGTTAGCAGAGCTAGCCAACACACGAGCAACCTGGTTACATCCACTGGCAGGATGTTCTACAGATTATAAGATACATGAAGGAATCACCAGGGTGTGGCCTCTTCTATGGGGCAAATGGATACACTGACATCATTGCATATGCTGACTATGCAAGCTCATCAGAGGATTGGCGATCCACTACAGGTTACTATGATAGTTGGAGGAAATCTCGTCTCTTGGAGAAGCAAGAAGCAGATGGTTGTGTCTACATCCAGTGCTGAAGCAGAATACAGAGCAATGACTCAAGCTACTTGTGAGATCACGTGGCTATTGACCTTTCTGAAAGAACTCGGTCTCATTGTCGCTACTCCTATCCCACTGTATTGTGACAACAAATCTGCTACATATATCGCCACGAATCCTGTGTTCCATGAGAGAACCAAGCATATAGAGGTGGACTGCCATTTTGTTCGTGATGCTGTCAAAACTGGGAAGATTACTACTCCTTACATCACCATAGATCTTCAGTTAGCTGATGTATTCACAAAGGCTCTACCCAAGAAGCGTCTGTCCTGGATTATGTCCAAGTTGGGAATGATTGATAAATATGCTCCAACTTGAGGGGGAGTATTAGTAGTATATTCTATAATTAGATTTACTGTTAGTAGTACATTCTATAATTAAATTTGTAACCCTGCTAAGGGTATTTATGTATTTTTTCATCTTAGAGCTCTCTAGGGTTTTGCCCTATATAAGGACCCCAAACCTCTTGAATAAACAAGCAATTCCATTCTTTCATTTTTCTCCACAGACTCTTTAGAGGATTTCAGAGAGTTGGATGAAGAGGAGTTGGAGAGCAGCGGATTCATTCAGAAGTTGCTGGTGGAGGAAGACCAAAAGCGGAAGTGGGGAGTAGCGACATCGATCATGGCAGAAGAGGGTGAAAGAGGGGGACACGAACACCGGATTCTTTCACGCGGTGGCAAATGGGAGAAGGAGAAATATGACTCATACTTTGAAGGTGAGGGGGAGAGATTCTCAGGTGAGGAGGAGGTGGCGATGGCGGTTACGGGCTACTTCAAAGAGATAAGCAGGTGCGTGCAACACGGGATCGTGGTGGCTTAGTCTGGGGGTCGATACTATTTAGAGTTGGATAAGGAGGCTCTGGAACGAGATTTCAATGCATAGGAAGCTTGGGAGGCGATTTTTACGTTGAATCCGGACGGTTGCCCGAGCCCTGATGGGTTCTCGATTTTCTTCTTCAGGGAGTTCTAGGACACGATGAAAGAAGAGGTGTTGGAGATGATCGTGGAATTTGTCGTTGGAAACTACGGCTTTAACAAGCCGAACCGATCATTGATTTTTTTATGCCAAAAACGGAGGTTTCGACGAAGGTGGAGGATTATTGCCCAATTGCTCTCTCTAATGCTTTATATTTGATTGTGGCACAAATTATCGAGAACCATCTGTAAGGGGTGCTCAGGGGTTAATCTCTCCAGTGCAAAGTGTTTTCTGCCAAGCAAGCATCTGATGGACAGTATGGTTGCTTCTGAGATTGTGGTTGACTAGAGGAGGAAGTGCAAAGGGGGTATATGGAAGGTGGATTTCTCATAGGCTTATGACTGTATTGACTGGAAGTTTCTTTGAGCTTCTTTGTACATGCAGGGATTGGGGGATCAGTGAATTGCTTGGATGAAGAGGTTCATCACCATGACTTCACGTGCGGTCCTCGTAAATGGCCAGCTGAGGGGCGATTTTTTCAACCGCAGAGGAGGTGCGACAGGGATGCCCCCTTCCTCCCCTGTTTTTTGTTCTAGGAGATGGTGACATGGCTATCATGGTTGGACGTTCGATGGATGGTGATGTCTGTCTTGGCTACCATAGAAGAGATCTATCTATTCTGATTCTTAAATATGTTGATGATACTTCGCTCTTTGCAGAAGGTAGGCCCCTTGGGTGCAGGGGGATATCCACGATTATGAACTTATTTGAGACAGTTTCTGAACTGGAGGTTAACATGGAGAAGTCTTAATTTGTTTCCTTTGGTATGACGGATGATGAGGTTGCTAGGTGTGCATCTTGGTTGAGGCCCCCTCATGGTCAGTTACCAATGAAGTACCTAGATGTGCTGCTTACTAGCGAGATGGGGAAACAGGATGATTAGTTACCGGTGGTTCAAAAGCTTGAGCAGAAGCTTGCAGGTTGGAAGTCGACATGTTTCTCGTGGGGTGGCAGACATGTATTGCTCAATTCGAAGCTCTCGGCGATTCCCATCTTCTTCCTTTCATCTAAGATTCGCCCTATGACGTAAGGAAGCATCTTGAAGGCATCATGAGGCGTTTTTTATGGTCATCCTCAGGACAATCAAACGAAATTCACTTGGTCGATTGGGGCACGGTAACATCCTTGAAGGAAAATGGTGGGTTGGGTGTTCGCAGTTTGGAGGAGATGAATATGGCCTTGCTTGGGAAGTGGGTTGCTCGAATATGGGGTGATTGTGAGAGTTTGGTTTGCAGGCTGCTGCGGCATTTATATTATACGGGTTCCTCGTTGCCTGGTCCCGGCATGGGCGGTTCTTTCCCATCGCACTTCTGAAGGGGGATCTATGGTGGTACAAGTTCTCTGTCCTTTCTTTCGACCTGTCAGGAGGGGCTTTAGATTTTAGACGGACGACTGGAACGAAAGCAGGGTGATTGGGGCAAGATACACGAGGCTGATGGCCCTTGCCAGGGACTCTACATGCTTAGTGGTTGATGCTTGGGATGGTCAGTCTTTCTTCCCTGCGTTTTGCACAGATCTTTCTGAGCAGAGATTGGGCGAATCGATGGGGTTGTTACAACAATTGGAAAGTGTGCATGGGCCTTCTGATGGGCATAATCATTGGTGTTTGCATGATGGGGTCGTTTCTGTGAGCAAGGTTTATCGAGCATTGAAAGACCCGACTATATATGATCTGGGTGGAAACACTATGGATTACAAAAGGATATGGAATTGGAATAAACCTATAAGGGTGAAGGGTTTTTTTTGGCTTTTTTGGAAGGCGAGGCTGCTGACGAGTGAGAGATTTGCACGGCTTGTTGAGACGGCAAGTCCTTTATGTCAACAGTGTTCGGTGAATGTGGAGAGTGCTGAGAAACTCTTCTTTGGATGTGGTTTGTCTGTGACGGCTTGGGAACTTTTGGGGGGCTGTCATTGTACTCCCATGGGTTCTCGGGGTTCTGGAAATCTATAGGGATGAATTTTCGTGGCTCTGAGAGGGATCATTCTGGTTGTTTAGCGATGGTCTGGGCTCTCTGGCTCGCTAGGAATGGTTTTATTTTCACCAGGAGCGTATGTATGCCGAGAATATTGTGGCTCATACTAAGTCCCTTGCCGAAATCCGGAGTATGTAGCATATTGTGTATAATTTTTTGGTGAATTAATGGTGAAATTTTTGGGCAACCATTTATATGATGGTGGCCCTTTTTGCTCTAAAAAAACTTGCATCTCCTAACTGCTGCATTACCCAACCTCCCTTGCAAATGATCAAACCACCTTAAGCGGTTTCTAGCATATTATCCTCGATCGGAGCTACACCCACTTTCCTTCTAATTGCATCATTCTGAATCCAATCTTTATGCGTATGTCGAGACATCCACCTTAGTTTTTTCATTTCTGCAGCTGTCATTCACTGTACATGTCTATGGTTCATAGGCCAAAATTCAAATCCATAGAGCATAGCGGGTCTCACAGCTACTTTGTAGAACTTTCCTTAGATTTTCATAAAAAAATTCTTATCATATAGAACAGCAGAGGCTTTGTATAAACCAAGCTTTTGGGAGGATTCGGATAAGATTATGTAAGGAATCCTACAAAGAGAGATGAATTACCTAGGTGGAGATCTTAATGGACATGTAGGAAAGGATTATTCAAGGTATACTAGTGTTCATAGAGGACATGGCTTCGAGGTACGGATGAAGAGGAAAAAGTCACTCTAGATGTTGTAACGGCTTATGATCTTTTCATTGCAAACACTTTCTTCAAGAAGATGGAGGAGCATTTAATTACTTATAAGAGTGGCTCGACTAGAACATAGATAGATTACTTTGCATTGAGGAGAAAAGATCGATTATGTTGCAAAGACTGCAAAGCAATTCCATGAGAGAGTCTGATCACTCAACATCGCTTGTTAATCATGGATGTGCAAATAAAAGGGCGAGTAAAGAAAAGGAGGGCTTCCAATATCACTAAAACCAGATGGCGGAATCTTCAATTGAAGGAATCAAGCTTCAGGGGGAAGGTTTTAGAAGATTTATCTTGGAATTATAACAAAAGTGCAAACGAGATGAGGGAGATGGTACCATCTTGTATCCAAAGGGTAGCCAAAGAGATGCTAGACAAGTCAAAGGGAGGAGCTCCAGGCCAAAAGGAGGCATGGTGTTGGAGTGGAGCAGTGCAAGAGAAGCTCAAAATTAAAAGAGCATGCCTTAAAGCTATGTCTAAGGATAGAACAGATGAAACAGTCACGCACTACAAAATTACGAAGAAGGAAGCAAAGAAGGCGGTAAGCGAAACTAAATCAGAAGCTTATGAAGTTTTGTACAAAAATCTCGGCTCTAAGGAGGTCCAGAAGGATATATTCAAGTTGGCTAAAGCAAGAGAAAGAAAGACCAAAGATCTTTCTCAAGTGAGATGCATTAAGGATGAGAAAGGGCATGCGCTTGTTACTCAAAAGGACATAGAGATTACATGGAAGCAGTACTTCCATAAGCTTTTCATTGGGAATGGAAATAGAGAGATCACTTTGGGAAATCTAGTTAGTAGTGAAAGCATGGCCTCAAATTTCAGCGAAATTCGGTCGAATTTCTGTCGAATATCGATATCCAGTCGAAATCGAAATTCGACCGAAATGACCGAAATGACCGAAATATGGGGGTCCTAGTACAAAAAATGACCGAAATGACCGAAATTTCGGTCGAAATTCCACCGAAATTCCATCGAAATTCTGTTTTGGTCGATATCGAAATGGTGACCGAAACCGACATTTAAGGCCTTGAGTGAAAGTTACTTGAATCGTGCAAACAATAAATGAATACAAAGAAGGAAGTATGATCTCGTATAGTATTTCTAGCAGCACTCGATCATGAGTATGATGTAGCCAGAGCAAAGATTCTTACAGATGCTACCATACCTCCTATGGAGGAGACATATCGCAGATTGAGTAGACTCTCCATATCTCCTGGTGGATCGCACATGTTCCAGACATCCTCAGCCATGGCAGCATCCCATGGTAGGGGAGGATCTCCATAGTTTCGAGGTCGACGTGGCCGTGGCAGAGGAGGGGGTAGTCGACCCCCTCGGCAGTCGTGTACTTACTGTCGCAGAACAGGTCACACTGAGGAAACATGCTATTCCAAGCATGGGTTTCCTACTACTACAGCTCGTGTTGCAGACCAGACTCAATAGGAAGGGGGTCCTTCCCATGCTTCTGATCAGAGGTTTGATGCTTTGATGATGCGACTTAGAGAGATTATGCCTACCCAGGGGTCAGCAGGTTCTTCAGGATCTTCGGAGGTAGCTGCATCAACTTCAGCATCTTCGTCAGGTACAGTGTTCTAAGAAATGAAAGAGATGACTTGTTTATTCCAGGGAACCCTAGGCTCTCTTATATAGAGGAAGTCTATGGGTAAATTACATAAGATGGAACCACAAAAATAAGCACGACAGATAAGTACATAGATACTAGAAATATCTCTACACTCCTGAAAAGCACGCTCCCCCTCAAGATGGAGCATAGATGTCATCATGCTCAGCTTGGAAGAACATTTCTCAAACGGCCCTCCGAGTAATGGCTTAGTCAAAATATCGCCAGTCTGCTCTCCTGAGCTATCATGGGAAGTAGAAATCAACCCTTTCTGAATCATGTCCTTAGTATAGTGGCAGTCTACCTCAATATGCTTCGTCCTTTCATGAAATGCAGATTATTGGCAATAAATAATGCTGCTTGATTATCACATAGTAACTCCATAGTAATGGTACATCTATATGCATATTTGCTAATATGGCTCGAACCCACATCATCTCCGTACTCGCCTGTGCCATGGCTTTGTACTCAGATTCCGCACTAGATCTAGCCACCAATGTCTGTTTCTTGCTTTTCCAAGAGACTAAGGAACTGCCAACAAATACTGCAAAACTTGAGGTAGATTTCCGGTCTCTAGGACATCCTGCATAATCCGCATCAGCACAAGCAGAGATAGACAGATTTGTTTCTTTCCTAAACAACAATCCTGCACCCGGAGACAACTTTAGATATCTTAGTATCATATATACAACATCTATGTGTATCTGTCTGGGTTGTTCCATGAACTGACTCACCCGACTAACTGCAAATGCAATGTTAGGTCTGGTGATAGTAATATAGAGAAGTTTTCCGACCATTTCTCTATATCTTCTTTTGTCAATTTCCTCTGTATCATCTCCATATAGCTTTATACTGGGATTCATGGGAGTAGTAGAGGATCGACACCCGATCATACCTGTCTCAACAAGCATATATGTAATGTATTTCCTTTGGGTCATCACAAGACCCTGCTCATTCCTCGCAAACTCCAATCCCAGAAAGTATCGTAGAGTACCAAGGTTCTTCGTCACAAACTGATGGCCTAAAAATATTTTTGACATCTTTATCCCATGCTTGTCATCTCCCGTAACAAGTATATCATCAACATATACCATAATAACAACAGTACCTCTGGGAGTCTTCTGGACAAACAAAGAGTGATCATCATTTCATCTTATGAACCCTTGCTTCTGGATGAGATCTAAAAGCTTCTGAAAACATGCCCGCGGACTTTGTTTAAGACCAAATATGGCCTTGTGAAGTCTACACACCATATGACACTCCCCCTCAGTAGCAAACCCCAGAGGCTATTGCATGTAGACTTCTTCCTGAAGATCTCCATATAAAAAAGTATTTTTAACATCAAGCTGGAATAAGGGCCAATCACGTACCACTACGACGGATAGAAGAACACGTAGAGTCGAATGACGGGCCACCGGGGAATACGTGTCCATATAATCCACGCCATAGGTCTGAGTGAATCCACGGGCCACTAGTCTTGCTTTGTAGCGATCAAGACTGTCATCCGTGTTATATTTGACAGTAAAGACCCATTTACAACTGACTACAGAAGCTCCTAGAAGAGCATCAACCAAGCTCCATGTATCATGAGATCGCAATGCAGCCATCTCCTCTTCCGTGGCTAACCGCCAGCTGTTGTCTTTCAATGCATCATGATAGTTCCGTGGTATCTCCACGGTAGATAGGGCAATAACGAATCTCTAGAAATCACCAGTGAGGCGATGGAATGAAACCTGTGAAGCAAGTTGATAAGACGCACACGTCCGCTTGGATTTCCTCAAGGCAATAGGTACCTCCAAATCATCAGCAGTGTCCACCTGTACATCATTGTCCTGCGCTTGTGCATTGTCAGTTCCATCATTGTTAATATAACCTGGACATACCTGGGGCGTGGTAGATTAATGATGGCCTCCATGAGCAGGATTCTGATGACAAGTATAAAATTTCGGTAGAGGTGGTACTAGTGGTGGTGGTGGTGGTGGTGACGGTGGCACAACAGAATTAGGTATGTGATCAGACTGACATACAGGACGAGGTGGCACATATATGTCATCATCAGTAGTGGAATGAGTTATGTCACCTGTAGCCGAGAAATACATGACATTTTTCAAAGAAGGTAACATCACCACTGACATAATATCTGTTATTCACAGGATCATAGCACCGATAGCCCTTTTGAGTACGAGAGTACCCCAGAAACACACACTTGACAACCCTAGATGAGAGCTTGTCAATCCCTGGAGTGAGGTGATGGACAAATGCAACTGAATCAAAAACACGAGGAGTTAGTGTGAACAAATCCCTGTCAGCAAAGACAACAGAAAGAGGAATTTTCTCACCCAAGACTGAAGATGGCATACGATTGATCAGATAAACCTGCCATAAGAACAACATCACCCCAAAAAAACAGAGGAGCACAACTATGAATGAGTAAAGTCCGAGCCACATCAAGGAGATGACGATGTTTTCTCTCTGCAACACTGTTTTGTTGAGACGTGTAGGCACAAGTTGTTTGATGAATAATGCCACAAGACAAGAAGAAATGGGACAGAGCACGAGTGTGAAATTCTAATGCATTATCCGTGTGCATAATCTTCACATTAGAAGAAAAAACATCCTGAATTTCATTGATAAGATTTTTTATTACATCTCCCGCTTCAGATTTATTTTTCAATAAAAAGACCCAAGACACTCTAGAGAAATCATCAACGACCACTAGGTAAAATATGTATCCCTGGTGATCAGGTACACGACTCGGACCCCAAATGTCAACATGCAATAACTCAAAAGGGGAGCGACTGCTCCTATACTCAAGACGAGGGAAAGTAGACATGTGATGTTTTCCCAACTGACATGCTTCACACTGGAATGAAGACTTCGGTGAAATCTGGGGGAAGATATGACGCAGCTTTTGAAGAGGAAGATGACCAAAACGCAGATGCCAGGTAAAGGGAGAAGCCAATCCACTGGACTGAGATGAGACACCAACATAGGAGGTGCGAACCAAACGATAAAGACCATCCTGCTCACAGCCACATCCAATCATCCTGCCCGTTAGAATGTCCTGAAAAATAAGAGATGATGGGTCAAATATAGCTCGACAATGCAAACCTTTGTAAGGTGACTAATAGAGAGTAAGTTCATCGAGAAATCTGGAGCATGCAAAACATTCAGCAGGCGGATAAAGGGTGTCAAACTGATTTCCCCCAGCCCAATGATAGGGGAATGAGTCCCATCTGCTATTATGACCGATCTTCCTGGGAAACCTCCTTATAGGATGCAAACTTATCTCTGTCCTGACAGAGATGATGTGCCGCACTGGAGTCCATGATCCATTCCGAAACATCAGAACTGTGACATGATGTAAAGGCATATATGCTACCTGATGTGCTTGTCGTGGCTGAGGTGGTGACAGAGGCTGAAGCTACGATGTCTGAGTGTCCTCCTGGTGAACCAGTAGTGGCAGGAGGCATGATATCCCGTAGTCTGGCGACAAGATCCTCAAACCATTGGTCTGAAGTAGATAGCGGTGTGGACACAGCATGCTCGGCTACACGGGCAGATGCAGGAAAGCCATGCTTAGAATAGCATGTATCTTCCGCATGACCTAGGCGATGACAAAAGGTGCATGGCTGACGGAAGCGGCCACTTCGACCACGAGGTCCACGACCACGAAAAGAGGAGGGGACACCTCTGCCTCAGGAAGCAGCCATCGCTGAAGGAGGTGGCGTAGACGCTGAAGAGGAAACCGAAATTCGACTGAGTCGTCGATACACTTCCTCTACTAGAGGAATAGTAGCATCTTCCAGTATCTGCGAGCGAGCCGCATCATACTCCGGGTCTAGTGCTGCTAGTAAGACCCCACCATTGTAGCATTCCGGAACGTCTTCTGCTGCTCAAGGGTCGCCGTCAATGGAATGACATTGTACAACTTCTCAAACATCCCCCGTAGGGATGTATACAACGAATGCAGCGGTCGGCCATTCTTCTTGACCGTAAAGATGTCATGCTGAAGTTGAAGGATCTTGGTCTCGTTCCTCATCTGCGAGTACGTTGCAGCAAGAATATCCCACACGGCCTTAGTCGTGGGATGATGTAGGACATCATTGACAATCTCCATTGTTAGAGTGTCAGAAAGTCAGACCTTGGCATACGAATCATCAGCCTCCCATGAGGCGTAAATCCCCGTCTTCTCCGCCGGCTCATCTTCGGTAAGAATGTGCTTCTTACCGTTGGACTTCATGAGGCTCATGAACTGCATCGCCCAGAGCTCGTAATTCGTCCCATCCATCTTGACTATTGGCGCTGGACCTTTGAAGGCGCCAATGGAGGGCATATCAACCTTGTTTTCTGACATGGTTACTAGAGACGAAGAACTAGGGTTTGTAGACCAATGAGGAATTGTCTACATAAACATGTGGGGATATGAGTGTATATGTAGACTTATGCACTTATACCCATGAAGAGAAGAGGCGACGCCGAGTTGGGGAAAAGGGGCGGCTTAGGGCCCACGCACGACACCCTTGGTAGGGAGGCGGCGGAAAGGAGAGGCGACGGGGAGGAGGGGGCGGCAGAAAGGAGAGGCGGCGGGGAGGAGAAGGGACGGCTAGGGTTTAGGGTGGTGACTCTGATACCATGTTGTAAGAAATGAAAGAGAGGACTTATTTATTCCAAGGAACCCTAGATTCTCTTATATAGAGGAAGCCAATGGGTAAATTACATAAGATGGAACAACAAAAATAAGCATGACACATAAGTACATAAATGCTAGAAATATCTCTACATACAACATATGCTCCTACTAGTTGTTACATGGCAGATTTATCATAGTGGTATCATGGATTCAGGAGCTTCTCACCATCTATGTGGCGACAGAAGTCAATTGAATGATTTTCGTCCGTCTCAGATTGGACGATCTATTGTGATAGCTGATGGGACATATTCTCCCATTACTGATCAAGGGGAGGTGTAGTTGACTTCTGCGATACGACTTCAGAATGTCCTTTATGCTCCTGAATTTTCAATGAATTTACTTTCAATTAGTCAAATCACTAAAGAGTTACATTGTCGTGTCATATCTGATCCATCTGCTCTTGTGTTTCAGGACATCCTCACGAGCAGAGTGATTGAACTGGCCGTGAGCACGGGGGTCTCTACAGACGGGTGCCTCCGTATGCTGGTGTCTCTTCTTTTCATGCTGGATATGTTTCTCCCTATACATGGCATCTCTGATTTGGTCATCTTCCTTTGCAGAAGATGGTTCATATTCTTCCACAGATTTCTCCTCGCTCCACGTTACAATGCGAGGCTTGCCAGCTTGGGAAACATCATCGATCTTCTTTCCGGAGTCGTCAGGGTCCTAGTAGTCATGGTCTGTTTGAGTTGCTCCATTTTGACATTTGGGGTCCTAGTCGTGTCCCTGATCTCCAAGGACATAGATTTTAGCTGGTTGATGTGGATGAGTTCTCTAGATTGTCTTGGGTTTTCCTTATTAAGAATAAGTCTGATGTTGGTCATGTTACTCATTCTTTTATTAATGAAATAAAGAATTTTTTTCTGCTAGAGTCAAGTACATACGGTCTGATAATGCTCTAGAATTTTGCAGTACTCAACTCTCTAAATTCCTTAAGTCTCATGGGGTCGTGCACTAGACGTCTTGTGCATATACCTCCCAACAAAATGGAGTGGCTGAAAGGAAACATCGCCATCTGTTGGATGTTACAAGAACCCTCTTGATCCAGAGCCGTGCTCCTCACTCCTATTGGGGAGAAGCGGTTCTAACTGCTTGTTATCTAGTAAACCGTATGCCTTCGTCGGTGTTAGGGGAGAAGATCCCGTTCTTGACTGTGTTTCCCGAGACGGATCTCTTCTCTCTTACGTCACGTGTCTTTGGTTCAGTTGCGTTTGTTCATCACTTCTCTCATGGTCTGGACAAGCTCTCTCCCAGAGCCGTCAAATGTGTGTTTGTGGGGTATTCCAAAACCCAAAAAGGATATTGTTGCTTTGATCCAGTTCGACAACGGTACTATGTAAGTGTTGACGTCACCTTCTTTGAGTCCATTATGTATTTTTCTCCTACAGGTGACAAACTTACTCCTTCTGAGGATGGAGAAGATATCTATATGCCTCCTTCGTCTGTACCATGCTCTACTCCATCAACACCACAACGACCTTCATCATCATCACCACCACCACCACCATCTACTACTTTCTATCCTCAGGTCTACCAACGACGGCTCCCTGCTCATGTGCCTCCTCAATCATCCAGCACGCCCAAGGTATGTATTGAACATTTGAGTTCTTATGGCACGGGTGATTTGCATGCGGAGACTGAGGTACATGGCACGGAGGATATCTCTACTCCACCAGTTGATGATCTTGATATCCCTATTGCACTCCAGCGGCAGAAGCGTGCACGGACTATGAATTCTAAATATAGGCTGGAGTTTGGTTCTCAGGCGTCCTTAGAACGTTATCCAAGGACTTTTAGCAGTTTGTGGTGGGGATGTCGGCTGTAGAGATTCCACGGTCCTATCAGGAGGCAATGTAGAGCAGTTAGTGGCGGCCAGCTATGGAGGAGGAGATGGCGGCGTTGCAGTTGTGAAGTACGCGGAGTGTCGTCCGTCTTCCTCCTGGTGCATCAGTTGTGGGCAGCAAGTGGATTTTTACTGTAAAGTATAGGGCTGATGGTACGGTTGACCGATACAAGGCCAGATTGGTTGCTCAAGGGTTCACCCAGACATATGGGGTGGACTATCAAGGCACGTTTTCCCCAGTGGCGCGTCACTCTACATTACGGATTCTTCTTACTGTTGTTGTGGTGCGTGATATGCCCCTTTTTCAGTTGGATGTCAAGAATGCCTTCTTGTATGGTGATTTGCAAGAAGAGGTCTATATGCAACAACCATCTGGGTGTGCTGCTGAGGGGGAGTCTAGTATGGTGTGCCGCCTTCATAAGGCCATATATGGCCTGAAGCAGAGTCTGTCGGCTTGGTTTCAGAAGCTCTCGAAATTGATTGAACGAAAGGGATTTGTCAGATCTGCAGCAAATCATACTCTCTTTGTAACGAGAGACCAGCGAAGTATTGTGATTATCTTGATTTATGTTGATGACATTGTTATCACCGTCAGTGATGAAGAGAGCATTCAAGCAGCTAAGGATTTTCTTGGCCAGCAGTTTGTTACTAAGGACCTGGGTACGCTTCGTTATTTTTTTGGATTGGAATATGCACGAAATCAACTCAGTTATGGCCGGTCCCAAGCCGGGTAAATGAGGAGGGTTGCGTTAGGTAGCCGACAACTAATGTAAAACAGTTAGAGACAATTTCCTAAATAGTACTTTTTTTCTAAAAAAAATACTATTTAAGAAGTTGTCTCATGACAATCGGGTCTTTTTCAACATGGATTTAAGCAAACATACAGATTTCGTTGGGGCGTTCCCTACTTGCGACGCGGTGATGACACAAAGGAAGTATGTTACTAATCTGTTGTCTGAGACAAGTATGACAGGATGTAGACCAGCTAATACTCCTATGGATCCTAATGTGAAGCTGTATGATGATGAGTCTGAGGAGGTGGACAAGAGACGATACAGAGAGCTAGTGGGAAAATTATTGTATGTTATTATTACACAGCCTAATATATCATTTGTTGTGAGTAAAGTAAGTCAGTTCATGAAGCAACCCAGGCAGGCTCACATGAATGTTGTTTTTATGATCCTGAGATATCTGAAGTCATCTCCAGGGGTTGATCTTCGGTTTAGAAGAGATACGTCTCTTTCTGTTACAGGGTGTGCAGATGCAGACTATGTCGGGTGTCCTAATGATAAAAAGTCTACTTCAAGCTTTATTGTATTTGTTGGCAGCTCACCAGTAGCTTGGAAGAGTAAGAAACAAATTGCCGTTGCTTGATCCAATGCAGAATAAGAATATAGGGCAATGGCCCAAGGTAGTACTGAGATGATGTGGGTTAAATCTGTCTTGATTGATTTAACTATTGAAGTACATCTTCCTATGCATCTTAAATATGATAACCAGGCAGCTTTGTTTATATCTAATAATCCAGCCTTCCATGAAAGGACAAAGCATATTGAAGTGGATTGTCACTATACTCGTGATTTGATCCAAAAGGGGCTCATCTCGAGATCTTATGTATCATCAGGAGATCAAATTGCAGACATGTTTACAAAGGCTCTTGCTAGAGGTCCATTTCATCATTGTTGTTCCAAGTTGAGCATGATAGATATATATGCTCCAGCTTGAGGGGGAGGGGGGTGTTAGAATAGTTATGTTATGTATTTCTATCGCCTCTTTCATGTATTTACCCATAGAACTTTTCTCCTATATAACAGAGCTCTAGGCTTAGATGGAATTTATCTCTTTTCATTCTCTCCAACAATAACCATACTTGCAGTAGCAAAATTATGTCACAGCACAATTTCCATTGGATTAAAGCAGTCTATACCCCAATGAAAGACAACATTAAATGTAACGGGAGAAAGCATCACTTAACATGCCCATGATGACTCACCAGTACAATACCCATCTTTGTATAACTAAATCAGTACACGTCCACTAATAATTTCTGAGGCAGACAAGACGGTTCGACACAACCAAATGGATATTTTATTATCTTCAAAAATATCTAAATTTTATTCTGAAGGTCCTGAACAGAGTTATGAGAAGCCAATAATATCTGCTCATATCCATCGTTAGCTCCTTTATTATCTTTTTCAACCATCAACATAAGTACTTATTCCATCTTCATTAATCTTTTATTTATCTACATTCAGATCATTAGGTATCTGTTCAACATTGTTCTTTTTAACACAAAACACAAGTACCCAACAGTTTATTCTGCATGCTGTAGGATGAACTAAGAACTGTACATTTAAACTTAAAATACCAGTCCAAACACAATCTACGCTCCTCGGACTCGTCATTATGGATTCCACTACGAAATGAAATACCGAATTTAAAATAATGCGATAAGGATGAATAAGAAGAAGAAGGTAAGAACAAGAGATAGTATGAACAAAGAGCAGAAAAAAACCAAAAACGTATAGATATATGAGTCGACAGTATGATCAAAATCCACATACAGATATCAGAAAACAAGCAATAGTTATTTCCACGTTTTTCCCTCAAACATAGTGGGAAAGCCCTAGAACAGATCAAAAAGTAAAGCTTTGACGAGAAAGAAAGCAAAACGGAGTTTACCTCTGGATTCGAGCTCAGAAGTGTTCTAGTGCCTTCGTTTAGGGTTTCGAACAGAGGAGGCCATGGTGGTGCTTCTCCAGAAAGGAAGTTGCTTTTTGGGGATAGAGGAGGCACGGCGGAAGAAGGGAAGAAGGTGAGCAGGTTACGCCGCGGGTTGCAGCTGGTGGAGAAGAGGGCTGAGGGGTTGGCGACTCGACTTAGGCACAGTCAAGGACTCCAGACTAGATTAAGGGTATGTTTGGTTATTGGGTTACTCCCTGCATTCTTGGTTGGAATTCCATCACAAATCGATGTGACATCACATCACATTTCTTATTTCAACCCTCTCCAACCCTCATAACTATCCAAACAGCTATTATTCACATGAGGTTATCCCAACCACCCCATCTTAGTAACCAAACAGACCCTAAGGGACCATTTGGTTACCAGGTTACCTTGAGGTAACCCAGTTTACTCCCCCCCCCCTCCATTCCCGGGTTGGAAATCCATCATAAATCAATGTGACATCACATCACATTCCTTATTTCAACCCTCATTACCATCCAAACGACTACTATTCACAGGAGGTTACTACAACCCACCCCATCTCAATAACCAAATAGACCCTAAGGGTTTAGTCGCAGAGGGGTGCGAGGGTTAGGAACAAAGGACTAGTCGCATGGTTATAGTTGCACGATGGGCCCAGGGTTGTGATTTTTGTGAAGGTCGGGATGGACCATAATCGGGCAGTGGCCCACGGGTATCATAGCAGGACGAGCTCCAGGCCTAGTACGTACATGCTTAAGGAAGTCCAAGCCCGGCCCAATATCTGAAATGGGTTGTATTTAAGGCACATGCCCGCCCATTAGAAGATCCGGATAAGTCCTAGGCACAGGCCGAGCATCGAATTGGATCGGGTCGGCCCTGCCCAATGCTCAATCTACCTGATGGAGAACCAATAGAGGGATGGGGATGACGTCATCTCTACTACACCGTCCAACATTGCATGTATCGTTTGCACATGTTGGAGATGCTTCAAGATCAGTGCTAGCACCTTCTTTGCAGTTGTTGAGAAAAATAATAAGTTGCTTATTCATGAGATCCTGGAGTTCTCTTATATAGATGATATACCAATTGGGAAATTACATTAAGAAGATAGAGAAAATAGATAATACATACGAAATACCGAAATAATAAATATCTCAACAGCATCGTCATTACCATTTTGGGCTCGTGATCGAGTCTCGAGTTCATTTTTTTAGGCCAAAAAAGGGGGAACACGCATTGGTGTCCACCCCAATGTATTACTTCATTTGTTTAAAAAAATACAAACGGATTACAAAAGCCAAGAATCAAGAAAACGTTTGTACGGTAAGCACATATTCTCACAGTAGAAACGGTGACCAGAGAAAAGGACATCATTACGCGCTAACCAGATGGCCCATAACATAGCCGCCAGGGCCAGGCTCTCAGCTCTCTGTTTATTACGAGCACCATAAAAAGAAGACCAGAAGGAGTCGAAGTTGCGGGTGCAGATCCAATCCAATCCCACCTCACACCAGACCACTGAAGAGGCACGACAACGGAAGAAGTGGTGCTCCAGCGTTTCAATTTCTCTATCACACATGAGACATATATCGGAAGCCACCTGAAAAAGCTTGACGCGGCGGTCACGAGTCAGCACCCGTTTCCGTCTAAAAAGCCAGAGGAAGAAACCAATCCTTTCAGGGAGACAGAGTGACTAGATGAAACCACAATCCCGAATCAGAATATCCGACAACGCGGGTGGAGTTCTGCAGATGGCACCATAAGCCTTCGAACCGAGAATGGCGCTATCTTCCAAGCCCAATGATCCACCCCAGAAAAGGGTCTGCTCTGTTGACCAATAGAGTCCAATAGATGAAGTAGTTCCTCCAATCTCTGATGTGAGAGAGGTGATCTGAAAATCGGCATCCAATTCCCATTGTCCCAGCACTCCATAACCCTAGCGCCAGAGTCAACAGCTAAAACAGATAGTCTAGGAAAGCGGCAAGCCAAGGGGCTGCCCCCTGTCCAATCATCTGTCCAAAACCCAAAGTTTGCCCCATACCCAAAAATCGGTCTAAACGACTCCTAAAAGCAAGGCATAACCTTCATAATCCCCTCCCAGAAAGGCGAAAGATTCGGCTCTTGCCTTAATGATCCAGGCCCTTCCATAGAAGTACCATAGAGATGTCGCAGTAGATTACAACACATACCCATATCCTCACCCCAAATTCTGCTTACCCATTTGAGTAAAGGAGCCTCATTGAAAGATTCCAAGCTTTTAATCCCAAGCCCACCATGTTTCTTTGGTTGAATGATGGTTTCCCAGTCCACCAGATGTAAGCCATGCCCATCTTGACCCGCCTTGCTCCACAAGAATTTGCGCATAACTTTCTCTAAACATCGTCTGATGCTTACCAATAGCAGGCGGGAAGAGAAAAAACACTGGAATCGCAGAGAGAACCGCCTTTATCAGAACCAACCGGCCACCTCGTGACAACAAAGAAGCCCTCCAGCCCATTAGCTTCTTCTCCACCTTCTCTACCACCGGGAACCAATCCGAAATCTTAACTCTGTCATATGTTAAAGGTAGCCCAAGATATCGGATCGAAAGGGAACCACACACTGCGCCCAGCTCTCTACTACAGTCTTGCGCCTCCTCATCCGATAAACCAAAGGGAATAAGCGTAGATTTATTAAGATTCAGCTTCAGTCCGAACATTTCCCCCAAAAAGCTCTAGAGTGATGGCCATGCCACTCGCCTCACTCTTACCACCTTTAATGAAAAAGATCGTTTCGACTGCATATTGGAGCAGAGGAACAACCAGGTCACCACAGGTGTACCCTGAAACAATACCACCCCTTTATACCCCATCAACCATGCATGCGAGAACATTCGCAGCAATAACAAAAAGTAAGGGGCCAAGGGGGCACCCCTGTCTGACCCCACGCAGCGGCTGAAAAAACCCCCCCTCTGATCTCCTGTTAACCAACATCAAGAAAGATGCTGTGGTGACACATGTCTTCATCCACGAAATCCAAACAATCGGAAACCCCTTCTCGTGAAGGGATGCCCATAAGAAATGCCAGTCCAGAGTGTCATACGCCTTAGCGAAATCCACCTTCCAATGAAAAGCCTTCTTGCCGCTTCCTTTCTATTCTGATATAATCTCAGAAGCCGTCACCAGACTGTCCCCAATCTAACGCCCAGGAATAAAAGCGAATGAAAAGGTGAAATGATATGATCAATAACTCTACTAAGGCAGGTCGCGAAAATCCTAGCTACAATAAGATATATTCCATTGGAGAGGGAAATCGGTATGTAGTCCTCAACCCTTTCCGACGACTCTGTCTTCGGAAGAAGGAAGATCAGAGCCCTGTTCAGCTTCTCAAAGCCCGCACTCCCCAGAAAAAATTCCTCCACCACCTCCAGGACCTCAGCTCCCACCACATTCCAGAATTCCTTATAAAATATCAAAGGAAACCATTTGGACCCGGTGCACCATCATCATTCAAATTCCAAACAGCTGCCTTGACCTCCTCCATGGTGACCTGTAATGTTAAATTTGATGTGTGCACCTCCGAAATACAATTAGCCCCACAGTCACTCCAATGCCACGATCTCGAAGGATCCTTTCTAGAACAGGCATGAAACTGATTCGCAATCGTAGAACCCAGTTCTCTGTCCCCCTCAATTCTGTTTCCATCGATGATCATATGACGAAAGGTGTTGTCCCTTCGTCTGCCACTGGCTATTCTGTGGAAGAAAACTGTATTCGCATCCCCCTCCTTCAACCACTTGAGTCGAGGCCTCTGCTTCCATTCCATCACCTGCTTCCTGTCCTCTTCTAAAATTATTCTATATGCATTCATTCTATGCCCAAGTTCATCAGTGTCCAGCAGCCTGTCATCCTCAATTCTATCTAATCTCTGCACTTCTGGTTCCACAACCACCCTCTGAGCCTTTCAGGCCTCCCTCACTTCCTTTTTAAACGCACGCAATCTCTGCTGCAAGCTGTTGAGCTTCTCAAAAAGTCTCATTGTCGCCGATCCAGACGGGGAAAGGGATCCCCAGTACGTAGTCACCAATTCTTTGAAAGAGTCCTCTAATAGCCAGGCATGTTCAAATCTGAAGAAACCCCGTGTCGGAGTTTGGTTGCCTGTGTCCCAAATCAAAGGCGTATGGTCAGATCGGGTGCGGGGCCTACCAGAAACGAGCGAAAACGGGAACAGTGCCAGCATCTCAGAAGAGGCAAGAAAACGATCAATGCGAGATCGAGAGCCCGTGCTCCGCCAGGTAAATTTGACATCTGTAGCATCAAGGACCTCAATTTCAAGGTCATTAATAAAATCGCCAAAATCGAAGGATCCCGGGTCATGTCCTCCCCGAAGCAGCGGACGATCAAAGGAAAATAAAGTTACATTGAAATCTCCCCCAACAAGCCATGCGTAGCCTGGAAAAGCACTTTTAACCGCACGAATCTCCACCCACATCTCATTCCGAATAGTTGGTTGGCAAGGGTCATAGACACATGAGATCACAAATAAAGCCAAAGTGGAAGCACATTACAGAATGATAGACAGCATGTGTGATCCAATCATCTCTGCTTTAAACAGAAAATTTGGGCTTTTCCAAGCCACAATTAAGCCTCAAGAACTTCCCAAGGCATTAAACGCCTGATAGTTGAAAAAGGAGCTTTCCCCAAAAGACCTCCACAAGGTCGAATCACACGAGTTCAGCTTAGTCCCTGTAGAAGTATGATATCGCATCCCCATTCCGAGAACCGCTCTCCCAAAGATCTTTTTTCAGGGTCACCCAGACCTCTCACATTCCAGGATAAAACCTTCAATTGGGAACAATTTGCGCCCACCCGGTGAACACCACTCCTACCAGCCTAGCCACCTCACTCTTTTGTTTAGAGGTCGTCTAGACCATGCGACTCTGCAGTTTGTGCTTTCTTCTTCGTATGTATCTCTTGGTACCTCCTTTTACCCTTTTCTCACAGGAAAAACTCCCACTATCGAGCTTGTCTTCCCCCATTTGAGAAGCCCAGGCAGCAGAATGCAAGGTCGAATCTCCAATTAAAAGAGCAACCTGCTCCACTGCAAGTGCGCCGAAATCAAATATGGAACAGTTGGAGCTATCGACCAGAAGGGGTCTGAGGAGTTTAATACGGCCCCTTCCCCACAGGACAGAGTCCTCCCTGATGCAGCAGAACATTTCTCTTGGAAGCAGATGATCACAGGGCTGGGACGGATCCCAGCGACGATCCATCAGCCATGACCTTCTTCACTATGCCAATCTCGGTGAGAACCGAACGAAGAGCCTCTACATTTCTGGAGAGGAAAGGGACCCCCCTTAGGTGAGCCATCCTCAAGGCAAGCACGATCTCACCCCCATCATAATAGCGGGTGGTGCCATATGACATCGTTTTTCCCCTGCGGATTGAGCAATCTATCCTCCTGTTCTTCAGAGAGGCCCCAAGCACAGCATTTCCCATCTTCCAGTTGTACCACATTGCCTACATACTCTTTTCCGAACAGAAGGGAGACACCAGCCCAGATTTCTTTAAACGAGATTGAATTCTTCACCCAAGAGCCAATCAACAATATCGTCCTCTGCTCCTTTCCCACATCTTGCTCCTTCTCCCATCCTCCCACAACAATCTCTGTAAAGAAGACGGCTGGTCTCACCCAAGCTGTGGCCGTCTGCCTAGGCTCTCTATCAGGCGAAACTTCCACCTCATTTGAAATCGATCGATTCGATGCCAAACCCATCGAGGGGCAACCATCCCTACGATGGCTGATCTGCCCACATCCAAAGCATCGCACTAGTCTCCCACATGATGACGTTGTGTGACCCCTTGCTCCACATCTAAAGTAACGACGTCCAGCCTTCCGATGCAAGACCGTCATCCAACCCTCCTCCATCCCACCACGGTGGGATAAGCAATCATCCTTCTTCCTCTCCTGCAAGGTGGAAATCATTTCTCCAACGCGGCGCCAAATGCGTAGCCCTACCTCTATAGCCTCTCGGTGGTGGTGCTCCCCCCCTTCTCTGATGGTGGCGCTCCCCTCTTCTCCATCCCTACAGTGGTGAGTCTCGAGTTCTTGAGTTACACTATCTAACCAAGCCTCAAGTTCTCACATTGTGCCCTCTATGATCTCACTTGCAGTCACACAATGGATCATCTGAATTGCAACAACCTTTGATACCTTCCCTGATTGGTGTCCTTGTCAATACCTTAGATCGTTGCCTTCAATTCCCTTTCTTAGGTGCCTCTCATGAAGCATCACAAGGTTGCCCTCTATCATCCTCCTCATGCAATGCCTATATATAGTACGAGTTCTCACAACCTTACTACCCAATCGTGGTTTCGTGGCTTACTATCTCAACCATTTGTGGTGGTTGCAAGTCCATCTCTTTATATCTTATCTAACATGCACCTCCTTGCCCAAACCCCGACTAGATTGTCAACTCACGATCAATATACGAACAGATTTTATCATATGCATATCCCCGCAACCTCCAAACAAAAGAACCTTGAGGAACTAAGATAAAAAATATAGTCAAGATAAAGTTGAACCTTAAAGATGAACCTACAACTGACTTACTCTAATACCACATGGGGAAAATACGATATGCAGAATCAAATAGTAAGAAGAAAATATGGTACGTCGAACCCTACTCCAAAAGAGTAGGATGAAACCACAAGACAAAAGATATGACAAGGTAGGTATTGCATTATACTTTCTTATTCTTAATGAATACATCATGAGTGTGACTCTTTATATAGGCGCACTAACACAACCAAGTTTCACAACTAAGCAATAGGGGATGCTAGAACAGGGAGAAATAAAATAGTCAAAGGAGGGAGAATTATAAGAAAGAGGAAAAATGAAAAAGATAAAATATACATAAGAAGGAAAAATTAATTTTGTAATTGTACCTGTATTTGCTTCTCCATGCAACTTGGTCAGGTATTTACATGATTGTAGATAAGTGGAGAAAAGAGATGTCTTAGACTAAAGCTTGTATTACATTTGATTGATTACGTGTGAGATTCGTATTTGTTTCTTGTCGAAAAGAATTATTGGACTCCTTCATTCACTCCCCAATACAACATACTTTCTCTAAAATTCCTATGTAACAAACTTTTTTCCCAAACCTGTATATGAGAGGAAGAGACTCATTGTGCACACTTCTTCGATTTGAGGATTGTTAATTTCCTGAGGCACCCAATCTTATTAAATAGAGGGACTATTAGGAAATCTTACCCTTTCAGTCGATTGCAGAATATGCCGACTACATGAGAAAATATTGTTCTAAAATAACATTTTTTGTTGATAGCAGCAGCATGGCCCACTTGGAAAGGAGGGCAATGTTTCAACTCAAAGTTTTTCACCACGGCCACCAACCACCATAGATGTACAAACATCACTCCATCTGACTAAGGATAATCTTCATCAACTCTACTGAACCTCGCCAAAAGTTTCTTATCCACAAACTGTTCGTGTGTTGTGCAATACCTTATGCAGGGCAAAATGGATCAGCAATACACATGCATGGCCATTGGAACCAATCACGGAAGGATCAATATGGCACCTCTACAAAGCACCTTTGAAACCCATCCATCTAACCATTCCTCCATCTTCTCCAACAGGGTTCTCAAAAGTAGTCAATGAAAGTAACCCCAAATAAGTAATGGGCATGTTTCTTATTGGAGTTGGAAAAATCACTGACCATGTCAAGGTGAAAGCATCATTCATCCAAACTAAATAGGATAAAGAATGACTTCTTCAGATTTACACTCGTACTCGAATCCAAGCTAGCAAAAGTCGAATTTGTGTGTGTGTGTGTGTGTGTGTGTGTGTGTGTGTGTGTGTGTGTGTGTGTGTGTGTGTGTGTGTGTGTGTGTGCGCGGGTTGAGGGGTCAGGGGTGTGGCTTGTTCCAAACAGGTCTGATCGAGTTGGGCCAACTCTCAGGCCGAAATTTTATAGGCAATTTACGGTTCTCTTACCTGATTTTGTGAAAGTGAACTAATAGTAAGATGCCTAATATTTGATTGCAATTTTAATTGTTACTTTTATTTCATAATGGTAGGCATTGAAAAAGTCTAATTCTATAATGAATATATAAAAATACGCGAGTAAAAATGAATTTTTATATTTAAAATATTAAAAAATACAAAACCAACTATATCCTCTTAGCCATCTGACTACAGATTGATCCTTGTTTGGGGACATTTCACAGTGAATATTGACTACTGACTTTCACAAACTTGCGTAAAGCCTCACCAAGCATGTCCACAAGAGTTCTTACTACCCTCGCTTCATCATGGTTTCCCTCATTGAAGAAAATTATATCATTCAAATAAATGGAAAGGGGGAGGGTGGGGGTCATGTCGTTGCCTTGAAATCCTAGGAAGACAATCAACAAACGTTCTGACACACCAAATACCCGTAAATAAAGCATTAACCACAAGAACAACTAGCAAATGAGCTATTAGAAACCCATGACAAACACCATATTGCATCTGGATCCATTTATCAATTGGTCATCCATTCACATGAGTCCAGAAAGAGGGGCATGCCAATGACACAATGCTTCATCCAAGTAGTTCAAACATAAAAAATCAAGCATACATTAAGCCGTCCCGATGAGACCAGCATAACATGTTAGCAACCTTGGAAAATTAATCTTCCACAAGAATCCAAGGTTCTCGATCTCTCATGCAAAGCAATCACCTCTAAGTCTGCCTCATGATTCTTATATATAATTGCCCTCTAATGAAAACACTCTTCACAAGAGATCACCTTGACAACATCCTAAAAAAGATAGTTAATTAGCCAATAATAAGAAACAATGAGATAAAGTGAGTTTGCTAGAGCCAATGTCATGAAATCCTCAATTAGATTTTGCCGTCACAATCTTTGGAAGCAGAAAAAAGAAGCCATGGGCCTTATCAAACTCATAGCCAGCTACGAACTCCCACACTGTCACCACCACTTCCTCCACCAGAAACTACAAAAGTCTTCATAGAGAAACATCGAAAATCCATCATAACCCGAGAATCTCTCCCATTTGAGAGATTTTTAATCAGCAAGGAATTATGCAGTGGTAACATCTCTCATAAGAGGTTTCACAATTGATGGATGTAACCTCGTAAAAATATGTCGCTCCTTCTCTAAGCCCATGGAAGGCTATTTGCTAGTAAAACACTTGAAGCGCCCAACTAAAGCAATCCCAACAAACAACATACAAGTTTTTTATTTAAGCCCTGAGAATGACCCAAGAGAGATCTAAATGGAGGCAAAGAATCCATGTAGCCGGCCCTACTTTAATGTGGGAAAAGGCTTTGTTATTGTCGTTGTTATCCTATTCTGGTTGCATGTTTGTAGGTTAAAGAATTGAGTGTTTCAATCACTTTTAGCCAAATTTGTCTCAAATGTTGCCTCAAATCAATCAAGCTTAATGTCCTCCTCCCTGAGGATTGATTATATAATATATACTAGCCTAATATGATGATATATCGATAATAAGAGGGAGACCATTCCTGAGGCGATCAAATTTGGCAATCTCCTCAAGAATGAATTTCATGTGTTAGTCTCTTTCCTATTTTAAATCTTCGGGACCTCAACCTTGCAACCAAAATACACACGGCAAAGGAATCCTATAAACACTAAATTAATGCTCAACAACCATCTCATAAAATTGATGCTCCAATAGCTTGCACTTCTACAATTTTGATAGGTGTCATTCGATGTTCAGTCACCTTCGCTCCAAATTAGGGGTACGTGATCATGCACATGTGTCGGCATTGACTTCACCATGGCAATTGTTACAGGGTCAAAATCATCAAATCTTTTTATGATGATCTAACTTGTGCAACATTAGTTCCTCGTAAACTAACCAGCATTTCTTTTAAGTAGAAGGCCATAAACATGCTCCAACTCTTCTCATACTCTTGTTTGCTTACATCTTGATGCTCCAACAGCTTGTTGATGTAGCTTTGCCAATTCCAATATGTTGGGAAAAGATCAATCGTTGTTTATTCTATTAACCCTAGGCTCTCTTATATAGGAGAGTAGCATATGGGTAAATTACATAAGGCATACATAAGTAAAGGAAATTAAGAGACAGTACAAGAAACATGAAATAAATAACGCAATATAAATATATCTCTACACTCCCCCTCAAGATGGAGCATAGATGTCGATCATGCTCAGCTTGTACGAGAACTTCTGAAAGGGTCCTCTGAGTAGGGCCTTGGTGAAGATATATGCAGTTTAAGAGTTAAATTCAAGCTTTAAACGGAAGAGCTTTATTTTTTTATTCTTTCTTTATTTTAATATGTGTGTTTGTGTGTGTGTTTTGATTAGTAGTTATTATATGTGTCGTCTCATTCTTATTGACAATGTGATTATCATGGCTTTTGCTTCTAATTTAGCATACAGTTCTGACTCTAGGCAATACGTTGCTCTCTATATCAATGTGTAATGATTATGATAATAATGTTCCTGCAAAACTTTTATTTACAATTCTGTTTTACAAATAAATATGTATTCCTATTTTATTTATTGAATTATGAATACTAAAAACATTAGTTTTGGGGAGAAAAGTCCAGTTTAAAATTTTCGACGATTTCACCAAAATTCGCCAAAATTTCTCTTTCCAAGCATTGGCGAAGCCGAAATGAAATCGAAATCCCGAATTCAAGGCTTTGCTTTCTTATGGCTTCTTTCTACTACAAGGAGTATGTACGGTTGTGTGAGTGATGGGTTGTTGGCAACCTTCAAAATTGTGATTGTAAGTATTTGCCTACTATATCAGGTTGAATATAGATTGTGCTTGTGAATGTTGTACAGTTTCTTGATATTAGTCGATTTGTTTGTGTCTTGTATAGCATATATTTTATGATCACAATCTATATAATGCATCTATTAGACATACATGTTATAAAGATTTGTGCTTGTGAGTGTATGTGGGTGCCTTATTTTATTCCTAAAAGTAAATATTTTCTATATTGAAAGTATTTTGGTTAGATACAATTTCTATGCTATCATTTCAATCTTTAATTTCTTACATAAGATATCATTTTGCTAGTACTCTTTGTTGGCTTATGTTTTTCTCTGTTATTATGGTACGCGACACCATTCTCTTCATATTCAAGAGGTGAACATGATGGTTTCTAACTTCAGTTCCAAATTTGATTTTGATTTTGAATTTGAGCCACATTTTGAGCTAAGTCAAAAGCTTATGAAGTTTTATATAAAAATCTCGACTCTAAGGAGGGCCGGAAGGATATATTCAGGTTGGCCAAAGTAAGAGAAAGAAAGACCAAAGACCTTTCTCAAGTGAGAAGCATTAAGGACGAGGAAGGTCACGTGCTTGTTACTCAAAAGGATATAGAGACTAGATGGGAGCAGTACTTCCATAAACTTTTCATTGGGAAAGGAAGTAGAGAGATCACTTTGGGTGATCTAGCTAGTAGTAAAAGTTACTTGAATCGTGCAAGCTATAGACGGATACAAAGAAAGGAAGTAGAGGAAGCTTTAAAGGTTATGAGACTTGGGAAAGGTGTAGGATCGGATGACATCCCTGTAGAGTATAAAGAGTTTTAGGTGAGCGCGATTTGACTTGGCTTATGAATCTATTCAATGTTATTTGGCGAAGCAAGAAAATGCCTGAAGATTGGAGGAGGAGTATCGTGGTGCCTTTTTATAAGAATAAAGGAGACATTCAAAATTGTTCTAATTATAGAGGTATCAAGCCGATGAGTCACACTATGAAAATTTGAGAATGTGTGATCGAAAGAAGGTTGAGGCAAGTTTCCAACGTAAAAGAAAACCAATTCGGATTCATGCCAGGTCGCTCAACTATTGAAGCCATCCATTTGCTGAGGAGAACAATGGAGGATTATAGAGCTAAAAGGAAGAACCTCCATATGATCTTTATTGATTTGGAGAAGGCTTATGATTCTGTCCCACGAGAGATATTGTGGAGAGTTTTGGAGAAGAGACAAGTACATGTTCTATACATTAACCTCATAAAGGACATGTATGATAGGGCTTTATCTTGTGTAAGGATCCCGTCTGGGAAGACTGGCTATTTTGACATCAACATTGGTTTACATCAAGGTTCAGCTTTGAGCCCATTTCTTTTTACTTTGATTATGGACGAGTTGACAAGTCACATTCAGGATGAGTTACCTTGCTATATGTTATTTACTGATGATATTGTGTTGATTGACGAGACTAGAGATGGAGTAAATGAAAAGCTTGAGGTATGAAGACATGAGTTGGAGAGTAAAGAGGATTTTGTATAAGTAGGGTTAAGACGGAATATATGGAGTGCACCTTTGATGGAAGCAATGGTGAAGGAATCGAGGTGAAGATTGGTGATGATAACATCCGGAAGAGAGATTATGTTAGATATATGGGATCTATTTTGCAACATGATGGGAAAATTGATGGAGATGTTACTAATTAAATAAATGCATGGTGGCTAAAGTGGAGAGAAGCCTCTGTTGCTCTTTGTGATAAGAAAAATCCTTTAAAAATTAAAGAAATTTTTTACAAAGCAATTGTGAGACCTGTTATGCTCTATGGATCTGAATGTTGGCATGTGAACCATAGACATGTGCAGAGAATGGTTGTAGCAGAAATGAAAATGCTAAGGTGGATGGGTGGACACACACGTAAAGATCGGATTCAGAATGATGCAATCAGAAAGAAAGTTGGTGTAGCTCCGATCGAGGATAAGATGCGAGAAAACCGCTTAAGATGGTTTGGCCATTTGCAAAGAAGATCAGGTGATGCACCAGTTAGGAGATGCGAGTGTTGAAATGTTGAGACGGCTAAGAGAGGGCGAGGACGGCCCAAGAAGTGTTGGAAAGAAACCATATGAAGGGATCTTAGTTTTATGGATATAAGCTCGGGATTGACCCAAGATAGATCTGAATGAAGGCGAAAAATCCATGTAGCCAACCCTACTTAATTGTGGGAAAAGGCTTTGTTGTTGTTGTTTGAGGAGACTTTTTCAGGCTCCATTCTCCAGTGACCGTGGACTCCGACGAGGATTGCACAACCACGGCTCCTTTTCAGTTAGGCCCTTTTCAGAGATATAGCAGTTGTCCACATTATTGTGACGGGCCAGAGTACTCCGACGAGGAGACTCATTTCTAGTTGCAGCAACTCTGACAGGCGCAGTTCAGAGCGCATGCTCTCCGACGAGGAGATTCAGCAGACTCACAATCCAGCCCGATCGTCCTCCTCACCTGCACGACATGAGAAGCAACGTCCTCGACAGCAGCAGTTGTGCGTGTTGGGTTGATATTGTCCGTAGTGTCATGTAGCGTTGAGTTGAGTTTCTTTCTGTTTGTCCAAGCTGAGCATTGCATGCTCCAGCTTGAGGGGGAGTGTTGGAGTATTGGTTATGTGCGCCTATTGAGTTGTAGCAGGGTAAATGGATCCTGGAGAAGATCCATTTACCTCACCAAGTTGTTTAGTCCCACATCGTCTAGTGGTGGGACTTGGAGGCTCTGGAGAGGCTATATAAGGAGCCCCAGACCTCCTGTATCCATTGAGAAAAAAATATGCATAGCATGCCCCGTTGAGAGCTTTTCCCGTGGTTTCATCCCGCTCCTCACGGAGTAGGGTTCCACGTTAAATCTCGCGTTCTTATTATTCTTTATCTTTTTCCATGTTCGCTTCCGCAAGTTTATTTCTTAACAGTTACTATTGGAGAGATTGAATAGAAATTTAATGTAACATATCATGTTAATGTCTTACTATTAGCAAAAACAGTGTGTTTCTATCTAATTTATTGGGTTAAAGAATATTAGAAGTCTTAATTTTAGAAGAAAAATGAGTTTTCAAGTAATCTCTACAATTTCCGGCCATTTCACCGAAATTGCACTGAAATTCCATCGAATTTCTCTTTCCAGGCTTACCGAAATGAAACTGAAATCCGACATTTAAGGCCTTGCTTGCATTCCATGACAGATGCATATGTAGGAAATGTAACAATGCTCCACGTGTCATGTGACTGTAACATGACCGCCTCCTTTTACCATGGCAAGACGCCACTGGCTATCCTGTATCGCCTCATAATATGTCAGTGGTATCTCCACAGCTAATAACCCCAGAACAAATCTCCTGAAATCCTTTGATAGTCGCCCCAAAGAGACATGGGCTACAAGAGGATAAGCAGCACAAGTACATATCTGATTTCGCATAGGTATAAGCACATCAAGATCACATGTCTCATCTTCAACCTATAAACTACCCTCCTGAGAGGATACCTACTAATCCTGTAAAGTATCATGCTGCATGGATAAATCACTAGTGCCATCAATAGCAATAATGTACTCAGTACATACCTGGGGCATGCTAAATAATGGGAAAGGCCCATTAGTAGAGGGACTTCGGGAGGCCTGCGAACTTATAAATGTGGCAGCACATGGGGTAAGGTAATGGGTTGTGGTGTAGGAGTAGCCACACGAACAGGTCTTGGTGGTGTTGGTGGTGGAGGTGGCGGTAGTACTGGAGGTGTTGATGCCATAGGAGGAGGCACATATGCCTCCTCTCAGAGTCAGACGGAGTCAACCTGTCACATATAGGAGAGAAATACATAACATACTCAAAGAAGTTGACACCATCACTAACATTTTTTTTGAATAAGACAACAGAGGAGCCCTCCTGAGACGGGAGTCACCACACCAAAGCATTCATTAATATAGGAGAGGTTACATCAATGTACACATCAGTTTGATATCCAGAAATTGTACAAAGCATTACAATGTGCAAGAACATTTTCAAAGTAAAACAGCTGCCCCTTGAAAATTGTCGGGATATCCCCGCCCTCCGAACCGGACGTGAGGGCATTCCTACCAAGCAAAATAGCCCATAGCGCGGCAAGGGGCTCGGAGACATCATCGGAAGACCCAAGGCCGACCCCACGAATCGATCTCCAAAATTGTTCCGCATCGGATGCCCGGACCCACGGAAGCCCCTTGGTCCACATCCTCTAATTCGTCGTCGCATCTGTCACACTTTAGATCCGTCCCACCCAGTGTCTGCCTCTTCTCACTTTGTCACAAATACGATCTCTCCTCATACACCAAAGAAAGAACTTAACCCAAACAGGAATCTTAGCTGCTCAAATCACCTTCAAGTCAGCACACAGATCTTCATCATGCTCCACCAAAACAGCACTCAACTTCCGATAGGCAGCCTTTACCGAGAACTTATCAGTCCACTAAAAATGGTCCAGGTAGCCCGATATCTCCCCGACAGGGGGAATCTCAGACAGTATCCGAAAAAAAAATTCTCCAACCTCTGATCTGAGAGATCCGAAAGGAACCTCGGCGTCCACGACCCAGAGTCGACGACCTCCGCCACCCGCGCCCCCTATCCACAGCTAACGCCATCAATCTCGAAAAGCGGTAGGCCAAGCCCCCCCCCACCCCCCGTCTAGTCATCCAACCAGAAACGGAATCGGAGACCATCCCCCAAAATCGGTCTAAGAAGAGGCCGGAGCCCCGGAAGCACGGCACGGATCCCACGCCACAAGGATGACTCATGATGTTTCCTCACTACCACCAACTCCCCTGTAACACCATAAATCTCTTTCAGCAACTGCAAGACCGACGAATCGGACGGACCCCAAATGCGCACCACCCATTTGGCTAACAAAGATTTGTTCATGGATTCCACATCCCTGACACTTAGGCCCCCTCCGCAATTGGTACAGCAAGATCCTTCCAAGCCACCAGGTGCAACCCCCTCTTTATCTGCCTTCCATCTGACCAGAAAAAAGATCTCATCAAAGTCTCGACCTTCCTTGTAACACCAACAGGCATTAATCTTGTCGAGAAGAAAAAAGTCGGGATGGCTGAAAGAACATGCTTCAGCAGTGTAAGCTTCCCACCCTTGGACAGAGTGATAGCCTTTCATCCTTCCAACCGCTCCTCCATTCTCCGCAGAACACAGTCCCAATCGGACTTCCTCAGCCTGCCTTCAATCAGAGGCAACCCCGGTAGGTTATCGGTAATCTCCCCAGGGGGAATCCTGCCCACTCCGCTAGCCCGATACTCTCCTCTCCATCCATTCCCATTGGAACTAGGACCGACTTCTGCCTGTTAATCTGCAAACCAGAGAGGCACCTAAACATATCCACCAAAATAGTTGCATTGTGGTTCTGCTCCTCCGTCCCTCCCAGGAAGATCAGCGTGTCGTCCGCATACTGCAACACCGGGACTGAGATGTCCCCCATTCTGAAACCCTCGCACCAGTTCTCTTCCACCGTCCGCTGAAACAAGATCGCAAGACAATCTGCAACCAACACAAAAAGCAGGGGAGCAAGGGGGCAGCCCTGATGCACCCCCCTATGCGGTTGGAACCATCCCCCCTCTGGCCTTCCATTGACCAACACCGAGCAGGAGCTAGTGGTGACACATATCTTAATCCAAGCAATCAATTCTTCCGGGAAACCCCTTTTCTGCAGTGTTATCCACAGGAATCTCCAACTGATACAATCGTACGCCTTGGCGTAGTCAATCTTCCAAACTGCCCCTTTTTAAGACCTCTTCCACTCATGACAGATCTCCGAAGCGGTCACGATTCCATCCTCCATACACCGTCCAGAATGAAGGCAGATTGGGCCAGTAAGATCACAGAGGGCAAGACACCTCTAAGTCTGCTTGCCAACACCTTGACGACAATGAGATAAATGTCATTGGAAATATAAATAGGCCTATAGTCCCTAACCTCAGCTGGGGTCTCTTTCTTTGGCAGCAAAAAAATCAAAGCCCTGTTAACTTTCTCAAAACCCCTGTTGCCCCCTGAATTCAGTCAGAACCTCCAAGCTGTCACCCTTCAGCAGATCCCAGAACTCTCTGTAAAAGGATATAGAGAAACCATCCGGTCCAGGAGCCCCGTCCGCATTCAGCTCCCAAACCTCCATGCGCACATCTTCCTCTGTGAATCGGCCACTAAAGAATCAGCCTGAGTTCCACTCAAGGACCTCGCCCCCCGACCCATCCAGCCCCAGCCATTCTCCACCGGCATCCTCCTCGAAGCCCTTACAAAGTGCTCCCGCAAGGTGACCCCAATGTCCCTCTCGCCTGACACTCTTTGTCCCCCCACCTCCACCTCATGCAAGAAGCTCCTTCTCCTCCTTCCAGATGCCACAGAATGGAAGAACCGCGTGTTCGTGTCACCTTCCCTTAGCTACTTCTGCCTCGCTCTCTGTCGCCAATGAACCTCCTCTTTTCTATCCTCCCGAAGCACAGCCTCTAACCACACTGCCCTCTCCTCCACCTCCTCAGGAGTCAGTCTCCAGTCATCATCAAGCCCATCCAACCTGCTGATCCCAGCCTCTGCCTCTGCCCTGACGGCCCGTCACCTTCTGGCGACATCCTTCCCGAAAGTCAACAACAACCGCCTCAAGAATTCAAGTTTGGCCGCAAATCGCGACACCGCCGAGCACGCCACTGCTACAGCCCTCCAATGATCCTTCACCAGGTCCCAGAAACCCTCCTCTAGCAGCCATTTCTTCTCAAAACGAACAAAGAACCGAGCCAAGCGTTCTTCCCCAGAAAACCATAGAACAGGAGTATGATCAGATAGAGTCCTCGGAAGATCCCAAGCCCTCGCCAAAGGGAAAGCCTCCCCTGCCTCAACCGACATCAGGAACCTGTCAAGTCTGGACCTCGATCCCGCGTTCCTCCAAGTGTACTTGCACCCGGCCGCATCCACAACAGACAATCCCAGAGACATAATACTTCTATCGAACAAGGTTGAAGCAACGATACCCCTTATGTGTACAAGAGTAGCCTACAATGACATACTTGACAACTCTAGGGGAGAGCTTGTCACGACAAAGCATCAACTGGTGAACAAATGCCACATAGGCAAACACAAAAGGTGCAAGGGAGAACATGTCCTTCTCAGGAAATACAATCAATAAAGGGACCTTCCATCCTACAGAAGATGGCACGTGGTTCACCAAGTGGCCAGCAGTGGAACCGCATCACCCCAGAAAGAGTGAGGAGCATGATTTTGGATTAAAAGTGTCCCGATCATATCAAGTAAGCGATAGTGTTGCATTCAACAACACTTTTCTACTAAGAAGTGTAAGCATACAAGGTTTGATGTATGATACCAAGAGACATGAAAAGCTCAGAAAGCTGTAAGACATTGTCAAAGAGAATAAAATTAATAATAATAGAGAAAATATTCTTTGATTCGATAATGAAAGATTTAATGATAACCTAATCTTCATACTTGTTTTTCAAAAGAAAAACTCAAGATGGTCTAGACTAATCATCCGTAGCTACTAGATAAAACATATGTCCTGATGATCAGGAACACAAGTGAAACCCCAAATGCCAAAATAGACAAGCTCAAATATATGATTATTGCTACAACTCTGACAACCAGGAAAAGAAGAGTGATGATACTTCTTAAGTTTGCAAGTCTCGCATTGGAAGATAGATTACAAGGAGATTTGTGGGAGGACATGACAGCTTCTGTAGAGGAAGATAGCTAAAATGAAGATGCCACATGCATGGTCTAATCCAATAGGAGCCAAGGCCCAAAATGTCAGTTTCGGTCACCAGTTCAGTATCGACCAAAACAGAATTGGAATTTCGGTGGAATTTCGACCGGAATTTCGGTCATTTTTTGTTCTAGGACCCCCATATTTCGGTCATTTTGGTTGAATTTTGATTCGACTAGATATCGATATTCGACAAAAATTCGACCGAATTTCGCTAAAATTTGAGGCCAAGATAGGAACTGTAGATGCACCAGCACAAGGAGACCGGACCAGTCTGTAGAGCCCTCGTTACTCACAACCACATTCAACCAACTTGTCCATGAGTATGTCCTGAAATACAAGAGAAGAGGGGTCACAAATGACACGACAATGCATATCCTTAGTAATCTGACTAATAGAAAGTAAATTCAAAATCAAGCCATATTGCAAATTTTGTAGGCGCATGGATGGTGTCAAATGAACATATCCATGTCCTTAATAAGTAAATGAACTATGTTCGCAATGATGATTGATCTACAAGGGGTTATAGATCTGTATGTACTAAATTGTGTCATGTATTCACAAGGATAGTGGGAAGCATTAGAGTATATGATCTACTCTGTCACATATGCCTTACTATAACTGGTAGTCTCGTAAAAGCATAAGTTATACCTGAGGAGCTCGAAGAGGCTCTAGCAGAAGCTACAACATATGTGGAACATGTGGTGGTGTCGGCATCAGGAGTCATTATCTCCCTCAAACGGAGAGACAATGTCATCAATTCATGAATATGTAGGAGTCGAACTGTCAGAAGGCTCAATCAGCTTGACCACACGAGCAGATGCAGGATATCCATGCTTTTGATAGCGTGTATTCTCAAAATAACCAAGATGACTGCAATAGGTGCATGAGCCATGCTAACACCGCCTCCTCTGACATGGGAACCACGCCCTCTGAATTGAATAGTGTCTCTCCTGCCACGAGACGCGGCTATTGTTGAAGAGGTATGTGTGGGACAGGAGGTGGGATAGTGATCCTGCTGAGGCGATTGTATGCTTCCTCCATGGGAGGTATAGCTACATTGGTAAGAAGTTCTGTGCATACTACCTCGTACTCAAGGTCTAAAGCAGTTAAAAAAAACTCTAACTATCGTGGAGTTCCTATACATAATTTGTTGCTCAATAGATGTGATCGCAGACAAGAAGCTGTGAAGCTTCTCAAATATGCCACAAAGCGAAGACTAGAAACTATGCAAAGGGCAATTGTTCTTCTTGGTCATGTAAATGTCAAATGCAACTAAAGAATCTAGGCCTCATTCTTCGCTTGGTCATATATGGCTGTCAAGATGTCCCGCATCGCCTTGGCGGTGGACTAATTCACAACATCAGCAATTTCTGAATACGTTCCTACGCATCATCTTACTTCCACGAAGCATTCTCCCCATCTTATCCATCGGCTCCGACAGTGTCAAAATGTGTTCCTTGTTATTGCATTGCATGAGGATCAAGAACTACATCGACCACAATTCATAATTGGTCACATCCATCTCTACGATGGGAGTCGGGCCATTGCATGAACCGAACGAAGAGAAGTCATCATCCTTGCTCTCTGACATGATGAAGAAAAAGAAGCCGAAATGGAACTCGATTAGGGTAGTAGACCGATCTGAGCAGTCTACGCGATCATATAGAGGATTGGTTGTTTGTGTAGACTCATATAACCATCCTCGTCAATCCAAGATCTGAGCGAGGGCCTGAGAGGTACCCTAGAAGTCTGAAATCACCCTTCTTCAATCAAAATCAAACCGAAAAAGGATCCCGAATCATCAAAAATATGTTAAAGGGGTTCGCAACAGAACCCTGGATCAAGCCAAGGGCCCTAGAAGGCCTTGGCGATGAGCCACATTGGAGAATTAGACTCAACAAGGGCATGCACGACATCGATTGGGCCCTGCCAAGGGTTATGCCGCGATGCTAGTGCCCGGAGGAGTACCAATGTTGCGAGGAAACCCTAGAAGGGCCTGGGGTCGATGCAGGAACCCTAGCTGGGGGCTAAAGGTGGCGCTGCAGCCACCTGGACTGCCATAGGGGCCTCCTCCGACGTTATGTAGGAGAGAGAGGGAAGGAGTGGCAAGTGAGGTTAGGGCACATGGTACTGAACTCCGATCTAAGATTGTTGCTCTGATACCATGAGGAGGGAAAATAATGAGTTTCTTATTCATGGGACCCTAGGGTTCTATTATACATAGAAGAAACATGTATTGCAAATTACATAATGTGATGGAAAGAAAAGAAAATACATAAAATGAATAATAGATAACTAATATCTCAACAAGATCTTTATGTAAAAAAATTCTTTATATCAAGTTGAAGAAGAGACCAATCCTTATGTATGAATGGTAAGGCAATGTTATCTCTCATTACCTTCCATCCTATTGTGACGCTAATTATTATTTTTTCCTTATTAGTTGTACTCTAGCTTGGGAATAATAGGAAGCTTATTTAAATTCAATCGAGATCCAAGAACTTGGAAAAAAATTGAATGGGCTTTTTTAAAGAAAAAGGATCTCCACTATATAGATGTATGCCTAAAAACTTCATCATTTAATCACCAAAAAATTATTGCAGGCTAATTACAAGGAAAAAAACACGTGTTACACGCTCCAACTCTCTGGCATGTGCCATCGCATTTTCACGATAAAATCAATCTTACTAAAAGATCACCTCGTTTCTGGCCAACCAAAGAACCCAAATCATATGTTCCTTCTCATTATCATGTTAATTTTCACACATGGACTCTCAGAACCCCTCGAGACTCCATCAGTAGATACCACAGTATTCCCAAATAACTCTCAAATGTCCATGAAGCTCTCACAATTAAAGAAAAGATGGTCCGCAACTCCGCACTCTCAACATCCTCCTGACATCGACAGCAAGTCGAGTCAGCTGCCTGAACAAATCGTACAAATTTGTCACACGTCAATAATCTCCCTCTCCTAAACAACCACATAAATACCTTTATGCATACCAGAATTTTACATCTCCAAATTCTTCTGCAACCGACCATGCACCCTCGAGGGTTAAAAACCATTGGGCTCTTCAGAGCCCTGTAAGCCTTCTATGTAGTGAAAGAACCATCACACGAGCTCCAACAATCTCGCCCCTTAGTGGACCGTTCAGTGCTCTCCAACTCCTACAGCATCATCAAAAGCTCCCTCATCCACCGATCCAACAACTCAGATCTGAAATGAGGGGAAAAAGAATGCACGCCCCAGACATCTGTCAAATAACAAATCGAATCAACTGCCAACCCCAACAATTGTGGGATGCACAAACCAAGTGCCCCGCCCTCACTCAAATCATCAATAAAAACTTGATGCACATACCATCACCCATAATTGGCCTCAAGAAAGGGTGAATCTCTTGCATCACACTGGAAATCCTTCTCCAAAAGGAGGGGGCAGGTCCAACAACCCTCGAGCTCAGCAAGGATCAGCCCGAACCATAAATTTTCTGTATCAAATGCACACCAAACTTTCATACTCTCCCAGATATGAGCGAACAACTTACTGAGATTCACCTCCTCCACGCAACGCACACCAAGGTTGCCATCGTCCTTCGACCACGAGACCATCCCCCAATCAACCAATGGCAACCCGTTCAAATGCACAGAAGACGACTAGAAAAATCATCACATGATGCTCTTAAGCCTCTTACGCACCCCAACAGGGAGAGGCCTAGACGACAGGAAGAAAATAGAAATAGCAGAGAGAATCGATATCAGCATCACCAATCTACCACTACAAGATAAACAAGTAGATCTCCACCGTCAACATCGGCTCCAGCTTCTCGATCATCAGCAACCAATCTGATGCAGCGTGATCTCAAAATATAGGGCCAAATTTATTTAATTTATTAGTAGTCAATTTTATTTACGTTTTTAGGTTGTCGTAATTGTCTAATTAAATAATTGAGATCGCATGTGATCTCAACGTTTATTTCGTAGATTTTAATTTAAAATTGGGTCAATTAATTAGTTAGAGTCAGTTTAGGCAAGTCGGTTGTCAATTTAAATTAGTTTACTATTTTTGTAAACCCATCTCTCCTATATAAAGAGAGGGTAGCCCATTGTTTTTATTCAGTCAAGTATTAATCAAAATTGAGATTTTTATCTCCCTCTCTCCTCTCCTTCTCTCTACGCGATCTTCGCGGTCTTTCTACTTCAACCCTCGTTACCGACGAGTTCTTCTTCTCAATCCTTCCAATTTCTTCTTCTCAACCCTTCTATTTCTTCTACCAAAAATCCACCACAAAAAAATATTATTATTTCGACGCCGTGAAAATCCATTCCGCATCATTTGGTATCAGAGCATGGCTTACAGATCGTCCCCACGATCTGACGATCCGTCCCAATACTCGCGCCGACATGCATCAAGGGACCATCGCTTGTCCGAACGAAAACGGCGATCCAACGACGCCTACAACAAGGACACGGAGCGCATGTTACGTGATTTGCACCATTTGCAAACCACATTCCACTCCGAGTTTCGAGTTCTTGTGGCCAACTTCGAGGCCCTATGCGCCGTCCAATCAAATCCGCCAACCACCGAAGCCGTTGCCGCGAGTCTTGATGAAGAAAAACTCGCCGTAAAGGAGGAATCGGCCGCTGTCCAGGAGCTTCCAAATCTGAATCCGTCGTCGGAATCGACTCCGCTGCCCCCTCCAACCATCCCGGCGCCACCCCGACCCTCCCAGGTAACTCCCACCACAACCCCAAGCCCCCTAGCGGCTCCCGTAGCCCCGCAACCCCTTCCCGAAACCAAAACCCCTGTAGCCCAGGCCCCCGCCACCCCCTTATCCGTCATCCTCCCCACCTGCGCCTCGCCTCCCCACCCCGACCTTCCCGTCGCCTCCGCCCCTTTCCCAGACCCGCGCCCGTACCCAGCGCACCCTTCCCCCTCCAGCCTCATCCCCGCATCGCCTCCTCCCCACTTCCGCGTCACCTCGCCCAGCGCACCCTTCCCCTTCCGGCCTCATCCCCGCATCGCCTTCTCCCCACTCCCCGCGTCGCCTCGCCCAGCGCACCCTCCCCCCTCTAGCCTCTTCCCCGCATCGCCTCCTCCCCACTTCCGCGTTGCCTCGCCCAGCACCCCTCCACCCTTCGTCACGCCACCGCCTCAGGCCCTCACCCCCCCCCCTCGCGCAAGCCAGCGGTCCACCGCCCAGCCCTCGTCCCCCAGAAGCCGCCGCTCCAACCAGCGCCACCAAAACGCCGCCGCCGCCAGCGCGTCAGAGGTGCCTTGCCGCCCTCCTGCGCATGAAAAAGGGGTCCCAACCCTAACAGGACCAAGATTGACGGGATGTAAATCCCGTGGATTGTGGGGATGGAAATTAAATTGGAAAAATTGCAAGAATAAACTTCCAAAGTTCTCTAATTACAAACAGGTCCAATAGCAATATGAAAGAAGAGAAGGATGAAGGGGTACGAAAATTGCGCCCACACCCCTGGAGGCGGAATTATTGTAAAAAGAGGGTTATAATTAGGAAATCAGGGGATCTTCCTTATCCAAATAGGACTAGGACCTTGGGTTTTCCCTATTTAAGGACCCCATGGTTTCATTCCTTAGCCACATCTCCTCTTCTCCCCTCTTTGTGCTACTACTTCGCTATGGATGCCCCGAGGGTCATGTTTTTCATGCCCCATCAATTCTTCGGTCACCACAGGGAGGAGACAACAATCAATACGACACCGCCGTGCGCACCGCACATGTTCTTCAACCGCGATAGCCGCGCCATCCCCGCACGCATATGGATTCCGCCATTCGCACCCCACATGTTCTTCCAGAAGACAAATGAGGCCGCCGATTCATCCTCCAACCCTGCAGTCCCAGCAATTCGTCAGGAGACGTATTTTTAAAGCGGAGGAGAGTCGATGCAGCGTGATCTCAAATTATAGGGCCAAATTTATTTAATTTATTAGTAGTCAATTTTATTTACATTTTTAGGTTATCGTAATTGTCTAATTAAATAATTGAGATCGCATGTGATCTCAACGTTTATTTCGTAAATTTTAATTTAAAATTGGGTCAATTAATTAGTTAGAGTCAGTTTAGGCAAGTTGGTTGTCAATTTAAATTAGTTTACTATTTTTGCAAACCCATCTCTCCTATATAAAGAGAGGGTAGCCCATTGTTTTTATTCAGTCAAGTATTAATCAAAATTGAGATTTTTATCTCCCTCTCTCCTCTCCTTCTTCTCTCCACACGATCTTCGCGGTTTTTCTACTTCAACCCTCGTTACCGACGAGTTCTTCTTCTCAATCCTTCCAATTTCTTCTTCTCAACCCTTCTATTTCTTCTACCAAAAATCCACCACAAAAAAAATATTATTATTTCGACGCCGCGAAAATCCATTCCGCATCACAATCCACCATACGCATCCTCCCAACAACCATAAGCACATCAAGATACTGCTAAGGTAGGTCTCTACGAGGGGACCTCAACCAACCTGCACACCGCCCAACCTCCTCCAAACCGAAGGGCACAAACTCTAACTTATCCCTGTTAAGTCTTAATCCAGAGACCATACCGAAAATGTCAAGGACCACAGACAAACCTCAACAACTCTCAGAGCCTCCTTCTGCAAACAGGATAGTGTCGTCCGCATATTGAAGAATAGGCACTGAGATCTCCTCCATGTAATTACAGAAACCTCCTGACATTGCCTAATCCACCATAAATGTGAAGGCATCCATCGCGAGAATAAAGAATAGGGAAGCCATCGTGCACCCTGACGAACGCCCCATTGCGGCTGAAAAAATATTCTCATCGACTGCTCATTCACAAGGACCACACACACATCTCTTCATCCACATAATCCATCGATCCGGAAAGCTTCTCCTAAACAGAGAAGCGCCAATCAAGACTACCATAGAATTTTGAAGAAACAACCTTCCACATCACTCCCCTCGCTCTTCGCCTCCTCTAGTTTGCTATGATCTCAAACATCATAACTACACTATCCATAAGTTGCATACAAAGTAAAAAAGTACTTTGAACCGAAGAAATGATCGTGCTCAGAACCCCCTCAAATGGTTAGCCAACACCTTAGCCACAATCAAGTAAATCGCATTGGAAAGCGTAGTTGGGTGATAATCCTCCACCTTGGTGGCCACATCCTTCTTAGGCGGCAGAAAAATCAATGATTAGTTCATTATGAAGCCATAATTTCCCTCAGCAAACTCAGCAACCAACCCCATCACCTCTGTAACGATCAGATCCCAGAATTCTCTGAAAAAGAAAACAAGAAACCCATCTAGTCGAAGACAACCATCCAGATTCAGCACAAAGACCATCTCGCGGACCTCCAGCGACTCCAAAGGATTTGACGACATCTCTGCATCACATATCCAAACACAAAGGTGTATGATCCGACTTCGATCGGGGAAGAGAAGTAAGACAAGCCGGGCTAAACATCTCCAAAGACTCAACAAACAAAATGAACCGGCTAAGCCGCAATCTAAAAGAACTCCTCCAAGCATACTTGCAATTACCCGTGTCAACAACCTCCAAGTCAAGATCCTCCATCACCTCGACAAACAACCCAAAACTAGGATCCTACACAACTCTTCCGCATGGCTATCCTCTGAATGCAACATGACGTTGAAGTCACCACCCACGATCTAAGCCAACTCCAAGAAACTGGCACATACCTCTAAGAACTCAGCCCATAAAATGATGTTTTGAGAAGCACACCTGGAATGCCATAAATCGACATTACTAACAATCATGACGGATTCCTCTTGCTGACTAAAACAACCGACACTGAGAGCACCAAGAACATCTCGTCAATCATGTTAAACACACCACCATTCCATCCAACAATGTTGAAAAATATGCATCATATATGGTAAATGGGTAAATAGATCCCTCTAAGATCCATTTACCACATGTAGTGTTTAGTCTCACATCTACCAGTGGTGGGACTTGGAAGGTCTGTGGAGGCCATATAAGAAGCTCCAGACCTCCTGTATCAGATGAGAAAGTGCAATAGACGCATCAGCCCTTTGAGGCATTCTCCTGTGGTTGGAAGGTCGTATCGCGATATATCGGTGATACATCGGCGATATATCGGTATCGACAAGTCACCGATATATCGTCGATATGGTCGATATTTGGCCTTCCAAGGCCATTTTATTCACAATATCGGTTCGATGTCGGCGATATGGCGTCGATATATCATCGATATATCGATGATATATCATATCGACATGGTATCGATATCGATATCGATATGTCCTTCCATGGTGGTTTCATCTCGCTCCTTAGAGAATAGGGTTCCGCGATAAATCTCGTTGTTTCCTCAATGTTTTATTATTTTCTCTAATATTTGCTTCTGCATTCGTAGTTTCTAGCATGGTGTCAACATGGTATCAGAGTGGGTTTGATTCTTAAGGAGTTGTTTTTATCATTTGTTCGAGATTCAATTCGAAATTCTCATTTCGACTATTATTGTTTATGTTCAAGTTGTGAGATCGTATGAGCAGCATGTTCCGAAGATTTTTTTATCGATTACTCAGTTCTGATGAACATGCTATCACCAAGTCAGAAAGAAACTAGGTTTTTCTTTACGAAACTCCAATCCTGGCCATCATCAACAATGTTCTACGGTTCAACTTCCTCTTCCAGAAGGTGCAAACCCTACTTGTCCTTAAGCAGCACCTACGCAGAGCCTTCTCGTGATCTCGATGCTCCTGATCTGTGAGACAGGTGGCACTGTCAGCCCTTGTCGCCTACAACTCCACTACTGCTCCATCATCCTCAAGCGCACCTCCAGGTACATGCGCAATCGTCTCGCGTGAAGCGACATCCCCTAGTAACTCATGTCGTTCTTTCGCACGAGCCCTCTCTCCCACGATCTCTCCTATGGCAACGCAATAGCGATTCTCCAATTATCGTGATACAAGAGCAGCCTTGCGTGCATGCCCAGGCCGAGCTCTATCGTGTCATATGGCTGCAGCAGTAGCCGCAAGGGCTCCACCTCCAGTCGCATATTGTGACGCAGAGCACCTCCAACCACATGTAGCGGTGCAGCACCTTCGAGTCCCCCTTCCAATCATGAACTCATGGCACAAAGCATCGACGACAACACCTGATAGCCCCTCTCCATGCAATGGTGGTGAAACCCATGTGACGCAAAGGCGGCGCCACCTTATTCTCCAAAACCAAGCAGCAAGCGGCTGTAACCTTCCCAGGCAATGCTGACATGGAATAGCCATGATTGTGGGCGATGCACGAGCAAAGGGATTCCCAATCGAGGAACTCTAAATAGTGGAAGTCCCAAGTAGGCAACAAGTTATTAAAAAATGAGAAAGAAAAGAGGTCCAAGGGGCATGTTGCTGCCATGTATTCAAAAATATAGAGGGAGAGAGGCTTAAAAAAAGAGAGTGGCCTGATTTGCCAAAAAAGTAGAGTTTATTTTGGCCTAAGGGGGTTGTGTTGTATTCTGGGCCCGATGGGGCTGAGCTTCTTTCAGGCCCAATGGGATTGTGTATTTATTTTAAAAAAGAAGGCATGTACAAAAGAAAAGCCGTACGCAAGAAAAAAGAGAAAAGGAAAGGACAAAAAATTATGAATGGCTTATTCGAAAAAAAGAGACGGCTAAAAAATTGGAATAGCTGAGAAAATGATGATTTGAAAAGAAAAAAATGTTTGAGAAAGCCAAAAAAAATGATTATCAGCTTATGTGGTTTGTTTTATTTTCCTTATTTTTCTTGTCTTCACCCAACTTGGTTGACGTCATTGTTTTCCGACCAGTCTGAGAGAAGAGGGGAGTATTGTGTAGAGTTACAGGCCAGTTTTTCATATTCTCCAGACCAGTCAGATTTTCAGACTCTACAGTTCAATTTCAGACTCTGCGGATTGGTTCAGAGTCCATGTTCGAGGCACTTCATATTTGAGTGACCCAATTTCTTCAAGTTCTCAAGAGAGAGTCCCCTTTTCAGATGCACATGTGTGCGATCATTTTTTGTGGTCCCCATCTTTTGTTTTTGGTCTCAAAGTTTCCATGTGATCCATATGGACTGCATAGTGTAGATCACATTTCCTATGTCTTGTGGGCTAGGGTTTTCATGTGGTTTCATAGGGACTCCAAAGTAGAGATCCATTCTTTGAGCCAATATGGAGGAGACACAGTTCTCCAACGAGGAGACTTTTCATACTCCATTCTTCAGCAACCGTGGACTCTGAGGAGGATGTCTCCACAGCTTTTCCAGTTCGTCCCTTCAAAGAGATGGAGTAGTTGTCCACATGATGTGACATGCCAGAGTTCTCCAAGTAGATACTCATTTTCAGTTGCAGTGACTTTGACAGGCGTAGTACACAGCACATGCTCTTCGACGAGGAGATTTAGTTTGACTCATACTCTTGCTCGTTTGTTCCTCCTCACCTGCACGGCATGAGAAGCAACGTCGTTGACAGCAACCGACAGTTGTGTATGTGTTGAGTTGATATTATCTATAGTGTCTTGTATTGTGAGTTTGAGTGATTTCTTTCTGTTTGTCCAAGTTGAGAATTGCATGCTCCAGCTTGAGGGGGAGTGTTGGAGTATATGCGTCATATGTGATAGATGGGTAAATGGATCCCTCCCAGATCCATTTACTACATCCAGTGTTTAGACCAACATCTACTAGTGGTGGGACTTGGAGAATCTGTGGAGGCTATATAAGAAGCCCCATACCTCCAGTATCAGATGAGAAAGTGCAATAGACACATAAGCCCTTTGAGACAATCTACCGTGGTTTCATCCCTTAGGGAGTATGATTCCGTGTTAATCCCGATATTCCCTCAATGTTTTATTATTTTCTCGGATATTAGCTTCCGCATTCGTAGTTTCTAACAAACAACAATACCCCCAAATCTTCCATTTGCCAGTGTTGAATTCCATGAGATGAGGCCCAAGAATTGAGCTCCATCACATCGATCCCAAGAATTAACCTTCATTTCTAACAAACAAGCCGCATTCCCCCCTCCAATGCTACGGGCATTGAACCAATGACCATCCTCTTCTCCGGTTTGCACAACCCATGTATAATTCGCGTCATGCACTTCATTGAGGCACTATGGGGAGCCCCCCCCAGGAACCCCCACCCTTTGAGCCATCGTAAGCTCAAACATTTTTTTTATGTCTGACTCCCTTCTGCCACTGCAGCCAAACCTGGCCCCACCACCTCAAGGACCACACCAACAACCTGGGTTGCCTCTCCAACCCTCACCTCCCCTTCCAGCAACAAAGTAGGCTCCTCCTCCAAGATCCACCCAACTTCCTCTAAGACAGCAAACTCCTCCACCTCACAATTGCGCACCAAATGTTGTGTCTTCCAATCGAGAACCTCCACCTGATGCCGCTTTTGAGAGAAGAACAACAACGCATGGCGCACCTCACCAAGAGAACAAGAAAACTAGAAGCATCTTGCAATCGGGTCTGCAGACCAAGGAAGTCCAACCTCCCCTCCCCTTTAGATCGTTGAGAAGCCACTACCATTTTCCTCGCACGGACAACTCCCACCTCGTGGGGGTTATCCATGTGCACTCTAGATGACATGTCTTCTAGTCGTGAACCTCCGCCCAACGTCACTTCCGAGAGAAAAACATCAACGCATGGTGCGCCTCACCAAGAGAATTATGAGAACCAGAAGCATCATGTAATCAGGTTTGCAAACCAAGGCGGTCCAACCCCCCTTCCCCTTAAATCGTTGAGAAGTCACCGTCATTTTACTCACACAAATAACCACCATCCCCCTGGGTAGATTCCTCAACCCCAACTACAACACCCTTTCTTCATCCACCAACATCATTGACGACATCCCCATCCGCCAAAGGTTCTAGGTTCTGCCACATACCACAACCTCCGTTACGCAGCATGGCCCAACCTCTATGGTTGAAGTAGACTCCTCGAGAGGAGAGAGAGGTACCGAAGAATCTCTAGTAGTGATGCCAACACCACATCCACTTCCCTTCGAAGAATCCTCATTCCATGCATGGTTTGAAAAAATGCGCCTCGAGGCAAGGCGACCCGGAATGGTCCCAGAATGGTCGCCTCAGCAGAGCTCTGAGATGCGACCACCTTAGGCGATCGAGGCGGAGGCAAGACGGTCCTCGAGGCGTTTTTATTTTCAAAGTATTTTTTATAAATCATTTGTCCTATTGGCAATTTCAGATGTTTATAGAGGTCTAGTTGTTTAAGATATAATTATACAAGATGAATGCTTATATTTGGTCGCTTTCATGTTCATATTTACCATTAAACATGTTCAATTATGTCAATAAACTCTTACCACTATACCCTTAAACATACGAATCCACAAATATCATAGAAAACGATACCTATAAACTTATGTTTAAGGATTGGTGCTATAAATAATCTATATAATATTTCGAGAAGAACAAACAGATCCATATACCATAATAGAAATAAAATCCTTAATAAAAAATTCACCGGGGTGCTGTCCCCACCTCCTCACAGACCCCCCATGCTCGTTGACCAGGCAACGAGACCACCGTCGTCTTAGGGTATGGTACGACAAGAGGGAGTGCATACGATGGTTCTTCAACATGGATTAGATGGTTAGAATTCATGGGATATCAAACAGACTCATTCTCTGATTAGATGGAAATTTAGTAAAAAATCATATACAATTGTATATCTTTTCTTTTCGTTGTTCATATAATTTCATCATATGTTATTGTAATACCTAATTTCATTAGTATATATTTATTGTCGTTATAAATTGAGGCTTATGCCTCGACCTTTTCGAGGCTATGCCTCACCTCGATTCTAAGGAAACTGCCTCATTCCATTTTTTTATTTTTTTAAACCTTGGGAGGGTGGCAAAGAGGGGAGGCATAGGGATGGTCTTGATGGCATAACCACAAGAAGATGATGGATTGGAGAGGGAAAGCTAATCTTGAATCGTGAAGGAGAGGATTTTGGGAGTTGGGTAGGGTTAGGTTAGATGAGATAAGATCCCTCTTAATGACATCCAACTAGAATTTTTAAAATAAAACACATGATATAGAACCCCTACTTTTTTGGAATTGAAATTAAGTAATTAACACATGATATGCAATCTTTGGATGGGTCATGATCCAAGGGTTGTGGCCTTTGGTATCATGGTGTAAGCTCGCAATCACAATATTATATTTATAACTATTAACAAACTGAACCTGAGCGAATCTACCATTTCAAGGTTCGGTTCATTTATATAAACGAGCCCAAACCCATGTTAAGGTTAGAGTTCATTTATTTTTTAACCAAATTCGAAACAGACTCTTAACAGATCGAACCTGAGCGAATATAGAACTCGAGATTTTTCTGCCAACCCTATTGGACAGATGGTTGGATCTCTAGAGCCTGCTAAAGAAATGCCCACCATCACAGCATGCTTCGGAGTTGTAACGAGTAGGATCCCGAACCCGAGCCCAGGGCAAGATTAGAAAACCCAAAAAGCACCACCTCCATGAAGGACTTTGCAGCGCTAAGTAAGGATGAAAATGAATGTGAATATAGTCGCATCCGATCCGCTATCGTATTCATTTTATAGATATTTTTACATTTGTATTCGTATTCATTTTAAAATGGATGCGCATATGGATATCACTTCGACATCCGTTAGTATTCGCATTTGTATTCGTATATTCGTTTTCATACATAAGCATAATAATAGGTTTATTTATAATTGTACATAACAACATTTTATGATTACATTCACCATTGTTAATATAATTGTTGTGAAGTTACTATATCTGGTATACCTATTTTATGTGTGAACAATCCTAAACATGTATATTTCTGTTAATCTATTAAATATTTATGTTATTATTCGTATCTGATTTGTATTCGTTTTACATTCGTATTCGTTTTTAGGATATGGTAAAAAAAATTTTCACATTTGTTAATATTCGTATCCACATTCGAATTCGTATTTTTGGATAAGGACATGATTATACCTATATTCATATCCGCATCCCGACCATTTTCATCCCTAGTGCTAAGGCTTCCAACACGATTAGCTATCGAAACCCATCCACCTTCCGTCAATTCCTCAACTCCCGCGGTTAATGCCACCGAATCTGTTTCTCAAGATCCTCCGCCAGCAGCCTCATTTGTCGTTGTCGCTCCTCCATCTTCACCAATTCCACTGCTCGCAACCATCTCCTTCAAAATTACCAGCCAAACGGACATTACCCTCAGCCTGATTTTCAACTCGGGACGAAGTGACGATAGTGTCCTAAACCCTCGAAGCAAAACATCCACTTCGAAGCCAACACTAGCCCAAAGCCCAATGCAACAGAGTTTCTCGACCTCCCTAATATGCGCCAAGGAAAACTGAAGAGATGTCCGAATTTCGACGACGAAGAGGCACACCCACACGCTCAACCTCAAAATTGGAGCCCCACAATCGGACCTACCGTCTAAGAAGCGTAGCCTCCACCACTGAACGCATCTCCTCGGCTCCAATGGGAGGCACTCCTCTAATGCCCCCTCCCCAAGCACCTCCCTCGCACCTATGCTCGACAGCCCCGAACACAAAGAAGGCCCATCAACATCTACGTTGTGTTAATGTCAACACCTGCTTCCTTTTCCACCCCCAGCTTCTCTCTAACCCTCTTCAAGTCTACTACCTTCCCCTTCCTCGTGATAGCCCGATCGAAAAAGCTGCTCAAGCTCCGCCTCCTTCGACAGCTGCTGCAACAAGGCAATCACCTCCTTGTCAGAAAGAAGTTCGCCCGAAGTCTTCTTCCTCATCGACGTGCCTTTTCCCATGCAATCCCGCCTCTGACGTCCCGATCGACCACACCAGAAGCAAAGTTGTTTCGATGACCTGCACATCTTTGAGAGATGGTCTGGAGCTTTGCACCTGAAGCACCAAGATTTCTCCTCTTTGCAAACCTTAGGAATAAGGGTCTTATTCTGAGGGGCGCTCCAGGGCCGCTCCCCGGCCAACTCCTCTATGGAGATTTCATCGAGGCCTTTGATATCACCTCCCCGAGTATCAGCATCGCTCCCTCTAGTATCAATGGTCCTCCGCTCGTCTCTCCCACCCCCCCCCCTCGCTCCACTCCCTCTGCACTCTCCATTGTGATATCAGTCAAGTAGCTGCCAAAAAGTTGAATGTGTTTGGGGCCATGGTTGCATCCTTTGAACTATTAATAAACAAGAATGACCATGTCATGAAAATGTACTTCTAACTTAGCTACACAAGTATATCTAATCAATTAGAGGAATATAAATAACTCAAAAACTTAATTATTTTTGAATTCACCATAGTCGTTACGACCATTGTTTACGTAGGGCTCTTTAATTTTTCACGAGAATTACAAGGCAGAAAGACAAGTTCCTCATGGAGAGGGAAGTCGAATAAAAATTGCAATAATATCAAGATCAATAATACTGAGGTAAAATAATTGTAGTGAAGCAACATGTTGTTCATAAGAATATCGATAAGTCCAAAATCTCTAATATAAAATATTTTTTAAAGAAAAAAGGTCTTTCACCGTATAAGTGTATGCCAAAAACTTCACCATATACCACCGAAAAGTTATTACATATCTACCACCCGTATTCATACATCGCTTTACAGTTTCCAACCATCGCTCAGGACGTTGGAGTGAGCTAACATATTCTTAACATAGAAACGATCCAGCTGGAAGACCACATCATTCTTGGCTGTCCAAATGGCCCATACCACGGTCACATTTCTTGATCTTCTCTCTTCAGTGCCACAAAATCTCTAATATAAAACATGTAACGTATTGAGCCTTTTTCATTAAATGAATTCCACCACTATGCTACATCTTTCATCAATTGTATGCTTGCTCGTGTATGCAATTGCCTAATTAATTTGAGTTTTCACCTGCTGAACTAATACCAACTAGAAACACTGAAGCTTTTCTTTTTCATACAAATATGGGTGCATGGGAAAAAAAGACTGGTGTATGAACAAAGAAGAAGAAATTGATACATGATTAATGTTTGGACTGTTTGGGACAAAATTTCAGTCTAGCATGAGCTGTAAAATCCAGAGTTTTTCATTGCCATATTTTAAGGGATGCACATCCTCCATGGAAGCAGGCTTTTAAATGAAAGTCATTTAAAGCCCTGGAACAATGTGGGGCAAGAACAAGGCTGGGCACTGTTTTAAAAAGGGAACTAAAGCAGCAACAGTGATGGACAGTTGACTTCCAACCCTATACACCAAAGTCCACATCCTACACTTCATGATAAATAAACAATAAAATTTGAAGAATAACAGATAAACATGCTAGTAGCCACAAAAATGAAAAGCAATTGGACATGTACTGAATCTCGATTCACTTGGGATGGACTGAGGATAATCTAATGAAAATCAGCTTACGTACTAATAGAATAATATATTAGACCGAAACATGATATTTTTTATTCAGTATCCTCCCATGCTTTTTTTACATCTCACTTCTAGTGAAAATAAAAGATAGATGAATCCTCCACTTGTAGTGAAATGATCACTACATCTAAGATCACAGTTGAGCTTATAAATTCCAGGTGTCCCAAACGATCACATCAGTATACATCTCAAAACTATGTTCTAAACTTGACCAGGAAAAGAGAAACAGATTAAAGAATAAAAGATCATTTTGTTTAAGTCAATGTCTCTGCACATATCTACTAGGACTCGATTGCCATTTATAAACCAGGACCAGAAACCATGGTCCAGCATCAACAGTGAATTTGCTTCCAACTACGATTTTCTAAACCTTATTTCATATGTCTTAGCTTTCTTTTTCACTGCATACTTGTGTGGTGTAGGTCTTCGGAGTTTTAGTACTCTTATGTAACATCATCAATCGTAAAACATTAAAATCATTCATCTCATTATACCAGAACAAAAGGTTACAGTGTCCTCCATATTGTTTCGCTTTTATGAGGCTGAGGGATGAATCAAAGTTTTCCCCCAACAGAACAATAAATAATTTAGCAATATATGAAACACTACTAAACATGTGCATCAAAGGGAGTCTTTTTATCAAATCATGGCAATAATATGAAACAAGTATGAACATTTTTTCCAGACAACAACTAGGATACTGAACATGTTCGAAAACAATGTCCACATCTACTTTAGGTCCGCCAGAGTTCAAACCTAACAAGTACCCTTTACTCGAGAATGAAACAAAGCCCATCAGCATCTACTTCAGTTCCACCCATATTTTTGGAACAATCTACCACAACCAATGTTTCCGTTCCAAACATATGATGCCCAAATCAACCAAAATAATGTTCGACAACTATATCTACCCGGGTCATCGTCTCTTCTTATGAAATAAATAAAGAAACAAACAAACAAATAATAAGATGGAAGACCCACTTCCTAAAATCCTTCAAAATGGCCAAATCTGAAAGAAAGGGAGCAACTTGCATCTGGAATCATCACAACAACAAAAAGGCAGGTGGAGTAACAATGGGTCGAAAAAGATGTCACCTTGTTCTTGCGGGAGGGAAGATTCTACGTCCATGGGAAGGGCTCTTGTGCCGGGAGATTGAGAGATTGGTAACAAATTCGGAACGAGGTTTCTGGCGATTGACCACTCTATGCTGTGGAAGAGCTTGTTTGTTTCCTTGCTGTGACGACACCTGAGGACAATGATTTGGCAGTGAGAAGGAACGTTTGGGTTTCCACGGAAATACACGTGTATAAAATTTTTCTTATGAATACCAAACAAATAATTCCTAAACAAATAGCCACTTGCGGCCGTACTTGACATGTTTTTTTTGTGGTAAGTGTAACTATAATATATATGCACAATAAAAAGTACAAAAAGCTGCCATGGCCTTATTATAAGATTATGTGTAAGCAAGACACGCAAAAAAAGAAGATGTGGGGTATGTGGGTCCCCTCCTTCTCTGTCGGTCTCTCGTCGCATGGGGTTTGTCCCGCCGGTCCACTTGGACGGTTCGAATGTCGCCTTCGCAACAAAAGAAGATGTTTGTGCCCTGGACTAAGCCTGGGCGAACACTCTCGTTTTTTATGTTCATGGTAAGGCTCCTTTCAGAAAACTGCTTCGTGCCCTTATCGAGAAAGTGTGGAAACCATCGGGAGAATTCAAGCTTTATCCAAGGCCAAACGGTTTCTTCTACCTCAAGCTAGGCTCAGACGACTCTTGTCAGCGGATTCTGGACGGCGGACCCTGGCTCTTCCAAGGGAGGCTCATGATAATCCGGAGGTGGATTTTACGTTAAAAACAACGATTTTGTACAATATTTACAAAAGAATAAGAAATAATAAAAAGCTGGTTTTATTAATATTTATAGTTGTTTAAAAAGGTATTTTAAGATAAAATAAATGAATAAAGATGATGAAATGAAGATTCATCAATCTCCTCGAGGACGAGTGGCTAGATGAGGATTCCCTTTGATAGTTCGGTGATTTGTCTAGGAAGAGCTAGCAAATTCACCCGCATGGTACTTGTCATTTCAAGGTTGTAAAAGTATGCGATGGAAAGGATGGTTCTGACAAGACCTTGAATGGATTGAATAATAGGATTATGGAACCTCAGGGTAGTTTTGTCACACTTCCTACCCTACGGTTCTGAATACACCGAGAAACAAAAGGTCTTAACTAGGTTCCAAACTTTTTGTTAAGACAAGTTTAAAAGCTAAAAATCATTCCAAGGTCTTTATTTTTCTTTTCTTTATTTTCTTTTTCCATACTTATTAGCATAAGTTCTTACTAGAGGCTAGTAAAGGTAAGTATAGGGGGTTGATGAATCTCCATTTCATCACCTTTATTCTTTCATTTTGGCCTTAAATACCTAGTTAAATGCATGCAAATAGCCTTGATTTATGTAAAATAACACTCAATAATGTATATATAAATTTTATATACAATATTGTATTTAATATCAAAAGAAAAGAATAAGGAAATAAAAGAAAAAGAATGAAGTATCAAAGGCACTGAGTGACTCTAGACCCCAAGACCCAGTCATCATGATGACTTGGTCGACAAGGAATAAAGTAAGGGGAGATAGGGCAGAGAAACTGTAAAGAAAACACTTAAAAACCTAATTTGATTTGACAATAAATATGCTTTTGGGACCTATTTTATTCTTTATTATTTCTACCTAAAATCAATAAACCATCAACATGAACATCGTACACGAAAACACAGAGAAACATACAAAATTTATTTCATTTGACAATAATCCACAGTGTGCCCAGGATACATAGAATAAAAAGTCGTAAATAAAACTTTTACAGACCTGTATCTTTTCCATATTAACTAAAATTGACCAAACTCACCTTTATTGTTCATAAAATTAAATTATCTATTTAATGTAGGATTTTGTTTAATTTGGAGTTAAGATGCAAAAGATGGATTTTAGGCCCTCACTGTGCAATATACATGTATATAATAATCAATATAATTATTCTTTATATTTTTAGCTTCTTTATTATTTTTATATATTTGTAAATATTACACAAAACACATTTAAATAATAAATCAGAACTAAACCATTAAAAATCATTAAATTAAATATTGTATTAAAACATATTGGTAAACTATAGCTATAATATATATATCCATAATTATTTAATTAAATAAATTAAATAAAAATAATAAAATTATGTAAAAGTGTAATTAAATAAGTTATAAATATATAAAATATCATATCTAATGATAAATAATAAATGCCAAATAAAAATAAAATATTACAAATACATGTATATATGCATATGTATATAAACACAAATACTAACCTTTAATAAATTAGCTTGTAAATAGAAATAAAAATCATAATAAAATACTACATAAATAAATAAATAATTTTTATGTTTTAACTTTAAATTAATAAAATTTATTACTATTTTTTAATGAACTACTAAGATTTTTACCTTTAGTATTTTTCTGATTGGTACACGTGGATCTATCAAGTGCCTTGGACTGTTGACCGCTCGATTAGCGATCCTTTCTTCTCTGCCTCCTTCGTTTGAGGTCATGAGACCTCTGACTTCTCTATTTTTTGGTGTTGACTCGTGGCTCGATGGACTCGGGGACCTTCAGCAAAGCTTTGCATCATACTCCCCTCTATCTCGCCATGACCCTAGCTCCCACGTATCACCCTTCTTCCTCATGCCATCGCCTTGCCCCTTTTGCCCCTCACCATGTGCATAAATAAGCTCCACCGCTGACTTTTTTGATTTTGATCCACTTCCTCCTACCTTAACCCTAATAGGATTCTATGGGTCGAATACCTTAGTGACAATGAGGCATTTCCCAGCCTTATCAGCGATGAGAAAGAAGGAGAAGGTGTGATCCAGCTCTATCGACCATCGTTGGTGAGCTTCATCTGCTCCTTGGAGTACCAAGTTAGAGCCGCTAACCCTAGGTAATCTTCATGTATTTCCAAAGTTCGAGCCGCTAACCCTAGGTAATCTTCATGTATTTCCTTTCAGTAGTTTAGATGTACTTTTTTGTTTCATTAATTAACCAGTTGATTAGTTTAATTTTAAGATTTAAAGTTGTTGGAGGACTAGGCTCTAGCCCTAAATTCATCGATGTCCGACTATAATCTGACCCGCCTCTTACATCATTCCCTTACCCATTCATTTCTCAATCAAACCCCCAATGTTTCTACATATAATTCAACCCCTGATCACAGCTCCGCTTCTGCCTTCACCAGAGCTTCATCATTCTGCTCCTTCATTAGCGTATCAACTTCAATAGTGGGATGGGGAGATAACCCTCGGTTTCCTTATCATTTTTGTGTTGGTTCCAGAGCTTAGCAACACCTAGAACATGATTTCTACTCATACTTCGGAGCTCTAAGTGTCCAGAGCTCTAGGGTCCCTACGATGGACCCCGGACCCCTTTGAAGCATCATGTAGATGCACGCGAGCTTCTAGAAGCGATTGCCACTGTCGGAGAAGAAATTGGTGATCAAATGTGGGAGAACTCGAAGATCAAAGCTTGCTATGGTCAACTTCTTGGGGTGTTCTTCCAGACACCTCAAAAATCGTTCGATTAGGGAAGGCATCCCAGATCTAATCTGGGTTGTTCACTCATCATGTGAAATGAAGCATCCTAGCTCCGTTTGATTGTCCACGTGGATCGTCGAGTTCTGCCCGATAGTCTGAATTAAAGGGATAAATTACATAAGAACCCTCCACGATTTTGTATTTTCTATTTAGTCATGTAAATATTAAAGTAAGTATTTTGTGTAAAAAATGCATGAACCTGAACATCTTAAATATTGCGTATAAGTTCGTGCCAGCTCACCTTAGTGGCGGCCCACGTGAGGTGGGAAAATTGCAAGGATATACCACCAATTACTTTATTTGTATTAAGCTGTAAAAAATTTAAAATAGTGTTAAATGTTTGGGAGTTTTGCACAGAACACCTCGAATATCACTTTTATTGCAGATATACACCACTACTGGGCATTTAATTTTATTTATGTGTTTCTACTTTCTTTAAATAGCTCACGTGCCTGTAAAATTTTGGGAAAATGGTTGTAAATGCCTAATATGATGTTTGTTCACGATACATTTTTATTTTATCATAATTCTGTATTTTTTCATTTATTAAAAATAGTTAGCAGCAATTTATTCCTTGGTTGGCTATAAAAAGTACAAAAATACTGTAAAACATATTTTGACATTTCCAGAAAATTACATATTATATAGTAATACATATATTAACTCCATATCAAAAATCACAAAAATATAAAAAGAAAACATAAAAATTGAAAAATTCATCTAACCCTAGGAAAATTAGCAAAAAATCAATAAAATCCAAAAATTGTTTTTCTGTTGTATATTTTTATTCATTTGTATACCATATTTAAAAGTCATTTTGGCATTTTGACCTATTTATCTATTTTTAAAAACCAAACGAATTCGACTTATTTACTATAGTTATTGTTTTGTATCTTTAAATCAATTAAAAATACTTAAAAATTAATAAAAAATTACATAAAAAATCATAAAATAAAGAAAAACGATAAAAATACAAAAACATTTTATTTTGTAATTTTTGAGTATATATAAGTATATAGAAAATCATATATAGAAATACGTTAAATATATTTCAAACCTTTTAAAAAATAAAAAGGGTTGTTCTTGTCTTTATTTCCTATTTTTATATGCATTTTTATTTATTATATATGCCATATATAGTATTTATATTATACATATTATTATATATATCTATTATATCTTAAAAAAGAAATAAAAAATTAGAAAATTATAAAAATAAAATAAAAAATAAAAATTATAATATATAAAGATGTTAAATATTAAAATTCATAAAATTTAGTATAATTAGAAAACCATAAAAACAAAAAATCCAGAAAAAGTACAAAAATATTTGTTATTTATTTTTACTGATGGGCAATAAATCCGCTATCTACATATTTGCTGTCAGTAGTTCAACCCCTGCACTTACTTGTTATACAACGTTATTTACAAAATATAGTAAATTTCTCCCTGCACAATTTTCATTGATTTATCATTCATTGTGGGTTGATTGTTTATCTGAATTGGTTGATTGAGATTTTAGTACTGCGAGGGCAGTAGATACAACAATTGCGGGAATCTGCCTTGTCGGACAAGGTTCCTCGCTCTTCCACTCAAACACTTAGTATATTAAACCAAAACTTATTGTAGAAATTAGTTTGTTAAGTGGATATTATATTCCAAACATAGCAAGTACTGAATTGAACTAAATACCTACTATATAGGAAAGTCTATGGATCTCAACAACGTTAAATCATTTCAGTCATAAATTACTTCCCATGCACTTTTTACAAATATTGCATAAGTACATAGACTTTATGCACTAGTTACCTAGGGATGAGCATTAGGTCAGGTCATCCTAGCTCGACCCAAAATTCGACCTTTTTTAGGTTGTTCTGCTCCAAAGCCTCAAACTAAGGGTCCGTTTGGTAACGGGTTTGGGTTGGGATATCCCCAGTGAATAGTAGCTATTTGGAGGATTGGAGTGATAATTGTGATGTGATGTGATATTGACTATGTGTTATATTAATTTTTTAATGATTATAATATATTTTTATGTTAATATTTTTTTGAACATAATTAAACAATATTATACCAAAGAAATTGTAGGGTCAATACAAACAATCCCAACCCAGGTTGGGAGGGTTAGAAGGAGCGGTATGCCGGTGTACACCGATGTACACCGGCTACCAAATGAACCCTAAAAGTTGCCATGCCTAGGCTGAAATATATGTCAAATAACTTTTTGGGATGGGCTTAGACCGAGGTTGACCCGAGCTCAGCTTGACCTGCTAGCCTGATTTAATAAACAATGTTAAAAAATGGTATAAAATGTATATTGGGTGATATAGGTTTTATTGCTCTCTTATAAAAATTTTGTGGGTAATTTGTTCTTCAAAAATGTTAAAGTACTTGGTTAATTTGGACATACTATATTATTTCGAATAATCTCTGGTTCATGAGATATTTTCGATAACAAAATATACATGTAATGTATGGTACTTCCGTAGACCATTAATAAGGGTGTTCTAGAAGACCCTTCCCTTTCCAATAACGTATTAAAGTACATGCCCATATTAAATGAGGAGTTTGAGAGATGACTAGTACTCTTGTTAAATGTGAAAGAGGCTTGGGTCAATCCAACCTTTTGGGCCGACCTTTGAAAGGTTTTTTGGACCTTGGCCTGTCCCAAAGTCCATAATGTTAAATGGACCTAGGCATGGCATGCCATTATTGAGCCAATACAACGCAAGTGTACACCCGTACATGACTATTATGATACAATACATGAATGTTACTGTTTACTTGTAACGTCCCGGGCTTAGGTCTCCGGTCCGTTATGGAGGAAAATTGGTCCAGACAACTTATTGGGTTTGGGCCCAAATGGACCCGTTAACAACCACCCAAAATGCTTAAGCCCAAGTTGATAAGTAGTAATCCCCACCACTTATATACCACACCCACACTTTGTAAGTTTTAGGTATGGCACTATGTTTGGGGTTGGGGTGTTACAACACTGGTGTAATTCCTCACTAAACACAATCTTGATCTTGTTCAAACAAATTTGATTTCTATAGTTGCACCGGTACAAACTTTTTATGCACTAGTACATTTTGTATTATTAGCTTCTTGAATCAAAGTTTCTGATGTTCTAATTTAATTCATCTAATTTGTATTACTATGGAATCTTTGGCTCATTCAGTTAGTGCGTTTATCCCTTGATGCGCTGGTATATCTACTTTTGCATCAGTATACTATTGGCTAAAGCCTTCTATTTAGCTATTTTGAAGGCAATTTTTTTGATCCTTCTATTTTTAAACTCCATCTAATCCTATAGAATGACTTTTTATGCACTCATTCCAGCATGCACCAATAGCACCACATTCTCTATTATAATGCATTCCACTCTTTACTAAGTCTACTTTGTGCACTATGAAGAAGATCTGCAACGCTGCTCCATTCTTCACGGTCTTATGCTCTCCAAGCTTTTCTTTGTAAGCCTTATACTCGAATCCATTCGGTTTGCATCTCACATTTCATTTATATTTGGGCTTTCTAGTATTTTGTATTTTACTTTATTATCGACTAAAAGTATTCCGTGTGAAGGTATTTTTCTCATCCTACCATAAGGAGTTCTCCATGAAAGCTTTTATTCTGTAAAGATATCTAGTAAACTGTAGGCTCTATAAACTGTTTGTATTACATAAATCTCTCTAATTAGACACGCGAGAGCTAAACATGTAGAGCTTGATACGTGACTTGTTCTCTCATGAGCATGTCGATAGTTTTCCCTTGTAGACTGCAATGAAATTCTTTGAGTCTAAATCTAAACAGTAGGCCTTATTGACTATCTTTACTTCTCTTTCTTCTTCTCATCCTTTTTCAATAAATAGTTATCTTGCGACCCTTCTTGTCACATTAAAAATACTTGATGGGTAACATTGTCCCTATTATATTCATGGTACAAGTTGATTTTCTCTGAATTTGAGTACGTGAGACCTAAACATGTAGAGTTCGACAACAATCTTAGATATGACTTAGCCTCTCATGAGCATGCCAATACATTTCCCTTGCAATCTAAAATGAATTCCTTTTAGTTTAAATATGAACATCTGACTCATTTCTCTCATTTTCTCTTCCCTTTTTTTGTACTATTTCTTATCCAATAAATAGTTGTCTTGTGACCATTATTATAACAATATAGGTACTTGATGGATGAACATGCCATATTCTATGTCTGGTACATGTTGAATATATAGCGCTCTTGTTGAGACCAAGAGAACTAAACATAAAAAGCTCAATAACGATATTAAATGTGACTTCTTCTATCATGAACATGCCAAAACATTTCCCTTGCATAGTACAAGGACATCCTTGGTCCAAAAATGAACTTTTTTTTATCTCACTTTCACTTTTCTTTTTCTGTCGCTTTCTTTTATGATAAATACTTTCCTTGCAACTCTTCTTGTCATATTAGAAGTACTTGATGGGTGATTGCAATCGTATTTGATGCATGATAAATATTGAATTGGTTTTTAATTGAGCCCACAAGAATTAAAAATGCAAAGCTCAGTAACTATCATGAATTTGATTTGCATGCTGATACATTTCCCTTACAAACAACACTAAAAGTCTTTATTGGCGCATTAGAAGTACTTGATAGGTAAAATTATCACTATTGTATGCATTGTACATGTTGAATTACTCTCAAGTTGAACACACAAGAATTAATATATGCAGAAGTCTATAATAATCTTAAAAAATGACATCTCTTGTCATGAACATGCTTTTCTCTTACATATTGCATTGAAATCTTTTTAGCCTAATCTGTCAAGAAGACTTTTTTATCTCGTTTATTGTTCTCTTTCTTCTTATCTTCCTTCTTTGACAAATAATTGTTTTGTGACCCTTCTTGCCACATTAGAAGTATTTGATGGGTGTCTGTGTCACTATTGTGTGCATGTTATATGTTGAATTACTCCCTAGTTGAGTATAAAAAATTAAATATACAGAATCCGATAATCTTAAATGTGATTTCTTCTCTCATGAGAATGCCAATAAATTCTCGTGCAGACTACGATGAAATCATTTTTGCCTAAATATGAATAATAGACTTTTTAAATATCATTTTTAATTGTCTTTGTTCTTCTCTTCATTCTCTAATGAATAGTTTTCTTGTGATCCTTCATGTCACAATAGATCTACTCGAAGGATGACTACGCCACTATTGCATGGTACATTTTGAATTGCTCTCTAGTTGAGCATATAATATTAAACATCCAAGCTATAACAATCTTAAATTTGAGTTCTTATCTCATGAGCATGCCGATAGATTTTCCTTACAAATTGTAATGAAATTCTTTCTTATCACATTACAAGTACTTGACGGTAACACTGTATGTATTGTATACATGTTATATGTTGAACTTCTCTCAAGTTGAGCGTATGAGAGCTAAACATGTAGAGATCGATAATAATTTTGAATGTGATCAATCCTCTCATAATCATGCCAATGCATTTCCCTTACATACCACAGTGAAATCCTTTTGGTATAGGTACGAACAATTGACTTTTTTAATCTCATTTTCCCTTCTCTTTCATCTTCTCTTCCTTCTTTGATAAATAGTTGTCTTGTGATTCTTCGTGTCACATTAAAAATACTTGATTGATGATTGTGTCTATACTATATGCATATAGTACATGGTGCATCTCCATAATGAGAACAAGAGAGCTAAACATGTAGAGTTTGGTAACAATCTCAAATGCGAATTCATCTCTCATCATCACGTCGAGGCATGGTAATGAGAGATGAATTCGCAATTGAGAGATGAATTTTGGTAAAAAAGTTATACTGGACCAAAATGATTTCTTTGCAATCTGCATGTTTAGATTGCAAAGAAATCATTTTGGTCTAAATTCAAACAATAGAACTTTTTTTACCTCATTTCACATCTCTATTTCTGTATGTCTTGTGACCCTTCTTGTCACATTAGAAGTATTTGATATGTGATCGTGTCATTATTATATGTTGAACACACGAGGACTAGATATGGATAGGTTGATAACAATCTTAAATTTGGCTTCCTCTCCAATAAGCATGCCTATACATTTCTTATGCAGACTGCAACGTTAAACCTTTTTTTAATAAATTTAAATAGTAGACCTTTTATTATATCATTTCTCCTTCTCTTTCTACGTCTCTTTTTTCTCTTATAAATAGTTGTACTATGACCTTTCCTGTCACATTAGAAATATTTTTTATTTTATAGTTAACAATGTCACTATTATGTGCATGGCCAATGTTGAATTTCTCTTTAGTTGAACACACAAGAACTAAATGTATATAACCCAAGGACAATATTAAATATGACTTCCTTTTTTCATGAGCATGCCAATATATCTCCCTTACGGAGTGAAATGAAATCTTCTTATTCTAAATCTAAATAGTAGACTTCGTTATCTCCTCTTCCTTTCTCATTGTTCTTCTCTTCCTTCTCATATAAATAGTTATCTCGTTACATTTTTTTGTTACATTGGAAGTATTTGATGTCACTGTTGCAAGCATATGGTAAATGAATAGTTCTCTAATTAAGCACACGAGATCTAACCATGCAGAGCTGATTAATTTATTAATTACAACTTCTTCCTCATAAGCATGCATATACATTTCTTTTCTTGACTGCAAAAATATCCTTGTTGTATGAAAACAAATAGTAGACTTTTTGTATCCTTTTGGTCAAAATAATGATAGCATATCTTCTCTTCTTTCTCTGGTAACTAGTTATGTTTGACCCTCCGTGTCACACTAAAATACGTGGCAGGTGCAACTTGGATCATGCACTTTTAAGGGATATTTACACCTATAATAATCTTTGAGTAATTTTGTAATTACTCGGAAACCTTCTATAGGGACCTCCTCTCGGAAATTCCGCTATGGGTCAAATTCCACGGCCTGAGCCTTGGGCATTCCTCCGATGCTATTCTTAACAAGCTGACGAGCTTGTTGGGCATCCCGCTATTCATGGACGCGGCCACGGCTGCCGGGCAACGAGATGGCTATGCTCGCTGCTGCATCTCCATCCACGCTGGAAAGGAAATACCAAATGAGATCCCGCTGGTCTTTTATAATGGTCATCGTCAAATGATCGGAGTTGAGCTGGAATGGAAGCCACCCCGGTGTGTGCATTGCGTTTCTTTCGATCACAGCACCTCACGGTGCCCTTTCAATAGGGGTCCGGTCACATCTGCCGCAGACTCATCAATGAAACTAAGGAAAGAACCCCGGCCCAACCAGACATTGGTGCTCTAATTCAAGGGTGGGCACTAGCTCATCAAATGAGACCACCGTCCATCCTGTTGCTATGGAGTCCCTGCCTGATCGGAACTCGCCTCCTTTGGTGCCGGCTCTCGCTCCCAATCCTGGTAGACTCCACCCTCAAATCGCTGCTTCCATTAGCCCGAGGTCGTCCTTCTCTTGCGACTTGGAATACCCCAGCCCTTCCTCGCCTATGGAGGGCCTTATGGGCATCCTTGATCGGTCCGATGCCCCTTCTCTGGAGCGGGGGTCTTGCTCTTCGGCAGTGAACCAACTGCGGGCGGGACTCAGTTGGCGAACCCTATTGCTCCCGTAGTCGACGAGTCTACCGATGCGGCGCTGCGGGCGGTAGATGGTAATCCAGTTCAGGGAAGAGGAATAAGAAGGCCGGCTGGAAGGCCTTTTTGCGCTTTCCCTTTCGGTCCTAAGGCTCTCTTGCAGCGCCCACCGGCCCCAGCCAAGAAGGCGGCTGCCAGGGCCGCGGAGGAGCTCGACCTCAATGCCCCGCTAACTCAGGAGCACTCCTCCCTCTCAGGGGACTTGACCGGGGCCCCGTTGCCTCAGATTGTAGCCGTCGGCAACCCTTCTTGGGCCTCTGCACCACACAAGAAGAAAAAGAACCTCAATGGTTTCGTGAAAAACCAAGGCTGTGCAGGTCATCCACCCCCTTCTTAAATGTCAATTGTTGTCCTTAACGTGCGTGGCCTGAATAGGCCGCGTAAGCAGAAGATCTTGTTGGAAGCCATGATGAAAAGAAATGGACAGTTCAATGCCGAAATTATAGGCCTTGTCGAAACCAAGATTCGTCCTGCCAATAGGAGCTCCTTCGCCTCGCGCATTCCTATGGGCTGGAATTTTGTGCATAATAACACTGACCTGGGTCGCATCTACGTTCTGTGGAAAGAGTCCGCGTGGGCCTGCACACCGCTTAATGTTCACAGCCAGGCAATCACCCTCTCGTGTGCCAATCATGGAGGGCTTAGCATCATTGTTACAGTGGTTTACGGTGACATTAATGCCTCTGCTCGTAGAGGGCTTTGGGAAAACTTGAAGAGTTTGCGCATCTCTGACCACATTCCTTGGGTGGTCCTTGGCGATTTCAACACGGTGCGTTTCCGATCCGAAAAGAGGGGAGGACTTCCTCCAAGACGAGGTACAATGGAAGAATTCAACAATTGCATCGACGATTGTCAACTTGCGGATCTTGACACGTCAGGGAACACTTGGTCTTGGTCCAATTCCTCGATCGGTCCAGCCAGGATCGTTGCACGGCTTGATCGGGCCCTGGTGAATGAGGCATGGATTTCCCATCTACCACATTCTAATCTCAACTACATGGCGGTGAAATATAGCGATCATCTGCTCTTGTCTATCCGCTTTGTTCTCCGGCCTAAAAGACGGCCCCCATTCCGCTGTTTCGACTACCGGGCGTCTCGGCCGGAATATTCGGACTTGGTCGCAACTGCGTGGTCGTCGCGGGTGGTTGGTAACCCGCTATTTCGCCTTTTGCAAAAGCTCAAGGCCGTGAAGAGGGCTTTGCGGGCTTGGGCGCTCACGGATGCACATGTTTTTAATGAGGCCAAAGAGTTGGAGGCTGCGCTTCAGAAGATCAATAACATGCTTAGTGTTGATCCTTTGGACCCCCACTTCACGCAACTCGACGTGGATGTTAAAAATTGCATGAATAAGCTCGGAGACGATTTAGAATCCACTTGGAGGCAGAAGAGCAGAGTCGATTGGCTTCATCTTGGCAATAGGAACACTAAGTTCTTTATCTCTTCCACAAAGGCCAGGATCTCAAGGAATTATATTCCAGACCTTCTGGATGCGTATGGGAACCACGTGAACTCGAGCTCTGAGGTTGCAAATGAGGCTGTCAAGTATTTTGGGGACCTCATTAGCCCCGGTTACCCACGACCTACTAGGCCCGACCCCCCCTCCCCGCGGTGGGTTCTCATGGCAGAAGCCAGCACTTGGATGGTGCGCCCTTGGGACGAACAGGATGTATGGGCTGCTCTTCGCAGCATACCTTCCACTAAAGCGCCGGGCCCAGATGGATTTAATGCGGGTTTCCTTAAGCGACACTAGAATTTGGTTAAATCGGACGTCTGTGCTGCCATGGGTTTTCTTTACAACGGTGGTAATATGGTAAGGGAGGTTAATCACTCTTTCCTCACTCTTGTCCCTAAATGGGACCTCTCCCATGGGGCTGGGTGACTACTGCCCCATTGCCTGCTGCAATGTGATTTATAAGATCTTCGCAAAGATTCTGGCCACAAGACTGACCGTCGTGCTACCCGAACTTATTTCACCCAATCAAACGGCTTTTGTCAAGGGTAGATTAATTAGAGATAGTACCAGACTAGCGCAGGAGTTGATTGGTACTTTTGAGCGGAAAAGGAATTTGCACAAAGCTTGCCTTAAGGTGGACCTCACAAAGGCATTTGACACAATTGAACATCTGTTCATCCTAAGGAGCTTGGAGCTCATGGGCTTCCATCCCACATGGGTCACGTGGATTCAGAATTGCATCACCACTACATCTTTCTCCATTCTCTTGGGAGGGACCTCCGTTGGTTTCTTCAAAGGCTCGCGTGGGCTTCGGCAGGAGGACCCGCTTAGCCCGCTCCTCTTCGTTGTGAGCATGGAATCACTTTCCTTGTTGGTGGAGGCGGCGGTGGCCAATAGGTTGTTTAAACCGTTGGGCCGGGGGTGCACTCTGGCCCCCACCCACATCATTTATGCGGATGATCTCTTATTTTTTTGCAAGGCCTCTTCGTCCTCTCTCCTGGCCGTGGCCGGTGTCCTTGATGAATTTGCGTCCATCTCTGAACTTAGAATGAACGCCCGCAAAAGCAAGCTATTCAGGCCTAAAGGAGCCCCTACGGACTTCAGTTCTACACTTCGATTGGGGGTGTTCCGGCGCGCGTTTCCAACAACCTATCTTGGTTTGCCGCTAACCACCTCCCTTGGCAGAGGTTCGGCCACTATAAAGAAGACAGGATCAAAGCTACTATTGGCGGTTGGAAGGTTTCTTCTCTTTCATTGGCAGGGAGGGCGCAACTGATTAAGACGGTCGTTAATGGAATATCGCTATTTTGGGTTGACGGGACCCTCATAACTAAAGGCGAGGCCTCTAGGGTTGATAAGCTGTGCGCGAATTTCCTCTGGGGAAATGGTAGACACTATATTAATTGGGACACTATTTGCCTCCTGAAGGTTGAAGGTGGGCTCGGCCTGCGCTCGACGTTAATGCTACGGGATGCTATGCTCTTGGTATGGACTTGGAGATTGCTCGCAGTTGAAAAATCAGTATGGGCGGAATTCATTAGGAAAAAATACTTGTCCCACTGCTCTTTCAGGGAGGTTGTGGCTAAGCCCGGGGACTCGAAGATTTGGAAGACGCTCCTCCGAGAAAGGGATTCCTTCTGGGGTTGCTTCTCTGGCAATGGCCCTAGCAGTCTTAATCTGCCTCATGTCCTTCCTTTCTTGCGTGTTGTGGACGCGATTCGGCATCATGGGGGGCCGGTTCCTTGAGCTGGGGTGGTTTGGTGTAAGGGTGCAGTTCCTAAGCAATCTTGTACGCTTTACCGGGCAATTCTTAACAGGCTCCCTACTTTGGATCAGCTTGAAAGGATCGGGCTTCATATCCCTGGGCTCTGCTATCTTTGCCACAGTCATTGTGAAACTTGTGATCATCTATTTTTTCAGTGCAGTTTTGCGGCAGAAACATGGAACGTGGTTCTTGCGGATCTTGGTCTCCCTCAGTCGCCTTCTCTGCCTCTATCCAATATCGCGGACTGGATCTCCCACCTGCCTGGGTATGAGTTTCGGAGGTTGGGGAGCTTGGCTCTTTCATCTGCTGTCTGGGTTTTATGGAAGGAAAGAAACTCCCGTTGGTCCTCTGGGCATTCCCATTCCTCCTCACAGATGCTTGCATTTTCAATTGTTAATGCTGTGAGGATCTCGACGTCATCAGCAAGGAATTAAACTATACACTCCCTGTGCTTTCCAATGTCTTCCTCCGTGTTTCACAGAGGGTCCTAATTCCTTCTTTTTTGGTGGTGTTTCCCATTAATTTTGTGGTGACATAGTGGGAGAATACATTTTCTCGTCCCACTCACTGGGAATGCTTTCCCCCTGTAATCTTTTGTGAATTATACAGAAATACAAAGGAGGTATTACCTATAAAAAAAAGACACGCAAAAAAAATAGTAGTGGATCTGCCCCTACGCAAAAAGATCGTCAAAGTTTTATGGAAAAATTAAGCGAACATGGCAGTTGCATCCCATGTGATGAGATGTTTCGATTTGTACTGATGTTTCCGATTGCAAGTACTTTGACATGATTCTATTGCAAGTGCTTTGGATGCAGTTACCCCAATGTTTGATTCCTCGTTGGAATAGTGGTAGATTTCCTTATGCCCTTCTTTGTCACGTGGTCACCATAAGCTTGATTCTAGATAGACCTTGCCAACGGGTTGGGAGCCTATCTGCCCCGTTCGTTCATGGGTCGGATTTGGGATAAGAGATTTGGACATGGGTCGGTACGGTCCGACCCAACAAATATATATATATATATATAAAGATGGATAATACATGTATTAATATGATACACTTCAAACTTCAATTTTTAAATATGTGACATTAATTTTAAATAAATTTAGTAGTTTACATGTCAAGTAACGTGTAAACTACTTATATTAGTTATATAAAGTATAAATGATTTTAATAAATCATTTATACATATTAAATATATTAAAAATTCAAATGGAAAAAGAACGAAATGGATCATGGTCTGGTCGGTCCATGGAAGACTTTGTACAGAGATTTTTGAATCTCGACTCGTTCAGCCCGGACCGCATTTTGGCCAGGTCTAATTTAAGGCATTCTTCTCCGTGTTATGAAGCCCATTGCAAACAACTACAAGACAAGTGACAAATGTCTAGCATCCACTCTGAAAAAACAACCACCCATCTAAGCAAAGGGCGACGATAATGTGGTGGTTCCCTGAGGTCATATCCCATTTGATCGGATGAAAAATGGATCGGATGTAACTATTTTCGTATCCATATTCACTTCAATCTATATCGAATACAGACTAATATAAGAATATGGGTCGAATATGAATTTAAAGAACCATGTCCTAACATATTCGGATTGAATATTCCTCGAATATGAATCCAGATCACATAAAGAGTGTTGATTATGAAGGGATTTAAAAAAGATATGCATGCACTATGATAAAACCATTCAACCAATTAATAAAGCTATAGTTGCAGAGGGGTTGTTCTATAGATATAGTTGTCAAGGAGTTGAAGCCTTCTTAAGATTTCTTCTATTATGATTCCTATGAAGTTGTTAAGGCAAAAAAGATGTAGTGGTTGTTGGAGATCGAGGGGTTACATGGACTTAGATTTAGCTCAGTTATTTACCAAACACAATATTATGTTTGTGTATTTATGAATATGCATATGTATGAATTTTTTGTTGTTGCCATATACATATTTATATTAAGAATTTGATTATAATTGATATCCATATTCAATCCATATTCAATTGATGTTCGTCTTGTGACCTTGAACATTCTACCGTCAAAGTGAGTTTGCATGAAGGGAATAAAAATGCATCACATCTTCTTGCATTTTCTGTCTTTTTTTGTTCTATCGATGTGTCTCCTCATTTGGCATTGACATCCTTTCATTCATTGATCTTCGCAACAATGGATTCTAACTCGCTCTTCCTTGATTTTTTTGGATGATGAGCTACTGCTTCCTCCATACTAAGTACAAATCCTTGTTCTGTGACTGTCATAAGTATTCTTTTAGGGCATGTTTGGTTGCAGGGTTGGGCAGGGTTGAGTTGGGTTGGGTGGGCTGGGTGAATAGTAAACTGTGAGGAAGGAGTACCCCTGTAAATAGTACCCAACCCTACCCAACCCTGCAACCAAACATGCTCTTAGAATGTTATTTTTTTATCACTCAGAGGAAATCTTTATATGGGTTATCACCACATTTCTTATGCTAGTACTCTCAAGTGGTAGGTTTAAAAATCTCATCATTAAATTTTCTAAAATAAAAATAAGTTATCTCTACGTGACAAACACACATACATACATACATAAGACAAGTTAATAATTACTTACATCATTCAAGTTGTAAGCTTCGTCCATTCAATGAACAATTCCACTTAAATCGTGATTTTTTGATTGCTCAAAGAACACAATGGTATCCAGCTAACAACTTTTTTACCTAAATACATAACATAACAATAGTTTAAAATATATTAAAAATATATCATTCAATGTAAATTATGAAATAATTATAACTTTTTCACGCAACTAATTTATTTGTAATCCATTTTATATGGACTTAAACAATTTTTACTTAATTATTTTTACAGATATGTATAAAGCAAATAATTCTTTAACTTATGTCGTACTAGATGTTCATAAGTCGACCAAAATAAATTAGGTCAATTCGATGTGTTAGTTTGATACCAAGAGCTACATTCTATATTGTTTGCTCGAACGTGGAGACACCAAATATTAATAATAATGGTAATCGATATGCGACCATTTAAAAGAAAGTGGTTATTTTTGTATAGATGAAAGCTCAACTATATAAAAAAAATGCAAATAGCTCATATGTTTAACCATGTAAGTCCTGGGTTGACTTGAGGAGTCACTCAAGTCTCGGCCCATTATGTGTGTACAATGTCTGTGAGTTATTATATTTATGGTGTTTTTAAATGGTTTTTCGTCATACTTTAATTTTAGTTTTTAATTGTTATTGGTGCTTTGATAATATGTAAATATTATAGGTATGATATTTTATATTTTTAAAATGTTAAAGTCTAATTCATTTATTTTAAAAAACATTTTTTTTATAATATATCAAATGAAAGAGAAAAATAATTAGATTCATTTAATATATAATTCAAAAAGAGAAAAGAAGGTTTGTTATAAAATAATATGATAAAAATATAATAAAAATAAAAAAATATTTCGTGTATGTTTTATTTTTCTAATGCCTTTCATTATTTTTAAAATAAGGGAAATATTTAGATTAAAAAATGAAAAGAAAAGTTTTAAAAAGAAATAAGGAACGTGGAGAGGATTTATACAACTGAAAAGTTGTATGCAATGATCCCTAAATATTTTGAAAATATTTCTCTTATATAATATTATTTAGGATAAATTAAAAAAAAGACCTCAATTCTCAATTAAGAGACTCATTTTTCAATTGTAACGAAGAGGGTATGATCTTATGTTTTTGTCTCAAATAGATATCGATGTTAAACCCTTATGTTGAAAATTCAAGCCTCTATTTGTTACATTTGAAAAATGTGGCCTTTAATTCAGAATCGAGATATAGTTGGGTCCTTTTTTGTAATTAACTTGTTATTATAAAGGAATTTATAACAATGTATTTTGAATTTCTGGAAATTATATGATTTTTTATTATTTTTTGTATTATAGATTGCAATAATTGATTAAACCAAAAATATGGGTGATAATTTTCTAAACAAAAAAATATCATAATTTATTTAGATTTTTTAACGAAAAATGGAATTAACTGTAAATGAAATACAAATAGATTATAGAAATTCATTTTTCAATTTTTAAAAACAGTAAACACCCTTTAAAAAATCCATATAAACAATTGTAGAGCATCCAAAGGACTAACATATGGCATTTTCCTTTTTGAATCCTCAAAAATACAACAGTAAAATTACAAGTTAAACTATAGGGAACACCCATTACAATGATTTAAAAAATGCTTATAGTCAAAGTTACATATACAATGCAAACACATCATATCCAAAATTGAACATCAAATAACAACACATCAATTTAGTACTGAATTTACATGCAAGAATTGCTAGTTTTATTCCATAATTTAAGATAACTCACACTACAAGCAAAACAAGTTGTAGCTACAGAATTGTGGCCATGGATATGGGATTTGTGGCCACGGAATTGGGTTGTGGCCACAACACGTCATGGCCAGTAGCTGTGGCTACAAGTCTCGTCGCGAGAGTTCTCTAACCACGAATATGTCGTTGCCACTACAAGTGACCACAGAACTTGTCGTGGCCACAACTCTTGTATGAAGACTGTGGCCACGGATTGTAGCTACAACAAACTAGTGGCCACGAAATTATCGTGGTCATAAGTTTCCGTAGCCACATTCCGTGACCACAACTCATTTTTCTTGTAGTGTCAGTACGTATTCAAATTGCATGAAAGTGGTCTCAAATGAAAAATAACATGTTTTTTTAATGGACCAGCAGCCATTCATGTGTTATAGAGATTTAGCGAACATGTTCAGAAAATATTCAAGTACAAAGTAAAGGCGAACCTGCAAGATTTTAATAAGTTTAAATCTTCAAAATTTCTCAGTTGGACTCATATGCAAAATCTCAAAGTCATTCAGGTGTTCATGCAATTTCCCTAAAGTATTGCACGTGAGGACCATGCGGGTGAGATTTTCGACAAAAATAGGAAGCATTCTCAGGTGCTTTTATGTAAAATGACTAGGTCACATGCCTCCATGCACGTGCCCTAATCTCTCAATGAAATGTTGGTGAGCTAGTGATGGAAACAGTTCGGATACGAATCGGATGTGGCTATTTTCATATCCATATTTACTTCATCTATTTCAAATATGAATGCATATACAGATACGAGTTTATATGAATTTAAGGAACTTTATCTTGACATAATGCTATACGAATTAGGTTGAATATTCATCGAATACGAATCATGATCGAATAAAGAGCGAACATAAAAATTGATGGACTTATGATGATAGAAATGAAGTCACCCATGCTCTTTTCTTTCAAAGACATGTCTCTAAGAATTTTTGGGGGACGGTATGCTTACTACCACATATCTACTTAATAGAGGGCCTTCTGTTGCTATTGGAAAGACGACCACATTCTTTATTTTGCATCCTGATAAATCTCCCTTTAGTCTAGATCCTTGTATGTTTAGTTGTTCACAATTCTCTCCTTGACATGAGGAAGTTTGACCCCAGAGCAACTGATGATCCCCAGAATCACCCTTTTTAATTCGTCGTTTTAAATTGTTGTAGCTGGGCAATTCAAGATCCCTCAAAATTTGACTACACCAAGAAAGATATAGAGAATCAAGTCTCAATGCAGTCAAATATTTATTTTACTTGGGTAAGTCCCAAGGTCGAACTCATGGGGGTAATATGAGGGCCTAGAATAATTCTCAAATAAGTCAGAAAATTAAGTTTTCAGAGAAAAATGAGAATTTTTAGTTTTATATTTTCCATTTTTTATAGGTTTTAAATTAAAGATGTAATTAGTAATCAAAGAAAATACGGTGCATGTATTTTCAAAATATTTTAATGTAGGAAATAATGCTATGCTATGTGATGAGATAAGAAGAAATAGCTGAATTTTAAATGATGGATATGATGTGATGATTAATGCAGGAAGAATGCAGTTCAAGCAAGCACCAAGCTAAGCAAATTAATTCAAGAGCCCTTCCTTTATTTAAGTTTAGAGATAATATGATCAATCAATCCCGCAAGAATTCCCCCAATTTTGGGGGTTAATTATTGAGCAAGAAAATCATAGATTAAGAATAAAGATGCTCACAATAACTGAATACTTCTCCATTTAATTAATGCTCCAAAAGTATCTCAAAATAAATATTTCAGTGTACCATATGATAGATAATAGATCATGGTTCAATTAGACATAAAGAACAACAAAATGTGATAATAGATAATCAAGTTATCATTAATCCAAGGTTTTTGGGGAAAATGTAATATAATTAAAAGTTTATCAAATTAGATTGTTTGGAGGTTGATCCTGCTAAGCAGAGGGAGCATTCTCTAATTGTCTCATCGAGGCACGTTCCTGGGCACGTGAGGGTATGTTCTGCTATTATGGAGATGTGCAGGGGCCTATGCATAATTTTTCCCTCAACCACGTGTATGATAACATGTCGTCCAACTCAGATAGTGATGAGACTTGGTGAATCAAACCTCCACGTGTCATCGCTTGGTGCTTCACTCCATTCGAAGCTATGCGGCTCATGTCGCAGGTTCGGGAGTGATCTTGAGCATTCGATAAAGGCTTGATCCAACATCTTAGATTTGAATGAAAATCGACTGTGTGGATGAGAGATGTTCTTGATCTAGTAGTGGTTGTAGCTCCGACCTCGGTTGATGTTGATGCTTAGACGAGGGTGATGGGGCAGTGCTCCAAATGAGGTGATGGACGGAGCAATCATTGGTGAAGATTAGGGTTGCTAATTGAATGAATCATTCGAATTCGATTATGATTCGTTCGATTCCCATTGCTACTTATTTTAGCCTAGTGATAGTAGCTTAGGTTTGAGTTACTTTTCACGAGTATAATAACCAATCTTAACACGCTATTTGGGATTTTTTGGCATTAACATGATCATAAAAGCACTCTAAACCATACCCATTTATGCAAATAAAATCCTATTAGTTAAAGACAAAATATTGAATATGAAAAAATAATACAAACATATTAGTCATAAAATCTACTAGGAAAGGTTAAATATTTAAGATTGTTATTCTAATTCCCCACTCACATTTATTTTCATGTTTCCACATTCCTTATGCTACCTTTACCATTTCCCTTTCACTAACTACCAAAGATCCCAAAAACCCAAAGTAAATAACTAGGGTTGTCAGGAAAGCTCGATCTCGATGAGCTGAACTCGGGCTCGCTCGTTAAGGGCTCGCGATCCGGACTCGAAACCTGAACGAGCCTGAGCTCGAGTTGGGTTTTATGGCTCGTTAGCTTATCAAGTCGAGTTCGAGTTGGGCATTGTTCAACTCGGAAAATCGACTCGATTACTCGTTTTCTTTCTTAATAAAATATTAAAAACATATATACTGAAACTTCCACATTTAGTTTGATATAAAATAGAGATTAACATTTTTCTTCTCCAAAAAGCTATAGACAAGAGTATAAAAATCAAAACTACAACTATCATTTGCATAACTTGATGTATAAAATGGAACAATGACTCATTAAGAGGTTCATGAGCCTGCTCATTTTGAGGCTTATGAGCCAGATCAGAAACTCATGACTCGATAAGAGGCTCGTGAGCCAGTTCATTTTGAGGCTTGTAAGCCATCTCAGAATCTCGTGGCTCGATAAGAGGCTCGCGAGTCAACTCAAACTCGATGAGTTTGAGTTCGAGTTGGTGATCCAGGGCTCGAACCTTATCGAGCCCGAATTCGAGCCTTAGGTTTCTTATCGAGTTCGAGTCCGAGTTGAGGCCAACTCGGCTCGTTGAACTCGATAGACACCCCTATAAATAACAATAGCCTTTCTCCTAGCACATGAAAATGGTGGTTTTTCTACTTCAAGGTTCTCAACATTTGTCGTAATTTGAAGTTTATCTAGATATCTCTCCTCTGTCTTTTGTTGTTTCGATTCTCCTTGCATGACAAAATTGATGATTATCATTGTCAAGATGATATTCATCATCACATGAGTAATATACAAGTAGTTCTCACTATAATGCAAGTTGTTCCTTTATGCATAAAAAATTAGTATATTTCATTTTCATGGCTTTAATTTTTTGATATTGAAGATCCTCACACTTATAGAGATGTTTTATCTTGCTAAATTATTTTTTAGTATTCTTATTATTTCAAATAATAATATTAATTTGGATCAACTTTCTATATAGGCTTGATCTTGTTTTGCTTTAACATGCAATGGTAATTATAATGTGTTCAACTTTTTCATCAATGATATTCGATCTCTTTGATTGGCTTATATAAACTTATTGTATTTATATATTTATTCTTCACATGAAAAAGAATGTATTTAAATTTTAAAAGACATAGTAATTGTAAAAACTGTGTACTTGTATCCATTGTATTCTATTGGTTTGATATTTTTCGTGATTATATAGTTTTTCAACTTATCATAGGAAACTGTAATCAAAATTAAAATTAGACCATAAAAGATAAAATTATAATATTTTTCATTTAATATTATTTATATAAGCTTTAAAATAACAATTAACATTTTAAGTTTAAAATAAAATAAATCGAATTTGAATAATCGAAACTCAAAATGAATTGAATCTGAATTTAAGTTAGCAAATTCGATTATAATTTGATTTGAGTTCGGATTCGAAACTTTTATAATGAACTGAATCAAAATCCTAGTGGATATGAAGGTATTCGATTCAATTAGCCACCCTACTAAAGATAGCATGAGGTAGAAGGTTTGGATAGGAACGAGATGTCGGTGATGGTCGTGGATGTGGCTTCGGTGTAAATCGAAGAAGAGAAAAGAGGATGTCGCGATGAATAAGATAGAATATGAATAAGAAGAATACATAGAATAAGGGGAGGTATTGCTTGGTGATTGGAGAGGGGGTATGGATTGCCTGATCGTGTAGGAAATTCCTCGACTCCGGTGATTACCTCTACCGTGGTGATTGGGCCAACAGGAAGCTCCATTACCCTTCGAAAGAAGGTGCAACTACACAGGGTTGAGGAGTCCTTTGGATCATGCTGGAGGGGTCTTTACTAGAGGGGAGCCGTTGTCACTGACCTCCTCCTTCATCTCTCTCTCTTATCTGTAGATTGGCAGATTCAACGGATGATTAGTAAGGTGATCGAAATGGGTTCTTATATAGAGAGAGAAGGATCGACGATGTTGTTGGCGATGGGTTGGGGATTTAGCCTAATGCTTGGGGTGTTCTAACTGTCGTGGCGATGGAGGTTAGTTAATTGGAAATGGAGGAGATACAACTGTTTTGCGGGTGAAGGGAGAGGTGGTCTTGGGAGATTAGGATAGAGTTAGGCTAGGGTTTGGGTTTGATTGGCGATCGAAGAATCTGGGGATTGAAGAGGAAGGAGGAGCACAGGCAGAGCAAGGCACAGTGGTGGAGGGTCACGGAAAAAGGTGATCGGAGAATAGATGGGTATGAGGAGGTTATGCTACGATGGCTAATGCAAGGCGGTGGGGGAGCGGGCACGTGGAGGAAGGGGGAAGCGGAAATATCCGTTGGATCGGTGATGATCCAATGGCTAGGAGTAGGTCACGTGTTGAGCACGTGAGAGGAGAGAAGGGTTCGAATGGTGTAGTTAGTAGTTGTTGGATCACGCGATCCAATAACCAAGAAGGGCATAACATGCTAGGCACGTGGAGAGAGCAAAGAGATGGGGGAAGTGGATATGGTCCAATAGCCTAGTTGGGATGCACTAGAGGACAAAATGGGAGGGGGTTGATTGGACTATGCGTTTTGACCTAGGGCTTAGGTGGACGAGTGGGGTAGAACCACGAGGTGCGACTTTCACCAAATGTTGACCAATGCATGAAATGCAGAAGTAAATACAAAAAATATCAAATATACTCAAATACAAAAAATGTCCAACATGAAAAATGTTCATCTAAGAGCAATCTACAATGTTTATGAAGCACTCGAGTGCAAATGGACTCAACTGTGCAAGATGCAGATTTTTGTGATATTTTATGTTTTTAGTTTTGTATTTTTTATTTGATTTTTTGTAGATAAATTAATGTAGACAACAATCAAATATGATGTAAATTAATGCACTGGACTCGGATTTAATTTTTTTGGATTTTTATGAATTAAAACTAGTTAGAAAATGTGAGACATATACATATGAGTTAGTGAGTCAACTTAGGTCAGAACTTGTCTTTTTCTTTATTTTATTTTTTGATTTTTATGTATTTAGTTAAAATATGCACTAAATTAAAGAAATGAAAAGTAAAGAAATAAAAAAAGTGAAATAACTACATGAAATGACATGTCAAAAATCAGTAAGAATGTACAATGCACAATTAAGTCCCAAAACTCATTTTTCACAAATAAACGATTCTTTGGAATGATCTTGATTTGTAGATAATTGAATGTGCATTAATTAAAAAGTGAGTAAAGTGTGTTTGGACACAATATGAGAGAAATATTAGCTTTTACAGCTTTCTTTTCTAAAATTAGTATTTGGGTTTATTTCAATATAAGTTAATATTTTTTAGGATTTTTCATTGATTAGGTTAGTGATATGTATATAACAGAATCAATTTCAGGTCAATTAGAGTTAGCATGAATTAATTTAAATGGGTGAAGTTAGACAAAAATGTACAGATGATTATGAATTGAGAAATAAATGTTAATCTATGTAAATTATTTTCAAGTACATGAATGTTAATTTTTCAGATATTAACAACTGAATAAACTTAATTTCTCAGGATGAAGCTCTATTTTCAGCTAATTAGAATGATGAATCCTATATTCATCAACCCTAGGGTGTGGTTGTGCTGGCCCGATCCAGTCCAAAACCCGACCCGCATAACCCGACCAAAACCCAAACTCGAAATTTAGTGGGCAAGATTCAGGCATGAGAAGGCCCCAACCCAAAGGCCCGATAACTCGACCTATACGATATAACTATATCCAGTATATTCATGTTCATTCCGAATACTATGTTCTAACTTTCATATCCTTATTTCGAGCGTAAAATAAATGCTTATACTCGTTATTAATCATATCCATTAGCTTGAATTGAGGAAATTATTACGTTAATATACGAGGTTATTACATTAATATGCCAGAATGGAATATGTGTCCTCAAGTGTTAGAGTATGTACAATTGTAAGTAACCAATCTGTATTGGGTCATAGTGCCTGCATCTACAACAGAATATGTAATGGTGAATTGAATGGTGGTTTAAGTCACCATATTTTTTCCACATTTCTATTCCCAACATACAACTAATGTCAGAATCACAAAATAGTTAGCGTACTTATAGTCTTAAAATGCACATGCATAAGAAACAACTAGACATATACAAGAAGAATAGAACACATGATATTGATGTACATATGTGTTAAATTGGGAAGGCCCGACCCGAACCCGACCCATTTTATTTGGGTTGGGCTTAACTTAGGCTTGGATTTTGAAAAAAATGGGCCTAGGCCCCGACCCATTAGCCCTTATACTGAAATGGGCTTGGGTCGGGCCAACTCAAACCCAACCCATTTTATTGTAGCTGGATGTCAAAAATGTTGTCTTGAATGGGAATCTCAAAGATGAAGTTTACATGAAGGTGCCTATAAGGTATGGGCTGGCCAAGTGTTGCAGATTCAAGAGAGCTTTAAATGAGCTTTATGGCTTGGTTTGAACACATTCGAATTGTAATGATGGACAATGGATACCATCAGGCTAATGGAGATCATACCATCTTCATCAAAAGGTAGGGTGAGAAGTGATCTATGTTATTGGTGTTTGTGGATGACATGATTATGACTGGTGATGATGATGCGGAAATATAATGCACAAAGAGAATTCTTGCCAAAGAATTTGAACTAAAGGAACTAGGCAAGATGAAGTATTTCCTTGGTATAGAGATGGACAACTCCTCTGTAAGTATGTGCCTAATTAACGGAATTGTACTATGAGTTTACTCCATGACTCTTGTATACTTGGATGCAATCTAGTTCCACTCATATAAATGCTGACCATAAATCAACAAATTAGATGGTGAACCTCTTAATGAAACTACCAAAGGTTGGTACTAAAACCTGGTTGGAAAATTAATTATGTTACTCTCACAAGACCTGACATCATGTATGTTGTAAATGTGGTCAGTCAATTCATGCATGCCCCTACCACAATTCATATAATTGATGTAAACATGATTTATGCTACATAAAGAAATATCTTGGTAAAAGTCTCATGTTCAGACGACAAAGTGATGTGAGCATTGAAGGTTGCACTAACGTAGATTGGGTTAGGCCTATTGATGATAGGCATTCAATATCAAGGTATGCAATATATTTGTGTCTTAACCCAATCAATCAGCGAAGCAAAAAAAAATGTGGTCTCTATGTACAATACGGAAGCCAAGTATCAAGAGCTTGCAAATGGTATTATTGAGATCATATGGTTGAAACTTTTATTGAAGGAATTGGATACAAAATCAGACATGCCATCTAAGACGTTCTCTAATAATAAAGATGCAATAAACTTGGCCAATAATCTTGTAATGTTTGATAAGACGAAGCATGTGGAGATTGATAGATACTTCATTTGTGAGAACATTGATGCCGATATGTTGTGTCTTCCTTACTTACGATCTGATGATCATATAGCCGATCTCTTCACAAAGGGGCTACCTATAACGACTTTTGAGTCGAATGCAGGCAAGTTGGGCATGGTTGATATGTATGCCCAACTTGAGGGAGAGTGTTGATATGTATGTCTCTTTAGATGTGCAAACAAGGCTTTGGATGAGGGACCCTTTACATACCATCCTATAAAATATACTCGCCACGACAAAATTGGGTTATAGTGACAATTTTTTTAAAATCTATGACTATTTATTTACATATATTCTGGATTGTTGGGGAGGGATCTGCCTCATATATGTTTGTTCTGCGAGATGCCATCAACAATGGTGGCTTCATCATTCTAGAGGGATGTAGATATTTGGTGGACTGTGGATACACGAACACAGATTCATCATCAAGCCATATCGTGGCATTACATATCATCTACTGATGAATCCATGATTCATCATCTTTATTCTTTTATTTTAGCAAAAATCCTTAATAAAATACATGTACATATTCATTAATTCTCATTCTTTACCATTCACCATCTATTTGTTAATAATGTATATTTATCATTCTTTTTAACCAAAATAAAAGAATAAAGAAGAAAAGAAAAAGAAAAGAAATAAAGAAGGATGTATTTATGGAATAAATGCATACTGACTCGAACTCCAAGAGAAGTTCAAGAATTGACCTGATCGACCAGGAATAAAGTAGGGGGAGATAGGGTCCATAACTTATAAAAATCAAGAAAATCAAATCTCACTTGTACATATTCATTATTTTCCACCTTGTACATATTTTCACCTATTTTATTTATCAATAAAATAATTTCAAATAAAGATATTTCCTTCTTAAAAATTGTATGTAATAATGTATACTAATTTATAAAAATATCAGAAAAATGATTTAACCAATAAATAAATAAATACAATGAACCTAAAAAGCTTAAAAGTCCAACTTCTCAGGTTCATAACTATTTATAGAAAACCCCAAATTGACCAAACTTACTTTTAAACTTCATTTTATAATTAATAATATTTATTAAAAATACCAAGAAAATCATGGAATAAAATGTGTGAGTTTTGGCGTTTGGACCCCTTTGTATTTATGTACATTATGTGTATAAAACTTCTTTATTTTCTATCTATTTACCTGTAACTCAAAATAACTTAATTCTTTTTATAAAATGTTCATAAAAATCTCTAAAAAAATATAAAAATATGATTTAAAAATAAGTGTGAATAAATACCAATAAATCTCAAAATCTAAAAGCCAGAAAACCTAACTTCCTAACCTCATAACTTGGTCGTATGAACTCCGATTTGAGTGTACTCACTTTTAAAGTTCATTTTGTAAAAATATCTATCAAATAAAAGTGGTTTCGCTGAAATCAGAGTTAATATGCAAAAAGTAGATTTTGGGACCTTATGGGTATACTTGTATATATGTATATAGTGTATATATTTTTATTTATTTATTTATTTGTACACATATTGTCTTTTTAAAATATTCTGTATATAATTATTTTAATTATATAAAATAAAAATAAAAATTATAAAATCTGAAAATAATCAAAAATAAAATAAAGTATGTATCACATAGGTATTTTTTACCTATTAATAAAGGTTCTTATTTATTTTACCTTATTTAATTAATTTATTTTATTTATTAAAAATCATCATAAAATTATTTATTAAATTATTAACATTATTTATTTTCATTATTTTGTAATTTAAAACAAATTTTTTCATCTATTTATTTTATTTATCTCTTATTTAATCTGTTGTTTTGTCATTTTCCCTATTTCGTCCTTTTCCTCCTTCAGCCCAAATAAACTGCTCCTTGAGCCATTTTTTCCAAATTTTCTAGAGCGGGTCGTTGATCCGATTGAGCTGACTTTTTTACCAAAATAAGGAATTTACAACTCTCATCTTCGCCCATACAAAATTTCAATTTTCCCACCTCGTTTTGCACGTCGAATTTTCAATATGAAATTTGACGTTTCTCATCTTATAAATAAGGCCCATCTTCTTCCTCCTCCCATCTTTGGCACTTCCATCCTCCTCCAAGGAGCTTCGATCCGTGACAGCCAACCTTCGTTGCAGTGAGGAGAGGATGTAAGGGCCTTTGATCCGGCGATCCGTCGCCGTGCTCCGCGTCGCCGGCGAGCCAAGCCTCCGGCACCACCGAGCCGTCGAGGCAATGACCCGAGGATCTTCGATCCTCAGCCCAAGCAAATCCGATCTATCAGGTAACTTAGATTTTCGTTCCTGTGTAGGTTTGCATTGATAGTGTAGATCTGTAGTTCTTCCATATTCCAGGCCTCTAGTCCATTGTGATCGGAGGTCTTCCACCTTCAATTGAATCCGAAACCGACCACGATCACCTCGCCCGCATCCCTCTCCAGTTCCCATTCTTCTCCTTCCATATCTGACCACTCCGACGAAGAGCATCGTCGGAGCTCGAGCTCCTTTCATTCGCCACCGGTTGGAGCTTCCATTCCATCTTCATTACCTGCAATACATCCGAACTGCTGCTGTAGTTTCCCCTCATTACCTGCGCACATCAGATACAACACGGATCTATTTTGGCAGATCGAATCATTCACACTCATACTTATTCGTCATCATCTATTTACCCGGAATCATTGACAGATCTGGACATTTATTCATCCTTTCACATTCTCATAGAAACTAAATCCGTTACCTTTTGAACTCCATATTTGTTTCCTGAAATTCCCATACGTATGTGGTTTGTGAAAGGTCATGGTTTAGAATTTAATTAACATGCTACCTATGCCAAATAATGTATTAAAATTGATTTGAATCGATTTCTGATAATTTGATCTAAGATCGGCTTGTGTTACCCGTTGAGTTACGATTCGAATCGAATCGAGAAGTTTTTCTACTTGCAGGTATTTCAATCGAAATCAGGTGCGTTGAGGAGCATCCCGTCTGCTTCGTCCCTACCTATATCGTCAATCAATCATCAACGTCAAAGGGCATCATAATTTGGAGTTAGCATGGACAATCGAGGAGCAATTGCACTTGCACAATCGGAAATCGAGCATTCATCTGGAAATAAACCACCTTGATTTTCTAAAATCAAACCTCAAAAATTCATCAATACTCTTTCTTTGTGATTGATTTCAATTTCTGACATCGAGATTTGTTTGATTAAGTTTTTTTTGGAATTTGTTTCAGGTGGATCTGATTATAATTGCGGAAGATGGAAAAAAATCGAGCACCTGTACTCGATTTGAATTCACCTTGAAGAACACGCTGCCTGAATCCGTAGAACTGTAGCTGTCGAGTACCTGGAAAAGATCGAACGCATCGGAGATCCGTTCCTATTGAAATCGAGCCTGAAGCCATCGCCAACCACTTGATCTGGATGAACAGAGGTGTCGCACCTCTTGAGTCTGAACACCGCGCCTCGTCGTTTCGAAGAAAACTACAGCTGCCATTCGACTCAAGAGCACCACCTACAAATAGAAGAAGAGAATAGCAACATCGACCTTCATTCAGAAGTACACCGTCGCCCACCGCATAAGGTCGCACGTGATCTGCACGTGCATCTTAAATTTTTCTGGGTAAATTGCTAAAACCTTCCTGTATATCTTTGTAATTGCAAACATTTCTCTGGATGCTTGATATCACGTGAATACATTTGCTTTCCTGTGAAATTTTCACAAGTGCCCAGTTTAATTTCTTTGTTACCATTTTCTAATAACTTTTCTTTAATTACAGTTCAATCCTTGTATTCCATCAATTACTTTCTTGTCTATATTACATGGAATAAATAGCATTTTTATTTCAAAAATGTCAACAATTAGAGTAAACTCCAGCATAGTTGTTTTATATTTTGTAATTTTCGTTGAGCAACTTATTTTCATTCGCTATCTTTAATAATTCAAAAAATAATAAAAAGTGTATGTTTACATTAAAAACCAATAAAATTAAAAAAAATACAAATTTCACAAAAATCCAAGAGTAGCTTGCTCATAGTACCTCTTTTATTTCATTGCTTGTCTTTGATTAAATAACCCTTGCTTAATAACTGTTGCCTCCTTGAGTTCGACCCTGGGAGCTATACCAGGTTAATAATTAAAGTAGCAAGAATCCATCATTTTCTCTTATTGCTTTGATTGGATTTAATAATTGTTTGATTTAGTTGTTTTTTCTTTGGGTACAACGACATTCTCCATTAATCAACTAAAACCCAAGTGAGATTATCGGCTAATCAAAATGGCATCGTTGCTGGGGAGGCACGGCGAGGGTAGAAAGGTCTTCTTTGCCTTCTGCTCTTGGTCTGTGTATATACTTGTTTTTCTTTGCTGTTTTGATTTTATGCTTCATTTTATTTGATATATTTTTCATAGTTGTGATCTGACATATCTCTTGTTTCTCTCTTTCTTGCGAGGGTCCGACAAGCGAGAGAGGCATTCCTAGGTAGGGGTGTCTTCGAGTTCAACGAGCCGAGTTGGCCTCAACTCGGACTCGAACTCAATAAGAAACCCAAGACTTGAACTCGGGCTCGATAAGTGTCGAGCCCTAGATCACCAACTCGAACTCGAACTCGTCGAGTTCGAGTTGACTCGCGAGCCTCTTATCGAGCCACGAGTTTCTGAGCTGGCTCACGAGCCTTAAAATGAGCTGACTCACGAGCCTCTTATCGAGTCATGAGTTTTCGAGCTGGCTCACGATCCTCAAAATGAGTAGGCTCATGAACCTTTTAATGAGTCATTATTCCATTTTATACATTAAATTAGGCAGATGACATTTGTAATTTTGATTTTTATACTCTTTTCTATAGTTTTTGGGCAAGAAAATGTTAACCTCTATTTTATATCAAACTTAATGTAGAAGTTTCGGTATGTATGTTTTTAATTTTTTTATTAAGATGAAAAACGAGTTATCGAGTCGAGTTTCCGAGTTGAACAATGCCCAACTCGGACTCGACTCGATAAGCTAACGAGTCATAGAACCCAACTCGAGCTCAGACTCGTTAAGGTTTCGAGTCCGACTCGCGAGTCCTTAACGAGCCAAGCCCGAGTTGAACTCATCGAGTTCGAGCTTTCCTGACAGCCCTATCCTAGGAGCACCGACGCACCCAAGCAAAGCGGAGGCGGCTTGTTTCTTCATCGAGCAGCATGAGAGCGTAGGAGAAGAGTAGCATAAGATTTGGAAGATCCTTTGAGGACTTTTAGCATTTTATTCCACTATCATTCTTGTCATAAGTTGTAATAATTTCTAGGACTTTGGACACTTGACAGATTTCGAGGTCTGTTTGGCCAAGTGTCGGTGCACTTGGGGGACCTCATCGTGTTTTATTTTTATCGCTTTATTTTGTTTTGTTTCTCGTGGATTTTTGTGCTTGAGCCCTTAGATTTAGGTTTCTATTTGATTGAGCCAGGTAGCATTAGGCCCAAAGCCCCTAATAGAATATATGTTCCTATTGAACTCGCTTGGACGTAGACAAATAAATCTGTGCTTCACGATAATAGAAGTTCTTGTTTCGGATGGTTCTCGCATTGCATTCATATAGATTAGTTTAAATTTATGCACGGATCATATTGCATGTAGACTGCTGGAGCAAGGTACGCCTTCTATCTCGTGCATGCATTCATAGATTTCATCGCGCATCGGCTTTTCCGTATTCCTCCCTCTATTTTCGGAACTTAGGAATAAAAAGGAAATCGGAAAATTCATTAGACGTTTCATTGAAAATATCCAAAAAAATAAAAAAAATCAAAAATTTAAAAATTGGGACTGCTAATTGAACTTGAACATAAAATTAAACGTAACTAATTCATCATTATTTTGGGAGAGCAATCCCCTCATTGTCTTCGCCTTTAATTGCTCGCATACACACTAAGGAGTAGTGCCCAAATCCCATTAAACCTCCTAAGTGTTTGTACAACTTTTGTGTGCTCACCTAACTCTAAAATAAAAAAAAGATAAAAAAGACCGCACATTTGCGGTCCTCACATTGCGTTGAGTAGGTGAATTGGGGGTCTGCATTGTGTTTATATGTGATTGATGTGAGTTGGTTACGATCATCATCTTTTGATCATTAGCAGTCACATTTTATTTCCCTTCTCGTCTTCACTCTGTTTTCTTCTCTTTTATCCCTCCCTCCCACACTTATTTGTCTCCTCCCCTCATCATTTCTTCTCGACTCGTGATGATGGATCGATGTTCTCTTCAGTCGGATCTTGCGGCTCCATTTTTTCATCCAAATCATTCTTTTCTGCCTTCGTTTGAGGTCGAAACTCCGGTCGACCTCTCATCTCTTTATTCCTCTACTCTATTCCCTCTTTCTACTGGGCATGTTGAGCTTGGAGTTGACGCCCGCGGAGATCACATTGAGCAGTTGCGAGCTTCAGATGACTTCTATGATGGGATGACGGATGAGCAGTCGGATCATGGAGCACAGTCAGCTTCTACATTGAGTCCCTTCATTCTAGACTTAGAGTTCATTCAGCTACTGCCGAAGTTTTCAGGGGAAGTGCACGAGGAGCCATATCTTCATCTTTCTGAGTTTGGGGAGTTTTGTGGATCACGATCATATTCAGATATCACTTCTGAGGAGTTATAGCTTATGACCTTCTCTTTCACACTTCAGGGTAGAGCCATGAGTTGGTACGGACGGTTGGGAAGGAAGTTTGCTACATGGGGTTATTTACGGTCATTGTTCTTACAGAGATTCTACCCCCAGCGTAGAGCAGATATGATACGGTCTTTCATCACGGATTTTCCAGTAGACCCCAAGGAGCCATTGCATGATTCGTGGCTGAGGTTTGTTGACCTCTTAAGGAGATTCCCAGATCATGGAATTTCGATGACAGACCTTGTTGAGATCTCCATGAGGGGGATGACCGATGAGCATATTACACTGGTAGTGACCCCGTGTGGTGGTTCACACCACAGTCCTGACATGGATATACTTCATACCATCTCGAGAGTACTTTCAGACATTCCACCTTCACGAGATGCTTTAGTTGGGACAACACATGAGGATGATGCAATACCAGTTGGGTGTGTTACACTTCATGAGGATTCAGAGATCAGACACCAGATAGAGGACGTGGATACTGCAGTAGAGCAGATGATTGACGACGAGAGCCAGCCACCGTGAGTTTCCATTTCCAGACACTGATCGAGTTTCCGTTGGTCTTCCAGCCAGAGTTTGAGTCAGTTCCGCACCACAGTTCAGGATTCTTGGATACCACCTCTTTCGGTATTCCAAGAAACAGAGGAGGAGCCCACATTGTTTCAGCCGTTCTTTCAGCCTTTCTAGTTTCCATGTCAGGACCAGTTAGACTTTACTTCTCAGATGTACTTCTTGGATTCATATGGATATCTTGATCTAGCCCAGCAGCCAGAGATAGATGTGGGACACCATTTTGAGATGACAGATATTGATAGTCCCATATTTGAGCCTTTCGTCCTTCAGTTTGATGAGATAGATACATTTCATGAGGACCAGACGATAGCCAGCACTGCCGCAGCTCGAGGATCAGTTTCAGACATTTCTACAGCTTCCGCATTGTTGATCAGTACCATTTCTTGTTTTCAGATTGTTCAAAGGCCGTTTTCAACTGATGAGGCATTTTGGTGTGAGGAGTGGATGCTTGACAGTGACGCAGATTCCCAGTTAGATTCTGATTCCTTTTTCTTCACCGATGATTTTGCATTACTCCCTGAGGGTTATTTGCGGGAGAATGTCACCTGCTCTGTGTACTCGGTTTCACTTCCTAGATGTGTATCCGATCTGTCGGATCATGACACCGAATCTTCTGATATTTTTGATCTTTCTGAGTCTGAGTTTTCTCTCTTCGACGACCCTCGCGAGGATGAGCTGATCTTTGATATATTCGATGATCTATCTGATTTTTCTCCTTTATGTGCATCAGATATTAGTTTTCTTAGTGAGTCTCCTGATCTTGACTTTCCACATCTTTTTGAGACGGTGATTGACGTGGAGGATTCCATGACTGATCCTTCTTTCTCCACGTTTGATTTCTTTAGCTCTACCCTTCCACCCCATTTTGATCTCGAGCCGATGATTTCATGTGTGCTTCCGGATTCTGATTTTATCTTCCTATCTCTTTACCCGGTAGCAGACACCCACCTGATTTCTTATTTGTGTGTCATTGTTTACACTGTTGACCTCGTTGTTGTTCTCATACCGAGACTACAACAACAGTACGGTATTCGCCTTACAGATGCCGTCCTGAACCTTAATACTGTGTTGTCCTAGCCTTTGCGCCCAGCTAGGGGCGTAACTCTAGCGCTTGTTGAGAGGCACCTCAACATTGAATACTTTGTATATACGTATTTCGTCTTGATTTGTTCCTTGTTTCTTCCGCTTTTGTTTTACACCTTTAGGTCTCGTTTAGGATTATTTTTGCTATACTTAGGATGTACTCTATCCTAAGTATAGGGGGGTGTAAACATCGAGTTGTTCATTCTCGTTCTGTTTCATTACTCCTGTTGTTGCCTATACTTAGGGATCCTTCACCCTAAGTATAAGGGGAGTGATGTCGTCCTTTTATCTTGTATATATTTGTCTCAGTTTCTTCTATTCTCTATCTTGTCCCTCAACTGTTGATATTCTTTTCTATACTTAGGGATCTTTTACCCTAAGTATAGGGGGGACAAGTGTATGCGTTGATTTCGTGTATATTCTCTTCCTCGGTCTTCCCCATTTGTACAGTCTTCTATACTTAGGATCACTTGATCCTAAGTATAGGGAGGATCACCGACTTCCATTCATTTCATTTTTTATTCTTTGAGTCATTGTAGTATAGGATTCTTTTCACTTTTCTATACTTAGCACGAGTTATGTCTTCCTTTGTCGCTCTTTGGTCACTATGACATAGTTCGAGCTAAGTATAGGGGGGTGTCGTATATATTGTATATATACTTTAGCCATAACTCGTACTTTGTATATGACTATTATTTATAAAATTGGAACAAAAATATTTTGAAAAATGTTTGTAAAAATGTTTGTAAACTCTTTTGTAAAAAGTTTTGTAAAATATTTTGTAAAACATTTTGTAAAATAATTTGTAAAAATTATTTGTAAAAATCTTTGTAAAATTATTTTTGTACAAATGATTTGTAAAATGTTTGTAAAAAATATTTTGTTTGTAAAATATTTGTAACTTATTTTTGTATCAAAATTATGTATATTGTACAAATGTTTGTAAAATGTGTGAAAATAAAATATTTGCAAAAATCATTTGTAAAATGATTTGTAAAAATTTTGTAAAATCATTTGTAAAATTATTTTCAAAATTATTTGTAAAGTATTTTGTAAAAATGTTTTAATTTTTTTTGTAAAATGGTTTGTAAAATTTTTGTAAAATATTTTATCACGTGGGATATAAATTATGGGTATAAAAATTATTTTTGTAAACTTGTAAAATCTACATGTGAATAAAAGACATAATTATTTGTAATTTATGTAATTTACAACTTGTATATAAAACATAAAACTTGTAGATAAAAAGTTTTTTTAAAAACTTTGTATAAAATGTGTATATATTGTTATAAAACTCTTTGTAAATTGTGTGTAAAAGCCTTGTAAATTCTTGTGAATGTGTATAATTGATTATTAAAAATACATAAAAACTGAAAAAGATAAAATTGAAAAAAATGCAAAATTCTTTGAAAAACTTTTCAAAAAGATTTTATCTTTTATTTTCTTGTCTTAAAAAGAAAAGTATTGTAAATATTTTCTTATACGAGCATTTGCATTTTTTTAGAATAGTATTGACATTTAAACTAGTCTAGAATAAAATTAAAAAATGGAGCTTGGTTAAGACCTTAATATACCTAATTCTCAGAGGAACCTTATAGGATTTGGGGCTAAGACTTTTCAGGTCCGTAGCGACTTAATTCTTTGAGTCCACTAGGCTATGTTCACATGTCATCTTGATGAGCCTAAGTAGAACAATTAACAACGCATGCATGACTCTCACAGACAATGTCTTTACTTGCACCAGTACTTTACACTTAGCTCTCCACGGATGAGGTGGTGAGGAGGCAGTTTCCTTTGGCTTGGGGTAGCATATGAGGGTAGTACTTCTAGGTGGAACCTCTCTTCTTATTATAGTAAAGGAAGTGCGTCTCAACTTGGTCTGGTGGTTATGAAGTCTAAGGACAGGAGTTGTGGGTTGCAATAAAGCTTCAAAAGAGGGATAGTCTACTAGCTCAAGAGGAAAAACTCCTTATGTATATGCTGCACCATGTAGATATGTTGTAAATATGCACAAAAAAAGAAAGAAAAGAAAAAAATGTGCAAAGAAAGAAAAAGTCCAAAAAAAGTGGTGGGTTAGATTGAAAATTTAATAATCCCACCGGAGTGTATATAGTCAAATAAAGAAAAGCTTATATATCACATGTTCTCATCTCATGAAGCTTGCGGCGGGAGACTTAGCTACACTGGTTGGGCTCCCAGGGATACGTGGCTACACTGGCCACGGTCCATTCTCTTCTTTCCCCCTCTACTTGAGCCGGTTGAACTTGAACTTAGAAGGGAATACCCCGCTCCTCGAGGAAAGAGCTGCTAGACTGAGGAATTAGAGTTACCTTATTGAGGGAGTTTGTTTCTTTGTCATTTCTGAGGTGGGGAGCTACATATCACTTACACAGTACAAGGAAAGATACACGGTCATTAGAGTTTGCGTATGTAGACTTGTTCTGATCTGGATTATTGAGGAGTCTTGACCATAGATTAGTGGAACTTAGAGGCTGTTGAGTCTTAAACCTAGGTCTCAATAAGGTTCCGCCACACTAATAATCCAAAGGTCTGACTGAGCTCCATACTTCAATTTTATGAAGATAAGTTTAATAATCAATATTGTTCTAAATTCTTTCCTTTTTCTTTTCTTACTTTTCTTTTTCACTTCTTCTTTGAATAAGTGTTTGCTAAGGGACTAGCAAAGGTAAAGTACAGGGGAATGATGAATCCATGATTCATCATCTTAATTCTTTTATTTTAGCTAAAATCCTTAGTAAAATACATGTACATATTCATTAATTATCATTCTTTACCATTCACCATCTATTTGTTAATAATGTATATTTATCATTCTTTTTAACCAAATAAAAGAATAAAGAAGAAAAGAAAAAGAAATAAAGAAGGATGTATTTATGGAATAAATGCAGACTAACCTGAACTCCGAGAGAAGGTCAGGAATTGACCTGATCGACCAGGAATAAAGTAGGGGGAGGTAGGGTCCATCACTTATAAAAATCAAGAAAACCAAATCTCACTTGTACATATTCATTATTTTCCACCTTGTACATATTTTCACCTATTTTATTTATCAATAAAAAAATTCCAAATAAAGATATTTCCTTCTTGAAAATTGTGTGTAATAATGTATACTAATTTATAAAAATATCAGAAAAATAATTTAACCAATAAATAAATAAATATAATGAACCTAAAAAGCTTAAAAGTCCAACTTCTCAGGTTCATAACTATTTATAGAAAACTCCAAATTAACCAAATTCACTTTTAAACTTCATTTTATAATTAATACTATTTATTAAAAATACTAAAAAAATTATGGAATAAGATGTGTGAGTTTCGGCGTTTGGACCCCTTTGTATATATGTACATTACGTGTATAAAACTTTTTTATTTTCTATCTACTATCTGTAACTCCAAATAACTTAATTCCTTTTGTAAAATGTTCATAAAAATCACTAAAAAATATAAAAATATAATTTAAAAATAAATATGAATAATTACCAATAAATCTCAAAATCTAAAAGCCAGAAAGCCTAACTTCCTAACCTCATAACTTGGTCGTATGATCTCCGATTTGAGTGTACTCACTTTTAAAGTTCATTTTGTAAAAATATCCATCAAATAAAAGTGGTTTCACTGAAATCAGAGTTAATATGCAAAAAATAGGTTTTGGGACGTTATGGGTATACTTGTATATATGTATATATTGTATATATTTTTATTTATTTATTTATGCACATATTGTATTTTTAAAATATTATATATATATTTATTTTAATTATATAAAATAAAAATAAAAATTATAAAATCTGAAAATAATCAAAAATAAAATAAAGTATGTATCACATAGGTGTTTTATACCTATTAATAAAAGTTCTTATTTATTTTACCTTATTTAATTAATTTATTTTATATTAAAAATCATCATAAAAATATTTATTAAATATTAAAATTATTTATTTTCATCATTTTGTAATTTAAAACTATTTTTTCGTCTATTTATTTTATTTATCTCTTATTTAATCTGTTGTTTCGTCCTTTTCCCTATTTCGTCCTTTTCCTCCTTCAGCCCAAATAAACTGCTCGTCGAGCCGTTTTCTCCAAATTTTCTAGAGCGGGTCGTTGATTCGATTGAGTTGATTTCTTTACCAAAATAAGTATTTTACAACTCTCATCTTCGCCCATACAAAATTTCAATTTTCCTGCCTCGTTTTGCGCGCTGAATTTTCATTTGACGTTTCTCATCTTATAAATAAGGCCCATCTTCTTCCTCCTCCTCCCATCTTTGGCACTTCCATCCTTAACTTAGATTTTCATTCCTGTGTAGGTTTGCTTTGATAGTGTAGATCTGTAGTTCTTCCATATTCCTGACCTCTAGTCCATTGTGATCGGAGGTCTTCCACCTTCAATTGAATCCGAAACCGACCATGATCACCTCGCCCGCCTCCCCCTCCAGTTCCCATTATTCTCCTTCCATATATGACCACTCCGACGAAGAGCATCGTCGAAGCTCGAGCTCCTTTCATTCGCCACCGGCTGGAGCTTCCATTCCATCTTCATTACCCGCAATACATCCGAACTGCTGCTGTAGTTTCCCCTCATTACCTGCGCACATCAAATACAACACTGATCTATTTTGGCTGATCGAATCATTCACACTCATACTTATTCGTCATCATCTATTTACCCGGAATCATTGACGGATCTAGACATTTATTCATCCTTTCGCATTCTCATAGAAACCAAATCTGTTACCTTTTGAACTCCATATTTGTTTCCTGAAATTTCCATACGTACGTGGTTTGTGAAAGGTCATGGTTTAGAATTTAATTAACATGCTACATATGCCAAATAGTGTACTAAATTGATTTGAATCGATTTCTGATAATTTGATCTAAGATCGGCTTGTGTTACCCTTTGAGTTCCGATTCGAATCGAATCGAGAAGTTTTTCTACTTGCAGGTATTTCAATCGAAATCAGGTGCGTTGAGGAGCATCCCATCTGCTTCGTCCCTACATGTATCGTCAATCAATCATCAACGTCAAAGTGCATCATAATTTGGAGTTTGCATGGACAATCGAGGAGCAATTGCGCTGTGCACAATCTGAAATCAAGCATTCATCTGGAAATAAACCACATGGATTTTCTAAAATCAGACTTCAAAAATTCATCAATCCTCTTTCTTTGTGATTGATTTCAATTTCTGACATCGAGATTTGTTTGATGAAGTTTTTTTGGAATTTGTTTCAGATGGATCTGATTATAATTGCGGAAGATGGAAAAAAATCGAGCACCTGTACTCGATTTGAACTGCAGTTGTCGAGTACCCGGAAAAGATCGAATGCATCGGAGATCCGTTCCTATCGAAATCGAGCCTGAAGTCATCGCCAACCACTTGATCTGGATGAACAGAGGTGTCGCACCTCTTGAGTCTGAACACCGCGCCTCGTCGTTTCGAAGAAAACTACAACTGCCATTCGACTAAAGAGCACCACCTACAGATAAAAGAAGAGAAGAGCAACATCGACCTTCATTCAGAAGTACACCGTCGCCCACCGCATAAGGCTGCACGTGATCTGCACGTGCATCATAAAACTTTCTGGGTAACATGCTAAAACCTTCCCGTATATCTTTGTAATTGCAAACATTTCTCTGGATGCTTGATATCACGTGAATACATTTGGTTTCCTGTGAAATTTACACAAGTACCCTGTTTAATTTCTTTGTTACCATTTTCTAATAACTTTTCTTTAATTACAGTTCAATCCTTGTATTCCATCAATTACTTTCTTGTCTATATTACATGGAATAAATAGCATTTTTGTTTCAAAAGTGTCATAAAAATTAGAGTAAACTCCAGCATAGTTGTTTTATATTTTGTAATTTTCGTTGAGCAATTTATTTTCATTCTCTATCTTTAATAATTCAAAAAATAATAAAAAGTGTGTTTACACTAAAAACCAATAAAAATTAAAAAAATACAAATTTCACAAAAATCCAAGAGTAGCTTGCTCATAGTACATCTTTTATTTCATTGCTTGTCTTTGATTAAATAACCCTTGCTTAATAACCGTTGCCTCCTTGAGTTCGACCTGGGAGCTGTACCAGGATAATAATTAAAATAGCAAGAATCCATCATTTTCTCTTATTGCTTTGATTGGATTTAATAATTGTTTGATTTAGTTGGTTTTTCTTTGGGTACAACGATATTCTCCATTAATCAACTAAAACCCAAGTAAGAAAACTCGGCTAATCATCTACCAGAATGTGCGTACTAGACAAGGCAGAGCGATACGTCTCCCATTAACACATGAAGCTACGTAGCGACGTGGAGAGGACCTTTGGTATATGGAAGAAGAGATTCAACTGTCTGACGAGCATGCCCACGTATGCATTCGAGACACAGAGGGAGAATATAAAGGCGATGATAGTCATTCGCAATCTCATAAAACTTTATGATTTTGACAAGTAGTTCGACCATGTTGATAAGTAGCTTGTGACGGAACCTCTCGAGTTAGAAGTTGGATCCGGAGTAGAGGTTACGGTGACACAAACTGAGATGCAGTGCAGTGAGCTGCAACATGATATTATGGTACATGCAATATTCAATGGCATGATGTTGCATATGAGGCAGGATTGATAAAATTGTATAGGGGATGTAGGTAAAGATTTTCCAATTGCATGCATCATTTGGTTAATGCATATGGTGTTTCATTTTCAAACGTTCACATGTGTGCTTGTTTTTTTCTTTTTTATTTTTATTTGATCTATAATCCATCATTACAACATCTAATGCCAAAGAAAAGCTACAAATACATGAATATATTTCTCACACCAAAACAACTACCAACGATGATCGTAATGTTACGGTCCGATTTGACCTACTGCCACGGTCGCATGTGCGATTGGGGAAAGGAACTACTATTGGTTTTCAATGAGTCATGTTGTTTACATGATGTCGAGGATCACATGTGGTACACCTGCCCAAGCGAGGTAAGCACCTATCCCAATCACATGTGTATATATTTGATGTTAAAATTTCAAACTTGATCTAAGATGCATTTAATTTCATTTCATGGATCACGCGGTTTTGGGGTGAAGGTGTCGTCGTTGTTGAGAAAATCGATATCAACATACAAACATAAATCCGATTTTCAACAGGTTTCAGAATAGATCGATGTATGTATGCATCCATATTAACATTGATAAGAAAAATATTTGTTTTAACAACATATGCATATTAAAGCAAGGGAAAAATCCGGAAATCAACATCACGACAAAGAAAAATAAAGAGCTAGAGATCACAACCGATGCATCATGTTGTAGGACTCCCCTTAGAGAGACATTGCCCCCCATTTTACCGGCGCACAGGGCCTTGACGTGCCGTTACCAGAATCCGACGGTCCACGCTCGTCGACGGTGCGCACCATGCTTGAGCGTCCTCGAAAATCACCTCCGTAGGCGAAGCCTGAGATTGTGTGTGAGAGAAAAGAGGCGGTGAGAATAAAAGTCGTGTATATTCCGTAACCTACGCCCACGACTTTAAGAGATACTTAAAGACGTCCGGGCGGTTACGCTTCATGTGAGGATAAGGGAAACGTCTCTTGGAATTCAAACAGGCGGTTACGCAAAACTGACCCGGTCTTCACGACGCAGCCGCGCCCACGCCCGGCCCGGCGCGCACGCGTGTGTGGTGGTCCAAAGTCCTCTTTAGTCTGTTTCCATACTAGTCTCAGGACTTCCAATATAAAAACCAAGTGCCAGTTTTGACTCTCCACGATGTGGGACTAAACAACACACCATATGGTTGAAACATTGAATTCCATGAATTGAGATACATTAATACAACTTGATATTGACCATCAAATTGTATCAAATATTCTGACAACGTTAATTCCGACAATCCCCCACGAATTCACTGTTGAAACACGAAAAGCTAAAAAAATCTCGTATTTCCACACTCTGCTTTCAGTAAATGTACATTTAGGTTTGAACCTTTGCCTGAGTTATCCCCTTTCACCATCATAGGAATAAAGTGAACTAAGTCTTGAACTTTAATCCTTTGATGTAATGGTATCGAGTGGTAACAACAAAGTAAAGTCTATGGTGACAATCTTCTGGTTTTGATATTATTAATGGTCCTGCACCCTACCCTGTTTCATGAGTATATTAAGGATAAACTCTCATCCTTTATCTGCGGCCCACAGAAATACTCATATATGTGGCATTCTCCAAGGATGCACTGCTCACATCCTGCTTATAAAAGCTTGAATCCACTAAGAGCATAATGCTCAACCTTTTCCTGCATTTTCAGGCACTCGACTTTTCAGGGATATGACTCACATACAAAGTATTGCATATTAACTGTCAACCAGTTCCTCTTACAGCTTGTTTTCCCATTGAACCTATTTTGTGGGATCTCCACTCATTTAGGTTGGGTTGCTACTGCCGGTAAACTCTCAGTGGGTTTCAGCCTCATCCCAAGTCTAGATTTTTGGATTAAAGATCTATCAAGTCCCTTTGTAAGTGGATCTACCGTGTTATCTTTGGTACCAACAAATTCCACAACAATCATTCCAGAAGACACCAAATCCCTAATAGACTTAAGTCTAACTTGGATATGTATTCTAGTTTTCTGATTGTACTTTGAACTCTTTACCTTTGCAATAGTAGTCATGCTATCACAATGTAAAGAAATCACCGTTATCGGCTTACCCACCATGGGCATCTCAGAGAGAAGCTCCCTAAGCTATTCAGCCTCTATACCTGTTGTGTCCAAAGCACACAACTCTGCCTCAAAGATAGACCGGGCCAGGATGGTCTGTTTCACAGACATCCAGGAGACTGCATCGCCTCTAAGGGTAAATACATACCCAATCACACCGTTACTCCTGGAGTCCTCCATTTCACCTATCCAACTTGCATCACTATATACTTCTAAGACAGGAGGATATTCATAATGCAGTCCAAGAAGTGCAGTACCCTTAAGGTACTTCAATACTCGATCCAAGGCCTCCCAGTGAGTACGGTCAAGACAACTCGTATACCTACTCAACTTTGCGACCGTGAATGAAATATCAGGTCGAGTACAGTTCGCAAGATACATCAAGCTTCCTATAATCTGGGAATATCGTAGCTGTGCTACAAGTAGTCCACTTTTGCTCTTGCAGAGGAGTTTCGATGAATCATAAGGAGTGCATACAGATTTACAGCTCTGATAGCCAAATTTTTCAGTAACTTTCTCAGTATAATGTGACTGAGACACAACTATCCCATTAGTAGATCTAATCATTTTGAGCTCCAAAATCACATTTGCAACTCTTAAGTCCTTCATCTCAAGCTTACTGCTCAAGAACCTCTTGGTTTCTTCCACTATCCTTATGTTTGATCCAAATATCAAAATATCATCTATATATAGGCATAAGACAACAAACATATCACCTTTTATCATAGAGGACACACATTTATCGAATTCATGAACAATAAAGCCGTAAGACTGGATAGTCTTATCAAACTTGTCATGCCATTGCTTCGAAGCTTGTTTTAATCCGTAAAGAGATTTTACAAACTTGCAGACCTTTCTTTCATTACCAGATGCTACAAATCCCTCAGGTTGATCCACATAGATCTCCTCCTCAAGATTGCCACATAAAAAGGCACTCTTCACATCCATTTGATTAATTGTGAGATCATGTATGGAGGCCAACATAATGAGCATCCGAATCGTAGTCATTATAGTAAAAGGAGAACATGTATTAAAATAATCAATACCCTCTTTTTGTTTGTTGGATACAAGTATTGCTTTATATTTTTCTTGGATCCGTCCGGTCTAAGTTTTCTTCTGAATATCCATTTGCTTCCTATGGTGGAAGACCCAGGAGGTAGATCGACCAATTCCCACGTGCCATTTGAAATGATCGAATCCATTTCAGATTTAATGGCATCCTTCTAATGCCTTGCTTCAGTAGAAGCCATGGCATCCATGTATGTGGGAGGATCACCCTCGATTTGGTAGGAGACAAAGTCGTTACCTAAATCCTTGGCAATCTTAGATCTCTTACTTCGTCTAGGTTCAACATCCTCCAAACATTCATTGGGTTCAGAAGAGGTAGCCCCAACATTTGACATCTTTTCTATTTGTTGTGGAATAGAACCAGATGTGGAGGCTACGCCACTAGTCAGATTTTCAAGAATTCCATTTTTCATTGAAAAAATATCCTCGAAAAATGTAGCATCACGAATTTCAATAATAGTATTAGTATCTATGCCTGTGATCTCAGAACGAATTCTAAGAATCGATAGGCATAACTATTTTCCAGATATCCCAAGAAGACCGCGTCAACTGTTTTAGGTTCAAGCTTCTTTTTCTTGTGTTCTGGGACTAAGACCTTAACCAAGCATCCCCACAACTTGAGATATTTTAGGCTTGGCTTCCTATTTCTCCAAAGTTCAAATGGATTCTTATCTTTATGCCTTAGCCATATTCAAAGCTTCCCCTCACATGTAAGATGGTAGCCCAGAACTTTGTAAAAGTACATTAACCATATCAGTTAGGTTCCTATTCTTTCGTTCTGCTATTCCATTGGACTGTGGTGAATATGGTGCAGTGACCTCATGAACTATGCCAAATAATTTGCATTGTTCATCAAATATCTTAGATGTGTATTCACCACCCCTATCTGACCTTAGATGTTTAATATCTTTTCCAACTTATGTTTCTTCTTCATTCTTAAAAATAAGAAATTTTTCTAAGGCTCCATCCTTAGTTTTAAGCATTGAAACATAACAGTCTCTACTGCTATCATCCATGAAGGTGATAAAATATCTTTTGTTATCTCTAGTCATCACGCCACCAAACTCACAAATATCAGAATGCACTAAGTCTAGAATTTTAGTTTCCCTTTTCACAGAATGAAAAGGCTTTCTAGGCAACTTAGCTTGAGCACACATTTCACATTTGGTGAGTTTGTCTGTAGTATAATTCGGAATCATGTCAAGTTTCATCATTATTTTCATAGAATTGAAATTCACATGTCCTAACCTAGCATGCCATAAATCAGTAGATTCAATATTTGAAACAACATAAGTAGAAGAATCAAAACCAGAAATATTATTAACTGAACTATCAATTGTCACATCTTATTCTAAATAAAAGATCGTGATCAGCTAAATATCCTTTACCAAAGAAAACACCATGTCTCAGAAAAACTACTTTATTACATTTAAAGTCTAATTGAAAACCCTCTCTAACTAATAAAGAACCAGACAAGACATTCTTCTTAATATCAGGAACGTATAACACCCTGCGCAAAGTCTAAACTCGTCCAGTTGAGAATATCAGCTCGACTCCTCCAGACCCAAGCACCTTGGCTGCAGATCTGTTCCTCATCATTACTGTTCCACCGGTTGAAACCTGGTAAGACACAAAGAAGATCCTGTCAGTACAAATGTGTACATTTGCACATGTATCAACAAGCCACTCATTAGGCTCGTTTACTAAATAGAGTTCAGGGTTCACTAAGACATACCCCTCACCAGGCTCATCTCCCTCAGTTAGCACAAGAGCCTGAGGAGCGACATCCGTAGACTTCTGTTAGGTCTTTAGAATAGGGCAATCCTTCTTCTAGTGTCCAACCTGTCCACACTGCCAGCAAGGTTTGTTCTTTGATTTTTTTCCCTTGGATTTCAGTTTTTATTTTTTCCTTTTGTAATATTTCTCTTTGAGGTTATCACATTGATCTTAGGGTTCACGTCTATAGGCATCACAGGTTTTTGTTTTCTATGTTCCTCTTCAATAGCTATCGAGACCATTAAATCATCCAGAGAAATTTTCTCTTTCCTATGCTTTACGGACATCCCAAAATCTTCTCAGGACTTGGGAAATTTCTTAATGATTGACATAATCTGAAACTTTTCAGGAAGCTTCATTTCTGCCTTGGCTAGCCCATGGAGTAATAACAAAAACTCATGAGCCTGTTCTGAAACCGATTTGCCCTCAATCATCTGAAATTTTAGGAACTTGGATACTGAGTATTTTTCAATACCCAGATCCTCCGTGTTGTATTTCTTATCCAGTTGCTTCCACAGATCCTTAGCAGTCTTGGTGGATGCGCCATATACATCGAACAGAACGTTCGATAGTGAAGTGAAATGCACCCATGACAGAGACGGTCACGTTCTTTCCACGCGTCCGCCATCTTAACCGCATCTGGATCCGAATTCTGTTCAGATAATTTAGGGCACTTGGTTTCCAGAACCAAAATCAGGCCAATCGTGGTCAGTCAGATTTTTAGCGTTGTTGCCAACGCTTAAAATTCTGACCCACGAATTTCTCTGGCATACCAGTGAAATCCACACGAGATCGAAACCTCAAATTCGATATTTTTCTTATCACGTTATAGATCCGTCTCTTTAAGATTGTTGAGAAAACCGATATCAACATACATCCATGAATCCGATTTTCAACAGGTTTCCAGAACATATCAATGTATGTATGCATCCATATTAACATTGATAAGAAAAATATTCGTTTTAACAACATATGCATATTAAAGGAAGGGAAAAATCTGAAAACCAACATCACGACAAACAATGCGACAAAGAAAAATAGAGAGTTAGAGATCACAACCGAAGCGTCCTGTTGTAGGAATCCCCTTAGAGAGACAATGCCTCCCACTTTACCGGCGCACATGACCTTGACGTGCCACTCCTAGGGTCCGACGATCCACGCTCGTCGACGGTGCGCACCATGCTTGAGCGTCCTCGAAAGTAACCTCCGTAGATGAAGCCCGAGATTGTGAGAGGGAGAGAAGAGGTAGTGAGAATGAAAGCCGTGCATATTCTGTAACCTACGCCCACGACTTTAAGAGATACTTAAAGACGTCAGGGCTGTTACGCTTCGTATGAGGATAAGGAAAATGTCTCTTGAAATTCAAACGGACGGTTACGCAAAACTGACCCGGTCTTCACGCCGCAGCCGCAGCCGCGCCCACACCCACGCCCGGCCCGGCCTGACGCGAACGGACGTGCGCGCGTGTGGTGGTCCAAAGTCCTCTTTAGTCTGTTTTCAGACTAGTCTCAGGACTTCCCATATAAAAACCAAGTGTCAGTTTTGACTCTCCACGATGTGGGACTAAACAGCACCCCACAGGGTTGAAACATTGAATTCCAGAAATTGAGATACATTAATACAACTTGATATTGACCATCAAATTGTATTAAATATCCCGACAACGTTAATTCCAACAGTCGCTCCCACCCATGATCCAATCTTTGACAACGGAGAAATTGTTCTTGGACGATCTACATTAGGTGCTGACTTCGATTGGATTTCAAAGATAATAAGCTAGAGGAAGCCTGTTTGGTTGCTGGGTTGGACTGGGTTGGGTTGGGCTGGGTTGGGATGGGTGAATAGTAATCTGTGAGGAGAAAGTACCCTTGTGAATAGTAACCAGGGTTGGGCCAACCCTGCCCAACCCTGCAACCAAACAGACCCATTAGAGGATACATGTGTTGATAAGCACGTGGTAACATGGCTCTTTAACATAAGTTGCAAATATGAACTGATGTGTAATTTTTGTTATCTTTTGCTTCATGTGTGTTTGGGTACGGTTGTGGTTGATCACCATCTCAAAATTGATTGACGATGCTTAATAATCATCCCATACCTTATAAGATCGTCGTTCTCAAGTTGGGGTGTGTAAACATTGTAACTGATTCAATTTCAATCCAACGTGATTGATAAGTATAGATTGTTTCTTGCATGAACATGCAATGAATAAAAACACAATGACGTATTATGAAAGTTGAAATAAAGTATCTAAGATAAATCAACTCATCAACATTTATTATTTTGAGTACACTTCACCTCGATCACAAATTAAAGAACAAGATATAGTTAGTCCGGGAAAGACAGGATATTTGTGCAACAAAAGAAAAAAGTCGTTTGATCTATTTCAACTGAAGTTTAGAATTTACTCCGTCGAAGCGAATAACACGAAATTGTTTAAAGTATGGACGACTGTCAACGTTGATATAAATTCAATGAAATTCATCACAACATTATAACACTTGTTCCCGTTAATAGTAATAACAATTACAATTTGATTAATAATAAAACCAACTAAAATAGTGACGTAATACACACACATCAACTTCATCCTCTTAATAATGTAAAATAATTAACAACCGATCATTATCACAAAATTAAGTAAAAGTTACGTCACAGGAAAAACCCTCTCAACAATGAAATCTTCAATCCAAACACCAAAATTGCTTACTCTTCGGATAACTCACCTTTGGGGCGGGTTACTCCACCCCACTTACCTCGTGAACCGAACATAACCTTAGGTGCCGTTCGGCTTCGGGGTTAAACCTACAAACCTCTCTTTTTCTCTCTCATGTGAGGCCCACTTTTCTTCTCTTTTTTAATACACTAAATAAATTATTTCTCTTTTATTTATTTTAAAAAAGATTATATTATATCATCATATCATATAAAAATTATAAACTACCCACTTCTACCACTTTTTCAAGCTTTAATACAATTACATCACAATAACTACTCACTTTTTCAAACTTCAATACAATAATATCACAACAAACCCACTTCTAACCCACTCATAGTTTAACCCTCTATCTAAATACCAAAATACAAAACGGGTTACCTCCGATCAGTTTAACCCACCGTAACACACATATCAAACACACCCTTAGGGCGTGTTTAGTTGACCAGTTACTCCAGGGTAAACTGGGGGAGTGTAATCCGATTTTTGTATTTTCGTGTTTGGATAAAAGATTTTGGGTTGAGAGGGTTTGTTGTGATGCGATTATACTGAAGTTTGAAAAAGTATGTAGTTATTATGATGTGATTGTATTGAAGTTTGAAAAAGTATGTGTAAGTTGAATATTTTATAATTTTTAGATGATATGATGGTATAATATATTTTTTTTTGAAATAGATAAAAGAGAAATGATTTATTTAATATACTAAAAAAGAGATAGTGATGAACCTATATGATTGATAAAATATGAGTTTGGAGGATAACCCCTCGAATGGGAGGTAAACTCTATGTCAGAACAACCTCCGCTTCGTTTGGTTGCTGGGTTGGGTTGAGTATCTCTGTGAATAGTAACTGTGAGGAGGATTGAGAGGATTGGAAGGAGTAATACACCGATGTACCTCAACCCAACCCTGCAACCAAACGAAGCTCTAGGGCATGTTTGGTTGCCAGGGTATCCCGGGGTACTCTGGCATACCCCTAGCTCCAACCCTGCATTCCTAGGTTGGGATTACCTGTATTGACCCTATAATTTCTTTGGTATAATGGTTTTTAACCTTGTTCAAATATACTTATTAACATAAAAATACATTATGATCATTAAAAAATTTAATATAACACATAATCAATGTCGCATTCCATCACAATCATCATTCCAACCATCTAACCCACTAAACAACTACTATTTATAGGAGAATACCCCAACCCAACTCAATCTAGTAACCAAACAAGCCCTAATGTTTGCTTTAGGCACAAACTGGAATACTTTGAATTATTCAAGGCGGTGTTATTTATTTGGACACTTTGCATCATGACCCTTAAGTTCTCGTCCAACTTCACCACAACGCCTACCATCTATGTAAATATGCAGAAATCCCCTATAGTTTTTCTCTATCCAACACCCTACAGTTTCATTATATTTAACACACACGCCTCCATAACTTACGAACTCTCAGCAATCAGCAGGGTGTGTGAGATCTATACGGAGAAATCAGGGGTGGTCATGTAATGGCAAAAGTTTTGACAGATCTTTATACTGGGTAGAACTAATTAACACGAGTGTCGATCCGAAGAGCATCATAAGAGATTTTTCGAAACAACATCCACGACCCTAGCCTTCCCGCTCAATTTCTGAAGCACCTTCTACTTAGCATCTTATCCACTGACCGATCTCTCCGCACTTGGCTCCTACTTTCGCTTGCTAGCGAAGCTAGCCAAGCGCATTGCCCTCGAGAGGATCGGTTAGAAAGCGAGCCGACCGGATGCCGCGTCTTCTTCCCTCCCTCAGCATGAGCCCTTTACATCTCATTGTGTCGGAAGCATCTAATGAGGGCACACCAAATCCACAAAGGCACAAAGGAAAAAGGTTAATCACACACGTATATGACAGCTTTGAACGGAGAAAGAGGCCCCTTTCAAGAAAAGATGGCCATGCAAAACCTTTTGCTTGAGGAGAGCATTCAATCAGACCTTTATGATTATGATGGGTGTTGATCAGCGAGGATGCAGAAGCAGCTTTTCAATCAATATCCTCGTGTCAATTAAGCCACTGAACAGTGGCATTCACTCCTCATTAACTATTGTGCACCGCGAAAGTTAATGCAGCTGGAAATATTTATGGAATCCATGGGGTTGGAACCTGTCCCGTTGGGATCAGAGGGTAGTTGATGATGCCTTAAATCTGTGGTTTATTTGCATTCACACCCTTGTGTATATGTGCTATGAGAAAATGACAAACAAAAGAGGGCTTTTGAGATAATTTGATCGCTTTTAGTTTTAATGATCTTGTCATCACTCATAATGTCACTCCAGATATCTCAAAGGTTATCATAAGTAATTAGGCGACCATATAACAATTACATCATGTCGCGTTTGCTAGAGGAATACAGAATAAAGTCGATAAGAGATAAGTGAGGTTTATCTTTTATTCTTGTTTAATTAATTTGAAGGATAACAAAAAATGAATACTATCATAATGTAATCACTTATCCCATGATAGTTTGTCCCAAGACAATGTCCTTTTGAATGGGATAATTGAATGATATACCAAAAGGAGTTAGGGTTGGTGATGCAACTAGATATGAATATATGTATGTATGTATATGTTTGCGGACAAGAATCTTTTGATTTTCGCAGATACAGAGGAGGATGCAAGTTTTTATTTTTGTGCAAACAAGGATGTATGGATATCGTTTTCTTTCGTTGAGGATATGAATATGTGCGTTTACATTTTTATGGATAATAATATATCCATAGTGACTAATATCTCTTTATCTCTATCTGTGTATAGTATATGCATACATCAGTGTGTTTATAGAAATATATCTAAATATGTTAGATGGGTACGCATAATATATTGTATTCAGGAGTCTTTTTTTTTAATGAGGGAAGAAAAATATCGATCTTATACTATTTAATTAGTTGTCATACAAGTTAATTAATTCAACATATATACTGTATATCTGTTTTACTTTATTGTATTTATAGTTTATGTGATTTATATTTTAATCAACTATTAATTTCAACATTACAAAAATATTTCTTTTTAATGTAAACTGTAGGAGAAATTTATTATCTAAAGGATTGTATGTATGTGTTTGTTAAATATTGACATAATATCTAATTTGATATTGGAATCCATATTGAAAGATAGGTTCTGTGATGTTCAGTATTCATATTACTATCATTTTCTACCTATGTATCCATATTTTTAGATGGAAAAGGATATTATAACACATATATCTATCCTATCCAACTTTGCATCATTGTATTGTAAATTATCTTACCAAAAAGCTGTTCAAAAAACTATCACCGGGGGCATTGATCCCCGTTTGTCTCCGCGTGTTACGGCAGCACGCAGCTCAAGGTCCAATTTGTTTTGTTGAAAAATTGCCAACGGTCCCTCTCCCATTTCCTTAAATATACCTCCCTCATTCCCCTCATTTTTCACACATCTTCTTCCTCTCATTCTACATCTTCCTCTCTTAATCCCCCTCTTATTTCTCTCGATCCATATTCTAAAGCGTTATTTCATCTCTTTCAATATGTATTCTTATTCTAGTAAGAATATGATTTTTTGACCATTTTTCGTGAATTTTTTGCAAGTTTTTATCAACAAAGGTGATATATTATTGCGGATATTGGATTATGTTTATTCTTTTCTTTTCGAATAACATCTCTATTTGAAGACACACGTCATTTAGAAAATTTACATTTATTAATTTTATTTTGTGACTGTAATCATTGATTAGATGTTACAAATTAGATATATTTTAAGAAATATAGTTCACTTAAATGTACATTGGAATTAGGATCTTTTATATATTACAATTGCAATCATTTGTGTTTAAAACTTTTTAGGAAGATCTACCCTATAGAAGTTGAAAAAAATAAATTTAAATAAAATTTAGAAATTATTATTAATATCAAATAGATTAAGGCCAGACACCTTATTATCATTGCATGCACCTGTAGTTGTGTTTGAACTTAGTCATATTTTAATTACTTCTCATTTAGATTTGGAATCGAGCGTCGAGAGGGTCTCTACACAGCACTTGCAGGACTCACTGTGGTGAGCATCGAAGAGCTTCCCAAGATCGGACTTTTGGATTCCATCTCCGAGTGATTAGTATATTGTACTTCACACAAACAACAATTTCTCGTTTAGGGTGATTTTATCGGATTGCATGTACATTATTAATTAATAAATTAATAATTTTTAAATGTAAATGATTGGTATTCCCTTATATCAAATAAACTAATCAAATCATGTATTTGATTCGTAGAGATGGCATCCAACACCGTTCATTTCTTATTATATGGGGGTGGATTGGTTATTGTTTCTGATGATCACGTAGAATATATTGGGGACAAGAAACGTATGGTTATATTGCTAATTAACATACCTTGATTTACTGGCTCGAGTATCCAAAGCCACTGATCTCCCGCTCGATCAATATATACTTACATTAAATGTGTAAGTGGTTGTATGAGGGATCGACAATCTTTGCAATACCAATTCACGATGATGAATCCACAACTGTAACAATGAGATCAATCATTAATGTGAGATTTATTCACCTTTTCGTAGCAGCTACCCCTTTTCCTATGGACATTAACCCAAAATCTGCAATGATGAGTTCAGTCATATTCGCCATTAACCCAAAATCATGTACATTGGACGTCGAAAAATGAATATTCACACCCTTCAAATGAAACATACAATATATCGACTCCATTCCGACCTAATACGTGAGGCAACATACAACTCGATATTATACAATCATGAAATGAAGAGAATATAGCATAAACCTAACAACAAAAAAAAACAAAGATTTACCAACGCATTGTCGATGTAATGGAGGACGCAGGAGGGACGGTGACAGCGCACGAAGCGGAGGCGGAGGAGGATCTAGGAGGCCTTGACAGAGGGGGAGGAGGAGGCAGCGGAGTGGGAGGAGGGCCGGAGCGGGAGGTAGCCACGGCACAGGAAGTGGAGGCGGAGGAAGATCTGGGAGGGTTGAAGGTCGGGTAGGGCACATGAGGTTTTGCAGAGTTGGGTTTTACAGGGGGGGCGTCTATTGATATCGCATTTTCGAACTGCGAGACCAATAACACATACCGAAGATGCATTATCTTTGTAGTCCCCGGGTAAAAAAACATTTAGGCCCTGTTCGTTTAGTGAATAAGGGGAGTGGAATAAGGGGAATAAGATGCCATTTTCCTCTCAACACGGTTCCCCGTGGTACGACTATTCCCCATTATTTCATCTTATTTCACTCTTATTCCTATCTTTATCCTACCTTACCTACCTTTATTTCACCTTATTCTCCTTATTCCTATCCTCCAGCCGAACAAAGAATAGACCCTTATTCTCCTTATTCCCAATCCTTATTCGTGCTTATTCCCGAACCGAACGGGCCCTAAAGGGACGCGCATGTTGAACATACGCCACTACTTTAGCAGCCACAAAAAACATTTCGTAGTTCTTTGGTATATCTTTCTATTTTTGCACTTACTTATATATATATAATGTAAACATAATTAGTTCAAAATAAAATAGTATTAAATAGTCGTGGTTGGTTATATGTGTGTAAATTTCATAGATGAGTTTAATGGGGCTGCCCCATTGGGGCATCCAACAATGGCTACTCCTGCACCGTTTTCGATGTTTTTTTATTTTTATTTTTTTGAAAAATATCGTCATGTATATTCATCCCTATATCCCTCCTATATGCCATTCGAATTTCGTCAGAAACAGAGACTTCTACAGCCTCCATCGAGATGGTGTCGACTTAAAAAATCCTGTTACCGTTAAAAAATGACTGTCTCGATGGAGGCCGTAGGAGTCTCTGTTTCTGACGAAATTCGAATGGCATATAAAGAGGATATAGGGATGAATATACATGGAGATATTTTTCAAAAAAAATAAAAAAACACCGAAAACTGCGTGTGTTGGCTGCCCCAAGGGGGCAGCCCCATTAAACTCTTCATAAATAGGTATGTCGAGCTGTGTTGTGTACACTTTACTACTAATTTTAAGGGTTTCTTTATTTTTCCTATTTTTATCCAAACAATCCTTGGGAACTTGACTACGAATTAGGGTCATAAATAATATTTATAATCATATCTATTCTTTTTTTACGGTCATTATGTATCCATGCACTCATAAGTGCACACTTCTTGGTTTTTTTTTCGATTTTTTATTCATTTTTAGGAGTTTTTATATGCTAGTACGGTGTTTACCTACCACGGATTACATGTACAAGAAGGTGGTATTAACATGTTTTTTATAGGTTTTTTGTTAAGGTTTTTGGGTCAGTATGCAAGAATAAAGCAGACGAATCCAGATTCCACTGGTGAAACTCTTTAGTCAACTGAAAGTTACATTGGTCGACTAGAAAAAAATTAGTCAACTAATTTGACCCTGAGTGAGATTTTTTCCTTGCATTAGGAGAGATATGACCCGAGGGGTTTCTTGTACCATGATCCTAACTTTCTTTGCGCTGGAATCTCAATTCAGGGTTTTTCTTTATTTGATTGCTGCACTTTTGTGCTTCTCTCCTGGTTTTTGAGCTGGAATCTGAAAGTTTTTATGGTATCTATGGTATTTTCGCTCCTTGTTTTTTTCCTGAAAAAATAATAAATCTTAAAATAATGCAAGAAGGAAAATAAATCAACAGATGGGGTGTGAAAACATGCACATGAATCCTAGGGGCGTTCATGGGGCGAAAACCCGCTCCCTTTGGAGTTGACCCGACCCGATCCATGATATTGGATCAACGAGTCAACCCGCTCCAATAATAACAGTTATCCATTAGATTGGATATCCATTGGATATCGGATTACTCGTGGGTATCTATGGATCCAAAAGAATTAGATGCAAGCCAAACAAAATTTGTTAAAGCTTCCAAAATAAGGTTTCGTGTAAAAACGTAAATGACAAAAAAGTCAAACACTATAAAATTTGCAATTATATTTTAAAATTTAAATGTACGGAGTCAAAATATGTATGAAATGAATATGTCAGATGACACACATATATATTAATTTGACACTTACATATCGATATAGAACGTGACAATTTCATATCAATATTGAGGTGTCGTTTTGGCACGGTCTTCTATTTTGACATCTCCAATGTTCAAAAATAAAATTTCTCTTCATTATGATTTGTACGTTCCTATTTATCTAACTATGGTTAAATTAGTGATTTTGTTAAAATCCTTTTTCTTCAAATAAGGAACGTATTAATGTAGCTTGAATGAAAAGAAATGTAATTCTATATAAAATATGGGAAACAATGTAGTGGGCGAAGGAGCCCCACCACACCCAAACGTCGATGCCGAAATATGCATTATTGTCGATTGCTTGCAGTCAGATACGATGATGGATTAGACACAAATCTTAATCATTTTGAGCTGCGCCTAAGACACACCTGCCTCTATCTTGATAGAGTCAACTGGTATACCTGACAAATTTAATTGAAATGGAAATGAATACATCTGTATCTATTTTATAAAGATTTTGGCATCCGTATTGGTTTCGATTTTAGAATAAATACGGATACATACATATATATATATATATATATATCATTTGGATATCTGCAAAAATCTATATCCATATCCGTAAATTTGTTCATATATATATAATATTCAATATGATTTTTATGATATAAAGATATTTAGTATAAAGTATTTCTAACATTATACGTAAGCTCATTAGTATCCGATCTACATCCATATTTATTTTTTAAAGATATGGTACCACTATAGATTTTATATCCGTCAATATCTATATATGCATCCCTATTCATATTAAAAAACGAATAAGGATATGGCAATACCTATACCCATATCCATATTCGTCCATTTGCATTCCTAATGAATACCACCTAGATAGACCCATAGGCATCGTCCAGGTTGGAGGAGTTATGAGATGGGTTGATCAATGGTTACCCGCGGATAATTGGATCGAAGCCACATATATCATGGGTCAAATAGGGTTGGATATCTGATCCGATGTGGTTCTTTGGGTAACAATTGGTTTAGAGTCGATCCATACGAATTGGATCATATAACCGTGAAATCCGTGAACCATGCATATAAAACACAATGGATGCAACATCTTTTTACTGCAGGTAATTACGAAAATTTTTACGGGTATCTATGGAGGAAACCCCCGGAATCCAAGGTAAAACCACACGCCTCACATGGTCTCCGGCAAGGAGGGGGATTCTCTTGCCCTGCTATATTTTTAAGGCACATCTACCCAAAATCAGGATTTATGGCATCTCCTTCACAACTGTCTTCTTCTGGAATCTGATGCCACCCATATCTTTTTAAATTCCCCAACGTCACCCTTATAGTATACAAGAGTGTAATGCGCGATGCCTTAATCTATTCCAACTGGATAGCTGGAGACAAGATTTTTGGACAATGCAGAGCACAGAGGATTCCAAACATCACCATTGTTTACATCAATTCATAAAGCGACATCAACAACAGGGCATTTCTTCCAAATTTAGCAGAAGTTGAGGGAATCTAAATCGCTTCTGTATGTGCAGGCAAAGAGGACGAATTCGAAAAGGAATAAATATTAAGCGTAATTAACACTCAAAATTTTCACTAATCACCCCGAATTTTTACTGAGAGATCCAGCAGTTCAATTAGTGAGGATCTGAAATGAACAACTGAAGTTTCACGTAGAATTGTGTCGCGGAGCAATGCTTTATTGCTCCGCGGCACAGGGCTCAATGTCCTTTAGCAGCCCGACTATCTGTTGCATCGACGGCCGCTTTGACGGGGCTTCTGCGGTGCAGAGATAACCGACTCGGAGGGCCTCTTCCATCTGCTTCTCGTGCCCGGTCTCGTAGATCTTTGGATCGATCGCGTCACCCGCTTGATTCCTTTTCACGAGTCCTCGGACCCAGCTCACCAAATTGGTGTCATTGCCGTCCGGATACTCGTCGTTAACCGGTTTCTTACCGGTGAGTAGCTCAAACAGAACTACCCCGAATGCGTAGATGTCGGACTTTGAAGTCACCGGGCTGGCCTCTGGCCCGGTCAATTCAGGCGGCGTGTATCCGGGCGATACACGCGCTATCTCGTCCTCGAAGTTACTTCCGACGATCTTCGCAAGCCCGAAATCCGACAGCCGGGGCTCGAATGCGGAGTCCAGGTAGACGCTGCTGGCCTTGACATCCCGGTGGACAATTTGAGGGATGCACCCGTGGTGGAGGAATGCGAGAGCTCTCGCGGTGCCGAGTGCGATCCTGTGCCGGAATTTCCACGTGGTCTGCCCCTCCGACGTGATGCTGTGCACGCCATCGTTGTCGTCCTCCCATGTATCATTGCTCCAGTCCTCGATCGGCTGAACTCCCAGCGGCAGGTCGTGGAGCAGGTTCTGCAGGTTCCCGTGCTCCATGTACTCGTAGACGGCGATGCGCTGGTCTCCGGCAAGGCAGTAGCCCGTCAGTGGGACCAAATTGGGGTGCTTTATCCGGCCGAGACGCTCGAATTCGATGGCGGCTTCTTGATCGGTCAGCGTGGATCCGTGAACCAGAACCTTGATCGCCACATTGAACCCGCCCGGCAGGAAGCCGCGGTAGACCGGTCCGAACTTTCCTTCTGCCAGTAAGGTCCCCCGGTCGAAGTGTGACGTCACGGAGAGGAGGTCGGAGAATGTGAAGCTCAGGAGCGGCTTCTCGAAGATCACGACCGGTACTGAATTGGCGTCCTTGACGTCGGCAATCCATGTCGTGGAATCCGTCTCGAATGAGAATGGTCCCGATAAGTTGGGTTCGTCCTTTCCGGCGATCTGTTTCGACACGAGCAGAGACCCGGCTCGCCTTCGGAGCATGATGACAATGCACATTAAGACGCCCGTCAGGAAGATGGCAAAGGCTGCAATTGCCAGAGCAATATCGCGTTTTCTATGGCTGGCTCCCACTATCCCGGAGTTGTCGGGGTTCACCGCAATTGGGCAGTCGTCGCGTGAGCCAATGAACGCGGTTTTCAGAGTCGCGGGGGGGAACGACGACGAGCAGAAAGTGAGGTTGTTGTAGGAGAAGTTGAAGCTTGACATACTGTGGAGCTTCCTCTGCAATTGCATCGGAATCTCGCCGGTGAGATTGTTGCTCGAGAGATCCAACACCTTCAAATTCCGGATGCTCAAATCTGGAATCTGTCCCTCCAAATGATTATGAGAGAGATCAAGAACACTCAAATTCATGAGCTTACGAATACCCATAGGTATCTTCCCTATGAGCCCAATTTTGGAGAAATTCAAAAACTCTAAGCCGGAGAGCTCGCCGATCGCCGGGAACTCACCGCGGGTGAACCGGTTGTCGGCAAGGCTCAGGTACTGGAGGGACCGGGCAGCGCCCAAGTCTGCGAATATCGTGCCGCTGAGGCGGTTACCGGAGAGGTCGAGTTTGGTCAGACCGGGCCAATAACCAGGATTCAGAGATACCTGAGAGATGTGGCCAGTGAACTGGTTGTCGCTGAGATCGACGACCTTCAGCGTGCGGCGAAGTGCGGCGGATATTGAACCTGTAAACCGGTTTCTCGACAGATTAATATACTCCAATGACTCCAATCCGGAGAAATTCGGCAGCTTTCCGGTGATCACATTCCCTGCAAGATTCAAGTAGCTGAGATTCACCAAGAAATTGAGATCACTCGGTAAATTTCCCCCAAGCAAATTGGAAGAGAGGTCGACTGAAATCAACGATCTACGCTGCACGATCTCCTGCGGAAGAACATCATCGAACTGGTTCTTACTGAGATTGAGGTGGGTCAGGCTCCCCATGAAGCAGACCTGAACCGGGATTCGACCGGAGAGGAGGTTGGAGGAAAGATCCAATTTTTCGAGCTTCCCAAGATTCCCGACGCCATCCGGGAGCGGCCCATTGATCCGGTTCCCGGAAAGGTTGAGATTCCGGAGAGAGTTCCCGAGGCCCCAGAAGTCGGTGGAGAAGGCGGTGATGTTGTTGTGGCTGAGGTCGAGGTCCCGGAGCATCACGAGCTTGCCTATGGTGTTGGCGGGGATGGGGCCGCGGAGGCCGAGGCCGGAGGCGGAGAGGAGGACAAGGTTGTTGTTTTCGAAGGTGCAGCGGGCGGCTTGAGGGCAGAGGGAGGAGGAGTTGAGAGGGGGAGGGGAGCCCATCTGGCGGAGGAACTCGAGGAGGAAGGACCCATCGGTGTTGAGCGACGGCGTGAGGGCGAGGGAGGTGGGGTGGAGGAAAAGGAGGAAGAGGAAAGGAGTCATGATGGGTACGTGGAGGAGGGTCTGGGAGAATGGAATACGAGGAGGGAGGTGGTCATGTGAATGGCAGGGGAAGGAGAAGTTGCTGCTGATCGCAACAGTGGGTGCTGCGAATACTACTTACTAGTGGTACCGGTGGAGACCTTGCAGGGAGGGGAAGTCGTGGGTTGCGGGTAGAGAGAGAAAGAGAGAAGTGAGGAAATGAGGTGAATTGATGGGCGCGAATTGAAGGGTGTCGCAGTGGGGGGCTTGGATTGCGTTGGGTTGGGTGCAGCAAATTTCATATGTTGTTTTGCATGAATGCCCTTCTAGTTCGAATGAGTTTAAGAAAGAAATTTTGGATGTTATTTTACATGAATACCCTTGTAGTTCGAATGAGTTTGAGAAAGAAATTTTGGATGTTGTTTTACATGTATGCCCTTCTAGTTAGATAGATCATTCGAGTTCAGTTCGACGCTTGCTTTCATCCTGGTTGCTTGTATTTTTCTTTCATTGTTCGAGCCTAATTTGTTGACTCCACACATCATGGATACCAATGATTAGCTAGTAAAGCCATGGGCTTGAGAGGCGATGTTCCACCCCAACTTAAGTTTGAGGATGTCTTTTATGGAGTATTCTACTATACATATGATGTGAGGCTTGGTACTTGTCTCACTGAGGTTGTTGATCCTTTAATTTCAAAATAGTATTAGAGGGAGAAGGCGATAGCCCTGTCCCTGTGGAGAGATATCCTGGGATGCCTGCGGAAGATGTCAACAAAGTATCATGTAAGGATGCCAGCCCCTCGAGATCACTAGATCGTGCCCCAACGACAAAGAGTGCATACTCACTTGTGAAAGGAAACTGATCATGTTATGTAACGAAGATGTAATGTTACAAAGAGGGCATTTATGTTTTACGAAAGGAATCTTGTTGGAGCAGTAGTCGAGAGGGAATCTCCCTCAAGATGGCATACTCTCTTGCTCTAATAGTGGTGTCCTCTCAATGGACATCTCTTCATATATCATGCTAACCGTACAAAAGACCATAAGGATGTTTTGGTCAGAGCTGGAGTGCCTCAATGGTACTCTGGTTATCCATAGCTAGTGCTTATGGACTTTAATGTGATCAGGTTTAACCACATGAGGACGTAGGTGCAAGCCCAAGAAATAACGCAAATAATCTCAAGAGAAGGATCGCACGTGTCACACAAGGAGGACACGCAGTCGTCGAAGTGACCACTCTCAATGACCAAATGCGATAAATCAACAATCAACCTACAAATAATAATTAAGTAATAAAAGCAAGGGATGTAAATCATAATTTATTATATTCTACAATGAATGTATGCAATGGACAAGCAAGTAGAGATCGAACTCAGGGAACACACGTGTAGCACAAGTATATTATTTATGAATAAATATAAATAAATAATATATGTATAGATGTATATAGGTAGGAACACTATTTACTTATGCTTTTATGGGTTTTTAATTTTTTTAATTAATATAATTTTTAATTTAAATTTTCAATATACTTTTTTATTTTGAAATAACTATAAAATATTTATAATAATAAATAGTATTTTACCTTTTATATTACTATATATAGATATATAATAAACTATAGAGTAATATACTTATAAATATATGTAAAAAATCAAAAATAGAAAAATAAATTGTTTTTACGTTTTCAAAATTTTCTACTAATTTGTTGATTTTTCAAGTAATTTTGCTCAATTTTAGGTATTTTTAAAGTAAAAAATATCCCAAAACAGAGATTAAATAAATAGATCGATTTGATTTGGGGTTTAAAATAGCAAAAAGCTTCAAAAATTTTCAAATCAATTTTAATATATACTAATATATATAAGTAAAATTACAAAACATGAAAAAATATTTTTGGGGTTTTTGAAGATTTATATTTTTATAGGATTTTGGAGCGTTTTAATTTTTTTCTCATTTCTTTTTTCTATTTTTGGATTTTTGGTAAGGAGGTACTAGATACTATAATAAACACACACTACCTTTTTGAGAATTTTTAAACACAATTTATATTTTTTGGATTTTTAAAGTAAACAGGGATTCATGCACTATTTGATTTTTAATAAATAAGAAAAGGGCATAAAATGCAAAACTAATTACATGGTGTGAAATTTCATGCATCCAAGTACCTCATCTTATTTTTCTATAATTTTTGGAGTACAGATGATATTTATAAAATTTAAAGAAACCTACACAAAAATGCTGGAACTAGTTGAGATATATTTGCAAATAAAAATAAATGTAAGGGGCACACTGCAAATTACCCAAAAGTTTGTAACTATTATTCGAAGTTTTTATATTAAACAATAATTAAAGGAAGCCACATGGATTTACATGCGACCCAAACAAAATGATTTTTATTAAGGGTCACTCTATTGGAGACAGCTTATATCTTGCGCAAGAACTCATAACGAGGTTCGATCCGAAGGCCAAAGCATCACATGCCTGCGTTAAAATTGACCTATCTAAGGCATTCGATACTATGGAGCATTCTTCATTCCATGGATCCTAGAAAACTTGAGGTTTGGATCATGTTAGTTAACATGGATTTTTATCTGCATCTCCACCATTCATTCTCGATGTTGGTGAATGACTCTCCTTATCAACTATTCCAGGTTACAAAGGTGACACTGATAGCCCATTCCTCTTTCTTTTTGACATGGATGGTATCTCCTGCCTAGTGGAGGACATTGTGGCCCATGACCTTCTACTACTGATGCATTTGGGGTACTCCCCTTGGCTGCCAATGTCCTTTTGTAAGGGTGAAAAACCTTAAGAGAGATCAGGCTATCGGCCAACACTTCATAAGGAAAAAGCACTTGAGTGTCGGACCTCGAAAGCCAGTCTTGGACTAGCCCCGCTATCTTAATAGAGATTTCTTATTAGTGGATCTTTCTCTTCATGTGTTCAACATTCACTGGTTTCCCTCAACAAATTATTGAAAGGGCATAATGCAATAGGATCAAGCTTCCCAAGCTACCTCAAGCTTGATCCGCGATCGATCTTAGTGCATCCCACGGTAATATTGAGGCGCGACAAGAAGAAGAAGGGAAACTATTGCAAATCAAACTTTTTATGAATCATATAAATAAAGTTTTTTCTATCCACCAATTAGTGCACACCCCATGAAAACATAGGGGTAAAGAGGGACATGGAATGCCAAGATCATTTTTGACTCCAAGGTCATGTATGGCAATATTGTTGATGTGAGCTCTTTTCAAATGTTTAGTAAGATGGGTAATACTTTTGTAAGTAGTAGGCATTTGGATGGCTACGATATTTGAAGTGATAAATGTGATGTAGTATCGTTAATATGTTATACTATTTATATTTATGATAAAGATATATTTTTTTGACATTGGCTTTTTTACTTGAAGCGTGTTACTTTGCCCCTTGCCTTTTCTCTCCATCTGGTGATGTAGGAGGAGTTTTTTGGCCTTGTTGAGCGGCCATTTTCCTGTATTAATGCTTCGAGACAAACGCAACTAGATGCCACAATATTTAATTATACTCGTCGAACTTAAATCCAATACAGACATATACATTATTCTTACTAAAGCTAGGTTTTCACCAACTTTTAGCCACACTGGCCCTCTTCCCCATTTCTCCTATTCCACTCGCACTCTACTCCCTCTCTCTATCCACTCTCTCTCTCATCTCCCTTTCTCCTTTCTCTCTCCTCGCTCTCTCTCCACCACGATCTCCCTCTCACCCGTTTACACTCTCCTCTTAAGCCCCTCTCTCTCCTCAGTTTCCCCTCTTTTCTCTCTTTCTATCTCTCTCCTCTATCCTCTCTCAACACAAACATCTACATAAATCCATAATTAGAATTTTTCTCAAAAAACACTACTAAAAAAGGTCCATTGAACCATTAACACCAACTCTGATATGCTTGGATCGAGTAAATCAAACTTCTAATTTGGACTATTCGATTTCTTTGTCCATTGATCAAAATATCTATCGCTTTTTATTTTGATTCGATTAAAATAAATAAAAAACAATATTGAAATTATATATGGATTTAAAAGTACATGCAAATTCAAAAAATATTATATAACTCGTAATAATTCATAGAAAAAACGAAAATACCTACATCATATCATTTTAAAACCTTTTTAAATTATCTATTAAATAAAAAATAATAATATATCATTTTGTTTAGTATATGTAAATTGTAAAGATAGTTCTATGAATTTGTAATCTCTATATTCCACTTTAAAACCAATGCATTATCAATAAAAAGTACTAGAAATCATCCAAAAATCATTAGAAATAGTAAAAATAAATTAAAGCATAAAAATAATTTTCTTTCATACTTTTTTAGCATTTTAATAGCTATAATAAAAATGTTACATGTTACATGTATATATTTTGAATGTAAAACCTTTTTTCAAAATTAAAAATTAATAAACAAATATAAAATTAAAATTAAAATAAATATTATATATAATAAAAAATATTATATGTAAAACAAATAAAAATATATAAAAATATATAATTTATATGCACGATTAAACTAAAATAATATAAAAGGAATAAAACACATAGAATGAAATAAAAATTCATTAAACTACTTTTTGAAAAGAAATAAAAATTCTTAGATTTTGAATAAATAAATTTAAATAGTGGGATGTGTAGAATCTGTTATATATATAATTATACGCATGTATGCATGTATATAACACATTATTGTAATATATATTTTATAAATCTAAATATAAGATGAAAAAATAAAAATAAAAATTTTACTAATATTTGATATATCTAAGAGAAATTATAAAAAATACAACAAAGTTTGTTTTTTAAAAATCATAGGATATTATAAATAAAAAACATGTATGCTTTTTGCAACTAAACTTCCCTCTCCTCCACTTTGAATTTTTATAATTTTATTTGCTCTTATTTTAATTAGATATTTACTCTTTAGTATATATAACATTATCTTTTACGTCAAGAAAATGAAGCAAGCTATTTGGAAAGCATACATTCCCTATCATCAAAATTTCTTCGCAATATATTCATACTTCACATATTATAATCTTAATATATTCATATACATTATCTTGAAAAAATACTCACGCTGCGAAGCACCGATATACATCCTAGTATCTATCATTTGACCAAACCTCAACCTCTCCTTCTCTAGAGATTTCATGCTTTTATTATTGTTCCTTGCACCTCGTAATTACGCTAAAGTGATAGTCAACACTTTGAAACTTACTGATGACGACAAATGGTTTGGATGTTCGAATTAAATATATTTTGTCATTGTGTCATTTTCTCTTTGGCACACATTTTTTTGGGCACATATTCAAAAACTTTGACAGATGGATGTGTGTAAGAATGGACCCAACAATATGCTGACGTGGCCCCTACCAAGACCACCAGGATATGTATTATTATCTCTATAAATAATAATGTCATCTAACAAATTAAAGCTCCAAAATATCACTAAATTATTTCTATTTTTTAATGTTATGTATTGTTATCTTTCGCATTGATTTATTTCAACAAGTACTACTTATCGCACAAAAGTTCCTAAACTATACATCCAACTTCAATGCCACACCTTAAATTTAAAACATAAAAAATATGACATCTGATTTTTAGTATTTGTTTCGACGTGATTAGATGCAACTTAAGATTAGAAAAATAAGATGATGGCATTAGTCCCATATTACTATTCTAAAAAATAGAAGAGAGCTGTAAATCATTTATTACCTTCTAAAGTTCAAATGTGACATCACAATCAGATGTATAGTTCATCATTTCTATGGTAAGATAACAAACATATACGTTTATATTCAATTTGAGGATTGAGATTAATTGCTTATAAATGATTATTATTTAGTTTATTGGAAGCTCGCTTTTTATCATTATCACATTATAAAAATAGAATGTAACATTCCCATCCTATTTTTTTAATAATAGATCCGGTAATTTAACATCCTCCTTAAAATTCGAACATGTATCCTTTATGGTGTATGCACACTGCACTACCACCAGACCACTCCTTGGTATCTATCCCATCCCACTTTATCTCCATGTATTTATTTTATATTCAAAATCCTAAATCAATTCTTGCAGGCAATGGGCGGTGGAGACAATGACACCTCCACCACGACGATGGCGACTATGGCTCTCTCCACTGCGATGGGCATCAAGCATCACACAACATCCTCATCCACCACCTCCATCAGAAACTTCGCATGCTCCCCTATAGGATCACTCTTAACCTACCTCCAATTGAATATGGATTCTACGTATACACGTTGAACTTTAAAAACATATTCGTAATCCATGCTCGGTGAGTACGAAATCGGAGTTTTATAAATGAATATATTAGAAAAAAATATCAATTCTAGCTAGACAATCCTAGAATAGTGAAATGAATATGTCAACTGAAATTTGAAGCTAATGAAACAAAGTCACTAAATATTCTTTTTGGATAAGGTTTTGGAAGCAAACGTCGGATCAAGATCCAATGCGTTTCATTGATGGTTTAACATGGAAATGCTGAGACCCATCTCATTTGAAGAGATCACAAATCATCACGATTAGGATAACCATCTTCGACAATTTGTTAGCTCAAGCTAGCTTTTTCCTTCTATTTCGCTAACCATTTTAGCTATATGAAGGAACTTGATTCTAATACCATTTGTAACGTTCCCAACTTAGATTTAGAGATTGTTGTTAGGAAAAATTGACCCAGATAACTTGTTGTATTGAACCCAATTAAACTTATTGACAAGCACCCAAAATATTTAAACATAAGTTGTGAAGTAGCCCTCACTCTCATAGCCCACTTATATTACTTTAAAATATTTAAGGCATATACAAATGTTTACGTAGTATATCCTTAAGCAACCACCAAGAGATATTAGATAAGATAAAAAACAAGGACTGGAATCTAATAAAAAAAAGATAGAAAAGCTTTGATCAAAGTCTAACAAGCAAAAGAACTTCAAATAATAGTGGACTTTATCTACTTTATGCAACCAAGACACTCTCTTCTTTGATATATTTTGAGTTAAATTTAAATTTGTTATGCTGCTCTGATTCAAGATTTGTTTCCAATAGCTAAAATAATTGCATACACAAAACTTTGCTTGGAAAGCTTATTGAGATTTTATGAGTATCATTTACAAGTTAATGCAAATGTGGGAAGGAGACAAATGTACAAGTAAATCAAAACAGTTACAAGACAACGGATTATTATTTTTACAACCTTATTTGAAGAATATGATAGAGGTTTTTGGATGATAACATTATTGGAAATAAGAGATTACAATCATTATATTTATGTTGAATTTAATTTGGCATTCCTAAGTAAGATTTTACAACTTAGAGATGACTGCAAGTGGTTTGGATGGTTGAATTAAATATATTTTGTCACTTGTGTTCAGATTTCTAAATTGGACGCATTATTTTTGGCACCTATTCTACGATGACAGATGAATCTGTGCTACATGGCCCCCATTAACACTACATAGGACATGCGTTGTCTTCTAATATAATTTTCAATCCAACTAAACTCGAAAATGACACAAAACTATTCTTTTATTGTTTCTTATGCTTATTTTTATATTGACTTATTCCAAAGTGTAAAGTAGGCATAACTTCTAAATTATACGTCCAAATTCAATAGCAGAATCCAACTTCAAAAATGTAACAATGTGATACCCGATCTCTATAATTTGTCTTAATGCGATTTATGACTGGGAAGACAACATAACCGACTTAGTTTCTTTTAGCCTTGGATCAATATTGGAATAAATCGTAAATATCAAGTATCATATTATTACATTTTTAAGTTTGTGTATGATATTAAAATTGATTGTACAATTCAAGAAATAGACCGAACATGAATCATATTATTACATTTTAAACTTTGTATGTGATATTGAAATTGATTATATAGTTTAAGAACTTGTGTGCCATGTAATATCATTAGTGATGGCCCTTGTTGCAACTATTATCTTTGCCTTTGTCATTAAAATTTATATCAAAACAATACGACAAAACGAGCTTGTAGTAATACTTCTATAAAATTTGTCACCATATGTTATTGTTAAATATATAATGATAATATTATTCATTACAAAATTATTTTTTATACTTTGAATTAGCAACGAATATTATATCCATTGCTATATCTTTAACAATTATTCACATATCAATGTCTATCTATTGCAATTTTCAAAATTTTTAAAAATTATCGACGATTACCTTATAATTTGAAAAATAACATGTAAGTGTTATTAGATGTACCGCTGCTAATGTATAATAACGGACATGACATGTGTCATAAATTTCAATTATAATAAATAAATTTGCATTACTAATATTTTGGTTATATATTCAACAACTGACGACTAAGTTACAAAATAAATTTTCTCTCTTCTCCTGTGATCTTCCCCAAATTTCATCCTCGTCGTTCTTATTTGGATTCATCAGCATCAACCCAATCGACTCGCCTTCTTCTTCCCATTAGACCCTTCTACTCTGATCATCCTCCTCCGCTCTTAAGAGCCGAGTTTGTCAGGACCTCCACCTTCTCCGTCGAGGGAGGTGAGCATGAAGGGATCGATTGCAGGTCTGATCTGCACGATGTGCTTTCTGAATTCTGATCTGTGCGGCAGCAGGAGGGACGTGAAGGACTTGAATGCTGGAGGGGGAAGGATGCGAAAGCCAGAGGAGAGCGAGCAAGATCGAGGCTTTGTGGGCTTGATCGGATGAGAGGAGCGAGACAGGATGGATGGCAGCGGAAAGGATGCAGATTTGGGCGGCGGGTTGGAGGAAATAAGGGATCTGAGGGGAATATTGTTTTTAAATTTTAAATAAAGAGGTTATTATGTACCTCATTTTAATGTAATTCTATTAAATTTAAGGGATAATTGGAAGAGAGTTAATCGCGTATTTCGTGAGGTAAGATTTAACAAGTTTACGAGGTTGAGAGAGGAATATCAATATTTCAAAGGCGGAGAAGGTAATTTATAAAGTTTATAAGGTTCGCAGGGTAAAAATCTTTTAATAAAAATTTGCAGAAAACTAAAATAGACAATCGATGCTCTATGGATTGTAGTTAATTATATTCTAAAAGATATATTATTTATCACTAATTTCAAATATAAAATTATTTGACAGCAAAAATATTTGTTATTATATATTAAATGTTTTTTCAATATTAGTTATGCCTATCCCTTTTTACAATATCGATTGTGCCTTTACTTTTTGGGAAACTAATGTGCATCCCTTGGGAAAGTTTTGTCGTTAGTGAGAGAACAAAAGCATGGTTTATATAAACCATAGCATGGTTTAGTAAAATTTTCTTACAGTTGTTATGTTATAATTTCAAAAGATTACACATGTATCCATCTAATCCAATTACACTTGCATCTCTGAGATAGCATCCATTTGGGAAGGAAATGGATGGAAATTAACCCGAGCTGCATAATTGTTAATTGTCCAATAAAGTAGGGATGCAACTGACATTGTAAAAAATGAAGGGCATAACTAATAACGCGGAATCTAAAAAAGTACAACTGTAAAAAAATCCAAGAACTCTATAATACTTGTAAATTGCCTTCCAACTTGTAAATATCGTTATTATCTACTTCACTCCGTAAACTTGCTAACTCTTACTCCACAACCCTGTAATTAACTCCCATCCATTTGTCCATCGAAAGTGGATGGAATTTGTTAAAGATAACATATCATTTCCCCTTTTCATATATAATTTACAAATTGTGCCCTTCTCTGTCATCCTCCTTCCTTAATGGGTATTGCACGCACCTCCTCCCATTTTTATGTTGCATCAAGCAGCCCGCACTCACATTTTCCTCGGTTGTGACCCGTACCGAACACTATGGACAACCACCAGCAGCTAGTAACCATGGTTAACCGGCTGTTGCGCACAACAGCGCGCCACCCTCTCCCATGCATTAGGACGATAGGTGCTTGGTCCCCTACCTTCTGTGTCACAACCAATGCTCAACCGCCCCTCTCCATTCTTCGTTACTATGTGCAACATCTACCACAACAAGACTCTCCATCGACTCCCTCTCCAGTCCTTCCCCTCTCTCTTGTGTATGTAGCATAGGAGCTGTCAACGCCCCCACTATCCCTTCTATAAAATAACAGTAACCCGACAGTCCACACTGCTTCCCCGCTATGGTCGACCTCCCGCATCCGATGCACTGTCGTCCCCATCTCCTATGTTTCTTACAACAGTACCCTCAGCTCCATGGTGGATGACACAATTCATCGCTTTCACCTTGTTCTCGGCTAAGAATGGTCGACGACCTCTACCTCCTACTGTGATCGGCGCTGCATAGACCTAGATGAAGTGCGAGTTGGGTTGGAGTTCTAAAACCCATGTCCAAGGCCCGAGTTGGGTTGGTCCACAAGCCATACTCCAAGGCCCTAGCCCGACACAGGTCTGGGCCGGGCCGACACAAGGACCGAATGTAAAGTATTTTTTCTTAACTTTTTAATTTAATTTATAGAGAATTAAGTTTTTTAGCATAATATAATATTTCTAAATCTAAATAATCATAATAAGTGCTACTCGGCATGCAAATTATAAAATACAATGTAATATTGATAATATAAAATAAAAATGTGAAGTATATTATATTAAATATATCTAAAACGTATTTTTTAAAACACATATTTTTATATGTGTGGGCTGATGAACCTATAATTCATCATCTTTATTCTATCATTTTGGCCTCAAAAACCCTAGTAAATACATGTAAATACCCTTATGCATCTTAGCATCCAAGCATGTGTGTGTAAATAGTGTACAAATTGCAGTTTTTAAAGCCAAAATTATAAAATAAAGAAAAGAAAAGAAAAGGAATAAAAATATTGTAAAAATTTTATGACCGGAAACCCCGATACCTAGGCATCTAGATGACTAGGTAGACAAGGAATAAAGTAGGGGGGAGATAAGGGCCAAATTACCAATAAAAATCCCTTTTATTTAATTCATTCTTTATTTATTTTGAGACCTATTTTTAGTTACAATTTTTCACCTCAAATAAAGAAACTTTGAATGAAAGCTGTAGATAACTAAATATAGAAAAATACAAAATTGATTTCATACAAAAATAATATACAGATAAAAAGATATGATTTAAATAAGTTTCCAGAATACCAACTTCCCAGACCTGTATCTCTCAAATAGAAGCTCGAAGCATAACAAAATCACTTTAATTGTATATAATTTTCAATAAGCTATTTAATGAAGGTGGTTTCATATTTTTCGGAGTTACGGTTTGAAAGTTGAGTTTTGGACCCTTCTTGTATACTTGTACCAATTAAAATATTCAATTTAGTTATTATTCATTATTTTTATAACTTTATATTTTTATAATTTTGTAAATATTATTTATAATATATGTGTATATTAAAATTAGAATAAAACACTAAAGAAAATACAAAAATAAAATACTTATATACAACACATATGTATAATACCTATAAATATACCTATATAGAATATACTTCTATTTATTTAATTGTATAAAATACTTCAGAAAAATAAAAAAATATTTAGTTCTATAAAAATTGTTTATAAATTTATAAAATGATAAAAAATAATAAATTTAAATATACAAAATAAAATAAAATAATAAAATATATAGATGAATATACCTGCATATAAGCTTTAAAAGAAAACTTGTAATTTTAAACCTCTAAAAATCAATAAAAATTATATTAAAATACTTCAGAAAATAACAAACATTTTTTATTTTATAACCCAAAAATAATAAAATCATTTGCTATTTTAAACTGAATTTTCAAATATTTTTGCCAAGGAATTTTCTGGTTGGTCCACGTGGACCAACAAAAAACCTCTGTTGGTTGACCGAGGTCTGGCACTGTCAGACCGTGGTTTTTGACTCTATTTCTTGATTTTTTTGAGGATCCATCTTGCACCATTTCGCGTAACTCTCTTCTTGACTTTTCTCCCTTGGACATCGACGATTTACGCCCAAGTGAATCCTCGATCTTTGGATCACGTCATCGCCCGTTGTCCCTCGTTCTTCCCAGCCGTTCGTCAACCATTCAAATACGAAATCCGATTTTCGATTAAATTTTTAAACCCCATTTTGTCCCATTCTTCTCACCCTTTCTTGCGCTCCGGCTAGCTAGTGGTGATAGCTCCAGCTCCAGCCAACTTGGGTGGAGTTTCGATGCGGATCCGGGTGAGCTCCACCACCTTCGGCAAGCTCCACCGTTGAGGTTCTTCCTCAGGTATCTACACCTTCGAAGGCTCCCCTTCTCTTCGTTTTCTTTCGTTTCTTTTGTTTAGCATCATCGTAGGAGTAGATCCCCCCATTTCTCTTTGCGTTTCGTCCATCGGATCACAAAATCGATGCCCTCGCCGGAGCTACCCCCGACCGTCCTTCACATCGCCATCTCCCGCACCCATTTGCTACGCCAACCGTCAATGCATTTTGCCCTCGATGGTGTCACCATTTCTTGCAATACCTGGAAGCACACAACCACCTGGAGGCTATTTTGAGTGCTCGCTGGAGGCACCTGGAGGTGCCTCACTCCTCCACCGCCGTCGGCGTGCTCTAGTGGCCCAACCACCTTCTGAAGCCACCAATCGATAGAGGACACCTGCAGGAAGACGTCGGGCCCATTTTGCAGCCTTCATCGTCATAGAGGAGGAGCGGAGATGGGGAAGTCAGCCGATCGAGGCCTTCTTCCCCGTTCTTCGTCATCCCCTTCCGACCGTCGGATCTCGCGCCCGCTCCAGATCACACACCCACCGTTGGATCGTGCAACACCTCGACCGTCGGATCTTTCTGGAAAGATCTAATCTCAGGCGTCCCAGCGCAAACCGGTATCCACCGTTGGATCGTCGACACGTGGCAAGTGAGAGAGAATCAACCGTTGGATCCGTGTAGCGGGGGTAATTTTTCCTAATACCCTCGCCATTTTTGTATTTAATATTTAGCCCTGAAACTTTCATTTGTAGTTAAATATTTTGTGTAATATTTGCATAGACACCCCCGTACTTCTCGTATTTGAACTTGGGTCCTCGGTCACGTCACCTCACATGCCTATGCGCGTGAGGGGGTGGGAATTTTGTAGGGGACCCCCTACGGGTTTCGTTATTTCGTCCTAGTTCAGGAAACATTTCATAACGTGTATTATTTTTGGTAAAATTGCAAAGTAGCCCTTAGATTTTTGTTATTTACGTTTAAGTCCCTATCAGGCGCGTGAGTACCACGTGCGTCGATGGGAATTTCGTACGGTATCCTCTGGGTTTTTGGCAATTGGTTTTTGGTCCTAGAACTTTATTAATTAGATATACAATTCTGGAAAAATTGCAAGTTGTTCCCTGGACTTCGTACTATTTGCAAAAAGGCCCTTGCCAGTAGTGTAGTTCCACTTTATTGTCTCTATTTATTTCATGCATCTATAAAATTTGAAAAATCACCAAAAATAAGGCATACATTCCTATTGCATTGTACTTACATGTTATATTTTTATTTCACATTTTTGTTGTATTTATTATTTATAAAAATTCAAAAACATGCATTTTCAGCACTGTTTGCATTATAAAATACATAAAAATTATAAAACCTTTTTGAAAAATTTTAAAAAATTATATTTTGTGTGTTTCTGTGTGTTTTAACTCCAAACCAAAAAATTACTAAAAAACAAAACTTCTAAAAATTAGAAAACCCTAAAAATATTAATAAAAATCTTAAAAATTCCATAAAATCCTAAAAATATAATTTTTATCTTTGAATTTTCTCTGCTCTATTATATTTACTTCAAAATTTATTTGAGGAATTTTGGACTCTTTTTGATATTTTTTATCCTCATTTTAATTTCGATCAACAACTTTGTTCCCTGTTTTTCAGTATTTTTGATTTTAAAAATACCAAAAAATTAAGAAAAATTGGAAAAATCATAAAAACATTAGAAAAATAGAAAAAGTATAAAAAACATTTTATTTCTTGTATTTTGAGTATTTTTACCTATGTATCCCTCTCTTATCTCTTTGTGCATATATATCCTATATAGTTGTGTTACCTTATCAAAATAAAAAGAAGATATAAAAATACAAACTATAAATAGAAAATACAAAATCAGTAAATTAAAAATCAAAATATAAAAATATTAAATAAAAAATAAAAAAATATAAAATTTAAATCCCACAAAAATAGCACCCTTGTAGGCATTTGATCACATTCAGTCTTGAGCATTGCACCTATGCACATCTTTGTTGTAGAGTTATAATAAATTTTAACTCTGCATGGCTTTTCATTTTTTGATCTTTGTTGTGGGTTAATTGTTGACTTAATCCGAATATCGTGTGGTCGACTCAACGACCGAGTTCTTGCTTTGTGTGGAACTTAAGACTATCAATTTCCGGTTAATCAAATGGTGCTGTTGCCAGGGAGCAATAGTGTATAGATCGGTTTTATTTGTGATTGATTGTGATTATTTGTCTACATTTTTGTCGTATTCATTTATTGATCTATCTTGTTGAGCTATCTAACCTCCTCTATTTGTAACTTTGTGCGAGGTACCATGGATCGAGGGAGGCGCTCTTCTCAAGGCGCTTACACACCCACGTGAAGCTAGCTTAGGCTTGCTACCTTGGCACCAAGGACTTAGAGAATTTTGTAGCTTAGCTCTATTTATCTTTTTGCATATACTTGTGTAATTTGAAATGAAAGAGTGACTATAACTTGTAATATTCAGGACTTGGACACTTCAGCACTTCACGAGATCCATTGCCCGAGGCATTTTTCCCTTGGGGGCCTCGCCGGTTTTTCACGTCTTTTGTCGAATTTACTATCTATTTGATTTACGCAGATCTAGCCCCTAGATTTAGGAGTTTTTGTTGATTGTGACATAAATAGCCAAGGCCCAACACCAAATATCTTTCCTGTACCCATAGTTCGTAATTGGACTTAGCTAAAAATCAATTGAAAAAGCTATTTGAATTGGACGAGAGATCACGTGCCGGGAGGGGTCGTATATAGCGCGTGTAGGATCCATTGTGGTGGACACCGATCGGTTCCTAAGACCGGACTCCGGTCTCTCTTCCTAGTCATAGCCACTTGTGCTTCACGATTAATAGAAGTTGCTCATCTAGGGATGGTTTCCTCGTGCATCATATAGGTAGTTTATTTCCTGTCTTTAAATTTATGTGTGGATCACCCTGCATGTAGAGTGTTGGAGCAAGGTACACATTTCTAACTTTGCACGCATCATTTTGTTTGATAGCGCATTGGCTTTTCCGACTTCCGCCCCCATTTTATTGGACTCAAACTAATCAAGGAAATCAGAAAATTTGTTAGGTGTTGCTTTTATTTAGAAAAATATCTAAAAAAGAGATAACCACATAAAATTGGGACTGCTAATGCCAACTTGACCTTAAAACTCACCCCACCATTTTTTTGTCTTGGAGAGAGTACCCCCTCATTGTTTGATTTATCTACAGCGAGAGAGTGAACCACACACTAAGCTAGAACCACGCCTGAAATTCTAGTTGACTACTGGTCTTGTTGAGTCGTTCTCCAATGAGGATCTCTCTGATAACCGGTAAAGCGGACCGCGATGTCCTTGGTAGATTGAGTTGATCGGGTAGCCGGTAAACGGTCCGCAATTCATACTGGCTGGGAAATATCTCATTTGGGATTGGGACAATCAGCTAGGAGAGTTGGGCTCCCAACAGCTCGCTTAATCGCTCTGATAGATTGACTGATCACCTAACTAAAATTGATAAGATAAATGACCGAACCTTCACGGTCATCAGTTCAAGAGTTGCGTAGCTGAATTGGGGGTTTGATTGCTAATATTGTTTGCATTCCATATCTCATCCACCTTGATATCCAGATCAAGATGATGGGAAGGAGATCCCTTAGGCCATGTCTGGTGGCATCGCTATCGAGCACTCCTCCTTATTCATCTAGGTTGACTTTGGGGAGTTTAGATCCACTCTCCGAGCCCGAGTTCATATCCACCCTCTTTCCCCTTGATCATCCTTCTTCTATCAGTCCTGAGGTGTCAGAGTTTAGTGCAATAGAGATTTCTGGACATTTGACGGCACCTGAGATGGGTACCTTTGTCTTTGCAGAAACCCAAGACATGGCCAGCAGTGAGGGACACCCAGATGAGCAGGGACAACCTTCTTATGTGTATGATCAGACTGCCATCAACAATTCATTACTAGCTTCCCTGGAGACGATGCAGAGACAGATCAGAGATCAGGGAGCCTTCATGGGTGATATTATGAGAGAGATGGTGCAGATGCGAGAAGACAAAGAAGACAGATCTGTGGACGGTAAAGAGATATCCGAAGCAGGACCCGATGCAGGCGGTAGACAGGAGGAGACCAATAACAGGCGGACCAAGCTCCGAGGACGATGAGACAGTTGCACAACCCTGGTGCAACCCTCACTCACCGATATATTCAGCTTCCTCCCATTGTTGGGAACTTTGAGCTTCGCCCCCAGACGATCCAGTTGTTGACCAAGTTTCATGGGCTAGCCACTGAGGAGCCTCATCTCTATCTACAGGAGTTTGAGATAATTTACAACATTGTTCATGATAGATTGGTAGACAAGGACAAAATTAAGATGTTGCCTCCCCGTTCTCATTAGTTGACCGAGCAACCTATTGGTTGAAGCATCTTGGGAGGTATGTCACAACTTGGGAGTAGCTCCGGATCGCCTACTTGAATAAGTACTACCCTCTCGACCCGAACTATGCAGCACGAGCTATGATAAGCAATTTAACGATGATCCCCAATGAACAGTTCCATGAGGCTTGGGATCGCTTTAGAGATCTCATTGACCGGTGTCCACATCATGGCATATCAAAGTCCAACCTTGTTCATAGCTTCTTTTGTGGGATAACATAGGAGCTGTAGGGGCTTGTGAATGCCTCCTGTGGTGGGTCATATTTTTTCAAGGGTGAAGACAAGGTTTGGACATCTGTGAAGAGATGGCAGAGAAGTCAACAGTAATGGCCCAAGCCCAAGTCTACACACAGCAGAAGGCCCCCCAAGGTGCAGGATCATATCAGAGGATTGCACGCATCGATGCCGGTTCCCACACTCTGTCAGCAGCAGCAGCTCAAGCCGAATCTATCGCAGCCGACATGGGGATCATCAACGAGAAGTTGGACCATATTAAGATCCTCGAGAAGAAGCAGAACCAGGGGCTGGTCCAGATGGACCAATTGACGAAGACCATGAGTGACCTGAAAGACACAAATCTTGTGTATTCAGGAAACACAGACGTCCATGCAGTCCTCCAGGTTACGTGATGATGCCAGCAGTAGCAGCTCCACCCAACCCTCTGCCACACACCGCAAGGTTCACCACATCCAGGCAGAGTCGGTCCAGCAGCTACAGTACTACCCATCCTAGCCACTATCTCAGGACACTCAAATGGTGGTCTACCAGCCGGATCAACCACTGGCATTTCTACCTCCACCACCCTTCGAGCGGGAGCCATTGATGGAAGTCAATGGGATATGGTACGACCAGTACCCACAATAGGCCCGGATTCGTCGTGATCACCCGAGATTCCGTTGGACCACCGGAGGCACCTCATCCCAGCAGCAGCCTCCCGCTCAAGGCAGTCAGAACAGCCATCAACATCAACAACCCTACCACTCCCAACAGCAATACCAGTAGAGTCATCGTCCCTCTTATCAGGGACAACAGTGGAGGCAGCGTCAACAGCTTTACCAGCAGTACTCCCAGCCTCCGCCTCACTATTCACAACAGCAACAGCCTCATTCCCAGCATGGGAACACTTCCGGTTCTCAAGCACCTGCCTTCGAGAACCCAACTCTTGACGACCTCGCCCGCTTGCTCTCCGAATAGCAGGCATCCTTCCGGCGAGAAATGGATGAGTTCCGGCAGGAGATGAGGGATATTATTAAGGGCAAAGCTGCCATACCAGCCTAGATTGCGCCTAACCCGAACAGTTTGAAAAGAAAATCTGAGCAGGTAGAGTCTACAGAGGATACCACTCCTAGTAACTTTTTGAATGATATGTCTTATTCTATTTTTGATGATGATTTCGTGACTACTAGGAGCGGTAGGATGCCATCCGGCGATACCTCGTCTGAGCGACAAACACCCAAGGAACCAGGAGCGCTAGACGAGGAGAGTAACGGTGCTGATGCCGCTAAGGATGTTGATGAATATGGTGTTGATGCCACCAAGGAGAGAGATCCAGTCGACGGTATTGAGGCCATCGCGACTCTAGATGTAGACGGTGGTACTAAGGCCACCATTTTGCTTGATGATGATCCAGAGTGCGGTGCTGATGTCGCGAAGTCAAATGTCGTGGGTGGTACTGAGGCCACCACTTCTACTCATGATGTATTTCCCTCTGTTGTGTTGCCACCTTTTATATCTCAAGACTGTGGTAACAAGAAAAATACCAAAAAATGAATAAAGGAAAGAGTTCTTCATCTTCTTAGAGTCCATATGTGTTGCATGATGATCTTGGTATGGACTCCATTCCTTCACAGGCACAGGAACCTCTTCCTAGCCCTCCATGTGAGGAGGGCCCAACCATCCCCTTCCCTTAAGCACTCTGCTTAGCGAATGGGAATAAAAAAGAAAATCCCAAAAAGACACAACAGTTAGAGTTCAGCCATCAGATGATTGACAGATTTCAACTTCAGCCGACTCTACAGGAGTCACTTGAGCACATCCCCCTCTTCTAGAAGAACCTGAGAGAGAAGACTATCGTACGTAGGAAGAGGAGGAACCATAGAGGAGATATCCATGTGCTCACCTGTGCCACATGCTTTGCCATTCAGAACCGATTGTCAGCCAAGAGACCTGATGCAGGAGCTCCCTATATCAGATGCGAGATTCAGGAGTGACGGGCTGCGAACCTACCCTTTTAATGTTGTCTGATTGACTATTTCATTGCAGTTGGATAGATCTGTGTCGATAAAAAATAACCGCACAAATCGATGATTCGTCGAATGGAATTAAGATGCGGTTTTATGTTTGTTTAGCCTGGGCAAGCCCCAGGGTCGACTCAAGGAGGCAAAGGAACAACTCAGGATCATATTAGATGGATTAGATTACGGTTTTCCAAGTGGTAATTTTTTTGGTATTTTTTTATGCGATAAAAATGCAGATGCACTAATGTGGATGAATTAGGTTAATAAGAAAATAAGCAACATAACCAAATTTAATTTTAATGTGAAATTAATTCAAATCAACCAAGTGATATTTTTTCTACGAACCTAATCCAACAATGAATGCAAATGTATTTTTTGGAATTTTTGGATTTAAAATACATAAATGAAAAATACAAACGTTTTTAGAGTTTTTATGCAATTTTTCATGCAAATGATATGCAAAAATTATGAAAAATTTACTGGAAGTTAAATATGATGAAATGAAGCTACACTAATTTTTTTAGATTTTTTGACATTTTTTGTTTTTTATGAATTTTTTACCGAAAACAGAGCGATTATGAGTAATTAATTCCTAATTAATCAACAAAATCAAATTATCCAAAGTCCTATTTATCTCAAATAGATATTTTAATAATTAATCTAAGAGCTTTGAAATTTCTCAAAAATGTTATTCGTGAAATTAATTAGAAATCAATTATAGAAATCACTCTATAATTTATTTACGCACAAGACAACTCTTATTGGAGAAATTTAGACTGTAATTAAAGTACACTTAGAGGCAGCATCCACATTTTTTTTCGCAATTTTTGGAGCAATAACTAACTATGTGCGAATTTCAGAGCTTAAATGGGCAAAATATTTGTGATTTACAATCTCTGATTTTTAATAAATACTCTGATCATCACAAAAATACAAATAAATAGCCACAAAGTAAATATTTAGTTCCTCTACAATATACTATTTTTTTGATTTAAAAATGATCAAAAATATTGTCCAAATTAACACTCAAAGGTAGGGGTGTCTTCGCAATACAGAAAATGAAAGTTAATAAAGAAACTATGCACGGGGGCCTGTTTGCAATTTCAAAAACTTGAGAGAATGAATATGTAAATTTTACAAATATAAAAATAAATGAAAGGGGGACCTTCTTTAGCCGCTAGGGCACAAGGTCTTGAGGAGGGATGGAGGCGGCGGTGATGCGGCCGCGCGGGGGCACGGGCGGCGACGAGGGCGGCGGCACGGCCTTGGAGGCAGAGGCGTGACGCACGGGGCGTATCGGTTACGAGCTTGCGGATGAGGCTGCGTTCAGGAGGCGGCGCGGCCTTGGCAGATGGAGGTCGGGCGGAGATGGTGCGAGGAGAGTCCGCGGCGGCCTGGACGCGTGGTGAGGCACGGTCGGCTGGCGGCGCCGCCACCGCGTGGAGGGATGAAGCTGGGGCGGTGCGCGGTTGCCGGGGGATATGTTTCGCGAGGGCGGCTGGCGGCGTTGCGCACCGCCGTGGGGACGACGCTAGAGGTTCGGTGAGGACGGCGTGGCGCTGCGCCGCTTGGAGCTGGGCAGCGCTCGCGTGGGCAGGGGCATTGGAGCTGGGCAGCGCTCGCGTGTGAGGAGGAGGTCCGTGCGCACGACGCGGTGGGTGGAGCGTGTACGACGGCTGGGGTGGATGGCGGCGCGCAACCGTGCGCGAGGAGAGACGGCATAAGGGCGGCGACGGCGTCGATGGTTGCTGCTTGCTTCCCTATGTCCTTTGTTTATTTTTTTGTACTTTCTTTTGCAGTTTTTTTTTGTATTTTCTTTGTGTAAACAACAAATAAAAATGCAAGAATGAAGAGGAGGTGGTGATGTTGGTTGTGGTTTTTTTGGAATAAAAAATGTAACAAATGAAATGAAACGTGGTGATGATGATGTATGATGGTAGTGGTATTTGATGAATTGGGGATTGTAATGGTGATCATGAAAGTGAGATTTGTGAAGATGTTGTGATAGACAAGATAAACAAACGATGTTAGATAAAAAAAATTTGACAAAGAAAAGGAGAGAATAACTTACCTGCGGTTCGCTGGATTGTGGAGCCGCACCGTGTGGCTTTCGTCGTCACCTCGAGGAGATGACGATTGCTCCGAAGCTTGAGCGAGTTGATTGGAATCTCGCGACGCGGCAATGGTGAAGCCGCGAATCTCGCCTGAAAGGTTGTCGTCGCTCAACTTGTCTCCTTCAGCTGTCACCTGTAGGTTGAAGGGGCTCGACCTCTTTTCTCTCGAATCGGCGGATGGAGATGAATGAAGGAGGAGAGGAGAATATGAAGAGGAGGAGGGAGTTGGAAAATAGATGGAGAAAGTGGGGAAAATGGGAAGTTATTTACTTGGAGTGGAAGACGAGTAGGGAGGAAGAAGTAAAAGGGAGTAAAATAAATAAAATAATAAAATAATATAGTAGGCTACTAAAAATAATTAAAATATCAATAGTAAAATAATAATAAATAATAAATACGAAAATAATAAGATAAATCCGAAATTAATAAAATAATAAAAAATGGGATGACATGTGGCGGCTCCAGGAGCTGCCACATATCGCTCTTAGAAAATTCAAAAATTAAATGTAAAGAAAATTAAAAAGAAATAGCAAAAGGATTAAATCAAAAAGTGGTCAACACAAAATTGCTCGTCTCGACGAGACCTACAACTTTCGTGAAGGGCCGAAAATCAAATAAAATCATCTGTACAAAAATGTATTTTTGGGTGGTACCTTATATGTATAAAATACCACATTTTTCTTTTTGTATTTTTTTGTCATTTTTCAATCAGAGAAAAATCAAAATAAAAATAGAGAAAATGTGAAAATAATAACTACAATTTAATCTATTTTTTTGTATTTTTAATAATGAAGAAAATAAAAGGATAAAATACAGGGTAAAACGACCAATATTTACAATGTACAAAAGGGGCCCAAAATCCAAGTTTTGCATACGAGCTCTGATTTTAATGAAATTGGTCTTGTTTCGAAGGTCTTTGAATGTATATTACTTTAAAAGTGAGTAGACCTTTCGGAGGCTGTATGAGAGAGATATGCACATTTTAAGGTTCATGGTTTCAAACTTGGATTGGGATTTTATTGGTCCATTTTGCAGGTTAGTAATTTTTTTTTGATATTTTTCTTTAATTAGTGTTAGCCATATGTAGACAATAGAGTTGGTTTTATTAGATTCGGAGTTAGTATAAAATATATACAAATAAAGTATTTTATCTATTATACAGGTGAATATTTACAAGTGAAATGGGCTTCTTATTTTATGCAATATGAATGCTAAAATGCAGATGTTATCAATGCATGCATGAATGCTAATTATGCAGTATAAGGGGAAATATGCCGCTAATTACTCGGGAACAAAGCTCTATTTTCAACTTTTAGAGTGACGAATCACAAATTCATCAACTCCCTATACTTAAACCTTGCTCGTCCCCGAGCAACTAAAATGAAATGCAAGAGTGAAATGATTTTGGGTTCCATAACAAGGTCATGAATAAAAGTTGAAAATGAAGCTTGACTCGACCTTTGGATTAATTATGTGGTGGAACCTTATTGGGATCTGAAATTAAGACCTAACAGACTTTAAGTTCCACAAGTCTTCTATTCAAGACGCCTCAACAGTCAGGTCAGAACAAATCCTCAAACGCAAATTTCTGATGACTATGATTCTTACTTGTACTGTGTAAGTGATAAATAGCTCTCCACATCAGAAATGGCTCAGAACTAGCCTCCTCTAACAAGGTAACTCAAATAACCCAGTCCAGTAACTCTTTCCTCGAGGAGCGGGGGTATTCCCTTCTAAGTTCAAGTGCGACCAGCTCTAGAGGAGGGAGTGGAGAAAAGAATGGACTGTAGCCAGTGTAGCTACCTATCCTGGGATGCCTGACCAGTGTAGCCAAGTCATCCAGCTGCAGACTTCTTGCTAATATACATACTCCGACAAGCAATTTTTTTGGCTAGTCTTTTTTTTTGGAGTTCTTGCATTTTTTTCTCTTTTTTTATCTTTTTGGAACTATATACAAGGTGCAACATGTACATCAGGAGTTTTTCCTCTTGAGCCAGTAGAATATCCCTCTTTTAAAGCATTATTGCAACCCACAACATCCTGTCCTCAGACTTCAACACCACCAGACTAAGTTGAGATGCACTACCCTCCCTAGAGGAGGACGGATGTTTCCACCCGTGTGCTACTCCAAGCTATAGGATTCTACCTCCTCACCACCTCATCAATGAAGAGCTACGTGCATTGTGCTTGTCGAAGTTAGGTCACTGTATAAAAGAATCATGCGTGTGCACGAGATATTCTACTTAGACTAATCAAGATGACATGTGAACATAGACTTGCGGACTCAAAGAATTAAGTCACTTGACCTAAGAAATCTTAACTCCAGTTTCTATAAGGTTCCTCTGAAATTAGTTAGATTAAGGTCAAATCAAGTCCATCCTCAACCTCTATTCATAACTTGGTTCAGAACCCACTAGCTTTTCACCTTGCATATGCAGGATATGCAAATGAGGTGCAGATGACATGCTATGTATGGAATGCAAGATTTTTTTTTGAAATGCAAGGATGATATGCAAGAGTAAATAAGAAGCCTTATTTTCAACATTTTCATTTTATTTTCTATTATACAACAATTTTTACAACAATTTTTTTATTTACAATTTAGTTGATACAATTTGAACATAATATACATGAATTTTTTATTGGTATACATCCTATTTTACAACAAATCTTATAAAAATATGTTTTACAAATTTTTATACAAGTATTATACATATTATACAAGTATACAATTTTATTTTTCAAATTTTACCCACCCTATAATTACTGCATAATATATACAAAAATACACGAAAATACGTGAAAGTACGAGCTATGGGTAAAGTATATATGTAATATATACACGCCCCTATACTTAGGGTGTGATATGTCCTCAGAGCACGAAAAGCGATGAAAAAACATAGCTCGGGCTAGACGTAGGAGAGCTAAAATTACAAAATGTATAGAAGTCGCTCCGCCCCCCTATACTTAGGCTCTGGCAGCCTAAGTGTAGAAGAAGATAAAAAATGGGGCGGACGAGGGCAAGAGGGAAATGGATGAGTATATACATGCGGGCATCAATCCCCCCTATACTTAGGCTCTGGTCAGCCTAAGTATAGGACATGATTGAGTATGAGAACCGATGTGATCTAGAGGATGTACAATGAATAAATGTGGGTCACTCTCCCCCTATACTTAGGATTTGATTATCCTAAGTATAGTCATAAAATGAAATGAGATGAGCCGGGGCGAGTGATATGAATCACTGGGAAGGGAGGGAAAGAAGATATATACAAGAAAGAGTGAAAATGTACAAGGATTAAGAAGGTTTGTGACGAACCTTCTTGTGGACGCGAGGAGGTGGATAATATACATATGTGTCGCTGTCGGGATCATCCTCAGATGAATAATAGTGAGGTGTAGGGATCGTCCAACGAGGGTCGACACACGGCTGCTTGCTTAGATAAGGCTTGAGAACAACCGAACTGAGCTCACTCATATAAATCACCTTATCCGGACCAGATGAGGACTCCTCAGAAAATTCCTTCTCCGATATGTTGAAGGAAACTTTCTTAGTCGGTTTCCTAGAACCTGAATCATTGAGAGGGAGATGAGAGCGACGCGCCTTGAGAGGTTCAGGGGAACATCTCAAGGAATCAATTCTCGGCTTCCACTCACTAGATAGCCGACTAGAAGAGGGAGCAACCGTATTTTTATGTGGAGTCAATTTGGTCTTGGTTGTTTCCTTTGAAAGTCCAGGATGTGGTGTGATGCTGACCATGGGTTCCTCATCAGACGAGTCACCATATAGATTATAATATTCCTGAAGGGTCAGCACATGTCTCGGGAAGGTGCTAGTGGTCTCAGTTGACTTGGCATTATTGGGCTCTTGTATCGGATCATCAAAATGGTCAAGGAAATCAACAAAGGTCATGCCCGACTTAATGATAGCTTCTGATCGTGAGTCCTCCTTAGAAGTTGTCCTGGTGGTGGTGCAAGTAGTTGGTGAAGTGAAGGTGTGGGGAGTCTCAGAACCAACGATCGTCCGGATAGTCTGTCTCTCAGGTGTAGTAGAGAGGTGGGACTCATCTACCTCTTGATGGTCACGACTGTCAGCGGATGTGCAGGTCACCTTAGAGTAAAGTGTATCAAAGAATGGGTGCGGTCGGAGTGCTCCCAATGCTGAAAAATCGATCTCCCGAGTCTCGCAATCTATGATTGCCTTAGCTGAGGCTAAGAACGGCTTCCCGAGAATAATCGGAGACTAGGTGAACTCTCCTCAGTGCTCGATGTCAATGATCGTGAAGTCCACCTGGAGTAGAGCACCTTGGAAAGTAATGATGACTGAAATATTTCCTCTAAATCGTTTGATGGATCGATCAGCCAGCTGAACGATCTCTCTCGACTTCCTGATTGGCCTGAGTTTGAGCTTGTCAAACACAGAGGTCGGGAGGATATTTATCGGAGAGTCATCATCGATTCTTGCATGGGTCCCATCACCAAGGAGGTGGCCATAGACACTATGTGTCTTTCAGTCCTGGTTCTCTTACTACCCGACCTCTTGGGCATCAATTTACTTTTTACAAATCTCTTGAGGTCGGAGAAGTGATCTATGGCCTTTATTAAGGGAAGTTTAAAGATCAATTCCTCATCAAGTGCTTCCCTTAGGGTGGAATCCAATTTTTTTAAATCATTTTCATTTTCAATTTTTATGTGATTTTTTGGTTTTTCAAAATTTTTGGTATTTTTGATGGATGAATGATCAGACTCTGGATTGGAGGGCAAGTGGTTAGTAGAAGAGGGAGATAGAATGGACTTCAGTTGTACAAACGGTGTGTGTTACCTAATGCTCGCTTGATTTTCAACCTCAGATCTACTTGCTTCCTTCTCCACTTTCATACTCAGGCTGGCAGATATTGAGTGCAACATTTCCATGACATCTCTTAATTCATTATGAAATGATTCATTTTTCTAAATAAGTCTAGAGATGTCATCCTCCACAAAATTCTCATGACAAATCATGGGAGAGTTCTGATCAATTGGAGGATACTACTGAGATTTTGGGGGCTCATACTCAACATACCTAGACTCTGGCATGTAATGTTGGGTTGAGTATGGACTATCCAAATGGCAAATATTGGTCGGAGCCTCATATGATGGAGTCAATGAAACATGGACTAATAAGTCTAGGTCATGAGTCCAATCTTGTGAATGTATAGGCTCTCCGAATGAAGGCTGGTTAATGGAAGCTTGATCACTAAAGTCAATCAAGTCTGGGAAATCATGATGTTCATGCCTCTCCATTCGGTTTGTTTAATCGACCACGTTATGCACTAAAATCAAGTCGGGATGTGTATATGTAAATTGTTGTGTGGTCCCTGCTTGAGGTGAGAATGAAGTATGTGGGGGCATATAATTTTGCCAATCATCTGTCTCAGCAGTGGCTTGCTCTTCATTCGGTTCTTTGATTCCTGCAAGCTCTCGAGAGTAAGGACAATTAGCCCAAGGTGGAAGTGGATCCGGAATGTTAGAATATGGAGTAGGTGAGAAATGCGAAGAAGCGGAGAAGTCAGTCGAAGTTCTGACTTCGTAATTGGGTTGAGGTGGAACCGACCATGGGTAAGGGTCTCCCGTGGATGGCAGAGGATACGTGGAAGAATGAGAAGGTGAAGATGATCGGTATATGGTCGATGAGGGATGACTAGAGGTCTCAGGGTATGGGGACCAATATCCCTACATCTTGAGGAGGAAAGGATGTAAGCAGAACGAGGTAGAAAATGCGCAATTACGCAGGATAATTCACACGGATAGACACAAATACAAACACAAGAGCAAACCCTGAGTTCACACTCAACACGGTGAAGGACCGGAAACCGAGTCCGATTAGTCTGGTTGATTTTAAGTGTGAAATTTCAGACAAGTAGAAAAGGTTACGCGGCCTATAGGGGAGTCGGCTAAAAAGCCGAATGCGTCTCCCATGTTTAACCTGTCGCCTTAGATATCGACGCCCTTTCTTTCTTCTCTCCTATCCCAAGTTGATGGATTCAAAGACCGTGCCCCTATCTACCTGCAAGCAGGTGGAGGCTGACAAGGCTGGAACTTCACCTCGAAGGGTTACTAGCAGCCTATCGCGGAGTACCGTTGGTTCACCCCTGACTACCTGTAAACAGGCGGAGGCTACTTGGTACTAGTCGATGAATCTAAAAATATTCAACTCGTGATATTTGCTAGGATCAGTTGGTAAGTGATATGGAAGGTGGGGATTTGGGCTCTACCTTAAGGTGTTCACACACTCAAGTACCCTCACTCAGCCTGAAAACAAGGTCGGGGTTATTCTCCCGCAAACATATTTTCCAATTTTATTGATTTTTTTGGTCAATAATATTAGCAGTCTCGGTTTTAAGTTAAGTTTTCACTTGTTAGTCCAACCACACAGCACGCCTATCGTCCAGTCCCAATTTCCGTTTAATTTCAATTTAAAAAATAGAGGGGGAAATCGAGAAAAATCGATGCACGAAAAACGATGATGCGTATGCTGAGTTAAGAAGACTTATAGTGATACGTTCGCTTGTATGCAGGATGCAAAACAGAATTGAAATCTTTACACTATATGCAGATGCAAGCGACAAAATCCGCTCCCAAACAAGCAGTTCTATTAGCGAGTGAAGCACAGGTTGATTTGACTAGATCTGTGGTCAAAGTGTGTCTTTTAAGTGTATTGTGTGGTCCTAAAAATTACGAGCACAAGCAAACCCTAGAGTGGTTCGAGGAGCCGCTAGTGCAAGCCTAATTTACAATTCAAACCACACAGCACCCGGGGACACGATTCCACTATTTTTACACACACGAGAACCCAAACGGGAACCGCTAGAAATGATGCGAAAAGATAAGGAAATGAATAAAAGTACAAAATCTCTCAAATCACTCAAGAAATTAAAATGTTGATTCCTCGAAGCATCTTCGACTCCTCGCATTCCTCGCATAGAAATAACTTGAGGTTAGAGAATGGCACAAAAAATGCAAAAATTAAAAGACAGAAAATATTCAAAAGAAAACCGGGGGTCAGACTACCTGGAGGTAGAAAATCAAGCACTCCAAAATCACTGCAAATTAACCTAAGTCGTGCCTCCCCGGCAACGATGCCATTTGACGGGCCGTGGACCTACCCTGTTAATGTTGTCTGATTGACTATTTCGTTGCAGTCAGATAGATCCGCGTCGATAAAAAATAACCGCACAAATCGATGATTCGTCGAATGGAATTAAGATGCGGTTTTATGTTTGTTTAGCATGGACAAGCCCCAGGGTCGACTCAAGGAGGCAAAGGAACAACTCGGGATCAGATTAGATGGATTAGATTGCAGTTTTCCAAGTGGTAATTTTTTTAGTATTTTTTATGCGATAAAAATGCAGATGCACTAATGCGGATGGATTAGGTTAATAAGACAATAAGCGACTTAGCCAAATTTAATTTTAATGTGAAATTAATTCAAATCAGTCAAGTGATATTTTTTCTAGGAACCTACTCCAACAGTGAATGCAAATGTATTTTTTTGGAATTTTTGTATTTAAAATGCATAAATGAAAAATACAAAATTTTTTATGGGTTTTATGCAATTTTTCATGCAAATGATATGCAAAAATTATGGAAAATTTACTGGAAGTTAAATATGATGAAATGAAGCTACCTAATTTTTTTAGATTTTCCAACACTTTTTGATTTTTTTATGAATTTTTTACTGAAAAAAGAGCGACTATGAGTAATTAATTCCTACTTAATCCACAAAATCAAATTATCCAAAGACCTATTTATCTCAAATAGATATTTTAATAAGTAATCCAAGAACTTTGAAATTTCTCAAAAATGTTATCGTGGAATTGATTAAAAATCAATTACAGAAATCACTCTATAATATATTTTATGCACAAGACAACTCTTAATTGGACGAAATTTGGACTGTAATTAAAGCACACTTAGAGGCATCATCTACAAAATTTTTCGCATTTTTTGGAGCAATAACTAACTATGTGCGAATTTTAGAGCTTAAATGGGCAAAGTATCTGTGATTTACAATCTCTGATTTCTAATAAATACTCTGATCATCACAAAAATACAAATAAATAGCCACAAAGTAAATATTTAGTTCCTCCACAATATACTATTTTTTTGATTTAAACATGATGCAAAAATATTGTCCAAATTAACACTCAAAGGTAGGGGTGTCTTCGCAATACAGAAAATGAAAGTTAATAAAGAAACTATGCAGGGGGCATGTTTGCAATTTCAAAAACTTGAGAGAATGAATATGCAAATTTTACAAATATAAAAATAAATGAAAGTGGGACCTTCTTTATCTGCTAGGGCACAAGGCCGTGAGGAGGGATGGAGGCGGCGGCGATGTGGTCGCGTGGGGGCACGGGCGGCGACGAGGGTGGTGACGCGGCCTTGGAGGCGGAGGTGCGACGCACTGGGCAGATCAGCCACAAGCTTGCGGAGGAGGCTGCGTTCAGGGGGCGGTGCGGCCTTGGCAGATGGAGGTCGGGCGGAGATGGTGCGAGGAGAGTCCGCGACGGCCTGGACGCGTGGCGAGGAACAGTCGGCTGGCGGCACCGCAACCGCGCGGAGGGATGAAGCTGGGGCGGTGCGCGGCTGCGAGGTGATCTATTCGGCGCGGGCGGCTGGCGGCGTTGCGCACCGCTGTGGGGATGACGCTGGAGGTTCGGTGAGGACGGTGCGGCGCTGCGCCGCTTGGAGCTGGGCGGCGCTCACACGTGAGGAGGAGGTCCGTGCGCACAGCGCGGTGGGTGGAGCGCATACGAAGGCTGGGGTGCACGGCGACGCGCAACCGTGCGCAAGGAGAGACGACACAAGGGCGGCGACGACGTCGATGGCTGCTGCTTGCTTCCTTGTGTCCTTTGTTTTTTGTATTTTCTTTTGCAGTTTTTTTGTCTTTTCTTTGTGTAAACAACAAATAAAAATGCAAGAATGAAGAGGAGGTCGTGATGTTGGTTTTGGTTTTTTTTTTGGAATAAAAAAATGTAACAAATGAAATGAAATGTGGTGATGATGATGTATGATGGTAGTGGTATTTGATGAATGTAGGGATTGTAATGGTGATAATGAAAGTGAAATTTGTGAAGATATTGTGATAGACAAGATAAACAAACGATGTTAGATAAAAAAAATTTTGATAGAGAAAAGGAGAGAATAACTTACCTGCGGTTCGCCAGATTGTGGAGCCGCGTCGTGCGGCTTCCGTCGTCGCCTCGAGGAGATGGCGGTTGCTCCAAAGCTTGAGCGAGTCCGATTGGAATCTCGCGACGCGGCAGTGGTGAAGCTGTGGATCTCGCCTGAAAGGTTGTCGTCGCTCAACTTGTCTCCTTCAGTTGTCACCTGTAGGTTGAAGGGGCTCGACCTCTTTTCTCTCGAGTCGACGGATGGAGATGAATGGAGGAGGAGAGGAGAATATAAAGATGAGGAGGGAGTTGGAAAATAGGTGGAGAAAGTGGGGAAAATAGGAAGTTATTTACTTGGAGTGGAAGACAAGTAGGGAGGAAGAAGTAAAAGGGAGTAAAATAAATAAAATAATAAAATAATATAGTAGGCTTCTAAAAATAATTAAAATATCAATAGTAAACTAATAATAAATAATAAATCCGAAAATAATAAGATAAATCCGAAATTAATAAAATAATAAAAAATGGGGTGACACGTGGCGGGTCCAGGAGCTGCCACATGTCGCTCCTAGAAAATTCAAAAATTAAATATAAAGAAAATTAAAAAGAAATAACAAAAGGGATTAAATCAAAAAGTGGTCATCACGAAAGTTGCTCGTCTCGACGAGATCTACAACTTTCGTGATGGGCTGGAAATCAAATAAAATCATCTGTACAAAAATGTATTTTTGGGTGGTACCTTATATGTATAAAATACCACATTTTTCTTTTTGCAATTTTTTTGTCATTTTTCAATAAGAGAAAAATCAAAATAAAAACAGAGAAAATATGAAAAGAATATTTAAAATTTAATCTATTTTTTAGATTTTTAATAATGGAGAAAATAAAAGGATAAAATACAGGGATAAAACGATCAATATGTACAATATACAAAAGGGGCCCAAAATCCAAGTTTTGCATACGAGCTCCGATTTTAATGAAATTGGTCTTGTTTCGAAGGTCTTGGAATGTATATTACTTTAAAAGTGAATAGACCTAATTCGAAGGCTGTATGAGAGAGATATGCACATTTTAAGGTTTATGGTTTCAAACTTGGATTGGGGTTTTATTGGTCAATTTTATAGGTTAGTATTTTTTTGATATTTTCCTTTAATTAATGTTAGTCATATATACACAATAGAGTTGATTTTATTAGATTCGGAGTTAGTATAAAATATATACAAATAAAGTATTTTATCTTTTATACAGGTGAATATTTACAAGTGAAATGGGCTTCTTATTTTATGCAATATGAATGCTAAAATGCAAATGTTATCAATGCATGCATGAATGCTAATGCAATATAAGGGGAAATATGCCGCTAATTACTCGGGAACAAAGCTCTATTTTCAACTTTTAGAGTGATGAATCACAGATTCATCAAGGAGCAACGGTTCGATCGTACTCTATTAAACAACGACTCTTCTATCAACCTCCTTCCGGCAGCCTTACTCGACCGATTCGAGTTTGGTCCTCTTCATCGAAGCAGGACAATCCTTCAGTTTGCTGATCGATCGATTAAGAGGTCGAAGGGGTTGTTGAGAGACGTAGACGTTACCATTTAGGGCCTGAAATTCCCCACAGACTTTGTTGTACTGGACATGGAGATCTCTGAGTCGGTACCCCATCATACTTGGACTCCCATTCTTGGCCACTGCCAAGGCGGTGACCGACCATGATAGTGGGAAGGTGTATTTTTGTGTAGAGGGCGAAAGTATACAAATAGAGACGATCGACGAGACCAGAGCGAGAGATTGAGCATGCTCAAAGCAGTTCAGTGACACAGAGCAGATGACAGAGGCTGAGCGAGACGTCCACCAGGATTGCGACTTTGTGATGACCGAAGATGAAGCCATTTGAACAGATCCTGTAGCACAAGTCCTCACCTTACCAGCAGATTCAACATACTTACAACCTATGGCATTTGAGAGCTTCGAGAGCACACCCCTGGTCGAGGACACGTTAGAGGCCAATAGTTGTGGGATGAGTGGTAAAGCAGAGTTTCATCCGTGTTCCTCAGATTCAGATCCCTCAGATTTAGAGATCGATTGGGATGACTTTTATGATTATTTTCCATGTCTGATTCCTTCTGAGCCGACAGTAGGATGGAGGGCGAGCCAGCACAGTTCACAGATGTTCCAGCAGGGATCCCTCTGTCAGATTTTCGTGCACAGTGAGAGTTCTCACATGCAGACCTGGTAGCCTTCACTCAAACATATTAGAAGCCAGATTTGCCAGCTCCCAGTTGTTCAGAACTGAAGCCTTTTCCATAGTAGTTGAAGTACAGATTCCTTGCGGGTGAGCCAGATATGCACCCGGTCATTATCTCTGCAGATTTGACTGGAGAGCAAGAATCTCATTTGATGGATATTCTTGAAAGAAACCGTAAGGCGATTGGATGGAGTATAGCTGATCTACAGGGGATTAGTCCGGCTCTATGCTCCCACCATATTTACTTCGAAGAAGACGCTAAGCCCTCGTGTGAGTTCCAGCGACGGCTGAACCCAAATCTTCGAGATGTGGTCATGAAAGAAATATCTAAATGGTGGAGCGCTGATTTTATCTACCTCATCTCCGACTCCAAGTGGGTTAGTCCGTTACATGTGGTACCCAAGAAGACGGGTATCACTACAGATGTGAGTGAGTATAGAGAAGAGATAGCTACACGGGTACCCACTTCTTGGAGGGTCTGTGTGGACTACAAACGATTGAATTAGGCCACCAAGAAGGATCATTTCCCACTGCCATTTATTAATCAGATTATCGAGAGGCTAGTTGGGAAGAGTCATTATTGCTTTCTTGACGGGTAATCCGGTTATAATCAAGTGGCCATTGCGCCCGAAGATCAGGATAAAACGACATTCACCTATCCATTTTGGACAAATGCTTTCAGAAGGATGCCCTTTGGTCTATGTAACGCCCTGGCGACATTCCAAAGGTGCACGTTGTCCATCTTCTCGGACATGGTGGGTGACTGTTCAGAGATCTTCATGGATGACTTCTCGGTCTATGGCGATGGGTTTGATGCTTGTCTTGGCTGCCTAGACCGCGTACTTCAACGTTGCATAGAGGTCAACCTTGTTTTATCTTGGGAGAAGAGTCACTTCATGGTGACTCAAGGGACGGTCCTTGGCCATATCATCTCCAACAAGGGCATGGAGGTTGATCCGGCCAAGGTGGATATCATTAGAAAACTCAATCCACGGTCCAATCTACGACAACTGCGGTCTTTTCTGAGACATGTCGGTTTCTACCGACGGTTCATTCATGATTTCAGTTGTATTGCCCGATCGCTCACTGACTTTCTGACGAAAGACACCGAGTTCATTGTCGATGATAAGTGTCTTACATCCTTCGAGACTCTCAAGAATCTAGTTGTTAAGGCTCCTATCCTTCAGCCACCCGATTGGTCTCTCCCATTCGAGATCATGACGGATGGTGATTTTATCGTAGTGGTTGTGCTTGGACAGAGGAGGGATGGATTTCCATATGTTATTCATTACGCTAGCCGGACTTTGGATACCTCTCAGCGGAATTACACTGTGACTGAGAAGGAGATGCTAGCTATAGTCTTTGCTTTGGACAAATACAGATCATATATTCAGGGATCAAGAGTGACTATCTATACAGATCACACCACCATCCGATACCTCATGGAAAAGAAGGATGCCAAAGCCCAACCTACCAGATGAATCCTTCTGCTCCAGGAGTTTGACATTGAGATTAAGGATAAACCTGGAGTTAAGAATGTAGTGGCGGATCACCTCTCTCGCTTAGAGAACTTGGAGGAATCTGAGCCCATTGCACCTATCACTGAGACATTTGCAGATGAGGCGATCCTTGCCATCGCCTCACTTCCATGGTACACCGACATTGTGAACTTTCTTGTTTCCAAGACAGTTCCACAAGGTTGGTCCAGGCAGCAACTTGAGACCTTCCTTGCGAAGGCCAAGTCATACCATTGGGAGGATCCTGTCCTTTATCATGAAGGAGGGGATAGTATCTGGAGGAGGTGTATTCCTCAATAAGAGCAGCATAGCGTCCTCACCTACTGCCACAAGCTTGAGGCAGGAGGACATCATTCTAGGAGACGGACATCGCATAAGATGCTCCAATCCGGCCTTTGGTGGCCTACTCTCTTCAAGGATTCTGATGAATTCATGAAGATATGTACTGACTGTTAGAAGATGGGTAATTGCGGAGAGATATGATTCTCATGCATCCCATTCACTTTTGTGAGGTTTTTGATGCATGGATGATTGATTTCATGGGCCCATTTCCTAGGAGTCATGGATTTGAGTACATTCTGCTTGCTATAGATTATGTGAGTCATTGGGTTGAGGCCATCCTCACCCGAGCTGGAGATGCTAAGACCGTGTGTCGATTCTTGAGGAAAAATATCATTTCTCGGTTTGGGGTACCTAGAGTTCTGATTTCAGATGGGGGGATTCACTTTATCAACGACAAGGTAAGGGCCCTTGCAGATGAGTTCAGCATTTACCATCGTGTTGCCACTCCATATCACCCTTAGACTAATGGTCTTGTTGAAGTATCGAACAGGGAGATCAAGACTATTTTACAGAAGGTAGTCTGCCCATAACGAAAGGATTGGTCACGACTTTTGACTCAGTCTTATGGGCCTATCAGACTTCCTTCAAGACACTATTAGGGACATCTCCCTTTCGTATCGTCTATGGCAAGTCGTGCCATTTACTAGTGGAGATCAAGCACAAGTCACTATGGGCAGTTACAAGGTTATTATTGGATCCCGAGAGTATAGGAGAACAGAGGAGAGTAGAGTTGACAGCCCTGGAGGAACTGAGAGATACAACCTTTTCGAGTAGCCTACATTACAAGGAAAAAGTGAAGACCTGGCATGATTCTCATATCAACCATAAACAGTTTGAGCCAGACCATCATGTATGGTTATTTGATTCTAGGCTAAAATTATTTACATGGAAATTACAGAGTAAGTGGAAAGGTCCTTATGTGGTTAGAAAGGTACATGACAACGGAAGTATTGATATATCCGAGTTGTCATCTTCCTCTACCTTTCGACTTAATGGTCAACGCCTGAAACCATATCTAGATCATGATCCTCCGACTGTTGATGTTGCCCCTATTCATCTAGTATGAGACGTGCTCTTTGACTCACATCACTTGTATCGCATACATGGTTATCACTTCCATCTTCCATTGTACAGATCCATATGTCCATATCATTCATTCATTCATTCGTCATGTCTGCCACCCCATCCGCATCTTATGATTTTGCTATACTTAGGATACACCTTGTCCTAAGTATAGGGGGAGACAGATTGAGATGTGATCTGTTTATTCTCTTTTCTTCTTTTCCTTTTCTATATTCTTTATCTATCAGAAAGATGTCGCCTTTTTTGTCAATCTTCTATATAGGACATACTCACCCCGAGTTGATTCTATTCTTTGATCCTCTCCACTATCTCCTCTTCTTGTCTATATTTAGGGATATCTTACCCTAAGTATATGGGAGACAGACTGAGTGATTTGTTCATTCCCACCCTTGACCCTCCCTGCCTTATGTACAGTCTGCTATACTTAGGATTATTTGATCCTAAGTATAGGGGGGACGCTCAACTTCTCATTTGTTTATTCATTCATCTCTTATTCTTTAGGCTTTTCTATACTCCGTACGAGTTATGTCTCCTCTTTTCTCTCTGATCTATAAGGATATAGCTCAAGCTAAGTATAGGGGGGTCGTATATAATGTGTATATACTTCAGCCATAACTCGTACTTTTGTATATTTACTAATAAATATGGCTATTATACTTACAGAATTCATTAAAACCTTAATAAAAAGATGTGATTCTTCCTCAAATTCCTTTGGTATGAACTAACTAGTAAATCAGGTGAAAATATTTTTTGCAAAATATTTGAAAAATAGTTTGAAAATCTTTGTGAAAAATCTTTCGAAAACTATTTGGAAAACATTTTGTTACATGTTTTCTACCTTTGTAAGATCTTTTGATTTAAAATTATTTTCTTTGTGTGAAATAAAATGTTTGAAAAATGATTTACTAATGGTTTGAAAAATGGTTGTAAATATATTTGAAAAATCTATATATATTGTTTGAAAAACCTTTACAAAATGATTTTCAAAATATGTGTACATGTTTGTAAAATTGTTTGTAAAAATTATTTTGGACTATAGTTTTCAAAATTGTTTGAGAAACCTGTTTCAAATAAGTTTGAGGAATACATACATCTCACATTAAATTCTTTATTGTATATACCTATAAAATTGTCCACCTACCCTTGTAAAGTCTTAAAATCCACTTTTTGTAAATATAAGATGCATCTCCGTGTCAATATTCATACCTAGTTTTTAGCCAAAACATTTTGTTTTCAAAATACCAAAACCATTTGAAAAATCTTTTTGAAAATCTAAAAAAATGCATATGCATCATCTTTTCAAAAACCCATAAAAAGTTCAAAATCTTTGAAAATTTCATCAGAAAATGATTTTCTGCATGGCATTTGCATAGCATTCGCATTTTTCTGATTGAGTTTGATGGTTGAACAAGTCTAAGTAAAATCCGAAGATTGGAGCTTGGTTGGACCTTAAAACTACCTAATTGACAGGAACCTTATAGGAGCTGGAATTGAGGTACTTCATGTCTAGTTGACTTAATTCTTTAAGGATCACGAGACTTGGTTCGATGGATTCTTGACTGCCTAGGTAGAGTATTTCGGAGCACAGGCACGACTCTTGTTGATAATGACCTAACTTGGACACCTGCACCTTTCACTTGGCTCAACTCAGTTGGAGTGGTGGGGGGATGGATTTGCCGGTATGAGACGCACACATGTGGAAACACTTGTCCTCCTCTAGGGAGGGAAGTGCACCCCAACCCATCTGGTGATGATGAGTTTTAAGGACAGGAGATTGTGGGTTGCAATAAAGATTCAAAAGAGGGATAGTCTACTAGCTCAAGAGGAAAAACTCCTTAAGTAAATGTTGTTGTATATAGTATTAAAAAATCAAAAACTCCAAAAAAGTGGACAAGCCTGCACAAAAATAAAAATGCCAGCCGGAGTGTACATATGTATATAGTCAATAAGTAAGATTGAGCTTCAAAGTCAAATCATGTGAGCCTGCAGCTGGATGACTTGACTACACTTGTCTTGCATCCTAGGATAGGTAGCTACACTGGCTACCTTCCATTCTTCTCTTCACCCCCTCCTCTTGAGGTGGTTGTCACTTGAACTTAGAAGGGAATACCCCGCTCCTCTAGGAATGAGTTGTTGGATTGAAGAATCATTGGGTTGTCATATTGGAGAAGCCAGTCTCTTTGTCATTTCAGTTGGGGAGAGCCACCATCACTTACACTGTACAAGTCAGATTCATAATCGTAAGGGTTTGCGTATGAGTTGAAATATTTTTGACCTGGCTATAGAGGAGACTTGAGCAAAGTTTTAGGATTCTCAAAGGCTGTTGGATTTCAAATCCGGTTCTCATTAAGGTTCCGTCCACACTAAAATTCCAAAGGTCCAACTTAAGCTCCAAACTTTGATTTTGTGAAGACACGTTTGATAATTAAATTCATTCCAAATTTCTTCTTTTCTTTTCTTTGTTTTTCTTTTCTGCACTTATTGCATAAGTGTTTGCTAGGGACTAGCGAAGAAAAGTATAGGAGGATGATGAACCTCCATTTCATCATCTTTATTCTATCATTTTGGCCTCAAAAACCCAAGTAAATACATGTAAATACCCTTAAATCATGCATCTTAGCATCCATGCATGTGTGTGTAAATAGTGTACAAATTACGATTTTTATAGCCAAAATTATAGAATAAAGAAAAGAAAAGAAAAATAATAAAATATTGTAAATATTTTATGACGGGAAACCTCAAGACCTAGGCATCTAGATGACTAGGTCGACAAGGAATAAAGTAGGGGAGATATGGGCCAAAATGCCAATAAAAATCCCTTTTATTTAATTCATTCTTTATTTATTTTGGGACCTATTTTTAGTTCCACTTTTTACACCTCAAATAAAAAAACTTTGAACATGAAAATTGTAGATAATTAAATATAGAAAAATACAGAATTGATTTCATACAAAAATAATGTACAAATAAAAGGATATAATCTGAATAAGTTTCCAGAATCCCAACTTCCCAGACCTGCATCTCTCAAATAAAAACTCGAAGCATATCAAAATCACCTTTAATTGCATATATCAATAAGCTATTTAATGAAGGTGGTTTCTTATTTTTCGGAGTTACGGTTTGAAAGTTGAATTTTGGACCCTTCTTATATACTTGTACCGATTAAAATATTCAATTTATTTATTATTCATTATTGTTATAACTTTATATTTTTATAATTTTGTAAATATTATTTATAATATATGTGTACATTAAAATCAGAGTAAAACACTAAAGAAAATTCAAAAATAAAATACTTATATACAACACATAGGTATAATACCTATAAATATACCTATATAGAATATACTTCTATTTATTTAATTGTACAAAACACTTCAGAAAAATAAAATAAAAATATATTTAAGTCCATAAAAATAAGTTATAAATTTATAAAATGATACGAACTCTGATTCAACCATTCAAATACGAACTCCGATTTTCGATTCGATTTTTGAACCCCATTTTGTCTCGTTCTTCTCCCCCTTTCTTGCCCTCCCTCTAGCTGGCGGTGACAGCTCCAGCTCCAGCCAACTTGGGCGGAGTTTTGACGTGGATCCGGGTGAGTTCCACCACCTCCATTAAGCTCCGCCGTTGAGGTTCTTCCTCAGGTATCTACACCTTCGAGGGCTCCCCTTCTCTTCGTTTTCTTTCGTTTCTTTCCTTTAGCATCACCGTAGGAGTAGATCCCCCTATTTCTCCTTGTGTTTCATCCATCGGATCACCAAATCGACGCCCTCGTCAGAGCTACCTCCGGCCGCCCTTCACATCGCCATCTCCCGTACCCATTCGCTCCTCCAACCGCCGAGCCATTTTGCCCTCGATGGTGTCACCATTTCTTGCAGGTACTGGAAGCACACGAGCACCTGGAGGCTATATTGAGAGCATGCCGGAGGCACCTGGAGGTGCCTCGCTCCTCCACCGCCGCCGGCAAGCTCTGGTGGCCGCCACCACCTCCTAAAGAAACCAATCGATAAACGACACCTACAGGAAGATGCCGGACCCATTTTGCAGCCTTCATCGTCAAGGAGGAGGAGGAGCGGAGACAGGGAAGTCCGCCGGCCGAGGCCTTCTTCCCCGTTCTTCGTCATCCCCTTCCGATCGTCGGATCTCGGGCCCGCTCCAGATCGCACGCCCACCGTTGGATCTTGCAGCACCTCGACCGTTAGATTTTCCTGGGAAGATCTAATCTCAGCCGTCCCAGCGCGAAATGGTATCCGTCATTGGATCGTCGACACGTGGCAAGTGAGAGAGAATTATTCGTCGGATCTACCTAGCGGGGGTAATTTTTCCTAATACCCTCTCCATTTTTGTATTTAATATTTAGCCCTGAAACTTTCCTTTGTAGTTAAATATTTTGTGTAATATTTGCATAGACACCACCGTACTTCTCGTATTTGCACTTGGGTCCTCAACTACACCACCTCGCGTGCCTGTGCGCGTGAGGATGTGGGCATTTTGCAGTGGACCCTTGCGGGTTTTGTTATTTCATCCTAGTTCAGGAAACATTTCATAATGTGTATTATTTTGGTAAAATTGCAAAGTAGCTCTCCAGTTTTTGTTATTTGCGTTTAAGTCCGTGTCAGGCGCGTGAGTACCACGTGCGTTGGTGGGAATTTTACATTGTATCCCCTAGGTTTTTGGATATTGGTGTTTGGTACTGGAACTTAATTAATTAGTTATAAAATTCTGGAAAAATTGCAAGTTGCCCCTGGACTTCGTACTATTTGCAAAAAGGCCCTTACTAATAATGCAGTTCCTCTTTGTTGTCTCTATTTATTTCACACATCTATAAAATTCGAAAAATCACCAAAAAATAGACATACATTCCTGTTGCATTATGCTTCCACGCTATGTTTTTTTTCGTATTTTTGTTGCATTTTATTATTTATAAAAATTCAAAAACATGTATTTTCAACCCTATTTGCATCAGAAAATACACAAAAATTATAAAATGTATTTGGAAAATTCCAAAAAAATATATTTTTGTGTATTTCTGTGTTTTTAACTCCAAACCAAAAATCACTAAAAAAATTCAAACAAAGACTCCTATAAATTAGAAAACCCTAAAAATCTTCATAAAAATCTTAAAAATTCCACAAAAACCCTAAAAATATAATTTTTATCTCTAATGTTTTTATGTTCTATTATCTTTGCTTTAAAGTTAATTTGAGGAATTTTGGACTCTGTTTGATATTTTTCATCCTCACTATTTTTTCAGTATTTTTTATATAAAAATACCAAAAAATTAGGAAAAAATGGAAAAATCACAAAAACATTGGAAAAATAAAAAAGTATAAAAACATTTTATTTCTTATCTTTTGAGTATTTTTACCTATATATCCCTCTCTTATCTCTCTTGTGCATATATATCCTATATAGTTGTATTTCCTTATTAAAACAAAAAGAAAATATAAAAAGTATAAAATATAAAAATAAAATACAAAATCAGTAAATTAAAAATCAAAATATAAAAATATAAAATAAAAATTTAAACAAAAAATTATAAAATTTAAATCTCACAAAAATAACACACTTGTAGGCATTTGATCACCTTCAGTCTTGAGCACTTATTGCCTGATTTATCCTGTTTTGTTCCCTGTGTTCGACACTCTACACATACTTGCACCTATACACATCTTTGTTGTAGAGTTATAATAAATTTTAACTCTGCACTGCTTTTCATTGTTTGATCTTTGTTGTGGGTTAATTGTTGACTTAATCCGAATCTCTTGTGGTCGACTCAGCGACTGAGTTTCCGCTTTGTGTAGAACTTAAGACCATCGATTTCCGGTTAATCATGGTCAAACTAGGTTTTTGTGACACATGTCCACGACCTGTCCAGTTGGCAGGCGGGCCAAAGAGCAGGTCAGGTCGAGCCATCCCGTTCATGGAGTCTCTTGGCCCAAGCTCGACCCATGAGCAGGCTGGGCAGGTTGGGAGGGCATGCCCACATCCCAAGCACTATTGCACGCACATCCTTTCCCTTCTATGCTGCATCAAGTAGCATGTCGCCCTCTCCCTTGTCCGCTCTCTCTCAACACATGTAGGTGGTCTAGCCGATATTGCCAGGAACCCTTTAACAATCAATCATCACGTGCACGAGAGAGATGTGATCCCTTCTCCTTCTCTGCGAGATTTGTTACAAAGGGCAACATCCACCTTGCAGAAGCCTGCTGGGATCATGTCTCCTCTTCCTAACGCATGCAAGAATGGTGACGATGACCCCTTTCTCTGTTGTTGCATGAAACCGTGCACCAACAACTAGATTTGCAGCCACTAATTCCATATTTGTCCAACTAGCACACCCCTCATCCCTCATCAGAGGTTGAGGCGACGTGGGGGCTGGAGATCCGAGGTCTGTGCTGCAGAGGGGTTGGGAGGGTGCCATAGATCAGGAGGTGTTGGGGAGGGGGATAGTGTTTGGAGTGACACAAACCTTCAGCCCTGGAGTTCACACATATTAAGGAAGAACACGTCTTCCTCCAGACTCTACAGCCTTAATCAGATCATCCGATGAGTATCGGTCAGAACCATCCATTCGTCTTCATGTACACTTGTTTGATAAAAAAATCCGATGATCTAGAGAACATGAACTCATGTGGGGTTTGATTAACTCTGCCTTTAGCTCTAGGTATTGACTCAAGTAAAATTAACGGCAAGGTCTGTGAGGTAAGCAGAGCTAGTTTACGAGATTGAGGGGATAATAAGGATGTTTACAAGGTTGAGAAGATAAGTTAAAAAATTTATAGAACTCGTGGGGGTAAAAATACCTTAAAAAATATATTAAACATGTGCAGTAAGGAGGGATTAAAAAACTCCACTTTAGATCAACATGGTTTAATATACATAGATGAATACATGATAACACAATATGGACATAGTGTATGATGTTCAAAAAGTTATAGACAAATTTACCGATGAATATAGGGATATTTACACCCATAACTCTGAATAAGTCCGTAATTACAAGCATAACCCCGCATAATCGTGAATTATATCCAAGACCCTGAATAGTACTTAACTCTTATACTCATAACTCTGCGTTAACTTCCATCCAATTTTCTGTTAACTATAATAGCATCCGTCAAGTATTTTACATTTGTACCTTTTAAGTTCTCATTTATTTACAAATAAGACTACTCCAGTTCCTCCTCTAGCCTGTCAGTCGCCTCCCCTTCCTCCTCAATGCAACACCCCCACCCTGTCGAGCACCTCCTCTTCCTTCCCCCTCACTTGGAAAGCTCCCCATCGAAGCCACCCACTCCCTCACTTGGAAGCTCTCCGTCGAAGCCTTCTTTCCCCTGTAAGCCCCCCGTTGATCTCCTCCCCTTTCCTGGAAGCTCCCCGTCGAAGCTCCACCTGCCTGGAAGTCCCCCCCATCAACCTCCATCCCTCCCTCACCTGGAAGCTCCCCGTGGAAGCCACGCCTTCCCCATCTGGAAGCCCCCTCCCCCCCGCCGACCATCTCTAGCCCCCTTTCTTCTGCAGTTCGAGAAATCCCCCTTGCCACCGCCCTTCCACCCATAGCCCTTCTCCCCTTCCCCCGTCGCCTGGAAAGGCCCCCACGTGCCATGCTCCCCCTTTCTCTCTTCCCACGTTGAACTTAGAATAATGCAGTCCTTCCCACGTCGCCCCCACATGCCCTGCTCTCCCTTTCGCCCTTCTCACTAGGGTCGAACACAAGGAACGCGAGAAATCCTACGAAGTAGTTGAAATTCAGAAATAAAATGCATATTTTTATCGGTTTTAATTTTGCAACTTTTTATATTTTTTAATTAAGGAACAAAAACAAGCAACTAAGGAAACAAGGACACAATCAAGCCTTTTCAATTTTTATTCAGATTTAAAAATTACTCAAAATAGAGATAAAAATATTTTAACATTTTTTGAAATTTTAAAGTTTTTTGGTATTTTTTTGGGATTTTTCTGATATTTTTGTGATTTTAAAAAAGCAAACAAGAGATAAAAATATAAACAATGCACATCCAGGACAATATTGTGAGTTAAAAATAGTTAAAATGCCATATGTTCCTAGAAATAAATTTTATGACAAACTAGAAGGAAAAATATATAAACAGGAACTACAATGACAACTTTTTTAATTTTCTAAAATTTTATATTATTTTCATAAGGTTTTACGTCTTTTGTGACTTTTAGGATTTTTATAATGATTTTGAAAAGCAAAACTGTACTAGAGGTAAAGCGCACACAAATAGACAACCAAGATTTTTTATGGAATTTTAAAGGGATTTTTCAAAATTTTATGTATTGTCTAAACCAGACAACACACTTTTTAAGGGTTTTTTATTTTTAGAAAATAAAATATAACACAAAGTTAATCCCAAAAATCACAATAAATATTACATGTTAGCAGGAGATAACAATAATTTTTATAGAATTTTTGGACTTAACTTGGTATTTATTTAATTAAATACAAGCCAGACAATTTATAGGGACCTTTTTACAATTAAGATAAAACTTCAGACCAAATAGGTGGCTAGTGGGGCGCTGCATGGCCCTCCGGTGAAGCGGCGGAGAAGGAGAGCTGAGGCCTCGATCCTGGGCGAACCGAGATGGATGAATGGGTGGAGAAGGTGGGACGAAGTCTCGTAAAGGTGGTCGGATGCTCAGAATTAGGGTGGAGCATTGGGCCGGGCCGGCCCTGACCCGACCCTGACCCGACCCGCAAAAGCCCGAGCCCGACCCGAACCCGACATACAAATGGGCCGGGCCCGAACCCGAAGTACAAGTGGGCCGGGCCCGGGCCCTCATATTTCAAAATATCGTATTAGAACTAAATAAGGGGATACAGATTTATAGTCATAATACATCCAATATTTCCTTCATACATCAATAGTAATATTATATTGTAACAATACATCCAATATTCGTGTGTTATGGACGAATTATATCCATAACAATAAATTGGAATCAAAGTGCAACTTCATGGAATCAAAATAAGTGCGGGTTGAGCCCGGCCCGAGCCCGAGCCCGACCCGAACCCGAGCCCGAACACGCGGGCCTTGGGCCGGGCCCGGGTCCTCAGTTTGCTGAAAAAAGCGGGCCTCGACCCGGCCCAGGGCCCACAAAAAATTGATGGGCTCGGGCCGGGCTTTCCCGGGTTGGGCCGGGTCGAGCCCAATGCTCCACCCTACTCAGAATGTCCAGACTGTGCTCCAGCCATGGTGATAGGAGCTCAGAAATGGAGCTATGCTACTATCCCAAAACACGAATCAAGTGCAGGATTCCTACAAAACTGAAGTACCTTGTGGAGGAAATCGTCTAGGCTGGAGGTCGGGAACCTCCGGGGGTCATGGCCCCGATGGGTCGACGGTCCTAGAGGCTTGGCTCACCTTGTGGCGGAGCATGACGGAGAAACCGCCAGATCTAAGGCTACACAGCTCAACCACCTCTCTGCACGAAGCCTCACATACGTTGTCACTCACGGAAGGATGTCAGAGCTCATCGGACGAAGAACGACGGCCAAAGATGCGGAAAAAGGAGCTGCTCTAGGAGGTTTTATATGCGACAGGGTACGAGAAAGATGGAGTGGAGGTACGTGAATTGAGGGTCGGATCCCTAAGATTGACATCGGGCGTGGATCTAGGATCAACCCTCTCTAATTGGAACTGAAATGGGAGAAGAACTCGATCGGATCAGGTCAGGATATATCGACGAAAAGTGAAGCATACACTCGGTCCAAGAGAAAATGGTGATAGAGGGGTTAGTTGACCTTGGTCAACAAATCTGACGTAGCTCAATTAGAAGAGGCCAAGGATACGGACAAAATAGGCTACTTGACAAAATAGAGAAGAAAAATAAAGATAGTTAAATTAAAAATAATAAATGAATTTAAATAACAAAGTGTATAAAGAAATAGTTTTATTATTTTTCAAAGAATTTTTCTATGATTTCTAATTATTTTTATGAAAAATAAATTACTGTATGTACAATATATAATAATATACACATGTACAATATACCTATGTATAATGTTAATGTATTTTTATTATTTTATTTTTACACAAATACCCTAATTTTATATTTTATTTATTTTCAACATATTAGGAGTACAAAACAATTTTTATTTTATTTTTACACATTATATACAAGTATATAACTAATAATGAATGTGGTATATATATATACAAGTGTTTTGTAGATTGAGAGGAGGATTTTCTTTTCATTTGATATTATTTTTTTTGATTTTTATATTATTTTTAGAAATATATACAAGGATGTAAAAATAATAATATAATCTTCTTTTGTCAAAAATAATTTCCTAGACATGTAGGTAATATGTACAACACAAAGTAGACACTATCTATCTCTACTTATTTTATTTTGCGATCAGGTCAAGGCTTGACCTTCTCTTCGGGTTCGGGTCACTCTGTATTTATTATAAATACTTCCTTCTTTTCTATTTTACTTTATTCTTTTATTTTACAAAAACATGCTAATTATGCAATATTAACAGATGCATGTAGAATGCTATGTTATTGTATTTATAGGTATTTACATGCTACTTTGCTAAGATAAATAGCTAAAATAAAAGAATAAAGAGTGAGAACCAGGGATTCATCACTCCTATACTTTACCTTTGCTAGTCCTTAGCAAACATTTATTTGAGAAAAAAGTGAAAAGAAAAGAAAAAGAAAAATAAGGAGAATCAAGGTTGATTATTAAACTTATCTTCGTTAAATTAAGTATGAAGCTCAGTCAGAACTTTGGATTATTAATTTGTCAGAACCTTATTGGGACATAGGTTTAAGACTCAACAGCCTCTAAGTTCCACCATTCGATGGTCAAGACTTCTTAATAATCCAAATCAGAACAAGTCTACATACACAAACTATAATTACCATGCATCTTTCCTTAAACTATGTAAGTGACATGTAGCTCTCCACCTCAGAAATGACAAAGAAACAACCTCCCTCAACAAGGCAACTCTAATTCCTCAGACTAGCAGCTCTTTCCTCGAGGAGCCGGGTATTCCCTTCTAAGTTCAAGTGCAACCGGCTCAAGAAGAGGGGGAAAGAAGACAATGGACTTTGGCAAGTGTATCCACAAATCCCTAGGAGCCCAACCAGTGTAGCTAAGTCTCCTGTTGCAAGCTTCATGAGATGAGAAGGTGTAATACATAAGCTTTGCTTTATTTGGCTATATACACTCTGAAGGCATTTTATTTTCAATCAGCCTTCTCCACTTTTTTGGAGTTTTTATTGATTTTGCACTTTTTTTATGTGCATATGTACAACATATCTACATGGTGCAACATATACATAAGGACTTTTTCTTCTTGAGCCAGTAGTCTATCCCTCTTTTGAAGCATTATTGCAACCCACAACTCCTATCTTTAGAACTCAACACCGCCAGACCAAGTTGAGGTGCACATCCCTCCCTAAAGTAAGATGAGAGGTTCTTCCTAGAAGTACTACCCTCATATGCTACCCCAAGACAAAGGATTCTGCCTCCTCACCACCTCATCCGTGTGGAGCTATGTATAAGTTTTTGATGCCAAGTAAAGCCATTGTCTATGAGAGTCATGCATGCATTGTTAAGTGTTCTACTTAGGCTCATCAAGATGACATGTGAACATAGCCTAGTGGACTCAAAGAATTAAGTCACTAATGTACGTAAAAAGTCTTAACTCCAAATCCTATAAGGTTCCTTTGAGAATTAGGTGGATTAAGGTCTTAACCAAGCTCCATTTTCCAATTTAATTCCATACTAGTTTAAATGTCAACTATGATTCAAAAGAATGTACAAATACATACAAAACTATTTTTGATGTGATTTTCAAACCATGCATTTTTTTTGAAAATATTTGAATGCAAGGATGAAGAAGTTTTGCAAATATTTACAAACATTTACAAAAGGATTTTTGCAAACTTTTATTTTTCAAACATTTTTCAAAAATTTTGTACTATATACATAATGTTGATACAAAAACATTTACAAACTTTTTTACAAGCAAAACATTTTTACAAACATTTGTACAAAAATAATTTTTACAAATAGCTATTTGCAAACATGTATTTGCAAGAAAGAATTTTATGTACAAGACAAATTTTAAAATTTTTGTAATTTTTAGAAAGTGATTTTTAGCCATCTTATTTACTAACATACTCGAAGTACGAGTTATGGCTAAAGTATATATACAATATATACGGTACCCCACCTATACTTAGGTCGAATGATGTCCTCGGAGTGATAGAGCGATGAAGGAGGACATAACTCATGCTTAGTATAAGGAAGTAGAAAGAAAGGCTATATTATAACGACGAATAAAAGAATATAAGTCGGTGACCCGCTATACTTAGGATCAAATAATCCTAAGTATAGAAGATTGTACACTAGGGGAAAATCGAGGGTTAAGATATACAAGGATGAAGGGAACGATGACATCACTCCCACTCTACTTAAGGTGGAGGATCCCCAACTATATGCAACAACAAGAGTAATGAAACGGAATGAACAATGAATAACTTGGTGTCTACACCCCCTATAATTAGGATAAAGTACATCCTAGGTATAGTAAAAATAATCCTAAATGAGACTTGGGGTGTAAAACAAAAATGAAAGAAGCAAGGAAGAAATCACGATGAAACATGTATATACAAAAGAGACAACGTTGAGGTGCCTCTCAACAAGCACTAGGTTTTATGCCCCTAGTTGGGCGCATAGGTTAGGATAATGATGTATCGAGGTTCAGGACGGCAACTGTGAGGCGAATAGCGTACTGTCGTCATAGTCTCGGTAGGAGAACAACGACGAGGTCAACATTGTAAAGGATGACACCCAAGTAAATAATCAGGAGGGTGTCTGATACGAGGTAAAGATATGGAAAAATAATACCAGGCTCTGGTAGCACAAAAGAACTCATCGGCTCAAGATCAGAATGAAGTGAAAGGGCAGAGCCGACAAAGTCAAATGTGGAGAAAGAAGGACCAGTCTGGAATCCCCCACGTTAATCATCGTCTCAAAAAGGTATGGAAGGTCATGATCAAGAGACTCACTAGAAAGGCTGATATCTGATGCATGTAATGTAGAGAAATCAGTAAAGTCATCGAATATCTCAAAGATCAGCTCATCCTCACGAGGACCATCGAGGAGAAGAAATATCAGAAGTATCAGAAGACTCGGTCTCATGATCCGACAAATCGGATGCACTCCCAAAAAATGAAATCGAGTGCACAGAACATACGACATCCTCTCGTAGATAACCCTCGGGGAGTAATGCCAAATGATCAGTGAAGAGAGAGGGATCAGAATCTAATTGGGAATCTACGCTAATGTGAAGCACCCACTCCTCGCACAAAAAGGTCTCATCGACTGAAAACAAACTTTGAACAATCTAGAAATAAGAAATGGTACTGGTCAACAATGCGGAAGCTGTAGAAGTGTTTAAAACTGATCCTCGAGTTGCGGCACTGCTGGCTAACATCTGATTCTCATGGAATGTATCAATCTCATCGAACTGGAGGACACAAGACTCAAATATGGGACTATCTATGTCTAGCATCATAAAGTGGTGTTCCTCATCTTGCTCTGGTGGCTGGGATGGATCAAGACATCCATCTGAATCAGAAATGTATTTCTGAAGAGTAGAAGCTGAATCAGCTGGGCATGGAAACTAAAATGGTTGGACTGACAACTGAAGCAGCATGGGCTCCTCCTCCCTATCTTGGAATATCAGAAGATCTGAATCCAAGACTCCTAAATTGAAAAGGACGGGACTGACTCGAACTCAAGGTGGAAGACCAGTAGGAACTCATTCAATCTCTGGGTCTAAAAACCCATGGTGGCAGTCATCTGATCTATCGGCTGTAGTGAAACAAAATCCACGTCCTCTAGTTGGGGTGTAGTAGCTGAGTCCTAATGAAGGGTAACACACCCAACTGGTACCACATCATCCTTGTGTGTTGTCCCAACTAAGGCATCTCGTGAAGATGGAATATTTGAAAGTACTCTAGAGATGGTCTCAAGTAAAGCTGTGTCAGAATCGTGGTGTGAGCCACCACACGAGGTAACTACCAATGCAATCTACTCCACGGGCATCCCCCTCATGGAGATGTGAACCAGGTCAATACTCGAAAGTCCATGATCCGAAAATCTCCTTAAAAGGTCAAGAAACCTCAGCAACGAATCATGCAATGGCTGTAGGGGGTCTATTGAAAAATTTGTAATGAAAGACCGCATCATATCTGCTCTATGCCGGGGGTAAAATCTATGTAAGAACTCTAAGCGTAAACCTCCCCACGTAGTGAATTTCCTTCCCAATCATTTATGCCAACGCATGGATCTACCCTAAAGTGTAAATGGGAAGGTCTGCAACATCATCTCTTTGGAAGTGACATCTGAATATACATGAATCACACAAAACTCCTCAAACTCAGAAAGATGAAGATAAGGCTCCTCGTGCACTTCCCTTGAAAACTTTAGCAGTTACTGAATGAACTCTAAGTCTAGAATGAAGGGACTTAATGTAGAAGCTCGCTGCGCTTCCTGATCTGGATGCTCATCCATCATCCTAGTATAGAAGTTGTCTAAAACTCATAACTGCTCCATGAGATTGCCTACTCTCATCCTAGCAACGAAATCTCCCGGGTCTCGCATCTGCTCAGTTTGATCTCTACGGGCATCAAACACAACATGCCCAGTATAAAGAGGGAATGGGGAAGGCGCAGAAAGAGAAGAAGAGGAAAGGTTGATCGGGGATATGGCCTCCCTAGAAGATGATTGAAGATGATGGGGATGTGGAGAAGATGCCACTAGATCTAGCTAAAATGGAGTATGGCCCATCATGACAGGAAGAAGGGAGGATACTGAAGGGAGGGAAGGAGGGATATGAGAGACGGAGGGAAGACAAGGAAGGAGACAGAATGTGACTGCTAATGATCCAGAGAAGATGATCGTAACCAACTCACACCAATCACATACAAACACAATGCAAACCCCCAATTCACCTACTCAATGCAATTTGAGGACCACAAATGTGCGGTCTGTTTATCCTTTCTATTTTAGAGTTAGGTGAGAAGACAAAATATTGTACAAATTCTTAGGAGGCTTGATAGGATTTGGGCACTACTCCTTAGTATGTACGCGAGCAATTAAAAGCGAAGACAGTGAGGGGATTGCTCTCCCAAAATAATGATGAATCAATTACATTTAATTTTATGGTCAAGTTCAATTAGTAGTCCCAATTTTTAAATTTTTATGTTCTTTTTTTGGATATTTTTAATGAAACGCCTAACAAAATTTCTGATTTCCTTTGGTTATTTCGAGTCCAAAAATAGGGGGAGGAAGTCGATAAACTCGATGCACGATCAAACACTATGTTGCATGCAAAAATAAAGATGTGTACCTATCGACAACCCTCTACATGCAGGGTGATCCTCACATAAATTAAAAGATAGAAAATAAACTAACTATATGATGCACGAAGAAATCAACCTTAAACGAGCAATTTCTAATGATCGTGAAGCACAATATTAGCCAATCAAATCGAGTCTGGAGTCCGATCTTGGGAATCACCCGGTGCGCGCAACAATGGGCCCTGCTAGCGTTGTATGTGTTTCCTCACAGCATGTTGATGAATACCCATTCATCACTCTTTATTCTTATATTTTAGCTACAAAAACCTTTGCAAATACATGTAGATATGTGTAAATATCAATAATTACCAAAAGCATGCATTGTGTAAATACTTATAATTAGCATGTTTTAGTGCAAAAATAAAAGAATAAAGATCAAAAAGAAAAAGAGGGAAATATTTAGAATAAATATTGAGCAACCTAACCCAAGGGAGGGCTCAGCATGGGCCTGACCGCATAAAAGCCACAATAGAGAGAGATAGGAGCTCATGTGTAGATATCTATGTAAATAAATAAAATTATATTTTCCTCAACCAAAAATATTCTTGTAAATATTTGTATATATTTAGAAACTATTAAAAACAAAATAAAAATCTAAAAAATCAAAAATGCAAAAATATCCCTCCACCATGTGCATAGACCATCATTCTTTATTTATTTAACCCTATAAATAAATGTATTTATTTTCAAAATTTTTTTGTGAATATTCTATGGTATATTTTGTAAATAAAATAAATAAAAAGAAACAAAACAAAAATCAAATAAAAACAACAAAATTAAAAACACAAGAACATGTTGTACATATACCATGTATATAGTTGTACATAACTATTTATTTCACCTATGTATATAAATAATAAAAATAAAATAAAAATATCCTTTTATTCCTCATTTTATTCTATAAATAAATAAAATATAAAATAGGAATAAAATTGTACAAAAATAATAATTAAAATTCAAAAATCAAAAGCCTCCATATTGTATATATACCTATATAATGTAAATACCTCATTTTTATTTCCAAAAATTAATTAAAAATCACCAAAAAATAGAAAAAAATAAAAGAAAAATATTTCATGTTTTAAGTTTTTCTTAATTCGGCCATTTTCTACCTTAAAATAAATAAACAAAAAATTAATAAATGGCAGCTCCTGATTGGTCCACGGGGGATTGTTGACCCCGGTCAACTCCCCCGCGGACTCTTTCCTTTTTGAGAAGACGCGCGCCACCCCGCCTTCGCCATTTTATCCACGCGCCTCCAGCCTGTCGCCCACGCAAACCCCGCGCCCGGAGCCTTCGCCGATCATCCGACATCCTCGCCAGATCCTTCGCCGTGAGATCCACGCATTCCATAGCCGTCGCCTCCCAACCCTAATCGAGCCTGCAGCTATATATAGAACCACCTCCGCCGCCTCCGCGCCCTATCTTTGGCTCTTCCCCTTCTTCCCAGTGAACTCCAGAGGCACCGCGAGAGTGACAGCAAGCGATCGCCCCTGTTGCAGCGAGGCGAGGAGGCGAAACCACTGATCCGGCGTTCGTCGCCGCCGTTGCTCCGCCACCAGCGTGAGCACCGAGCCTCGGGCCGAGACGACCCTTGAGGCTACGACCAGGAGCACCCCCTGCTCTTCCCCAGTCTCTCCGACCACCCAGGTAGATCCCTTAGGCCGTAGATTAGCGTAGATTTCGATTCTTAGCTTACTGGTAGCGTAGCTTCGCCGCCGTCGCCAGCCACCTCCGATATCCCATCTGTCATTCCGACCCGACCATCATCTTCGCCAGACCTCTCCACATCTTCTTCACCCCTTCGCCCAACCCAGATCGCACAGGATCTGGGAATCGAGCTCCTCCGCCGACCACCTTCGCCGGAGCTCGCCGTGCCGATGCACCAGCCACCCCCACTTCGCCTAACTGGGTCGAGGCAATTTGCCCTCGACCCGTGAGTCTTCTGGTGTTCTTTTCAGGTCGAAACGAGGGCTGTCTGAGGCCCTTCACCATTCAGCCATAAGACCCAGCTCCGCCGACGCCGTCCGAGTTCCCTGGAGCTTGCATCGATCATCGGAGCCCACCCACAGACGCGGGAGCCGTCCACGATTCTTCCCCGACCTTCAGAAGGCTCCCCGGAGGACTATCGCGCACGCACGAGCCCGGCGAAGTTCGCCGGAGACCTGTTCTTCGAGGGTCCTCCATCACCGCCCGATCGCCCTCCGCTCCAGTTTCCATCGTGGCCGTCCATTCATCGAGGAGCAGATACCGTTGATCATCTCGAGGCTTCATCCGGACCGTCAGCGCAGAGGAGAGAGGCACCATCACCTAACCCGTTCGATCACCCACGTGTCCTCCTCTGCACCGTCGATCAGGCTCACGTGCGGACGAAGAGAAGCGCCAGCCATCCGAGACCGTCAGATCAGCTACGTGGCGCATATCCAGCCGTCGACGTAATAAAGGGGTAAATTACCTTAGGCCCCCTCTTAGTTTCTGCTTTACGTGTCAGTCCTGTAAATAATTTAGGAGTTTTATTTACGTTGGGATATTTGCATTTTGGACCCTACGCTTTAGTTTATTTGCATTTATACCCCTGTCGGTTATGGACACGTGCTTCGTCACATGTATATTTGGTGTATTTGCAACATTATTCCTGTAGTTCTGGTTGCTTTGGATTGAATGAAAAGTTTTCTTTATTTGCATTTATGCCCCTGTGCGTGATTTAATTCCCCATGTGCGATATTGTTTGGGATATTTGCAGATAAGCCCCTGGACTTTTGGTACTTGTTACCAATAAGTCCTCGGAACTTATTTTTCTTACATATGGGTCCCTGAGCGCCCCAGGCACGTGCTTGGCACGTGTTTTGCTGGGTATTTTGCACCAGACCCCCCAGAACTTTGGGTATTTGCACTTTGGTCCCTGTGCACAGTGCCTCTCCTTTAATTTTGAATAAAATATCAAATCACCTCCAAATTCGATGAAAATTTGACACATGGCTCCTGCCATGGTGTAGAATTTTTGTGAATTTTTGAGGGCATTTTTGATTTCATTTGCTATTTTTAAAATTTCAAAAACCCCTATTTTTGCTACTGTTTAGAGTCAAAAACCCCAAAAAAATATCAAAACCCTTTTAAAAATTCCATAAAAATTAGTTACTGTTTATTTTGTGTTCCTTGATTTTCTAGCCAATTTTGGCTATTTTTCATTGCTTAAAAACCCTAAAAATTCAAAAACATCTAAAAACTTATAAAAATCATATTAAATAATTTAAAAACCCAAAAAATGTGCTTGTTTTCGTGTTTCCTTATTTTCTCTACATATTAAAAATCCAAAAAAATTTTAAAAACAATTAAAAACCACTAAAAAATGTTTTCCCTTTTTCTTTGACTACTTCGTAGGCTTTTAAGCCAATCCGTGCTCCTTGTGTTCGACCCTGGGTGCTATACCAGGTTAATCTCCTAGCAGGACCGCTTTTGTGCTTGATTGATTTCGTATTTTTTCGAGTGGTTCATCATTTTTCTTGATCGACTTAGTCTGAGTGATTGAGGTCGCAACGACTGATATTTCTGTACCTTTACCTTAGTCATTCGGGCGGTCATCAGAATGGCGCCGTTGCCGGGGAGCACGACTTTGTAGTCATTTTTCTATATTGTCTCTCTATATTGTCATTGTTTTCTGACACTCTCTCTTTGATTTTTTGTGCGAGGTACTGCGTGGATAACTTGGAGTTTATTTTTGAGGACCCGCATGGGAAGAAGAGCAGGGAGAGGAGGAAGAAGAATTTTTTTTTGAGAGAGAACAATATTGTTTGTAATAATTTAGAACTTGGACATTTGTGGACACTTGTAACTTAGCGGGTCTGTTTCGCCGAGTACCGGTGTGCTCGGGGGACCCATTTGGATTTTCGCAGCTTTTTCTGCGGTTTTGATAGCTAGCTGCCTTTTCCGGTGTTTACGCGGTTTTTCTCGAGCCCCTAGATTTAGGAATTTCTCTTGCTTGTGCCGTAATTAGTAGGGTGCCCACACTTAATTGCTTGCCTGATCCTATAGGACGTTAATTGGACCTACTAAAATCATTAACAAAAATAGCCGATTCATTTTCTTCCGTGGCCTACGTGCCGTAGCCCGTCCCACAAAGCGCTTCTCCTACCCCCGATTTGTCGGGCAGAGGAGGGACGGGCCAAGACAGGACTCTTTGGCTTGGAGGACCGTGATCGGTTAGACGGTTCTTGCGATAGAGATTTGCTCATCTAGGACTCGGTTTTTCCTCGCTGCACCATTTAGGTAGTTTAATTCTGTCTTTAAATTCTGCGCGGATCACTTGCATGTAGAGTGCTGGAGACAAGGTACGCATTTCTTTCTCTGCATGCATCATTGATTTCTTCGCGCATCGGCTTTTTCGTCTTCTCCCTCTGTTTTTGGCTTAATCATCAGGAGAATCGGAAAAATTCGTTAGGCCGCTTGTATTTACTTTGAAAAAAAAATTAAAGAGAAAAACAAAAAAAAGTGGGACTGGATAACACTATTGACCCTAAAAGACACTCACATTAAAAAATTGTCTTGGGGAGAGCAACCCCCTCTTTGTATGGTTTGGATGCACGAGAGAGTGACCCGCACCCTAGGTAGAGCCCTCCGGTGCTATTTCTAGTTGACTACCGACTCTTCCGTGCGGGCCAGTCGGTTGGAGTAGCATCGGGTATCCTAACAGGTCACGTAAGCGCTCTGATATTTTGTGTGTTCACCCAATAAAATTGACAAGATAAATTGACCGAGCTTTCACGGTCTTCAGATTGTGTTGCGTTGGTGAACCGGGGGTTTGCTTTGCGATCATATTTTCTCCAGATCCCATCCGCCCAACTCGCCAGATCAAGATGATGGGTAGACGATCTCTTAGGCAGCCTCTGGCTGCACCGCTTTCAGGCGCGTCTACTTCACCATCTAGGTTGGCCCGTGAGAGTCGAGACCAGCTCTTCGGGCCCGAGTACGATTCCACCCTGTTCTCCCTCGATCCCTTTTCTTTTGCTACTGAGAGACATGAGTCCGAGGAAAGACGAATTGATTTGACAGAACCTGAGTTGGGCTCATCTGATTTTGCAGACGTCACTATGGCCAGAGCCGGCAGTTCAGACCCAGACTCCCGACAACCCGAACATTTTGTACTAGACCAGGGAGCGATCAACTCCACCCTGATCGCATCATTAGAAACAGTACAGAAGCAGCTACGCGATCAGGGAGCTTTCATGATTGAGATGAGAAGGGAGTTGGAGCGACTCAGAGAAGAGAGAGATCAGAGCGAGCCTGAGGACATTCCTGATGCTGATGCAGAGGCAGCAGCCGCAGCAGCGGCTGCCGCAGCGGCAGCCGCCGCCGCAGCGGGACCACCGAGACCGATGCGGGAGTTACACAACCCCGGATCTACACTGATGCACCATTGGGTGGTGGTACCTGCTATCGTGGGGGATTTCAAGTTCCCTCCGAACACCCTACAGATGCTTCCTCATTTTCATGGACTTGCCACTGAGGAGCCCCACCTCCATCTCCAGGAGTTTTTGATGATCTGCAGCACTGTCCACGACCGTCATGTGGACCAGGATACGATTCGGATGATGGCCTTCCCTTTTTCACTGGCAGATAGAGCAGCCGCCTGGCTGAAGCATTTAGGGAAGTTTGTTTACACCTGGGAGCAGCTCCGCACCGAGTACTTGAACAAGTACTATCCACTCGGGCGGACGAATGCAGCGAGGGCCCTGATCAACAACTTCTCCATGCTCCCTAACGAGCAGTTTCACGAGGCATGGGAGAGGTTCAGAGAGCTTCTGGATAGATGCCCACACCACGACATTTCCAAGCCGAACCTAGTTCAGAGCTTCTTTAGTGGGATGACGCCAGAGCTTCAGGGTCTGGTGAATGCTTCTTGCGGCGGGTCCTACTTTGCCAAGGACCACAACCAAGTCTGGGCCATCTACGAGGAGATGGCCGAAAATTACATGGTGATGTCCCAGACTCGGTTGTACACACAGAGATCTCAGCAGCCGCCAGGACCCGTGCAGTACCAGCGGATAGCACGGGTTGATGCAGGTCCATCCAGTTCGTCCACAGTTGCAGCCGCACAGGCAGAGTCGGCCGCTGCGGACATGGGGATTATCAGCGAGAAGTTGGACCGCATGGAAATAATAGAGAAGAAGCAGTGCCAGGGCATAACTCAGATGGAGCAGATGGCACAAACTCTGAGCGACATGAAGACCCATCTCTTGTGTCTTCAGGAGGCACAGACGGCTTCTCAGCCCCGTCTTCAGTCGCGAGGCGATTCCGGCGGCAACCGCAGCTCGTCCCAGCGCTCCAGCTCCTTGCAGCAGCCTAGACAAGTTCACCTTGTACAGGCGGAGCCGTACCAGCAGCAGCAGCCCTCTTACCAGTCACCACCATCTCCAGACTTACAGATGGTGGTATATCAGCCGGATCAGCCTCTGGAAGTACTCCCACCAGCCCCTTACGATGAGGAACCGTTGATGGATGTCAACGGGATTTGGTATGACCGTCCTCAACCTGGAATCCGACGAGACCATCCCGGATTCAGGTGGGGGAATGGGGGTAACCAGTCCCAACAGCAGCCAGCCGGTCAGGGAGGGCAGTACTCCCAGCAGAGAGATCACCAGCAGCCCCCAGCATACCAGTCACACCAGCCATCATCCTTCGTACCTCGTCCCTACCAGCAGCAGGGACAGACTTGGAGACGTGAGCAGCAGGCTCACCAGCAGCAGCATCCTTCCTCTTACCCCTCTCAGCCGCAGCAGCACCAGGTCCAGCAGCCTCATTACCAGAGAGGCAACCCGTCGGGCTCCCATGAGAGCCCCGCCTTGGATAATCTAGCCCGCATCTTCACAGAGCAGCATGCTACATTTAGACGGGAGATGGACGAGTTCCGCCAGGAGATGCGGGACCTGATGAGAGGGAAGGCCGCCATCCCTGCACAGATCGAGCCTAATCCGAATAGCTTGAAGAGGAAGTCTGAGCAGGTAGTTCACACTGAGCCTACCACTCCTAGTGACTCATTTGATGATATGTCGTCGGATCTATTTGATGCTGATTTTGTTACACTTAGGAGCGGTAGAAGACCAGCAGGCGGCGCCTCATCTGAGCGACAACGCGAGGATCCATCTAGAGTGCCAGATGAAGAAGAGGAGAGCAGTACTGAAGCTGCACATGATGAGGACGGTGGTACTGATGCCACCCGAGATGCTGATTCCACCGGCGGTACTGAGGCCGCCGCTTCACCATATCGAGGAGGTGGTACTGACGCCACCAGCAGAGCCGAGCCAGCCCGCGGTACAGAGGCCGCAAGACGTCTAGTTGTAGAGCCAGCTAGAGGTGGTACTAAGGCCACCAATATTCATTCTGATAGAGATGTTGTCTTTCCTCGTATGGATGTATCTCAGGACTCTATTTTGAATAAAGGAAAAGGTTTAGTTTCTTCTGATCCCACTGTAGTGTATGATGTATGTGAGGATCCGGTCATCGAACCGTCTAGGCCTATTCCTAGTCCTTCATCTGAGAAGGACCCTGTGATCCCCTTTCCTAGAGCCCTTGAGTTGGGGAAGGGGAAGAAAAGAGAAAAAGATCCAAAAAAGAGAGAGCAGGAGGAGTTCAGCCAGAGCATGATAGACCGATTTCACATCCAGCTGACCCTCCATGAGGCTTTGCAGCACATCCCTTTTCTTCAGCGATCCTTGAGAGACAGGACCACAGTCAGGAGGAAGAAGAGGAACAACATCGCAGAGATTCATGTGTTGACAAAAGCCACGTGTTACGCGATCCAGAACCATCTGCCGACCAAGAGGCCAGATTTAGGAGCCCCGTATGTCAGATGTCAGATTAGTGAGCAGAGGTTCGACCGTACTCTATTAGATAGCGGATCGTCGATCAACCTTCTTCCGGCAGCCCTTCTCGACCACTTACGGTTGGGCACTCTTAGACAGAGCAGGACATACCTTCAGTTTGCTGATCGGTCTGTCAAGAGGCCAAAGGGGTTGTTGCGAGACGTTGTCGTCACGATTCAGGGTTTGCAATTCCCCGTGGACTTCGTAGTGCTGGACATGGAGACCCCTGACTCGTTGACCGATTCCCCCATTATCCTCGGTCGCCCGTTCTTGGCCACAGCCAAGGCGGTGACTGACCATGACAGTGGGAAGGTATTCTTTCGCGTCCAGGGCGAGAGTATACAAATAGAGACGGTTAAGGACCACAGAGCCAGAAATAGATCCCGCTCAGAGGGCAGTACAGATTCAGAACAGCTGACAGGTACAGAGCCAGACATACACCAGGACTGTGATTTTGTGATCACAGATGATGAGGCAGCTTGGGCAGATCCTGCAGCACAGACCATCCTCTCATATTCAAATACAGCTGATGCAGAGATGATAGCAGAGGATAGTCTGGAGAGCACAACCCTGGTTCAGGATACTATTGAGTCAGCAGAGTCGGACCTTGATCGCGACACGATTTTCAGTGATGGTGGTACTAAGGCCACCCTGCTCTACGGTGGTACTGATGCCACCGCAGTTGATACAGATCCCTCGGATTCAGAATCTGATTGGGCAGATTGTGATGATCAGATGCCAGACCTGGATCCACCTGAGCCTACAGATGAGGAGGAGGTAGAGGCAAAGCAGATCAGAGACAATGCAGAGGACCCGCCTTCTCCAGACCCAGTTTGTGAGAGTTCTTTATCATTTTCCCAGGCAGATTTGGCAGAATTGTCAGCATACACACATCTTCTTCAGAAGCCAGATTTGCCAGCACCCAGCTGTCCAGAGCTAAAGCCGCTCCCTACTTCGCTGAAGTATCGATTCCTTGCGGGAGAGTCTGAGATGTACCCAGTCATCATCTCTGCCGATCTGACTGGAGAACAAGAATCCCGTCTGATGGGGGTTCTTGAAAAGAACCGCAAGGCAATTGGATGGAGCGTAGCAGATCTCCATGGGATTAGTCCCTCGTTGTGCTCCCACCATATCTATCTCGAGGACGGGGCAAAGCCGTCGCGTGAGTTCCAGCGGCGACTGAACCCCAACCTAAGAGAGGTTGTCATGAAGGAAATATCAAAATGGTGGAGTGCAGATTTTATTTATCCCATTTCCGACTCCAAGTGGGTTAGCCCCTTGCATGTGGTGCCCAAGAAGACAGGCATCACGACTGTGATCAGTGAGTCGGGAGAGGAGATTGCTACACGAGTACCCACCTCTTGGCGGGTCTGCGTTGACTACAGGAGACTCAACCAGGCCACCAAGAAGGACCATTTCCCCCTGCCTTTTATTGATCAGATCATAGAGAGACTGGCAGGGAAGAGCCATTATTGCTTCCTGGATGGGTACTCGGGCTACAATCAGGTGGCCATCGCTCCTGAGGATCAAGAGAAGACCACCTTTACCTGTCCCTTCGGTACATACGCCTTTCGACGCATGCCATTTGGGCTATGCAACGCCCCTGCGACCTTTCAGAGATGGATGCTGTCGATCTTTTCGGACATGGTAGGGGAGTGTTTGGAGGTCTTCATGGACGACTTCTCGGTTTACGGCGACGGATTCGATTCCTGCCTTGACTGCCTAGACCGAGTGCTCCAGCGATGTATTGCTACCCGCTTGGTTCTGTCTTGGGAGAAGAGTCACTTCATGGTGACTCAAGGGACGGTGCTTGGCCACATCATCTCCAACAGGGGCATGGAGGTTGATCCGGCCAAGGTTGACGTCATTAGAAAACTCGCACCGCCGTCCAATTTGAAGCAGCTACGGTCATTTCTGGGGCACGTTGGTTTTTATAGGAGATTCATTCATGATTTCAGCAAGATTGCCCGACCGTTGACTGACCTCTTGACGAAAGACACCGAGTTCCTTGTCGATGACAAGTGTCTTTCGTCCTTTGAGACTCTCCAGCAGTGTGTTATTGAGGCTCCTGTCCTTCAGCCACCCGATTGGTCTCTCCCATTCGAGATCATGACGGACGCCTCTGATTTTGCCGTAGGGGCCGTGCTAGGACAGAGGAGGGACGGAGTTCCATTCGCCATTCACTACGCTAGCCGAACATTGGATCCCGCCCAGCGAAACTACACGGTCAAAGAGAAGGAGATGCTAGCTGTAGTTTTCGCCCTAGATAAGTTCAGATCGTATATCATTGGATCTAGAGTAACTTTGTATACTGACCACACCGCCATCAGGTACCTCATGTCAAAGAAGGATGCCAAGGCCAGACTTACTAGATGGATCCTTCTACTCCAGGAGTTCGACATTGAGATCAAGGATAAGCCTGGAGTCAAGAATGTGGTGGCGGATCATCTTTCCCGACTAGAGCAACCTGAGGATTCTGAGCAGATTGATCCTATTCGAGATACCTTCCCAGATGAGGCGATCCTTGCTATCGCCTCACTCCCGTGGTATGCCGATATTGTAAACTTTCTCGTTGCTGGGAAAGTCCCACAAGATTGGCCCAGGCAGAGGCTTGAGACCTTCCTTGCGAAGGACAAGTCCTACCACTGGGAGGATCCCATCCTTTACCACGAAGGAGGGGATAGCGTCTGGCGTCGGTGTATTCCTCAGGAGGAGCATCATAGTGTCCTCACTTACTGCCACAAGCTTGAGGCAGGAGGACATCATTCTGGGAGGAGAACGGCACAGAAAGTGCTCCAATCCGGCTTGTGGTGGCCTACACTCTTCAAGGACTCTGATGAGTTCGTGAAGAAGTGTACTGACTGTCAGAGGATGGGCACTTGTGGACAGCGTGATATGATGCCGATGCAGCCCATTCACTTCTGTGAGGTTTTTGACGCATGGGGCATCGATTTCATGGGTCCATTCCCTAAGAGTCAGGGATTTGAGTACATTCTGTTGGCCGTAGATTATGTTAGTCGTTGGGTTGAGGCTATCCCCGCCCGAGCCGCTGATGCGAGGACAGTTTGCAGATTTTTGAGGAAGCACATCATCATGCGGTTCGGGGTTCCACGAGTTCTGATTTCTGATGGGGGTCTCATTTCGTCAACGACCAGGTAAAGGCACTTGCCAGTGAGTTCAGTATAGACCATCGAGTAGCCACGCCATACCATCCACAGACGAATGGTCTAGCCGAGGTTTCGAACAGGGAGATCAAGACTATATTGCAGAAAGTCGTCCGCCCCGACCGAAAGGATTGGTCCCAACTTTTGGACTCGGTCTTGTGGGCATATAGGACGTCTTTCAAGACACCATTAGGCACATCTCCTTTTCGCCTCGTGTATGGCAAGCCATGCCATTTACCTGTTGAGCTGAGACACAAATCACTTTGGGCAGTTACAGATATTCTTATGGATCCAGATGGTGTAGGAGACTAGAGGAGGGCAGAGTTAGCCGCCTTAGAAGAGCTTAGAGATACAGCTTTCTCAAACAGCCTACATTATAAGGAGAAAGTGAAGGAGTGACATGATTCTCATATCAGCCACAAGCATTTTGAGACTGGACAGAGAGTATGGTTGTTTGATGCAAGGCTACGATTATTTCCAGGGAAGCTACAGAGCAAATGGAAGGGACCTTACTTGGTCAGAAAGGTACACGATAACGGTAGCATTGATATATCTGAGTTATCTTCTGAGAGTACCTTTCGAGTGAACGACCAGCGGCTCAAGCCATTTCTAGATCATGAGCCGCGGGACGTTATTGTTGCCCCGATTCATTTTGCGTGAGATGTGGTCTCTTGACTCACATCTTTTGCATCTCACGCCTGATTTTCACTGTTCCTCCGCCTGTATAGATCCAGTTGTCCATATCATTCTATTCTTTAGTCCCACATCCCTTTTCTCATCCTGTGATTATGCTATACTTAGGGTGTACTTTACCCTAAGTATAGGGGGGATTGTCGGACCTGCGAGTATTCTTTTCATTCTTTCTGCTCCTGTTTTTGTTGCCTATACTTAGGGATATTTTACCCTAAGTATAGGGGGGGGGGCAGACTCTGTATATTCTTCACTCGGATTTCCCTTCATGTACAACTTGCTATACTTAGGATTAGTTAATCCTAAGTATAGGGGGAAACCACCGAGTAACTCTCATTCTATTCATTTATTCGTTTCTGTACCTAGCTATTCCTTTTCACTTCCCTTTTACTAAGCACGAGTTATGTCTTCTTCATCGCTCTTGATCACTCTGAGGACATCGTTCGAGCTAAGTATAGGGGGTGTGTATATATTTCATATATACTTTAGCCATAACTCGTACTTTGTGTGAGTGTGTTAATAAATAAAATGGCTAAAAATCACAAAAATTTAAAAAAATTTTCATGTACATAAACCTCTTGTATCTTTGCACATACATAGCTAGTGTACAAAGTATTTTTGTAAAAATGATTTCAAAAACCTTTTGTATAAAGTTTGTGTAAATAGTTTTGTATCAAAATTATGTATATAGTACAAAATTTTTCCAAAATGTTTTGAAAATCAAAAGTTTGCAAAAATCTTGTGTAAATGTTTGTAAATATCTTTTTGCAAAACTTGCACTTCATGCATCATCATCATCCATGATTTTAAAACATTTTTCAAAAATTTTGCATGATTGTAAATATTTGTAAATAGCATCTTGTGTACATATATGTATATAATTTTTCCTGGATGAGAGTTGACATTTAAACTAAGCCTGGAATTAATTTGAGAAATGGAGCTTGAATAAGATCTTAATCCACCTAACTTTAAGAGGAACCTTATAGGATTCAGGTTTAAGGCTTTTCAGGTCCATAAGGACTTAATTCTTTGAGTCCACTAGGCTATGAGCATATGTCATCTTGATGAGCTTAAGTAGAACACTTAACAACACACACATGACTCTTAGAGACAATGGCTTGACTTGCACCTGCACTTTACACATGGCTCTCCACGGATGAGGTGGTGAGGAGGCAGTTTCCTTTGGCTTGGGGTAGCATATGAGGGTAGTACTTCTAGGCGGAACCTCTCTTCTTCTTCTAGTGAAGGAAGTGCACCTCAACTTGGTCTAGTGGTGATGAAGGCTAAAGACAGAAGCTGTGGGTTGCAATAAAGCTTCAAAAGAGGGATAGTCTACTGGCTCAAGAGGAAATTTCTTGTATATATGCTGCACCATGTAGATATGCTGTACAGAAGTCCTTGAAAAAAAAATGCAAAAATGCAAAAGAACTCCAAAAAAGTGGTGGGTCGGATTGAAAATTTAATAACCCCACCGGAGTGTATATAGTCAAATAAAGCAAAGCTTATGGTATCCATGTTACATCTCATGAAGCTTGCAGCGGGAGACTTAGCTACACTGGCTAGGCTTCCAAAACTCTATACTTCTACCCCCTCTTCTTGAGCCGGTTGCACTTGAACTTAGAAGGGAATACCCCGCTTCTCGAGGAAAGAGTTGCTAGACCGAGGCATTAGAGTTACCAGGTTGAGGGAGGTTATTTCTTTGTTGCTTCTGAGGTGGGGAGCCACATATCACTTACACTGCATGGAAAGACTCATGGTCATTAGAGGTTGTGTATGTAAACTTGTTCTGATCTGGTTTATTGAGGAGACTTGTCCATAGATTGGTGGAACTTAGAGGCTGTTGAGTTTTAAGCTTAAGTCCAAATAAGATTCCGACACATTAATAACCCAAAGATCTAATCGAGCTCCATATTTCAATTTAATGAAGGAAAGTTTAATAATTCAACCTTGATCCATGTACATCCTCTTTTTCTTTTTCTTTCTTTTTCACTTCTTTTTCAAATAAGTGTTTGCTAAGGGACTAGCAAAGTTAAGTATAGGGGGGTGATGAATACCCATTCATCACTCTTTATTCTTATATTTTAGCTACAAAAACCTTTGCAAATACATGTAGATATGTGTAAATATCAATAATTACCAAAAGCATGCATTGTGTAAATACTTATAATTAGCATGTTTTAGTGCAAAAATAAAAGAATAAAGATCAAAAAGAAAAAGAGGAAAATATTTAGAATAAATATTGAGCAACCTAACCCAAGGGAGGGCTCAGCATGGGCCTGACCGCATAAAAGCCACAGTAGAGAGAGATAGGAGCTCATGTGTAGATATCTATGTAAATAAATAAAATTATATTTTCCTCAACCAAAAATATTCTTGTAAATATTTGTATATATTTAGAAACTATTAAAAACAAAATAAAAATCTAAAAAATCAAAAATGCAAAAATATCCCTCCACCATGTGCATAGACCATCATTCTTTATTTATTTAGCCCTATAAATAAATGTATTTATTTTCAAAATTTTTTTGTGAATATTCTATGGTATATTTTGTAAATAAAATAAATAAAAAGAAACAAAACAAAAATCAAATAAAAACAACAAAATTAAAAACACAAGAACATGTTGTACATATACCATGTATATAGTTGTACATAACTATTTATTTCACCTATGTATATAAATAATAAAAATAAAATAAAAATATCCTTTTATTCCTCATTTTATTCTATAAATAAATAAAATATAAAATAGGAATAAAATTGTACAAAAATAATAATTAAAATTCAAAAATCAAAAGCCTCCATATTGTATATATACCTATATAATGTAAATACCTCATTTTTATTTCCAAAAATTAATTAAAAATCACCAAAAAATAGAAAAAAATAAAAGAAAAATATTTCATGTTTTAAGTTTTTCTTAATTCGGCCATTTTCTACCTTAAAATAAATAAACAAAAAATTAATAAATGGCAGCTCCTGATTGGTCCACGGGGGATTGTTGACCCCGGTCAACTCCCCCGCGGACTCTTTCCTTTTTGAGAAGACGCGCGCCACCCCGCCTTCGCCATTTTATCCACGCGCCTCCAGCCTGTCGCCCACGCAAACCCCGCGCCCGGATCCTTCGCCGATCATCCGACATCCTCGCCAGATCCTTCGCCGTGAGATCCACGCATTCCATAGCTGTCGCCTCCCAACCCTAATCGAGCCTGCAGCTATATATAGAACCACCTCCGCCGCCTCCGCGCCCTATCTTTGGCTCTTCCCCTTCTTCCCAGTGAACTCCAGAGGCACCGCGAGAGTGACAGCAAGCGATCGCCCCTGTTGCAGCGAGGCGAGGAGGCGAAACCACTGATCCGGCGTTCGTCGCCGCCGTTGCTCCGCCACCAGCGTGAGCACCGAGCCTCGGGCCGAGACGACCCTTGAGGCTACGACCAGGAGCACCCCCTGCTCTTCCCCAGTCTCTCCGACCACCCAGGTAGATCCCTTAGGCCGTAGATTAGCGTAGATTTCGATTCTTAGCTTACTGGTAGCGTAGCTTCGCCGCCGTCGCCAGCCACCTCCGATATCCCATCTGTCATTCCGACCCGACCATCATCTTCGCCAGACCTCTCCGCATCTTCTTCACCCCTTCGCCCAACCCAGATCGCACAGGATCTGGGAATCGAGCTCCTCCGCCGACCACCTTCGCCGGAGCTCGCCGTGCCGACGCACCAGCCACCCCCACTTCGCCTAACTGGGTCGAGGCAATTTGCCCTCGACCCGTGAGTCTTCTGGTGTTCTTTTCAGGTCGAAACGAGGGCTGTCTGAGGCCCTTCACCATTCAGCCAGGAGACACAGCTCCGCCGACGCCGTCCGAGTTCCCTGGAGCTTGCATCGATCATCGGAGCCCACCGACAGACGCGGGAGCCGTCCACGATTCTTCCCCGACCTTCAGAAGGCTCCCCGGAGGACTATCGCGCACGCACGAGCCCAGCGAAGTTCGCCGGAGACCTGTTCTTCGAGGGTCCTCCATCACCGTCCGATCGCCCTCCGCTCCAGTTTCCATCGTGGCCGTCCATTCATCGAGGAGCAGATACCGTTGATCATCTCGAGGCTTCATCCGGACCGTCAGCGCAGAGGAGAGAGGCACCATCACCTGACCCGTTCGATCACCCACGTGTCCTCCTCTGCACCGTCGATCAGGCTCACGTGCGGACGAAGAGAAGCGCCAGCCATCCGAGACCGTCAGATCAGCTACGTGGCGCATATCCAGCCGTCGACGTAATAAAGGGGTAAATTACCTTAGGCCCCCTCTTAGTTTCTGCTTTACGTGTCAGTCTTGTAAATAATTTAGGAGTTTTATTTACGTTGGGATATTTGCATTTTGGACCCTACGCTTTAGTTTATTTGCATTTATACCCCTGTCGGTTGTGGACACGTGCTTCGTCACGTGTATATTTGGTGTATTTGCAACATTATTCCTGTAGTTCTGGTTGCTTTAGATTGAATGAAAAGTTTTCTTTATTTGCATTTATGCCCCTGTGCGTGATTTAATTCCCCATGTGCGATATTTTTTGGGATATTTGCAGATAAGCCCCTGGACTTTTGGTACTTGTTACCAATAAGTCCTCGGAACTTATTTTTCTTACATATGGGTCCCTGAGCGCCCCAGGCACGTGCTTGGCACGTGTTTTGCTGGGTATTTTGCACCAGACCCCCCAGAACTTTGGGTATTTGCACTTTGGTCCCTGTGCACAGTGCCTCTCCTTTAATTTTGAATAAAATATCAAATCACCTCCAAATTCGATGAAAATTTGACACATGGCTCCTGCCATGGTGTAGAATTTTTGTGAATTTTTGAGGACATTTTTTATTTCATTTGCTATTTTTAAAATTTCAAAAACCCCTATTTTTGCTACTGTTTAGAGTCAAAAACCCCAAAAAAATATCAAAACCCTTTTAAAAATTCCATAAAAATTAGTTACTGTTTATTTTGTGTTCCTTGATTTTCTAGCCCATTTTGGCTATTTTTCATTGCTTAAAAACCCTAAAAATTCAAAAACATCTAAAAACTTATAAAAATCATTTTAAATAATTTAAAAATCCAAAAACAATAATTTTGGTGCTCAAATTTTCCTTGTTTTCTCTAGTATACAGGAAAATTACCTCCTGGTCCTCTGAGATCCTTAGATATTTTATCTTTGGGTTTTGGACCTGGCTGGACAGTACCTTGTCTTTTTAGCACTGTTTGATTTTTAGAAAATAAAATACACCTTATAAAAATCCCAAAAATTCACCAAAAACACTTAAAAACCTAAAAAACATAAAAACAATTTTTCTTGAATTTTTGCTTGATTTTTCATGCATTAATTAAATTGTTGAAAGTGTGCTTGTTTTCGTGTTTCCTTATTTTCTCTACATATTAAAAATCCAAAAAAATTTTAAAAACAATTAAAAACCACTAAAAAATGTTTTCCCTTTTTCTTTGACTACTTCGTAGGCTTTTAAGCCAATCCGTGCTCCTTGTGTTCGACCCTGGGTGCTATACCAGGTTAATCTCCTAGCAGGACCGCTTTTGTGCTTGATTGATTTCGTATTTTTCGAGTGGTTCATCATTTTTCTTGATCGACTTAGTCTGAGAGATTGAGGTCGCAACGACCGATATTTCTGTACCTTTACCTTAGTCATTCGGGCAGTCATCACATGTGATCTCATATCTAATTAAACTAACTTTTTATTATTTATTATTAATAAGGTCTAATTACACGATATAGGAACAAATAATCTATTCGGGAGTGGGCCTTAAATTATTTACGTCACAATCAATCGAAAGTTCTAAGTCTAGGGGCCAAAACTTCGAGAATCAAATGGAAAGAAAAATGCGATAAATACAAAACCGTGAAAAACTCGATGAGGTCCCCTGAGCACACTGACGCTCAGTGAAACATACCCCGATATAAGGTCAAGACCAAGAGAGACCAAAGTCCAACGATTATTACAACAACAATAATAAGTCTACTGAAATGAAAACTAATCTACTCTACTCTACTATATCTAATATAACTAATCTTGCTCCTCCTTGGGTGCGGGTCTCCTCCAAAGTGTCCTTTAGCGGTTCCTCGCACAAAAAGTGAAATAGAAATAGGCCAGAAAGCATTTATAACAAATAGAGATAAAAATATACAAAAGGTTAAAAAGCGACTACCAAGCCGTGCTCCCCGGCAATGGTGCCATTCTGAAGAGTGACCCGCCGACTAGGCTTAAGTTTCAATGTAGATCAAGGTTGTTGCGACCTCAATCGACAAATCGGGCTAAACAAGAAAAAGATAGAAACCACTCAAATCAAACAATCAATCAGTCAAAGCACAAAAATATCAGCGGTCTCCGCTATTTATTTTAACCCGGTATATCCACCAGGGTCGAACACTCGTAGCACGAGAAATCCTATGAAGTATCCGAAATTCAGAAACTAAAATGCATATTTTTATCGGTTTTAATTTTGTAACTTTTTATGATTTTTAATTAAGGAACAAAAATAAGCAACTAGGGAGATAAAGCAACAATCAAGCCTTTTCAATTTTTATTCAGAACTAAAAAATTCTCAAAAATAGAGATAAAAATATTTTTAGGTTTTTGAAATTTTAGAGTGTTTTTGATAATTTTTTGGGATTTTTCTGATGTTTTAGTGATTTTATAAAAATCAAACAAGAGCTAAAAATATAAACAGTGTGCAACCAAGACAATATTGCGAGTTAAAAATAGTTAAAATGCCCTAAGTCTTGGAAATAAATTTTACGATAAACTAGAAGGAAAATTCTATAAAGTAGAACTGAAATGACATTTTTTTTGAATTTTCTAGAATATGATTTTTATAAGTTTTTATGTCTTTTATGATTTTTAGGTTTTTTATAATTATTTTTAAAGCAAAACTAGTAATAGAGGTAAAACACACTCAAATTCATAACAAAGAATTTTTATGGAATTTTAAAGGGATTTTTCAAATTTTTATGTATTTGTTAAAACAGACAACACACTTTTTAAGGGTTTTTGATCTTTAGAAAATAAAATATGATAAAAAGTTAATCCTAAAAATCATAATAAATATTACATGTTAGTAGGAGCCAATAGTAATTTTATAGCATTTTTAGACTTAATTTGATATTTATTTAATTATATACAAGCCAGACAATTTATAGGGTCCTTTTCGTAATTAATATAAAACTTCAGATCGAATAGTAACATACGTAAAAAGCTTAAGGTCAAAAATGTAAAATATCCAGATAAAATACACATATGCTCAATAAACCATGCACATGGGAATAAATGCAAATATCAGACACTATTCATTCAATAATTAACAGTTCACAAGCTCGGGGTATAACATGCAGTTAACCCACAAAATCACGTGAACATGCACCTGTCTCAGATTCAGAGGGATGAGAATGCAAATAGTGAACACTACAAGGTTCAGTATACAAAATGTCCAAATAAAACTGAATGGCTACAAATATTTACCATACTTAACAGTAAATGCAAAATAGGAAAGGGCCTAAGAACAAATTGCCCTTTATTAAGCACGATCTAATGAAAGATGGCATCCCACGTATATATGAACGGTCGAGATGCGTTGGTGCCCCTTCGGCGATGGATGATTGAGATGAGATCCTTAGATGGATCTGACGGTCGCGAGCCTCCCACTGATGGACGGCGAAGATCAGAACTGGGAAAGACCTCGATCGAATGGCGAAGAAGACATCTGGAAAAATCGATGAAGAACTCGCCTTAAGCGAGTTTTGATCAACCGATATGCGATGTTCCGGCATCCTCTAGAGCTGCTCTTGTGCGGGAAAGGTCGGCGATGACGGTCCGCAACTATGGGGGTGCTCAGAAGGTCTCAGGACCACAGAGGAGGTCCTGGCGAGACGTGAAACCTGGAGCTGTTGTGCATGGGTGTTTCTAAAGGATATGGAGAAATCCTCAAGCGCATTACGGAAGCATGATGATCGTATCATATACGATCACGAGTGACTAGTAGCACTAGGTGCTCGATGCAGCATAATTTTAAAAAAAATTCAAATTGATGAATCCACATGATCCAAGGACATTTCTTGGATCTTTTCATCTAACCACAACAAGGATATAGGAATACCTCTTGGAGTGTGGTTGTGATCTATCCTCTAAAGAAAGAGACCTCCTGTCTCAAATCCGATCCGTCGGAGAAGATGCTTGCGAGCGCGAGGATAAGTCACATGTGTCTCTCAATCCAAATTGACGTCCTAAGCAATGGATCTCCTGATCTCGTCACAGGAGATCGAACGCCCTCCTCATGAACGCCATGCACAAAAGAAGACGGAGAGCCAATGGTCATCGAAGCGGAGCACAAAGGCAAGGCGACGACGAAGACGATCTTCTCTCTATTAGAGTAGACAGCCACTCAAGATAAGAGAGAGAGTATGCGTGAGAATAAAAGGAGAGAGAGAGAGAGAGAGAGTTCGTGCGATGTCATATATATTTTGAAGAGCAAGGATCACCTCTTCTTATATAGTGTTTTGGGAGTCCATGGATCCCAATCCATGGACAACACACAATCAACGGATTAGATTGATTTGTGTTTCTTTCAATGGCTAAGATGTTATTGTAAAATCACAAGAACTAGTGATTTAATTTAAATTAATTTTCATTGATAAATCAACAAAATTAGTTTCAAATTAAATCATCTTTGATAAGAGAAAAGATAATGAAGAGAAAAAAATCAATCTCCTAAAAAAGAGGGGAACTATTCTTCTCCTCATGGAGAGTTGTAGCCGTCTACTTTCCTTAGGTAGACTTGGTCCATCTCTTCTAATTATCATGAGATCTCATTGTCTCATGATATATATCATCATCTCTTGTTGATAATATTTTCACCAAAAAATAATTCCAAATTATCTTATGGAAAATATCAACTATGCCATTGAAATTATGTGAATCTCATTCACAATCCAAATAAAAATGTAATTATATTTTCAATTAATACTTTTTAATATGAATCCAATCCTCATTAACAATTAATCAACAATTATAAATTACAAAAGTCTCTCTATGATATATTATAAATCTCATTTACAATATACCTGGATAATTGGATAGTACTATCCACATCATCCATATCCACAATAATTAAATCTCATTTACTTATATTGGATAATCATTCTCATGCATTCAGATAATGTGAATACAATTCACATCATTCATGATAATTAAATCACATTTAATTATCCATTTCCCATTGCTTAGACATAATTCAACTTTGGAATTACTCTTGAACTCGTTCAAGAATAATGCGCTTTCTCCGCAGATGCTTGGAGATAAGGACTGGGCGATTGTATCATACCACGTATAGTGACTTGGATATTGAGATCACATCTTAAATCCTGATCTCGGGCCTCCCATAGATGCTTGATTAAATCAAGACCGCAAATCTAATCTTCTCATTACATTTGAATCACATTCAGATCAATGTCCAACATTTGGACAAAGATCATATTACTTCTCTACTGAGAGGAGTCACTAAAATCCAGACACATTTCATCAATCCCTAAGAATGGAAGCGTCATGGTTATACAATCGTTTATGATCACATCACCCTCAGGTATTCCCAATACCTATACATCCTGCATACTGGAAAATCTATGATTAAACCCAAAGTACAAGATTTATTTTAGACTGTCTACTACAGGGTTTTAACAGTAAGTTTCTCATTCGATCCTTGGGAGTCGGTATCGATCATATGCTTTGCAAAAGCATATATCATACCTAGGTCTTGATCATATATTTTCCAAAAGTATATATCAAACCTATAAATTCAGTCAAGTTTCCAAAGCGATATGATCGTGCATGGAATTTGATTTTTCCCAATATCTCATGAGTGAACTCATGTCTTTCGGTTCACAAGTGAACATGTATGATCCCTTTGAGAGATCGTATTACTCATATGCCCTTACATGCACACCAACGCACCGGTGTATAGACCTTAATTAGGCCATCAACCTATTGGTCTGCCAAACGTACATGCTCAGACATATAGTAACACATATGTCTCCAGTCAGAGGATGTGTGCCTATATCGTAACAACATACGACATAGGACTTTGGTTATCTCAATCTCGTTAAGTCAACTCTTTGACCTAACTTATCTAACACCTGTGAATCTCTATTCCTAAGTAGAGGACATGCATTAAGAGGTCGGTTAGACACCAACCTTTATAGAAAGTACTGCCATCTACTTCTCAGGCTGGAGATCCTCTCTTAACAATCATTTAAAGGTGCTTGATGAGTCCTCATTCTAACTCTTTAGATATTCATCCAAGCACCAACCTCTATGATTCAATAATTGAATCAACAACTGTATGATCATCAATATGGCCATGGTACATAACCCTAATTGTACTAAGGGACCTATTATGCAAATTAATCATTCTTCATTACAGATCAAGGAATGATATTCGCAATAACATTTATTGCATAATGGCTTACCGTGGGCTTGCATGCCCAACAATATCCCACTAATCTAAAGAGTCATTAATAAGCTAATCATTTAAACCCGCACTCATGTGACAATCATAGGCTATTCACAAAAATAGTTAGGTAAGCTAATCAGTCACTCTGTTCCCAAGAGACTATGTCAAGTCCTTTTACGACACTTGCATATCCCCAGTAACAGTGCTCGCATCCAATGTGAATGTTGCATCTTATGCAACCAACACTCAATCTTATTAGTTATAGTGTCCTTGATACTGCAGCTTAATAATTATTATAACCAGTATTTCCATAATCCTTATCAGAATACTCTTATTCCTGGAGATCTCTATCTCCTAAGGTATCTGCAGTTAAGACCTTTAGATTACTATCCATAAAGCCTTAATTTGTTGAAGATAAGACTTAGAGATCACTATCTCTAAAGTCTTGTCATCTTTGAAGATTTTGTTATTACTGCAATCAAGTGTTTTATTTCCGTAGCAGGATTAGTAACAATTTACCACTCCTACTGCATGGCAGACATCTGACTTTTATACACATCTAGCATACACTCGGCTTCTTGTAACTGATGCACATGGGAAAGAAATTCTAGAATTCACTTCCTCAACTCCTTGAGGTGATATACGTTTAGACAGATCAATACCATATCTTAAGGGAAAAAAGCCTTTCTTGGAATTTTCCAAAAATGAAACATGTCCAAGGTGTACAACTAATGTGAAGGTCCCAATACCCTCTTTTATTTGCTACTGAACAACTTCAGAACTAAGATCCAAGAGGTATCCTTTGAGATAATATCTTAAGGTATGGAATAACAAATTATAAAACACTTATTATTATCCTTATATCATTCCAAATGATCATGATATAATCTACATTTAGCATGACGAACACAATGGCACTCCCACTAATCTTTACATGATTCATGAAGATTCTATCTAAAATCATAACATTTATAATTTCATCAAATCTTATGTTTCAACTACAAGAAGCTTATTTGGGTCCATAGATGGATTTCCCTAGCTTGCACACCTTACTTTTCTCAACCATGAAGCTCGCCTCGATGAGGAATTCATAGAGGAATGCAATCTTGATTTCCATCTAGAAGATGACATAGTCAAGTTGTCTAGCTATAGTTAGCAATATTCAGATGGGTTTAAGCATGGTCACTGGAGAGAAAGTCTCATCGCAAATGATGTCTTCTCTTCAATGTGTATCTTGAGGATACGAGCCGTGCTTTGAAGGTCTCTACCTTCTCATCAGATTCCCTCTATCTCTTGAAGATCCATTTAAACCTTAATGGGTCTTACCCTTATAGGTGGATCCTTGAGGGTCCATATACAACACTTGTATATGAAGTCTACTTTAGATTTTATTGCTGACATCCATCTTTCCAATGTTATAACCCTCATAAGCTTCATCACATGAAGTTAGATCATTGTCAGACTTAACTGACACATGGAATATGTCTCGAAGAGGTATGAGTGTTTCATCTTTAATTATTCTTTTAGTTTCCAAATTTAAGGAGCCTTATTATCATATCAAGATTAAATGAGTTCCTTTACTTCATTTTCATCTTGATTTTCAAGAGAGTCATCCTCCAAGAATCACATTCTCAGAGATGAGATCTTTTAAAAATCTCAATGTCATAAAGTAGGTATCCAATAACATCCTTTATTTTCCTAATGAAGTAGCACTCTTTTATGCTAGATTCCAGCTTACTTGCATCCATGACAAAGTTATGGACCAAGCAACCCTAAATCTTCAAGTGTCCAACTCGAGGTTAGGTTCCAAACCATAGCTTATGAAGATGTTTGGGTTCAAATTTACATGGAACCTTTTAAGGATATATATTGCAGTCTCTACTACATATATACTTGGAAACTAAGAGGTAATTATGCTAGTATTCATCATTGACCAAATCACGTCACACATGATATAATTGTATCTCCCTACAACTCTATTGAGTTTTAGGTTTAATAGGAGAAACGAGATAGAAATGATATTCATTTCTCCACAAGGTATTCTACAAATTCATCTAATAGGTACTTTGCTACCTTGGTTAGATTAAATTGATTTAATCTTCCTTCAAACTTTGGCTCTAAACTAAAATTGTGAAATCTTTGAACAATTCAAAGTTTTCTAAGGTGAAGTGAAGAAATCTCATACATAAATAACCATTAATTGATATCATATATCATTAATGTTTATTTTGATATAGATAATCCACATACATACATACATATATATATATATGGGATATTGAATACCTTGGAATCTAACACCATTCCCAAAGAAGGGTGTATTGGACATTTTACTTTGGAAGTATGTAAGTTTTGAAATTTTAGACATTCTAAAGTTTCATCTCTTACTAGTCCATTGAACTTGTCAATAGACACATGTCCAAGGCTTGATTCCAGATCATTATCAAATGATCTTCATCCTCTTATTGATCTAATAAGGTTTAACTTTTAATATTAGAAATCTTAATGAACCATCCATTATATTTCTAATTTAGTAGAGTCCTCCAGATGTTAGATTACTATTTGAAATATATCCATCATAACTCTTTATGATAGGTCTATTTCGGAATTCATATTTATTTCTAATACTTAGAAATAAACTATGAGTGTATTTTAATTTACAGGTCAAAGAGATATTCTCTAAGACTAAGGGCTCTCCCACTGAAATTGAAAAGTCTATCAATCTAATAGTGATTATTGCAACAATTGCATCAATATCCATATGGATGACTATTAAACCTTAAGATCAAATTTTATAGTCTTCTAATACATATGCAACCAATTGCAAATGTCACTAGAAGAATGAGATACAATTACTTGACTTTTAATCTTATCAAATAAGCATGTCAATTTCAATGATCAGGTGTAGATGTATATTATTTCGATGTACTATCTAGGTCCTTCTGTAAGTATCCAAGATAGTCTATATAGTCATACTATCAGTACATCAACTTATTGCAGTATTGGCATTCATCTAACTCTTTGGATGTCATATGTATGGAAACCATAGAAGTACAATCAACTCTTTGACTTTCCTTCTAACTAGGGTCCAATCCATGCTTCCATTGCGATCCTTTCATCTATAAACAACTATTGCTTAAGACACATGATCTCTTATGTTGAATTCAAAAGATTTTTATATAAGAGTATTTCAACATTTATACATGCTTCATTCAATTCATACAATGTGAATACTATGAAGCTTCATGAATGACTAGAGTACATATAGTAGAATGATGTCACTCATCATATCTACATCCCTCTTAACTCCTAAAATCATTGGTTCAGGTAGGTACTCAAGCATTTTGAGTACATATCCTATAGAGCCACCATTCTGCATAATACAGAGAACCATGTCATTCGTGATTAAATGTCGAGAGCACATATGTATGCCAGAACATCTTCTTAGATTTTATAAGGATTATTTGACAAATACGATCATCATCGACATGTCACTTCCAAAGTACATTCAATGAGATCAAGACTACAGAGACATACAAACCCTAGGGTTATGGTCCTATTGTCTATTTAATTGTCATTCCTCATTATTATGAGGAAACTTGCACATTGCAACCACATACATTATATGTCGAACTGTAAATACAATATCTTGATCATGGATCCAATCCATGATATTATACTGATTATTATTGAGTATAGTATGAGTGGGTTTAATGAAGGATTATCTAAAATAAGAAATTTGCATAAGTGTATATATTTTATATATACATATTTTACTTTGATTCAGGAGTTTTATATCAAAGTTGTCTTGCCTTGTCAACAATGAAAGTTCATTCCCTTAATCACTTTCAATGTAAGAGATATACTTACCATTATATCTCAAGTAAGATCTGTGATCTCCTTCCTTATCTTTGTCGCATCCCAATAATATGAGAACCTGTGACTCCGATAAAAAAAACGTGAACACATTCCACCTTGCAAGTTCAACTTGCATTTCCTAATTCGATCTTTAACACCCAGGCCCACCAACCCTAAGGCGATGTTGACATGTTGTTAATTGAACAAACCGTCAACAAGAATAGTACTCGCTATGCGCAATCCAATATCGTCCAAATAATTTGAGGACTAGATATTGGGGTCACTACGCATACGGCCTTACTAATTCGAGAAGTAAAGAGCCTGATCCATATGCGCTTGCATACAAGAGCTGTCACGTCAAACATGTGTCTTCTACATACAATCCCTGGCGACAGAACTCTTCGCATTGACGGGAGACCATGGATGTCACTTATGTGATTATCCATCTCTTATTCAAATTCAATAATTAATTATCATGAATCACATTCATGTAATTAATTATTTTAAGGTAAATACACACATATTCATAATAGAGTGTTTCAATTGGATATAATCAATTTAATCATGTTAAATTGATTATCAATCCAATCTTAATCAACAAACTTGATTATTTCTTGAATGGAAGGTATAATCTCAAAGTAAGTATCATTCAAATTTTAATAATTAGAAAAATACATCTTGATTTCTCCAGCAATATTGAGTCCCTATCCGCTGTCATGGCTAGTACTGACGGGAGTAGGACAGACCGCACACGGTGCAACCTGCTACCCCAACGCTCCCCGACTAGACACCATATCCACCTCAGGAAAGGATAATGCCAAATAGATCATTGTGTACTTGAGATGTTGATCGGTTTTTTAACCGAAGTTATACCATATAGTAATAATCAAAACTATTTTGATTATAAGGAAATTTTCTAAACAAATTCCCTATCCTATTTAAGTAACAAGTTTGATGAAAGTGTATCAAGTAACCAATTGGTGATCTACATCTAATCTAATCATTCATTTCTTGAGGCAATGTCATTTAAGGGAACAATTATTATTCTAATATTTTCCAAATATTATCCATAATTATTCCAGGAAATTAGCCATTAATTTCATAAGATTCTTAAATGACAATCACATGGTTCATGGTTGAGTATGTAATTTTTAACAGTGAGCATCACCAATTAAAATTAGCATATCTCTTTAATTTTAAATCCAAGTTAAGCAAAATCAATTTTTAGAGTTTGATAATTTGATTTAAAACAAAAAATCATGTGAGTAGCACACATTTCCAGGTATTTTAAAACAATAATTAGCATCTTAATTACGTCACTAACCACCATCCCCGAAACAATGGACATGTGGTCATTAAAACGATCATAACTTGAGCAAACAAAATCCAAATTATGCAAACTCAAATTTCACATTTTCTTTGTTTAATGGAGAACATTATCCATGTGATAAATTCATGTTGAAACATTTTAAACATGATCGAAAAATATCACAAAACAGGGCTGCGAAAAGTGAAATGCGACAAAAATTTTCATAAACCCCAACGAGCCCAAATCTTCGTAGGTTCATGGATCATATCCAAAACCTTCAACATGGCTATGATACCACTTGAATGATATGGAGAAATCCTCAAGCGCATCATGGAAGCGTGATGATCGTATCATATACGATCATGAGCGACTAGTCGCACGAGTTGCATGATACAATGGAAATTAAAAAAAATCAAAGGGATGAAATCAAATGATCCAAGAACATTTCTCAGATCGTTTCATATAACCACAACAAGTATATAGGAATACCTCTTGGAGCGTGGTTGCGATCTAATCTCTAAAGAAAGAGACCTCCTGTATCCGATCCGTCGGAAAAGACGCTTGCGAGCGTGAGGATGAGTCACGTATTTCTCGCAATCCTAATTGATGTCCCAAGCAATGGATCTCCTGGTCTCATTACACGAGATTGAACACCTTCCTCATGATCACCACACACCAAAGAAGACGGAGAGCCAATAGTCATCGAAGCGGAGCTCAAAGGCAAGGCGATGACGAAGACAATCTTCTCTCTATTAAAGTGGATGACCACTCAATATAAGAGAGAGAGAGAGTATGCGTGAGAATAAAATAGAGAGAGAGAGAGAATTCGTGTGATGTCATATATAATTTGAAGAGCAAGGATCGCCTCTTCTTATATGGTGTTTTGGGAGTCCATGGATCCCAATCCATGGACAACAAACAATCAACGGATGAGATTGATTTGTGTTTCTTTCAATGGTTAAGATGTTGTTGTAAAAACACAACAACTAATGATTTAATTTAAATTAATTTTTATTGATAAATCAACAAAATTAATTTCAAATTAAATCATCTTTGATAAGAGAAGAGATAATGAAGAGAATAAACCAATCTCCTAAAAAAGAGGGGGCTACTCTTCTCCTCATGGAGAGTTGTAGCCGTCCACTTCTTTTTGGTGGACTTGGTCCATCTCTTCTAATTATCATGAGATCTTATTATCTCATGATATGTATCATCTTTGTCGACAATATTTTCACCAAAAAATAATTCCAAATTATCTTATGGAAAATATCAACCATGCCATTGAAATTATGTGAATCTCATTCACAACCCAAAACAAAAATGTAATTATATTTTCAATTAATCCTTTTTAACCAATCCACATTAACAATTAGTCAACAAATATAAATTACAAAAGTCTCTCTCTGATATATTATAAATCGCATTTACAATATACCTGGATAATTGGATTGTACTATCCACATCATCCATATCCACAGTAATTAAATCTCATTAATTACATTGAATAATCATTCTCATGCATTTAGATAATGTGAATCAAATTCACATTGTTCATGATAATTAAATCACATTTAGTTATCCATTTCTCATTGCTTAGGCATAATTCAACTTTGGAATTATTCTTGAACTCTTTCGAGAATAATGCGCTTTCTCTGCCGATGCTTGGAGATAAGGACAAAGCGATTGTATTGTACCATGTATACTGACTTGGATATTGAGATCACATCTTAAATCCAGATATCGGGCCTCCCATAGATGCTTGATTAAATTAAGACCGCAAATCTAATATTCTCATTGCATCTGAATCATATTCAGATCAACGTTCAACATTTGGATGAAGATCAGATTACTTATCTACTAAGAGGAGTCACTAAAATCCAGACCTCTTTCATCACTCCCTAGGAATGGAAGCATCATGGTTATACAATCGTTTATGATCACATCACCCTCAGGTATTCCCAATACCTGTACATCCTGTATACTGTAAGACCTATGATTAACCCCAAAGTACAAGATCTATTTTAGACTGTCTACTTCAGGATTTTATCAGTAAGTTTCTCATTCGATCATTGGGAGTCGGTATCGATCATATACTTTCCAAAAGCATATATCATACCTAGGTCTTGATCATATATTTTCCAAAAGTATATATCAAACCTACAAATTCAGTCAAGCTTCCAAAGCGAGACGACCGTGCACGGAATTTGATTCTTCCAAATATCTCATGAGTGAGCTCATGTCTTCCGGTTCATAAGTGAACCTGTTTGATCCCTTTGAGAGATCTTATTACTCATATGCCCTTACATGCACACCAACGCACCGGTGTATAGAACTTGATTAGGTCATCAACCTATTGTCTGCCAAATGTACATACTCAGACTATAGTAACAAATCTGTCTCCAGTTAGAGGATGCGTGCCTATATTGTGACAGCATACGACATAGGACTTTGGTTATCTCGATCGCATTGGTCAACTCTTTGATCTAACTTATCTAACACCTCTGAATCTCTATTCCTATGGAGAGGACCTGCATCAATAGGTTGGTTAGACATCATCCTTTAGAGAAAGGATTGTCATCTCCTTCTCAGTCTGGAGATCCTCTCTTAATAATCATTTAAAGGTGCTTGATGAGTCATCATTCTAACTCTTTAGATATTCATCCAAACACCAGGCTCTATGATTCAATAATTGAATCAACAATTGTATGAACATCAAGATGACCATGGTACGTAACCCTATTTGTACTAAGGGACCTATTATGTAAATTAGTCATTATTCATTTCAGATCAAGGAATGATATTCACAATAACATTTATTACATAATGGCTTGCCGTGGGCTCGCATGTCCAACAGTTTCGACCTCCAGATGAGATCCTTGGACGCTTTAACCTGCACAGTTGAACAACAGGGGTGAAGGAAAAGTGCCTCGGTCCGTTAAAGCACGAGTTAGGTGGTTGGTGGGTCGGTGCATGGCCTTTCGACGAAGCGGCAGAGGAGGAGGTCCGAGGCCTCGTTCCGAGGGAACTGAGATGGATGAATGGGTGGAGAAGGTGGGACGAAGTCTCGTGAAGGTGGTCAGATTTCAGAATGTCTAGAAGGTGCTCTGTCCAAGGTGATCAGGCTCAGAATGGAGCTCTGCTACTATCCCAAAACGCGAATCAAATACAGTATTCCTACAAAACTACAGTACTCGGTAGATAAAATCGTCTAGGCTGGAGGTCGGGGACCTCCGAGGGTCATGGCCTCGATGGGTCGACATGCCCAGAGGCTTGAATCACCCCGTAGTGGAGCACGGCTGAGGAACCACCGGATCTAAGGCTACACAGCTCAACTACCTCTCTGCACGAAGCCTCACACACGTTGTCGCTCACGGAAGGACGTCGGAGCTCATCGGATGAAGAATGGTAGCCAAAGATGCGGAAGAAGGAGCTTCTCCAGGAGGTTTTATATGTAGTAGGGTCCGAGAAAGATGGAGTGGAGGCGCACGAACTGAGGGTCAGATCCCTAAGATTGACATCGGGTGCAGATCTGGGATCCACCCTCTCTAATCGGAGCTGCAAATGGGAGAAGAACTCGATCGGATTGAGTCAGGATAAATCGGCAAAAAGCAAAGAAGTCTCGATCTAAGAGAAAAAGGTGGAAAAGGGTTTAGTTGACCGTGGTAAACAAATCTGACGTGGCCCAATCAGAAGAGGCCGATGACATAGATAAATTGGCTACAAGACAAAACATAGAAGAAAAATAAATAAATAATAATAAGTGACTTTAAATTTAAAAGTGATAAAATAAAAAAGGTTTGTTATTTTTCAAAGAATTTTTCTATAATTTTTAATTATTTTATGAAAAATAAATTATTGTATATACAATATATAGTAATAGATACATGTATAATATACATATGTATTATGTACAAGTATTTTATTATTTTACTTTTACATAAATACCCTAATTTTATATTTTATTTATTTTTAGACATGTTATTTACAGGTATATAATAAATAATGAATGTGGTATATATACATACAAGTGTTTTGTATATTGAGAGGAGGATTTTATTTTCATTTGATTTTAATTTTTCTGATTTTTATTTTATTTTTAGAAATATACAAGGAGGTAATAATAATAATTTAATCTTATTTTGTCAAAAGTAATTGTCTACACATGTAGGTAATATATACAACACAAAGTAGACCCTATCTCCCTATTTATTTTATTTTACGACCACGTCAAGGCTTGACCTTCTCTTGGGGTTTGGGTCACTATGTATTTATTCTAAATACCTCCTTATTTTCTCTTTTCCTTTATTCTTTTATTTTTGCACAAAAACATGCTAATTGTGCAGTATTAACAGATGCATGCAGGATGCTATGTTATTGTATTTACATGAATTTCATGCTGCTTTGCTAAGATAAATAGCTAAATAAAAAATAAAGAGTGAGAATCAGGGATTTATCACCTACACAGAATGTAAATATGGATGTTGGCACATGGGAGGATGTCCAATCACGGAAGTCGGGCTCGCGGGACGGGAAGATGTCGAGGTTGATCTTGACGTAGGGGAAGGCAATGGTTGTGAAGGAAGGAGCGAATGACGGAGGAGTCGTGACAGTTGAAGCGGGAGAAGAAAGTGATGCCGTCACGGAAGACGTAGTTGTGGTGGTCGTCGGGGCGCTTGACGGTGACCGGGAGGAGGAAGGGTACATGGATGCTGGAGGGGAAGCTCCTCGCACGGGGGGAGAGGAAGGGGCAAGGGGAGGTGGTTGCCAGGGGCATGAGGGGAGGAAGAAGGGGAGGGGTGGTCGATGGGGGGAGGGGGATGCCTCATACTGGAGGAGGAAGGGGGGTATATTTTTCCCTTTTTTTGAATTAATTTTGAGCCGTTAGATGATGGATATGTTAGATTAACTCATTCCTCTGGTTGAGTTAATGAATAAAACTAATAGAAGGTTATGAGTGTAAAACGACACGCTTATTCAGGGTTTTGGGTATAATTTGAGATTATGCGAGGTTATGATTGTAATTACGAATTACTCAGGGTTATGTGTGTAAAAAGGCCATGTATATATGTGAAATTTTCATATATATATATATATATATATATATATATATAATTGACTACTCGATTACAATAGTCTTCCAAAACATATCCGATTTTACTTAGATAACTCCTTAACTAAAATATTGAAGGCTATATAAATACGTTAACATGTATCCTGAAGTCAACCTCTATTAGATAGTGATAAGATAAGAAAATAGGGGTACTACAATTTAATGAATAAAAAAAAGATAGAAATGCTTCAGTCAAAATCTACATAACTACGAAAATACATGCATTATGTTTTTGTATATGTTGCAGATCATCCAATACAGTATATTATGCAGAATTCGAAATTTCTATGCATTTCATTTTCGTTTGAATAATTAATTCTATCCACAAGTTAATCGTCCAGTGATGTAAAAATTCAAATGAACCATAAGCTCAAACCTACCCATGCATCCTAATATGCAATAATTCGAAATAATTATTTAAATGAAGGGCTGAATTTTGTTTTTTCAGTTTTATCATGGTTGATTAAGGTTGAATTTTGTTTTCGTTATAGTCAACTTACAATTCGACAAAGAAAACAATTTTGTTGATCAACATCACTAACATAAATAAGGAAAAAAATGAGTGGACATATCTTGAGCAAATTTATATAACACTCCCAACGTAATTCCACAACTAAATCTCAAAAGTTTGACATGATAATACAGTGGCGGGATTACTATTTGACCTCTTGAATTTAATATTTTAAGTGGTTGTCAATCGATCTAATTGAGTCCGGACCCAACAAGAATTCAGGTCAGGATTGTCCCGTTAACAGCTCATATCTAGGATAAAATATTATAATTTAAGAACTAAAACTGATCGATCTCTATTTTTATGATGCATCACGTTTTCCCCAAGTACTAATTGTGATAGCTTCCGAGTGAATCCTTAATCGTAATTTTTTTTACTAATACTCCAGACTATTCTGGTGAGTTATGACCAATTTCAGGAATAAAAGCAGTGACTTCAAATTCATAGGTGAATCGTACTCTAGTAATTATATGTAAGGTAGAGCTTTAGGGATGAAAATGGTCGGATATGGATACGAATATAGGTATAATCATATCCTTATCCATTTTAAAATACGAATACGAATGTGGATATGGATATTGACGAATGTGAAAAATGTGTTATCATATCCTCAAAAACGAATACGAATGTAAAACGAATACGAATCGGATACGAATAATAACATAAATATTTAATAGGTTAACTAAAATATACATGTTTGAGATGGTTTATCATAAAATAGATATACCTGATATAGTAATTTCAAAATAACTATATCGATAATGGTGGATGCAGTCATAAAATGTTGTTACGCACATGTATAAGTGAATACACTTATGTACAAAAACGAATATACGAATACGAATATTAACGAATGTATGCATATCCGCATCCATTTAAAACGAATACGAATGTCAAAATATGTATAAAACGAATATGAAAGCGGATCAGATACAAATATATTCATATTCGTTTTCATCAGTATAGAGCTTGGTTTCCATGAAGGAGATAATAGAAAAGTTGTAAGATAAGTTAGTTTTGAGATTTTTGTCTCACACGGCTCCTTCTATACTTTCGAATACTTAGATCATTTTCTCCATCAAATGTCTCCTCCCTTCTTCCACTCTATCCTCAAGAATAACTAAGACCAATTCAATCACATTTTTCATTTTTAACACTTTCCCATTTTGATTATGATCAGAATACTTTGTTGACTAAATGATCACAATTATTAACTGGATCACAATAATGTTTGTTTTAAAAACCGACAATATATCATATGATGTTGAGTATTGATGATGAATAACATTTAATTGCGAAATCGCTTTTCATATTTATATTTAAAGCAAAATAATATATCCTTTGTCAATGAATTATATAACAACGATTATTAATAATATTCTCATAATTTTTTAATCTAATCATTGTTTAAAATAAATGTTTAATTCCGTGTTATGTTATTGTAACGAATATTATTTTATACAAAATTCCTAATTTCTATCAAATAAAATAAATATTTTTATTCTGATAATCTTTTCTGCAATTACACAGAGGCCCCTATATTTTTTACAAAATTTACCATAATACCTTCCCCTTCGCATAAAATAGAAACACGTGCGTAATAACAGAAGGGCGATACCGTTGATTGTGTCACGTCCAAAACTGAATTGTTTTTTTTTACAAAAATCTGTTTCGTATATTTGTCCACATCTAAACTAAAGCAAAATTCATATTCATAACAAGTAACCTATTTTCAAAAATGGTTTACTTTAAACAAAAATCAAATAAATATCATCTTAATTCTTAATTCTACAGAGACCATCCACGAAACTATACCACAAATATGAACACCAAAAAAAAAGATGGCAACAAAATATGTTGCAAACAATAAAAGACGGTTAATGGATGTTTGAGCTTTTTTCCCCATTCCTGCTACTCATCACGGGAACATGTGATCGAAAGAAGGTTGAGGCAAATTTACAATGTAAAAGAAAATCAATTCGGATTCATGCTGGGTCGCTCAACGACTGAAGCCATCCATTTGCTGAGGAGAACTATGAAGATTTATAGAGCTAAAAGGAAGAACCTCCACATGATCTTTATTGATTTGGAGAAGGCTTATGATTCTGTCCCACGAGAGATATTGTGGAGAGTGTTGAAGAAGAGACAAACACATGTCCTATACGTTAACCTCATAAAGGACATGTATGATAGAGCTTTATCTTGTGTAAGAACCCCGTCTGGGAAGACTGGATATTTTGACATCAACATTGGTTTACATCAAGGTTCTGCTTTGAGTCCATTTCTTTTTACTTTGATTATGAACGAGTTGACCAGTCACATTCAGGATGGGTTACCTTGGTGTATGTTATTTGCTGATGATATTGTGTTAATTGACGAGACTAGAGATGGAGTAAATGAGAAGCTTGAGGTCTGGAGACATGAGTTGGAGACTAAAGGATTTCATATAAGTAGAGCTAAGACGGAATATATGAAGTGCACCTTTGATGGAAGCAAGGGTGAAGGAATCAAGGTGAAGATTGGTGACGATAACATTCAGAAGAGAGATTCCTTTAGATATCCGAGATCTATTTTGCAACATGATGGGGAAATTGATGGAGATGTTACTAATAGAATAAATACAGGCTGGCTAAAGTGGAGAGGAGCCTCTGCTGTTCTCTGTGATAAGAAATTCCTTTAAAGATTAAAGGGAAGTTTTACAAAGCAACCGTGAGACCTGCTATGCTTTATGGATCTGAATGTTGGCCTGTGAACCATAGACGTGTGCAGAGAATGAATGTAGCAGAAATGAAAATGCTAAGGTGGATGTGTGGACACAACGTAAAGATCGGATCCGGAATGATGCAATCAGAAAAAAAGTTGGCGTAGCTTCGATCGAGGATAAGATGCGAGAAAACCGCTTAAGGTGATTTGGACATTTGCAAAGAAGATCAGTTGATGCACCAGTTAGGAGATGCGAGTGTTGGGATGTTGAGCCAACTAAGAGAGGGCGAGGACGGCCCAAGAAGTGTTGGAAAGAGACCATACGAAGGGATCTTAGTTTTGTGGATGTAAGCCCGGGATTGGCCCAAGATAGATCTGAATGGAGGCGCAGAATCCATGTAGCCGACCCTACTTAATTGTGGGAAAAGGCTTTGTTGTTGTTGTTGTCTTGCTACTCATCACGAAATTATTGTCCATATTATATATATATATATAAAGAGAGAGAGAGAGAGAGAAAGAGAGAGGGGGGGGGGGATTCTTTTGAATAATAGCCAAGTTGATTGTTACACAAGGCAGTTTCTCCCCCTTTTTATTTTTTTTCGAAAATAAAATCATCTATCTCTCTCTATATCCTTACTACATGTCATTCAAATTCCGTAAGAAACTGAGACTCGTATGCCCTCCATATAGAACATGTTGATTACAACGAATTTCAGACGGTTAAAATTGTCTGTTCTAGATGGAAAGTATATGAGTCTCTGTTTCTCACGAAACTCGAATGACATGTAGGAGGGATATATAGATGAATATACATAGTGGAATTTTTGAAAAAAAATAAGCGAAATTGGTCCGTGTAGCAGCCAACTTGCTTGTTACGTAGAACATCCTCCTTTTTCTCATATGTGCCTGTCTATCTATCTATCTATCTATCTATCTATCTATCTCTCTCTCTAAATATATATATGGGAAAAATGGGGGTGCCCGCTAGGGGTAGCCAACATGGCTACCCCCGCCCCCGCCCCATTTTTCACAAATTTTTTTGTTTTTTTTGAAAAAATATCACCATGTATATTCATCCCTATATCCCTCCTATATGTCATTCGAATTTCGTTAGAAACAGAGACTCCTACGGCCTCTATCTAGACGTTATTTTTTCAACGGTCGCAGGATTTTTTAAATCAACCATGTCTGGATGGAGGCCGTAGGAGTCTCTGTTTCTGACAAAATTCGAATGACATATAGAAGGGATATAGGGATAAATATACATGATGATATTTTTTCAAAAAAATAAAAAAATTACGAAAAATGGGGTGGGGGTAGCCATGTTGGCTACCCCAAGGGGCAGCCCCATCAACCCCTATATATATATATATATATATATATATATATATATATATAGGGAAATTATCCAATGAGCCCTGTGCCCATTTGAGATGAGATGAGCCCACTCATTTTTACCATTATTTCGTATCTTTTTGAGAATAATAGATATTTGTTTACAAGTGTTATATCATATTCTTACTACTAGTAACTATTTTCAGGAAAAAACCTTAAAAATCATACAAAATGATTGTATTATTATTTGTATTACCAGTCTCATTTTTATTATTACTAATGACCATTTCTTGAGAATCTAAGATTTTCTTTATATGAAAATAGTTACTAATAGTAAGAATATGATATAACAATAGTAAATAAATAAGCATTGAACTCAAAATGATGGAAAATATTGGTAAAATATGAGTGGGCTCATCTCATCTCAAATGGGCACAGGGCCCGTTGGATAAGCCCCCCTTATATATATATATATATATATATATATATATATATATATATATATATAAAACTTGGAGAGGAATGATCCTATGAGAGCCAAAATCTGTGAGAGCATACATTCTGGTCCACACTATCCAACCAGGAGAGAGAAGATCAGGAGAGAGAAAACAGAATCATGTGATACAGAATTCATGCTCTCATGCTCTCACATTTTTTTGCTCTCATAGGATCACTCATCATAACTTAGGATAAACAATATATAGATAAATATATTCGGGGAATCGGGTTCACTGACCCGAATCCGAAATTAAATCCCACCGATAATTAACAACTAAATCCCAATCAAGTAATCAGGATCTCCTTATTGAAATACCAACATTAATCTTAATTAACTAGTCGACATCGGTCTAGGCTAGCTCGCCATGAACTTGACCAGATGATCGATGGCCATCATTCCATCTCATCCTAGAACTCGAATTGTGATTGGAGGATTGGGTCTAAACATAGGACATCACACACCAACAAACTTGCGGACCGGACGGAATGTATCGGATCGACGGTCGGTTCGACAACCGTAAATCCCAGTTCATGAGAAATATATCTAGGCTAAGATGGATATTGGTGGGCTCAGCCTACGGCCCTGTCCAAGAATGGGTTCAGAAGAAGCAATGGTGTAACCTGGACATCTTTGGGCCCATTAAAGCCGATATAAGGTTTAATTGAGATATGAGTGCATCATGCAGTGGCTGAAAATGTTATCACATCAAATTGATTATTTTAAAAGATAGGTCGATTGATAATTTTGACTAATTACGAATACTAAAAAAATAGGTCAACGGTGACCTTGTTAAATATATATAACTACCTTGTTATTCATTGTGAAATTATTTTTTATAGTTGAAACTACCGTTAATATATTATTAGCGGTAGTCTGTAAAATTTTGAACAAGAAATTCAGTGATGATTGACTAAAATTTTGAAAAACAAGCAACAAATAAATAATAAATATTTTCAAGTGTAAACTTAATATTCACCATTAATTTCGAGTATAAAAAAATTCATACCAAATGATATCGTCATTATATATTACTGATGATATAGTGATGGACTAGAGATCCATTTTGTTGAAGTGGAATTCCAGAAAGCAAGATATTAGTTTCTGAAAAAAAATATAGTTAGGGTCACATAAAATCGAAGACAATAGTGGAGAAGAAAGGTAGATCTAAATCTGGTTGTACCGAAAAGTTAATCTAAATTTGGTTTTCTATCCTACGTAACTAAAGGTATATAATCTCCTATCTTTTTCACCCACGAAGCATATTTCGTTACAAAAATTAGAGAAAATGTTTAAATTTTGGAATCACATATTCCGAATTATGCACCATTTGCTCAAGCAGATTTTATGGATGTATCCCTTGGTTGAGGTAGGGTTTTGATTTAGGCCATGGCAAGTCTTAGCTAGGGATCAACCTCAGAGGTCACAAATATTGTTAGAGAGCAAATATATAGCTAAAGAAAAGTTTACACTGAAATAAGAGACAGGTAGGCAACAAGTTGTGCCACTAATCCTTTTTGAATTGCAAAACCAATCCTCCTAAACACCACATCCATAAACTTAAGACTCATCACATTGTTATTCATCACTTTTTGGATCCTCTTTAAAAGTTCAACAACTTCCGGTACTAAGAAAACAGACATCAAAACCAAAAGGGATGAAAGCATGTTGAATCTCCGTACTTGTTTCATACAGATTTTGACATACATATTCGTTGTAAGTGAGGGGCATAATTGATATTGCATGATCTAAGAGGAGACATAATTGAAAAAAATCCTAAAATCTGTGGCATCACCAATTACTTATAAAACAAGTATTAAGAATATATCATATCATTAACATATATTAATTTTCCAATATAAGTTTACATATTTTTCCTTTTATTTCTAGAAATAGAACTCCAAACCAACATAGCAACTTACCGCGTAAATGCCATAGGAAAGTCTCTACGTAAAAATTCTCTCTAAAAAAAGATATACCACATCACATGCAAAGAAAATGTTTCCATGCCTACGACCTAAAATAAGCAAGTCCATATCTTAATAACCGTTATCTCACATTGCTCATAAATGCCAATCAAACAATATCTTGCCCACCCATTCTTTTTTACATTATAGGAAGAATGGCATTAATCTAAAAGCATATAACTATTTATTCCTTTACTTAATAAATATTGAAATGAAAAAATGGCTTATAATCAACTAAGTAGAGATGCACCAAACTAATAATGGGACAAGTTTGGATGTTTTGATTGCAACACCACTTAAATAAATAGTATGACATCGGATACTCATGATATGTGAGTGTGTTACAAGTAGTTGGAGTCAGTACTTCAATTTTGGTTTTTACCAATTGATCCAATCAGGTTCGAAAGCAATAAACACTCAGTGTCAGTTTTCCTCGATAACAATATGAAAAACCTAAGCCCGCACTGCCAATAGGTATTCATAACATAGTACCTAATTGTGGACATATTGGAGTACCTGATTCGTGAAGCTACTCTTCTCAACTCCACTCTTACACCATTGATAACCCACATTATGTCTTGTTTAAAGTTCAAGATTGGTGTTTAGGATAAATTTGATAAGATTCGTCGTAGGTTTTTGTGATCGGGAAATTCACAAAAGAAACTCTAAGCAAAGGTGGCTTGGGAGGAAATTACTCGACCTAAATCAAATGATGGGTGGGGTATCATTAATTTAAAGGTATTCGATGACTCCCTACTTTCAAAATATGCAATAAACGTTGTGGATTACAAAAATCCTTGGACCTCAAATCTGTCGAGCGTCGCTTCCTTTTCGGGTAGTCTTATAGGCATATCGATGAAGGGTTTGGCTTAGAGATGGCAATCTAGGTCTACCCGGTGGATACTCGGCTCGACCTGTCCCATTTACTGTTGGACGGGTTTGGATTTTGAATTGAGTATCCATGCGGGTATGGGTATGGATTTGGGATTGTCTTGTGGGTACCTGAACCCGAACCCGAACCTATCCCAAACCCGAAAAAAAATATACAAAAAGATAGATATATGTGTTGCATTTTAATCAAAGTAGATCCAAATCCATTTCATATCTAATATATATCGATCTACCTGTATAAATATCCAACTCAATTTTCTCTTCTTCATCTATTTATCCATATTCAACTAACTTTTTGTATCTTTAATAAATAAAATCTATCGACACAAAAGAGTTAAACACTTAACATATATAAATATTTAATATTATCTATATATTGTACAATTTTATGAACCATCATATTACATGATCTCACTCTATTTCATCTATATGTGAAAATCTTGTATACATTTATAAACAACTTAAGATTTACCATGTCGAAGATATGAGTACCCATTGGGTAAACGGGTATGCGACGGGTATATAGGTACCCGCTAAAAATTATCCGTTTAATAAATGAACGAGTATGAATAGTGATATTATAAATGTGTATAGGTTTGTAAATAATAATACCCTCTCCAAAGCTGACCCGCTGACATCCCTAGTTTGGCTTCCGAATCTTGGATTTGGAAGGCACATATTAAGGGTTACGCGCGCTCACATCCAACCTCTTCTAAATAACCAATTGAGATCAAGTGGGCAGTCTTCACTTTGTTTGGATCCATTATTGGAGAACAAACCTTTGTGTTCGAATTTCCTAGAAATCTTTGAGTACATCCATATGATAAAAAGGGTATAAAGTTTTCTTCTTTGATGTGCCCTTGTGGTTAGCTTCACTTCTATTTTTGTCAAGAACTTAACTTGTCCTTTGAGTGATGGGAACCCCTCGGACTCTCTTGCAATACGTTTTTGGCTTTGGTTGATAGACGAATGATCCCTGACTTGTTTTCTTTTTAAAAAAAAGTTACGTGTAAGTCTTGAGGTTGCTAATTATGGGCTGACATTGAAGATTTTAGTAGCAAAAGACTCAACCTCAATTTAATTAAATTTGCTACTAAAATCTTCAATATCCAACCATAGATAATTCCCAATTTTTATTGTTGAGAATCTGTGTTTTGTGGGATGAATATATCATAGGTGTGAGTTGTTCTTATTCATCGTTTCTTTGTTGTTGTTGTTGTTGAAAATATGGAAAAAGTGACGATTATTGTGTGGAGGTTTAATATGGAATAATTTGGGTGTGAATGAGAGATAAATGTAAGCATTATTTAAAAAGAAAGGAAAAATCGGATGTGAGATGAGAGATAATCTGTACAAGATGTGAGATGATCTTGTATTTGAATGAGATGATTATCTGTACAAGAAATAATTTCAATCGTTTCTTTGTTATTTGAATTAGAGATAATTTGTACAAGATGTGAGATGGAACTTGAATGTTTGAATCACCTTTTCTTCTCATGTCCAAAATCGGCACAGATTTGGGTTGATGCTAGGATCCCAAATGTTTTTGTTGAGGATGCTGGACAATACTGGGCTTCACTTGTACCTTCTGATAATGTGGAGATGGGGGACGAGATTCGTGGGGTGTCTATCCCTTAGGGTTTGTGGCTTGCTAGAAATGGTGTTGTGTTTAGAAGGGAGAGACTTTATGTAAAAAATATTTTGGTTCATGGTAGAATCCTTCGGGATTCTTGACTCTTGTAACTTTGTTCTAAACTTGTGAATATACACAGTTTTTTGGGTGTACGTCTTTACAATGTGACACCCTTTTTTCCTCAAAAAAAAAAGAAAGGAAAAAGAAAAGCGGGAAAATTGTGGTAGAAGGAAGGAGAATAGCTATTTCTAAAATAAGAAAATTCAGGGTAGAAGAAAAAACTTATGATTTCTTATCTCTGTTTCCCTAAACTGCAACATGAATATTAGGTGGTTACCTAACTAATAATAACACATGCATGCCAAGACAAATTAGAGAACTACAACAAGGAGAAGAATAACATAAGAACGTCTCCTAGGGTTTCAGTCAACTAATCCACCCAACGTTAATAGAAATAGAATACTAATCATCATTATGTTATGCAGCATCACATCCGTTTTAATGTACTATAGATGAACATTTTCCCATAAGTACCTAGCAATTAGTTTTTTGGGGGGATTTCCCCAATGACATTCATGTCTCAATTTTATTGCAATTGCATTTATACTTTGTATATTCTTGCAAAATCCATGGTATCGTTCTTCTGTTTGAATAATATAAGGGCAAAATTGTAATAATGGAAGGTTAAAATTGAGAAATTTGTGAGAACATATGATCATAATTGTAAGGATAAATTGATATTGACATTCGTTTTGGTAAGATATTAGTTTGGTGTATGGTTTGGGCTTCTCTTGATGGAGTGTACGTTGTTTGTAGAGGTGGTTTAGCCTGCGTAACCAACAGTGTTTCTCTTCTCTTTATTGTCTATGTTAAATTGTCTTATCTTTACATGGTAAACAGATTTATGGATGATGGGCTTGTTTACGTATTCTTCTCGATATATCGTAAGCATTCACATCATTGACAATTATTGTAACGGAACAAGTCACGTCGACTGGCGGAAGCATGTGATAAAAGATCGTACGATCAAACCGTTATCAGAACATGCATGTCGATCATTGAGCAGAGATAAAAATAATTTCAAATAAAGTACATTCAATCTAGGATTTCCATTATTACAACTCTGACTGGGGTATTCTTGTAAAAACTACTCTAAGAATTGAAACAACATCTTAACAGTTCATGTGGGCATATAGATAACCTCTAAATCTTTGTGAGTTGAATCATACCACGTCAGGAATCTCGAGGAGTCCGTAGCACGATCCTGAATAAGCAATTGATAAACGCAGATTTTAGAGCGGTAGTGTTGACTCACAAGGCGAGTCAACAGTCGGTGTCTTAACCACTACAAAATCCTGGTTTAATCAACAATTAACCCACACTAAAGATCAATAAATTAGAAATAATGTGGAGTTAAAATTTATTTTTAACTCTGCACAAATGGTGTATAGTGACAAGTATGCAGAGAGTTCGAACACAGGGAGCAAACATGGTAGTTCAAATAAAGGTGCTCAAGTGAATGTGTGTGATGTGTCCACACTAAGCAAGCTAACAATGAAATTTTTGTGGGTTTTTAGTTTTTATATTTTTTCTTTTATTTCAATTTTTAATTTTGTATTTTGATTTTAATTTTCTGATTTTTATAATTTTATATTTTATATTTTTCTTTTTCTTTTTCAAGGTTGGAATTTAAAAAACAATGGAATAAAAGACAAGGTAAAATATTTATAAAACTAAGTAGAAATTACCAAAAATTCAGAAATAAATTGTTTTTCAGATTTTTATGATTTTCTACTATTTTTGTGATTTTTGGGGATTTTTCAAGATGTTTTTGGTATTTTTAATTACTGAAATAAGTGAAAGCAGTGACAAAGTTGCTGGCTGTGAATGAAATGGGAATTATAAATAGCAACCAGTACTCAAAATTTTTCACACTAATTTTCAAATAAAGCTACTAAAATACACAACAAACAGAAACAGAGTTTGTATTTTTTGGAGTTTTCTTTGATTTTATATATTTTTTTGAAGTTTTTGAGTGTTTTCGAATTTTTAAGGTTTTTCTTTTGAGATTTTTAGTGGTTTTTGGACTGACACTAAAATAGGATAAAATAGACACTAGGTAATTTTTTTGGAATTTTTATCGGTGTTTTATTATTTTTTTTGGTATTTTCTAAACTAGACAGTGCACAAAAAGCAAGTTTTTGATTTTTAATAAATATAAAAATTAAAATAAAATCAAAAACTAAATTAATAGCGTCAAAGTACACATGCACAGGAGCTTAAGTTCAAAATTTGAGAAATTTTGGGGTTCAGATGAGGCCTTAAATAAATGGATCAAGCAAGCCACAGCTAAAGACCTGGCAGGGTCCTTTCTGCAAATACCAATAAATATGGGGGCACGCCTGCAATTTTGCCACAAAATTTTAAACTGAATTAAATAACTTTTAGCCCAAACACAAATAACTAAAATCCGCAAGGGTGAAGTTACAAAAATCCCAAGTTCACGTGCGAAGCACGCGCACCTGGGAAGGGCTGTTCTGCAGTATGACAAAGCTTCGAGGGTTTAAACGCAAAATTTCCAAAATTTTTACACTGCCTAGGAAAGTTTATAGACTGAACGGAAATAGCAAGACCTTCGAGGGACCCTCTGCAAAATGCCCCGTCCCCTCATGCGCACGGGCACGTGAGAAGACGTGGTGAGGGACCTAAACGTAAATGCGTGAAAGTTGGGGGTCTCAAAAGTAAATATTACAAAAAGATTAACTCTGCAGATGAAAGTTTGAGTTCCTATTATAAAATACAAAAAATTAGTTGGGTTTAATGCGCAAAATACCCAACTTAGGCGGGCACGGACGGCAGATGAGAGTGGGCTCGACACGTGGCAGCGATCCGTGGCCCGATACCCCTTCGATTATGACGGCCGAGATTAAATCCCAAGATGAGATCTGACGGTCAAGGGCACAAAAGAGCTGACGGTTGCTGTGCTGCAACAAGAACTCGATGGGATCAACGGCTGTGACGCCCGCTAGATGAACCAGGAAGAATAGGTGCCTGGGCGATCTTCTTCAAGCTCGCGTCTCCACTCCCGAGACTCCTTGGCTGCGCAAAATCGTCCCTGACGTCCCTGGAATAATCCCCGACTCGACAGCGATGCCAAAATGGGCTGAGGTGCCCCGACGCGCCGCCGCGAGGTAGGGGCTGGAGGTGGCTCCAGGTATCTCGTCCGCTGGCAAAAACGACCCCAGAAGGGGGTCTCTCAGCACCTGGGACCTGCAAAATACAAGCACAACGACAATAGAGGTTCCCAGAGCAAGCACGAGTGGAATGGGTGGCGTATGGTGCGAATGAAGCTCGCCGGAGCAAGCTCCGGCGAGGTGGTGGATTCGGCGAAGGAGGTGATCTGAATCGAAATGGAGGGTATGGAAACGAAGCTAAGACTACCAGGAACTAAAGCATATAAAAAAGGGAAGAAAACCAGCCTCGAGCCCAAGAAGGGCGAGGGAAAACCTCAAGGCGGCGCAGCCGCCGGAGGTACTTGGAACGCGGCGTTTGGGGTCGCCGCACCTCGACTGAGATGGGGGAGGATTCCCCTGTCACGAGAACTTGCCCTCGACCCACACCTAGAAGTTTTTGGGTACCCAAATCCGGTTCAAAGTCAAAAGGATGGGGTGCGTTTTTGAAACATGGTGGAGACGGCTCGAAGAACGAGGCACAACGGGAAGAGCAGTGATGTTCTCCCCGAAAAAATCCTAGGGCGAGCTAGAGGGATCATAGGTGATCAACTTTGCAGAAGAAATCATCCTCAAATGGTGAAAGACGTGGCCGCGAAAAATCCAAGAAGACGGCTACTCACACATGTCCAGCGGTCTGTGACCTGGGTCACAGAGTTGACCCAAGGTCAACGGATGGCGTGGCCTGATTGGACCACGTCATCCGCAAAAAGACAAAATTTAAATAGATACCTTGTAAATTAAATTAAAAATAGTAAATGATTTAATTAATTTTAGGTTATTTAATAAAAAATGTTTATTATTTTATATAGTATTTTATTCCGATTTTTAATTATTTTTATGAGTTATATTTTTACAAGTTGCTTTTATACCCTTTATAGTATATATATCTATATATTTAAGTATTCTATTTTTATTTAGGTATTTTTAATATTATTATTTTTATTTAGTATTTTATAAAATTATAACATACTTTTATACACGTAATTATATTTTCTTTTATTTTATTAATATATTTTGTATATTTAATAAAATATAAGTGTATTTTAGATAGGTATAAGTATATGTATAATACCTATGTATCAAATATATACAAGTATTTTTATTTGAGTTGTATTTATGTTTTTATTCTAATTTTAATGCACATAATTATTATAAGTAATATTTACAACATTATAAAAATATAAAAAATGAATAAATAATGAATAAATAATAAATTGAATATTTTATTCAGTACAGGTATACAATAGGGGGTCCAAAACTCAACTTTCAAACCGTAGCTCCGCCACATGCGAAACTACCGCCATTAAATAGCTTATTTTCTTCTATATACAATTAAAGGTGAGTCTGCATTTGGAGTTGTCGTTTATGAGATACGGGTCTGGGAAGTTGGCATTCTGGATTTTTATTCAGACCATAACTTTTTGTCTGTACATTATTTTTCTGTGAAATCAATTTTGTATTTTTCTATATTAAATTATCTACAACTTTCATGTACAAAGTTTCTTTATTTGATGTATAAAAAGTGGAACCAAAAATAGGTCCCAAAATGAATAAAGAATGAATAAAGTGTATAGGTATTTTATCTGTATTTCTGACCTTATCTCCCCCTACTTTCTTCCTTGTCGACCTATTCATCAAGATGCCTAGGTCTCGGGGTTTCGGGTCATAAAATATTTACAATATTTTATTCTTTTTCTTTTCTTTTATTTATTCTATAATTTTGGCCTTAATTACAGTGATTTATGCACTAGATAGATGCATATGCATGAATGATAAGATGATGATTTTAATGCTATTTCCAAGCATTTGCTAGGGTTTTTGGTGCCAAAATGATAGAATAAAGATGATGAAATGTGGATTCATCATCTCCCTATACTTTACCTTTGCTAGTCCCTAGCAAACACTTATGCAATAAGTGCAAAAAGAAAAAGAAAAGAAAAGAAAAAGAAGAAAGTTGGATTAAGCTTGATTATTAAACTTGTCTTCATAAAATCAAAGTTTGGAGCTTAAGTCGGACCTTTGGAGTTTTAGTGCGGTCGGAACCTTAATGAGAACCGTGTTTGAAATTCAACAGTCCTTGAGAATCCCAAAACTCTGTCCAAGTCTCCTCAAAAGCCAGGTCAGAAATACTTCAACTCATACGCAAACTCTTACGACTATGAATCTGACTCGTACAGTGTAAGTGATATGTAGCTCCCCACCTCAGAAGTGATCAAGAAACAACCTCCCCTAACTTGGTAACTCTAATGCCTCGGTCTAGCAACTCTTTCCTCGAGAAACGGGGTATTCCCTTCTAAGTTCAAGTGCAACCGGCTCAAGAAGAGGGGGAAGAAGTATAGACTTTTGGGAGCTCAACCAGTGTAGCTAAGTCTCCCGCTGCAAGCTTCATGAGATGTAACATGGATACCATAAGCTTTTGCTTTATTGGACTATATACACTCCGGTGGGGTTATTAAATTTTCAATCCGACCCACCACTTTTTTGGAGTTCTTTTTGCATTTTTTTTCTTTCTTTTTTTTTTCAAATGCATCTGTACAACATATCTACATGGTGCAGCATATATACAAGAAATTTCTTCTTGAGCCAGTAGACTATCCCTCTTTTGAAGCTTTATTGCAACCCACGACTTCTGTCTTTAGCCTTCATCACCACTAGACCAAGTTGAGGCGCACTTCCTTCACTAGAAGAAGAAGAGAGGTTCCGCCTAGAAGTACTACCCTCATATGCTACCCCAAGTCAAAGGAAACTGCCTCCTCACCACCTCATCCGTGGAGAGCTATGTGAAAGGTGCAGGTGTCCAAGTTAGGTCATTATCAACAAGAGTCGTGCGTGTGCTCCGAAATACTCTACTTAGGCAGTCAAGAATCCATTGAACCAAGTCCCGTGATCCTCAAAGAATTAAGTCAACTAGACCTGAAGTACCTCAAACCCAGTTCCTATAAGGTTCCTGTTATTATGTAGATTATAAGGTCCAATCAAGCTCCAATCTCCGGATTTTACTTAGACTTGTTCAACTGTCAAACTCAATCCGAAAAATGCTCATGCTATGCAAATGCGATGCAGAATGCAGAAAATATTTTTGTGATGCAATTTTCAAGATTTTGAATTTTTTATGGATTTTTGAAAAGATGATGCATGCAAATGCATTTTTTTTTGTATTTTTCAAAAAGATATTTCAAATATTTTTTTGGATTTTAGTTTTGCAAATGTTTTTGGGATTTTTGAAAAGAAAAAGTTTTGGCTAAAAACTAGGTGAAAAATATGTACACGGGAGTGCTTCTTATATTTACAAGAAGTGGATTTTAAGAATTTACAGGGTAAGTGGTCAATTTTATACATATATATAGTGGATTTTGGTGAGATGTATGTATTCCTCAAACTTATTTGACATGAGTTTTTTTTTCCTCATAATTTTTGAAAACTATAGTCCAAAATAGTTTTTACAAACATTTTACAAACATGTACACACATTTGAAAATCATTTTGCAAAGGTTTTCAAAACAGTATAGATAGATTTTTCAACATATTTTTGCAACCATTTTTCAAACCATTTGCAAATCATTTTTCAAACATTTTATTTCACACAAAGAAAATAAATTTTTACAAAACACACATTTTTACAAAGGTTGAAAACATGTAACAAAATATTTTCAAAATAGTTTTCAATAGATGTTCACAAAGATTTTCAAACTATTTTTCAAACATTTTGCAAAAAATAGTTTCACCTGATTTATTAATCAGTATATACAAAAAGAATTTGAGGAATGATACACCTTTTTATTAAGGGTTTTTAAAGAATTATTAGCCTTCTTATTAAGAAAATACGAAAGTACGAGTTATGGCTAAAGTATATACGTAGTATATACGACCCCCCTATACTTAGCTTGAGCTATGTCCTCATAGATCAGAGAGAAAAGAGAAGATATAACTCGTACTGAGTATAGGAAAATCTAAAGAATAAATGAATAAGAGATGAACAAAAGAATGAGAAGTTGACCGTCCCCCCTATACTTAGGATCAAATAATCCTAAGTATAGCAGACTGTACACAAAGCAGGGAGGGTCAAGGGTGGGAATGAACAGATCGTGCTCAGATTGTCTCCCCCTATACTTAGGGTAAAATATCCCTAAGTATAGACAAGAAGAGGAGACAATGGAGAGGATCAAAGAATGGAAATACTCGGGATGCACACCCCCCTATACTTAGGACAAAGTACGTCCTAAGTATGGAAAACTGTCTACAAGGGCGACACCTTTTTGATAGATGAAGAAGGTAGAAGAGGAAAAGAAGAAAAGAAGAAAAGAAGAAGAGATGAAACTAGAAATGAGATCATGAGAATGTACACATCGCTCCCCCTATACTTAGGGTAAAAGAAGCCCTAAGTATAGGCAACAACAGGAGCGATGACACGGAACGAGGAATGAACACTCAACTCGTCCACCCCCCTATACTTAGGACAAAGTACGTCCTAAGCAAGGCAAACACGAGAATGGGTAGACGAGCAAAAACGGGAGATAGAAAGAGAGTCACGGGATAGAATCTACAACATAAATGGGTGATCATCTGAAGGTGGAAAGCAAACCTTCTTGCGGGACCGCTGAGGGATAGATCTGACGTGATGTATGTCGACATCGGGGTCCACAGTGGACGGAGGCCGATCAGGGTCGACACGGTGAAGGCCCTCAGCAGAATCAAAACGGAAAGGGACGAACTGATCGATGGAAGCAGTATGGCTAGGTTCTCCCTTGGTGGTCCTATGATGTGAAGGCACAGACTGGTGAGTGGAAGAAGTACGACTAGGTCCGGCCTTGGAAGTCTCGCCGATATCAAAGTGAAATGGGACAAACTCATCATCCTCGGATGAAGTGTAATCGGAGTCGTCCTGCGAGTCCTCGTCCAGGTCAAAATCAAAAGGAACGAAATCATCAGTGGAAGTATACGAACTCAGATCGTCCTCAAGAGTCTCAACCGGATCATCTTTCTCATCAAAAGGCCCAAATTTATGAAGAAAAGCGATCAAATCAACCTCGGCCTCTGGCCCATCAAAATCAACATGGACAGGAGTGGACTCATCAGTGGAAGTAGTCAAAACAGGTCTGTCCTGTCTAGTCTTACATGGGTCATTTGTTACCTTATGAGGTCTCTCAAAGTAATGGGCAACATCATAAACGTCCTCAATTATTTTGGTATCTGCCCCCTGCTCAAATGGTTCAATCACATAAATACTCTGGATCTCATCAACACATCGCCCCACACCAGGAGGAGGATTAGTGAGGTCCATGCTTTCCGACTTCTTCCCCTTTCGGGGGATCCATCGGGTCTCATCAGGGATCGCTAAGGAAGCATCTCTAGTAGCATCAGGTAGGTCATAGGCCTCAGAGTCAGCTATAATCGGTGAAGGTGCATCAGGTGCAGGTCTCTGGTCAACTGTGGGTGTGGTGATCAGCACTTCGCTCTCGTCAACAGGACGGAAGCGAATCTCTCCTGATCCATAGTCAATAACGACCCTCGCAGAGGCGAGGAATGGTCGTCCCAGGATGATTGGAGATGGCTCCCCTGTGGAGTTCTCCATGGGCAACACGACAAAATCAACATGATGGCTCGTGCCCTGAATAGAAATGACGGCATTTTCAAGGATACCCTTCGGCCTCTTGATGGATCCATCAGCAAACTGAACGATCATCCTGGTTTTCTTCAGAGGCCCTAAGTGAAGAGACTGTACCAGCGAGAAGGGTAATATGCTAATCGAAGCACCGCCGTCTAGGAGAGTGTGATCACAAGTATAGTCAGAGATAGTGCAGGTGATGAAAGGTGTAGCTGTGTTCTTCTTCTTGGGAATGGGACGGTGTGTGATGGCGAGGGCAGTGGCCATGGTCAGAATGTGACGCTCAGATCTGCTCCTCCGCTTTCTCTTCTTGGGAAGAGGAGCAGATAATTGGGTCATGGCCTGCTGAAGTGGGGCACGGATAATCTCATGAATGGCAGCCACCACTTCGGGTTCAGATAACATTTTTTTGAATTTTTGGACCTCCTCCATACAAGGGAGGAAGTCGGAATCAGCATATACATGAGGCATGCCAAGAGCAGTCTGTACATCGGCATCCTCAGGGTCAAAGGTGGGACTAGGTGTGAATGCATGTGTGGTCCAGGGTTCTGGCAACCAAGTGTCTCCCGAAATCTTTTTGGATTTTTACATTTTTCTCATTTTTTTGTATTTTGGGCGATTGCAAGCTCCCATGATTCTTCACAAGAAAAGTTGTATCCTCGATGTAAAGAGCACTAGTCTGATATTCTCTCAAAGTGTCAAGATTTTCCTTCATCAAATTGATGTGCTCTAGCATTAGGTTCATGATAACACTCATGGAGGTCGTGGGAGGTGACTCCAACAGGTCAGACTCGGGTGGATGTGGATAGAAGTCCGAGTCGTGATACTGTGGCTGAGGCGGATATGTACAAAAGTTAGAAAAAATAGGAGGAGGAGGATCCTCCTGATAAAAGGGAGGTGGATCGGCTGGAGCGAGCGAGGGGTCCGCAAAGTCCGGATAAAATGCACCCCAGGGATCCATCTCGAAATCAAAAGGAAATGATTCAGGGGAGCACGTCGGTCAAGTCAAGAGAGTGAAGAAGAAGGCGCATGTGCGCAGAGATGATCTAGGACGCACACAAAACAATCACAGACAAAAATGAAACAACCAAACCCTCAATTCACCTACTCAACTCGGTAGAGACCGAAAAATCGGTCTTTTTATCTTGTCTATTTTAGAGTTAGGTGAAAAAGTCAAGAAGTTGCACAAACACTTAGGGGATCAATGGGATTTGGGCACTAACCTTAGTGTGTGCGCGAGCAATGTAAAACGAAGACAATGAGGGGATTCCTCGCCCCAATATAAGATTTTCCTTTTTGGTCGATTTTAGGGTCGAGTAATATTAGCAGTCCCAATTTTATTGATTATCTCTTTTTTCTGGATTTTTAATAAAAATGCACGATCCTAACGGGGATTCAATTCCTTTAAGCTCCTAGGTTGGCAAAATCAGAGGGAGAGTCGGAAAAGCAATGCAAGCGGCAAACAATGATGAATGCTAAAGCGTAAATGCTCACCTTGCCTCCAGCACTCTACATGCAAGGATGCTCAGCAGAATTGAAACCTATCTATATGCAAATGCAAAGCCGATGAAATCGCCCTAAGTTTCAAAAATTGCTATTAGCGGGAAGAACCACAAGTTGGTCACCGATCCTCAATCCAAAAAGTCCGGTCTAGACTCACCCCTCCTCTTCTCGACAAGTTGAGTTCAGGAGTAGCGCTTGACGGGGTGGGCTCGCGGCGCGGCAGATCTAAGATGATGAAACGACTGTTTAAAAATTTGACTAAGTCCAAATGTGGCTATAGGTACATGCAAGATATTAAGTGTTTGGCCTTAGTCTATCGCAAGCAATCCTAAATCTAAGGGCTCAATCACACAAAGTAAGGAAAACAAAACCGGAAAACAAAATGAAAAAGGCGGTGAAAACCGATGGAAAGCCGCGGTGAGCCCCCAAGTGAACAAACACTTGGAAATTGGGCCCAATGTCCAAGTCCGAATGTACCTGTATTATTACAAATTATAAAAGTCACTCTCTCACAGAAATAAAATGCAAGCTAAACTAATCACTCTCTCTCACTCCTCCTGCTCTCTCCTGCCGGCTTGGCTAAAGAAAAGCCGGCTCCACTTCCCAAGGATGCTTCGGGTCACCTAGGCGATCCGCCTTGCTCCGCGGTCCCTCGCAAGAAGACAAGAAATAAATGGTCAGATAGCTCAACAAGATATATCAAAAATGTAAGAGAGGTAAACTAATGCTATGGTAGACAATCACACAATCAAACAAAATGTGAACTACTCGCTGTTGCTCCCCGACAACGGCACCATTTGATAAACGCAGATTTTAGAGCCGTAGTGTTGACTCACAAGGCGAGTCAACAGTCGGTGTCTTAACCACTACAAAATCCTGGTTTAATCAACAATTAACCCACACTAAAGATCAATAAATTAGAAATAATGTGGAGTTAAAATTTATTTTTAACTCTGCACAAATGGTGTATAGTGACAAGTATGCAGAGAGTTCGAACACAGGGAGCAAACAGGGTAGTTCAAATAAAGGTGCTCAAGTGAATGTGTGTGATGTGTCCACACTAAGCAAGCTAACAATGAAATTTTTGTGGGTTTTTAGTTTTTATATTTTTTTCTTTTATTTCAATTTTTAATTTTGTATTTTGATTTTAATTTTCTGATTTTTATAATTTTATATTTTATATTTTTCTTTTTCTTTTTCAAGGTTGGAATTTAAAAAACAATGGAATAAAAGACAAGGTAAAATATTTATAAAACTAGGTAGAAATTGCCAAAAATTCAGAAATAAATTGTTTTTAAGATTTTTTATGATTTTCTACTGTTTTTGTGATTTTTGGGGATTTTTCAAGATGTTTTTGGTATTTTTAATTACTGAAATAAGTGAAAGCAGTGACAAAGTTGCTGGCTGTGAATGAAATGGGAATTATAAATAGCAACCAGTACTCAAAATTTTTCACACTAATTTTTAAATAAAGCTACTAAAATACACAACAAACAGAAACAGAGTTTGTATTTTTTGGAGTTTTCTTTGATTTTATATATTTTTTTGAAGTTTTTGAGTGTTTTCGAATTTTAAAGGTTTTTCTTTTGAGATTTTTAGTGGTTTTTGGACTGACACTAAAATAGGATAAAATAGACACTAGGTAATTTTTTTGGAATTTTTAGAGGTGTTTTACTATTTTTTGGTATTTTCTAAACTAGACAGTGCACAAAAAGCAAGTTTTTGATTTTTAATAAATATAAAAATTAAAATAAAATCAAAAACTAAATTAATAGCGTCAAAGTACACGTGCACAGGAGCTTAAGTTCAAAATTTGAGAAATTTTGGGGTTCAGATGAGGCCTTAAATAAATGGATCAAGCAAGCCACAACTAAAGACCTGGCAGGGTCCTTTCTGCAAATACCAATAAATATGGGGGCACGCCTGCAATTTTGCCACAAAATTTTAAACTGAATTAAATAACTTTTAGCCCAAACACAAATAACTAAAATCCGCAAGGGTGAAGTTACAAAAATCCCAAGTTCACGTGCGAAGCACGCGCACCTGGGAAGGGCTGTTCTGCAGTATGACAAAGCTTCGAGGGTTTAAACGCAAAATTTCCAAAATTTTTACACTGCCTAGGAAAGTTTATAGACTGAACAGAAATAGCAAGACCTTCGAGGGTCCCTCTGCAAAATGCCCCGTCCCCTCACGCGCACGGGCACGTGAGAAGACGTGGTGAGGGACCTAAACGTAAATGCGTGAAAGTTGGGGGTCTCAAAAGTAAATATTACAAAAAGATTAACTCTGCAGATGAAAGTTTGAGTTCCTATTATAAAATACAAAAAATTAGTTGGGTTTAATGCGCAAAATACCCAACTTAGGCGGGCACGGACGGCAGATGAGAGTGGGCTCGACACGTGGCAGCGATCCGTGGCCCGATACCCCTTCGATTATGACGGCCGAGATTAAATCCCAAGATGAGATCTGACGGTCAAGGGCACAGAAGAGCTGACGGTTGCTGTGCTGCAACAAGAACTCGGCGGGATCAACGGCTGTGACGCCCGCTAGATGAACCAGGAAGAATAGGTGCCTGGGCGATCTTCTTCAAGCTCGCGTCTCCACTCCCGAGACTCCTTGGCTGCGCAAAATCGTCCCTGACGTCCCAGGAATAATCCCCGACTCGACAGCGATGCCAAAATGGGCTGAGGTGCCCCGACGCGCCGCCGCGAGGTAGGGGCTGGAGGTGGCTCCAGGTATCTCGTCCGCTGGCAAAAACGACCCCAGAAGGGGGTCTCTCAGCACCTGGGACCTGCAAAATACAAGCACAACGACAGTAGAGGTTCCCAGAGCAAGCACGAGTGGAATGGGTGGCGTATGGTGCGAATGAAGCTCGCCGGAGCAAGCTCCGGCGAGGTGGTGGATTCGGCGAAGGAGGTGATCTGAATCGAAATGGAGGGTATGGAAACGAAGCTAAGACTACCAGGAACTAAAGCATATAAAAAAAGGAAGAAAACCAGCCTCGAGCCCAAGAAGGGCGAGGGAAAACCTCAAGGCGGCGCAGCCGCCGGAGGTACTTGGAACGCGGCGTTTGGGGTCGCCGCACCTCGACTGAGATGGGGGAGGATTCCCCTGTCACGAGAACTTGCCCTCGACCCACACCTGGAAGTTTTTGGGTACCCAAATCCGGTTCAAAGTCAAAAGGATGGGGTGCGTTTTTGAAACATGGTGGAGACGACTCGAAGAACGAGGCACAACGGGAAGAGCAGTGATGTTCTCCCCGAAAAAATCCTAGGGCGAGCTAGAGGGATCATAGGTGATCAACTTTGCAGAAGAAATCATCCTCAAATGGTGAAAGACGTGGCCGCGAAAAATCCAAGAAGACGGCTACTCACACATGTCCAGCGGTCTGTGACCTGGGTCACAGAGTTGACCCAAGGTCAACGGATGGCGTGGCCTGATTGGACCACGTCATCCGCAAAAAGACAAAATTTAAATAGATACCTTGTAAATTAAATTAAAAATAGTAAATGATTTAATTAATTTTAGGTTATTTAATAAAAAATGTTTATTTTTTTATATAGTATTTTATTCCGATTTTTAATTATTTTTATGAGTTATATTTTTACAAGTTGCTTTTATACCCTTTATAGTATATATATCTATATATTTAAGTATTCTATTTTTATTTAGGTATTTTTAATATTAGTATTTTTATCTAGTATTTTATAAAATTATAACATACTTTTATACACGTAATTATATTTTATTTTATTTTATTAATATATTTTGTATATTTAATAAAATATAAGTGTATTTTAGATAGATATAAGTATATGTATAATACCTATGTATCAAATATATACAAGTATTTTTATTTGAGTTGTATTTATGTTTTTATTCTAATTTTAATGCACATAATTATTATAAGTAATATTTACAACATTATAAAAATATAAAAAATGAATAAATAATGAATAAAGAATAAATTGAATATTTTATTCAGTACAGGTATACAATAGGGGGTCCAAAACTCAACTTTCAAACCGTAGCTCCGCCACATGCGAAACTACCGCCATTAAATATCTTATTTTCTTCTATATACAATTAAAGGTGAGTATGCTGCATTTGGAGTTGTCGTTTATGAGATACGGGTCTGGGAAGTTGGCATTCTGGATTTTTATTCAGACCATAACTTTTTGTCTGTACATTATTTTTCTGTGAAATCAATTTTGTATTTTTCTATATTAAATTATCTACAACTTTCATGTACAAAGTTTCTTTATTTGATGTATAAAAAGTGGAACCAAAAATAGGTCCCAAAATGAATAAAGAATGAATAAAGTGTATAGGTATTTTATCTGTATTTCTGACCTTATCTCCCCCTACTTTCTTCCTTGTCGACCTATTCATCAAGATGCCTAGGTCTCGGGGTTTCGGATCATAAAATATTTACAATATTTTATTCTTTTTCTTTTCTTTTATTTATTCTATAATTTTGGCCTTAATTACAGTGATTTATGCACTAGATAGATGCATATGCATGAATGATAAGATGATGATTTTAATGCTATTTCCAAGCATTTGCTAGGGTTTTTGGTGCCAAAATGATAGAATAAAGATGATGAAATGTGGATTCATCAGCAATCAACTATGTTCTTCACCTAAAAATTGGCAAACATAACTTTTCATGAGCCTAATTCCCACTATGCATCGGAGTCTATGCATGGGAATTCTAATGGTCCTTGATCCATTATATTTTGTGTACTTGAATTTTCTTGGATAAACATCTTTACATACCTAGATTTTTCTCATACATGTCTAAGTTCGATCCCCAACATGTAATTTGTCTTCTTTCACAAACATGGGTATACATGTGTAATATGTTCAAGAGTATACAACATACATCTACTTCATCTTGAATGGTATATTTCATAAGATACATATCAATTACATATTTCACTATCTTAAAAATCACTTTGCATATTAGTCCTCAAGACTTTGATGATTTACTTTTTCCAAACCAATTCATGTACAATATGTAATGGTCTATTATTTTATTAAAATATTTCTCGTATAACTCATAACGGTTCATCTTTAACTAAACCATTTTATAACATAACATATATTGCTTTATATTTAATTAAATCATTTTCTTTGTATAACATGTGTTGGAGTATTTGTTATATGCGTCATGAGTTGTAGTAGGGTAAATGGATCCTGGAGAAGATCCATTTACCCCATCCACATGTTTAGTCCCACATCTACCAGTGGTGGGACTTGGAGGCTCCGGAGAGGCTATATAAGGAGCCCCAGACCTCCTGAAACCATTGAGAAAAAGCAATAAAGCATATGCCCCTTTGAGGGCTTCTCCCGTGGTTTCATCTCGCTCCTCACGGAGTAGGGTTCCACGTAAAATCATGGTGTTTCTATGTTTGATCTTTTTCTTTTATGCTCTGTTTATCATTTCCGCTTCCGCTTCCGATTTTCTAACATGGTATCAGAGCGGGTTCGATTCTTGAGGAGTTGTTCTTGAATATTTATTTCTTTTATTTTTCGAGATTCGATTAGCAAAATGTTCTTGAAGATTTGTTAGAGATGATTGAGATTTCTTGAGTTTTTTTCAAGTTCATGTCGAAGATCTGGGTTGATGCTATTCTCCAGAGCCACACATCTAGGGTTTTTCAAAACCCTAGTTGTTCTTGACGCGACATCCTGGCCATCAGGGAACCACTCTTCTCCAGGGAGCCGCATCTTCCTCAGCATCCATGGTTCCAAATCCCATGTGGCTCTAAAGATAGAGCCGCGGCAAACTTCCATGCCTCTCAAGTCTCAAGCAGGCCGCAAGTAGGTCCAGGAAATATGCACTATGCGTTGCGAATGTCAGGTTCCAGGCGACTATTCCCAGTCGATCTCCCCTCCAACCGCAACACGCGAGTCTTCAGCGCGATGCCCCAATCGCGCACCCCCTGGCGCGTGCCCAGGCAGCACCCTAGCCACAAAATGTGACAGTCCCCCTCGCGCGAAGCCCCTCCCAGGCGCAGGCGGCGCACTGCGGTGCCCCTCAAGCACCGCGCCCCGATCGAGGTGCAACTCCAGGCTCTTCTCAAGCACGCGAGTCTCGAGTTCTTCTCAAGCTCGAGGCGGTGCTTCGTTCCGCCCCTCGAGCGTACAGTGGCGATGCTTCAAGCGAGATGGCGCATCTCCTTCGCGATGTTGCTGCTCCGACCCCGCCGCATCTCAGATTCCTTGAAGCACAGGCGGCGGAGCCCCGATCTTCTCCACACAGGCGGCGTGAATCCCCAATGGGGCGGCACAAGGATCCAAGGGGTTCCAACGATTGGGAACCCTAATATCTGTAAAGGGAGAGTGACCTTTTTTAAAAAAAATTGAGGAGAGAGGTCAGACGATAAAAGAAAATGAGAGGTATAAAAAAGGGGGGTGGCATGCTTGTAAGGGCCCAGGAGGTATCGTTTGTATTAAAAAAGGGAAAGAAAGCATGTTTTGAAAAAAAGAAAAAAAAGAAAAAAATGCACGTACACAAAAAAGGAGCCGTACGCAAGTTGAAAAAAAAAGAGATCCGCAAAAGCCGGAAAAAAGGGGAACGACTTAAAAAAATTCAAAAAAAAGGCAGCTTATTAAAAAAATGAAAAGTCGCAATGATTTTGAATATCTATGTTTTGAGAAGCCGAGAAAAAAATGATGAATGATGAAATCGGCTAATTGATGATTTGTACCCCCTATTTATCTTGTCTTCTTCCAACTTTGTCGATGTCATTTTCTGACAAGTATGGGAGAAAGGGGGAGTATATATAGATTTCTTTGGCATCATATATCACTCTGACGATTCAGATTCCAGCTCCGGTTCAGAGACAGTTCAGATTCCAGTCCAGATGCCCGTTCAGATTTTTCCAGACTCTACAACAGATTTCAGACTCGACGTCAGATGTTTTTCCGAGTCTTCTTCGGTTTCAGACACACACGAGTTTGCGGTCATTTTCCATGCGCATTTGTTCAGACTCGACAGATTGGTCAGAGTCCAAGATCGAGGCACTCCATGATGAGAGGCCCATTTTTCGAGATCTCCAAAGAGAGACTCATTTTCAGACACGTACATGTATGCGGTCATTTTCAGATGAGCACATGTATGCCATCAATTCAGAGGTCTCCATCCTTTTCTTATTTTGTAGGCCAGAGTTTTCATATGAGCCATAGGGACTCCAGAGTAGAGGACCATTCCCCATGCCATGTTGGCAAGGGTTTTCATGTGATATCATAGGTACACCAGAGAAGTGCACCATTCTTTGAGTCAGATGGGAGAGACCCAGTTCTCCGAAGAGGAGACTTTTTCAGACTCCATTCTCCAACGACCGTGGACTCCGACAAGGATTGCACAACCACGACCCTTATTCAGTTTAGCACTTTTCAGAGATGGAGCAGTTGTCCACATTATTGTGGCGGGCCAGAGTACTCCGACGAGGAGACTCATTTTCCAGTTGCAGTGACTCTGATAGGCGCAGTTCAGAGCACATGCTCTCCGACGAGGAGATTCAGCAGACTCACACTCCAGCTCGTTCGTCCTCCTCACCTGCACGGCATAAGAAACAACGTCCTCAACTGCAGCAATGTGCACATTGGGTTGATATTGTCTGTAGTGTCATGTAACGTGGGTTGAGTTTATTTCTGTCTGTCCAAGCTGAGCATTGCATGCTCCATCTTGAGGGAGAGTATTGGAGTATTTGTTATATGAGTCATGAGTTGTAGCAGGGTAAATAGATTTTGGAGAAGATCCATTTACCCCATCCACATGTTTAGTCCCATATCTACCAGTGGTGGGACTTGGAGGCTCTGAAGAGGCTATATAAGGAGCCCCAGACCTCCTGTAACCATTGAGAAAAAGCAATAAAGCATATGCCCCTTTAAGAGCTTCTCCCTTGGTTTCATCCTGCTCCTCACGGAGTAGGGTTCCACGTAAAATCATGGTGTTTCCATGTTTGATCTTTTTCTTTTATGCTTTGTTTATCATTTTCGCTTCCACTTCCGATTTTCTAACAACATGTAATGGTTTACTGTTATAAATCATTTCCTTGCATACTTGTAATTGCTTACCTTTATAAATAATTTTTCTTGCATAACTTTCATATACGCATCTTGTTATATATTTTCAACCATTGTCACTTGCGGTCCATGACATGACAGTGTAGCTACAACTGTAGAGAACTTAGCTTTTGTCTCTATTGTTCCTTGCAACCATACGCTCCTTGCGACGACAACATGATAATGTAGATATAACTGTAGAGGACTTAGCTTGTGCCTATGTGGTTCCTTGTAATTATACGCCCCTTGCGGCATTGACCCTTAGGGCCCATTCGGATTGGGGGTTACCCCCCACTTTGGGTGGGTAACCCCCCAAAACCCCCATTTTTAATCCACTAGTGGGGCCCACTCACTTCTCATCAAAAAAATTATATATTATACCATCATATCATCTAAAAATCATAAAATACTCAACTTATACTCACTATTCCAAACTTCAATACAATCACATCATAATAACCACCCGCTTTTTCAAATTTCAATACAATCATATCATAAGAACTATCAACTTTTTCAAATTCCAATACAATCACATCACACAAACCCTCCCAACCCTTAACCCACCAACCAAACACACTAAAACAAAAACGGGTTACCCACCCTCGGAAAACCCACCAACCAAACGCACTCTTAGGCTAATACAACCTCTTACAGTCGTCCATGTAACTCTTTATGAGTCTGTGCCTAAATCTTCATTAGCTCTTAAACAGTAGAGTCAATTGACCCGTTATCATTTCTTTACTTTTCTTTGTTTTTGGTGATCAAATAACTTGATCGTAGCTGGTGAATATGGTGATCATTATTCTTAAGCATATCTTCAACCATAATTTTTAAGCCAATGCATGTTGTCCGAGTGTAACAAAAGATAGTTCAATCTTGTTTTTGGCCTTATATGCAATTATCTCTCTCTAAACATATATAGTAATCAAATATTGATAGCGCAATTTAACTCTACATATGTATAATAATAATAAGGAGTCCTTGTATGTTTCGTGTTAGTTTTTTTTACAATTAATTATTAACTTCTCATACTACAAATATGGTGCTTAATTAAATAGTTAAGAATAAATTATGCTAAATAAAAGTAGACGATACACAAGCATGGAACGATGAACCACAATTTATGGGTGTTAATTTGATCATTAATACCTATCATGGGGCTGGACAATTTGGAATTGTTTAAATCAATTAACTGATGGTTGATATGTACATGTGATGCTGGAATGATCATGAGGTATAAACCTTCTTTTTAAAGGTCAGCCAAATATAAAGTTGGGATACATATATCACATATCAAATCACAATGTTAAATCATTAAGAATTATTCTTAAAATTCTAAATCATAACGAAATGTGTCTTATCATAAAATAATAATGTTGATAAATTTATGTCCATGATGAGGAAGTATTGTCCACATATCGGCATGTCTCTTGGTCTTGGTGAAAACGAGTGCATTCATTGTTATTTTCATAAACATTCCCAATAATTCACAACTATGCATACATATGTGAGAGAGTAACATTAAACGATAGATTATACTTAGCCCTTAGCTTTTTCACGGAACCCATATAAATTTCTATGATAGTTAAGATATACCTCCTAATTTTCCTCTACGAAAGCATGATGAGTGATGGTTGTACTCCTTTTGGTATATATCGGTGGTTGCCATCGGATAATATGGTTTCTAACGCATTCTTTGAAAAGTTTATCTTAGATATCGAATCGTTATTCGGTTGTGTTGTTCTATCATCCCAACATACATTTTGAGGTTTATTCAAAATTGAGCGAGTGCAATATTATTGACCAAAAAACCCAACAGATACATGTAGATGTCTTGGCCAAATCAAGTCAATACAATTATGTGTTATCTTATGAAACTGATACACACATTTAGAAATCATGATTCAGATATGACATTTGATGATAAGTATATATATATTTCATTACAAACATTCATAGATCTATTTCGGAGGTGGTCATTGCTCATACAAAATTCTAAGCTGATACATACCTCGTACCCAAAGCTTGACTCTCCCTGACACGGTAGCCGCAACTCCTTCCAGACATGTATTTGCACTCTCCTTCTCTGATTTGATGTTGTCATCTCTTCCGACAAAGTCAAATCTCTCATGAGATCTCTTTCTCTCTCCCCCTTTCTCTCTTCCTCTCTCTCAAAGGAAAATAGAAATGTGAAAGAAAGTGACGTAGGGAGGAGAGGGTAAAGTCTTTTATTATTCCAATGAGGAAAAAAGTAATGAGCCATTAACTCTGAATTGTATGGGTATTGAAGTATCATTTAATCGGCATTAAACTCCTTAAAAGGATATTCTCTTTCTTTTATTATTTTGATGGTGGTGATTGGGAAATAAGGAAAGTTGAGTTGTGCCAAAAATTCTATGCGAGCATCACTACAAGAATCAGAGCTAAATATGAGCACAACTGTAGTTGTAATATAATTATATGAGGAGTGCTCATGTGAGAGCAAAAAGTTGTGAGTGTATGAGCGGAGTGATTTTGGACCACTAAATTTTGTCTTCTCTCTCCTAGTTGAATCTAGTGGTCCAGAATCGCTCTTCTCATACGCTCACAACTTTTTTCTCTGACAGGACCACTCCTCATGATTGTATTGTAGTCTCATTGTGGTCGAAGGTGATCCTTCGCATGCTTCCTTTAGGCATGCCATCTCATGATGCACCTTCTCACACAAGCTGGTGCACCTCCTCCTTCAGGGGAGGCTCCATACGTGTGCCTTTTTCCCCTTGTGACGGCTCCAAGCATGAGCTCCAACAAGCCATCGCACACCCACTAGCCATGCTTTAGTCGTGCTTCACCACTTTTGCAACATGACCCCTAGGTGCACAACCCCTCCCCTTCGAGGGCATCACTCGTGTCCTAGGCACACATTTCCACCAACCATGTCACAATAGTCTCTATCGCACACTTGCGACATGGACACTAGGTGCACATATCCCCTTGCGACGTCTCCTTTTTGTGCACATTTCTTCCTCTCCAAGGTTTCGAGATGCGGGCTCGACGGTGCCCTTGATTCTCCAGCCATCCTTTCCCTTGTATGGGAAGGAAGTAGACTTGTAGATCTTTCGTTGCGTGTACTTCTCATGTAATCTGTTTTTGTCTTACAACGATTCAAGTTTGAACTTTGTTGCTTTCACATATAGCTTCTGAAGATATCATGCAAAAAATCACAATCAAGACGAATATAGTGGCCCAAGTAATTACCACAATTAAATTGATAAAAGAGAAATTACTTAATGTGGCACGTGCTATGGGAGTAGAATTATACTAAAGGAGAGTGTCGTTTTGTGGCAGTTATTAATATTCTCAACCAATAACCATTTATAAAAATCACTACCCACAGCGACCTATTTATTAAATAGATCATTTCTAAACTGACATATACATGTTCAACCAATGCATACCTACGTATTAAACATAGTAAAATCTTAAGCTATTCATAAATGTACACAACATTTTTACATATAGATTAAGCCGAGGGAGATCATGTGATATAGTAGTACACAAAGGATGTGCAATGTCTTGGGAATATTAAAGGTTTAATATAGTAGGTATTTAACTCTTTTGGGCTCATATTTTAATTTACTGAATACACAAAAGTAGTTGAATATGAGCATATGGATGATGAAGAGAAAATTGAGTTGATTTTTTTTATATATGTTGATCGATACCTATCTGATATGATATGGATTTGACTACTTTGACTAAAATACAAAATACCCGTCTATATTTGCATTAAAATGCTACATATGCATCTATATTTGTATTTATTTTTGGAGTTTTATCACTTGTGCCATTCTTATATTCTGCAATATCAGTTATGTCCCTTGAATTCTTACAAAATTCACAGTTTTTCTTTTTTGTAGTATCAGTCAAGCCCCTGCTTTACCTTAAAGGAAGGGCAAAATTGCAAAATTTTTTAAGAAGTCACATGCACAAATGATATTACAAAAAAGGTGGTATAAGTGATATTTTAGAAGTTAAAAGGGTACGAGTGATAAAAAAACCTTTAATTTTTTATTCGGGATTGCGTCAGGTTTGAGTAACTCACAAGATAATCCAAAACTCACATATGTACCTGCATGGGTAGTAACTTTAAACCCAAACTCGTCCAAAAGTAAATATGACGTGTTTCAGGTCCTTAGATGGGGCAGATTCGGGTTAGTTATCCAACTAGTAGACCCATATTGATACACCTAATTAGTCGCAAGTGACCAGGGAGGTTATACTGATGAGCCGAAAAAAAACCTTTAACTATTATGATAAATAATACGAACAATGGTATATAACAAGAAATGGATAATAAATATCGTCTCCCCAAACAGTCAACTCCCCAAATAATCATCTTTTTGTTCTTCAAAAGAAGTCTGCTAGGGAATACACGCTCATGTTGGAGAGTATATACATACAAAAGAAACATGACATTGGAATTAATATGACCCTTTTTGCTACCATTGAAAAGCAGATCCTCGTTCACACATCTTGACATGTCACTACAAGGAAAACGAGTTGTGGCTACAGAACTTTGCCTCGGATGTGGGATTTGTGGCCACGAAATTGAGTTTTGGCCACGACACATCGTGGCTAGTAGCCGTAGCTACAACTCTCGTCGCGAGAGTTCTTTAACCACGAATATTTTGTGGCCACTACAAGTGGCCACAGAACTTGCCGTGGCCACAACTCTTGTATGAAGACTTTGGCCACGGATTGTAGCTACGAGAAACTAGTGGCCACGGAATTATCGTGGCCACAAGTTTCCATAGCCACATTCCGTAGCCACAACTCATTTTTCTTGTAGTGTGTTTCCATTCATTTTGGATCCACGTGTATTTGGGTGTGTTGGGTTTCTTCATAACTCAGAGTCCAATTGGCGCGAATTGAATCTGAGGGCTGGAAGTGTATAGTTATTGGCTATTTTGGTACCTCGAGGCCCTGTTTGGTTGGAGAATAAGCCCTGTAATAAGGGACCAATTCTTCTCCCGACACAGTTCCCAGTGGTACGACTATTCCACATTATTCCATCTTATTTCACTCTTATTCCTATCTCTATCCCACCTTACATACCCTTATTTAACCTTATTCTCCTTATTCCTACCCTCCAGCCGAACAAAGAATAGACATTTATTTCCTTATTCCCCATCCTTATTCATACTTATTCCCGAACTGCACGGGCCCAGAAGAGTACAAATGGTATAATCTTGTGGCGCATCATTTGCATGTCAACAATGATATTATTTTCTTTGATAATGAATCTTACTTTCCTAGAAGTTTAGGTGGATAGTCTAGTCTGAATAAATCTTTTTTTCTTAGAACCTTTCCTCAGGAAGGTAGTTTGTAGGTAATGATATTGAGGAAAATCAACATAGAGTTTACTTTGTTGATGAGGTACAAGAAACTATCTAGGTAGTGAGAAAAGTAAGTAGGATATGAATAATGACAATATTGATATTTATAGATTGTTTGGATGAACATATGTCAAACAAGAGGAAGTAGATGAAGCCATGTAAATTTAAGAAGAAATAATACCAACACCTAATCTTAATCTCTCTTTGAATCATCTAAGTTGTGAGGACTCGGTAAGTACTCCATTCTTGCATGATATTTTTGTTGATAGTATGGATACTATACTTGGTGATCACCCTATTGCGATATAAAGTTTATTCTAAATATTCGAACCTCTACTCATAACCTGTTGGACAACTTTGATCCCCATACTAGGATGAGCCTTGTTTATAAATATTTAATTACTTCCTCGGATTCTCATTTTGTTACAAAAAAATGTTACTGAAATTCAAAATGATCCTAAATGAGTTAACGCTACAAAGAAAAAAATGGATGCTATGATTAAAAAACAACAGATAAGACATTATTGATACTTGATGGTGCTCATTTTATTGATCCTAAGTGAATCTAATCAATTGAGTTAAATGCTCACTTTGTGGCTAGAGGATATCGTCACAAATATGGGATCGACAATCTTGAGACATTTACCCCAATAACACAAATAAAATGTATAATTAGATGTAAAAAGTACCTTCTAAATTACGATCTTAAAGAAGAATTGACGATGTTGCACGAGTTCGACAAGAGAGAGAAGTGTTGCATATTAAAGAGGACATTGTATGGATGAAAGTCGTCTCCAAGAGCCTAGTTTGAACAATTGTATATGGTCATGACCACAAAAGGTTGCAAACAAGAGGATGGAAACCACATAATATTCATAATATGACACAGTAAAAAAAGATACGGCTAATGATATGCTTTATACTGATGATTATAATGGAGAACTATCCAGTATAAAGAGAACCCTTGCAACTGAATTTGAACTAGAAAAATATAAGAAAGTCGAATTATTTCAAGCTATTGATATGACATGATCTCCAAAACGTATGTGTTTAGACTAACATAAATATGCTCTAGAGTTGTCGAATAGCTCTAACATGCCAGAATACAAATCAACTACCATCTCTATGGAGGCAAATCATAATATAAGTACAGAGGATGATGAACTTCTGAACAATGTCTGATTGGAAAATTAAGCTATTTAGTCTTACTATATTGGATATCACCTATGATGTGAATGTTATTAGTCAAGAACGAGAAGAACACAAATAACACAAAGAACACACGAAGAACGCGAAGAACATATTTTCTCTTAAAACTTCGGTAAAACTACCACTTATATAGGGTGTTATTTTTAGGAAAATTTCGGCAGAGTTTATATCAAGACACATTACTATAAAAATTTCGGTAGAGTTTTCCCTTATATTAGGACATATTTCTAGAAAAATTTTGGCAGAGTTTCCCCTAATATCGGGATATATTTCAAAAGAAAAACGGAAAGAATTTCCTCTATAAAATCATCGAGAGGAAAACAATAACGAAAATGAAAAAATATACTCAAACAACAAGAGATGAAGAATCGTTAAACACCACCGTCTTAGGTGAGTGAATGTGTGACGAATTACAGGGTTCACTGACGTGCATAACCGTCTCACCTAAGTAGGGTATTACACAGATTTCTCCATCAAAATAACTATAAAAGTAGAATTGAAAGAATAGAAACATAAGGATAGAGAATTGCTAGACACCATGCGTCTTAGGTGAGTGAATGTGCGACGAGTCACAAGGTTCACTGACGTACATAGCCGCCTGCACCTAAGTAGGGTGTTACACAGATTTCTCATTGAACCACACCAAAAAATGAATCGAAAAGAAAGATGAATCAAGAACAAAGCTTGAAAGAAAAGAGGATGAATTGAAAGCCTAGCTTACGAATCAAACTTAAGAGAGGATCATACCTTCCTCCTCCTCGTTCTACCGGCAGTGCTTCGCTGACGCTCTTTCCTCGCCTCTCACTCCTCCTCTCGACCTCTCAACCCTAGCCCTTGGGGTGGTGGTGGTAGTGGAAATCGTATAGGATGAACAGGTAGGGGGTATTTGTAGGCTCCAGAAAACCGCTAACCATGGTTAGTAAACCATGGTTTAGCCCTTAACCACGGTTGGAGGGCCATGATTTTGGCCCATGGTTTTGACCAAAACTTATCCGAAACTTAGGTCTTACTTTAGAACATTCCAGAGGATTCTAGATTTGCTAATGATATTTAATTAGTGCTAATCGTGATTAACTTTTAATAATCACGATTTAACTTTTGCGGCTTATGCTTATCTTTTGGTAACTATTGATTAGTATTCACTAATGGTCATTATGATTTTCAATCTGGCATTAGTTTCTTTAATCACGTTTAATTACTCTTAATGACGGTCATTATGGATTAATGACGTCTTAATCCTCTTTACTTCTTTTTCTTCCAAAAATCATAACAATTCCAAACGAAGTCTGATTCATATGAAACAAATTTCGTTGGTTTCCTCTTGACGAACCGGATCTTATGATATAGGATCCGAGAGGGATCAAGTTCAAAGCTTTATAATTATAACAACCTTAAAGGAAATCTCGTCCTTGAGACTAGAAAAGCAGGCATAACAACCTTAAAGAGGATTGAAACCATAATAACCTTAAAGGGAATGAATGCCATTTTATTTACAATAAAGATATACACAATACATAGTGTTATCATTCAAACAAGTACAAGTATTTTTATCTCATTTCTACCTTAGGTTCTCACGTGGCTTCTTCAAACTCTTGGTTGCGCCACAACACTTTAACTAGAGATACCTCTTTGTTTCTCAACTTCTTGATATCCCTGTCAAGTATTTGCACGGGTATCTCTTGGTATGTCAAGTATGGCTCAACATGTAAATCATCATAACTTATCTTATGCTCTGGATCCCTAACACACCTTCTCAGATTTGATACATGAAAAACATCATGTATTGTCGAAAGATGTGGAGAAAGTGCAAGTCTATATGCCACTTTTCCAATGCGCTGAATAATTTCAAAGGGACCCACGAACCTGGGTGCTAACTTCTTATGCACACAAAACCTCTGAACTCCCTTCATAGGTGATACATTGAGAAATACAAAGTCACTACCTCAAACTCAAGGTCTTTTTGCCTAGTATCACTATAGCTTTTGTTGCGATTTTGAGCAGTCAATAGTCTTTTTCGAGCAAGCTGTAGCGTGTCTCTTGCAGTGTATCTGAATCATAAAGGTTCTTTATCCCGACCTCTTGCAAACACAAAGGAGTAGTACACCTATGTCCATAAAGTAATTCAAATGGTGATATGCCAATACTTGTATGGTAGCTGTTTTTGTATGTGAATTCTGCAAGAGGCAAATGTTTCAACCATGATCCTTTCCATTCTAAGGCATATGCTCGTAACATATCCTCTAAAGTCTGAATTGTACGTTCTGATTGACCATCTGTTTTTGAATGATATGTTGTGCTCAAGCATAGTTGTGTACCTAAGGCTTTCATGAAGTTCTCCCAATAGTGAGAAGTGAATCATGAATCTTGATGAGAAGCTACTTCCTTTGGGATATCATGTAGGCGGATCACATCTGTAATATATAACTCAGCAAGCTGATCTAGAGTGAAAGATAAATTTATTGGAATAAAGTGTGCTACTTTTGTCAGACAATCTATTATAACCCAAATACTATCTTTACCACCAGTCGTCTGAGGTAAGCCAGTAACGAAGTACATGGAAATGCTTTCCCATTTCCACTCAGGTATGGGGAGGGGTTGTAACAATCCTGGTGGCTTTTGATGTGAAGCTTTTATCTGTTGGCAAGTGAAACATGAATTTACAAACTTAGCAACATATTTCTTCATTCCTGGCCACCAAAAGTATGAATGAAGATCCGTATACATCTTCGTAATTCCTAGATGAATAGATAATCTAGAACAATGAGCTTCAAGTAAGATGTCTTTTCTTAGTTCAGGTATGTCTGGTACTCAAGCTCTGTGATGGTTATATAGTAACCCATCTTGTATCTGGAATCCCTCTATCTCATCCTTCTCAAGTTGTTTTCTCAAGTCTTTAAGGACTGGATCATCCTCCTGTCCTTTTTTTATTTTATCCCAGATCTCTGGTTTGTATTGGTAAGGAATAGTTATAGTATCAACACTACTATCAAATAGTTTCCATTCACTTAATGTTGATAGTACACCCCAGAAGTGGATAGCACTCACCAACCCAGGTGAATAAGTTCTTCTGCAAAAAGCATCTGCTACGATGTTCCCCTTACCAGGGTGGTAGGAGATAGTGCAATCATAGTCTTTTAACAACTCTAGCCACCGTCTCTGTCTCATATTGAGCCCCTTCTGATCAAACAGATATTTCAAGCTTTTATGATTGGTGAAGATTTCAAAAGTAATACTATAGAGGTAGTGTCTCCATATCTTTAAAGAGAAAACTATGACAACTAATTCAAAGTCATGTGTTGGGTAGTTCTTCTCATGTGTCCTGAGCTGTCGTGATGCATACGCAACTGCCTTACCATGTTGCATAAGAATTGTCCTAAGTCCTTCTTTAGATGCATCAGTATATATTGTAAACCCTTCACTCCCGAAGGGTAAAGGATGGGTGCAGATGTTCGGCATCTTTTCAGTGTTTGGAAACTAGTTTCACATGCATCAGACCATATGAATGGAACTTCCTTCTGAGTCAGCCTAGTCATTGGCAATGTTATTCGTAAAAAGTCTTTCACAAATCTTCTATAATATCTAGCTAATCCCATAAAAGATCGTATTTCTGTGACAGTCTTTGAACTTTCTCAACTCATCACTGCACTAATCTTTGTAGGATCAACTGATATACCTTTCCCAGAAATAACATGGCCTAAGAAGGACATTTTAGATAGCCAGAAGTCACACTTGCTATATTTAGCATACAATTTGTTTATCCTTAGAGTTTCAAGTGCCTTCCTGAGATGGTATTGATGCAGATACTTATCCTTAGAGTAAATAAGCACATCATCAATAAAGACTACTACAAAGTGATCTAAGAACTCCTTGAATACTCTATTCATGATATCCATGAAGGCTGCTGGGGCATTTGTTAGACCAAAAGGCATAACTAAGAATTCATAATGTCCATATCTAGTTCGAAAAGATTGTCTTGGGGATATCCGCATCTGTTATCTTCAACTGATGGTATCCAGATCTTAAGTCAATCTTGGAATACACAGTTGAACCCTGTAACTGATCAAAGAGATCATCAATTCTTGGCAGAGGAGACTTGTTCTTTACGGTCTTCTTATTTAGTTGTCTATAGTCAATGCACAATCGCATTGACCCATCCTTTTTCCTGACAAATAAGATAGGTGCACCCCATGGTGAAGTACTAGGATGAAGCCTTTGTATAACAGTTCTTGTAACTGTACCTTTAAAATACGTAACTCCATCGGTGCCATCCTATATGGAGGGATAGAGATAGGTTGAGTATCATGTGTGAGAGAGATTTCAAATTCAATCCCTCGTTCAGGTGGTAATATAGGTAGTTCCTCTGGAAATACAACAGGAAACTCGCACACTATAAGTACATCTTCCATCATTATGTCTGATCCTGATGTAGTGGTTACATAGGCTAAATAACCTTGGCACCCTTACTCTAACAATTGTTGTTCCTTCAAAGTAGAGATGTATTCAAAATTATCATTGGATGTCTTTCCAATGAATTGGAACTCTATCGAGTTAGGTAGGTGAAACGTTACTGTCTTCTGAAAACAGTCAATACATGCATGATGCCTTTCTAACAGGTCCATCCCTAGGATAAGATCAAAGTCCTCCATCTCGATTAGTAGTAGTGAAACATGTAACTGATATCCCGCTATCAGTACTATACAATTATCCAGGATTTCTTGGATTATAAATACTTGTCCTCCTGATCCCTTGATCAGATAGGACTGTTGTACTTCTACTGATATCTTACCCAAAGTGGGTACTAACCATCGAGCAATAAATGAATGTGAAGCACCAGAATCAAATAAGGCATGTACTGAAAAACTATGAATAGTAACGACACCTCGTACGACCGTGCTTGAGTTGTAGGCTTATTCTTCGATAATTACATTGAGCTGCCCATTAGGAATAGGCAAGCTAGAACCCGCAACGCTTTATGGTGGTTGTTGTGTAGGAGACGCTCCTTGTGAGCCATGACCTCTACCTTGTCTTCCTCCGCGTGTTGCTCCATTTCTCGAGGTGGATGTTATAGTGTTAATTGGGGTTGGTTTAAATCATGAACCTCTAAACTGCAGACATTCTTTCCTAATATGACATTCTTGATGACAATAATAACCTGCACGTGTTCCTGTCTGAGATGAAGACCTCACCACAGAGGTACTAGTTCATGGTGCTGAGTTATGGGGGTATAGTGGAGGTCTAGAGAAACCCCCTCTTCCTGATAATTTCTGACCCCAAGGTCTGTGGTGAGCTTATACTGGAACCGGCTAGATGATAGCAACGATCTCTACGGTTATAATGTGCCTTGCATTTGGATGGTCTACCATTAAAGTGGAAACTTCTTCTTTGGCGGTTTTCTTCCCTCTCCATCTCAATACGAGAGGCGATGTCCATTGTTTCATTTATGGTTGTTGCTGTAAAACAAGCAAGCTTTTCTTGCAGGTCTCCCTGAAGACCGCTAACAAATTTGGAAAGACACTCTTGTGGTGAAGCTTCTAGAGCTGGTGAGAAACGTAACAGCTTCGTAAAGTGGATATGATAATCACGTACGGTCTTAGAAACATGGTTCAGAGAAGCCAACTCTCCCTCTTTAATTCTCCCAATGAGAGGGACAAAAGTGAGCTCGGAATCTTTATTCAAAGATATCGCATGCAACCAGATCTGCTAATTTCTTGAAAATTTCTCTCCACCACCGTCTTGCATAATCTGCTAGGGAGTAATAAGTAAAGTGCACCCAGGTGTCAACTCGTGCATGAATTATTCTCAACATCCTACTAATGTCATCGAGCCATATATCAGCCTCGACAGGTGTCTCTACACTTTTGAATCGAGAAATTTTTCACTTTTGATAATTGTCAAGTATATTTTAATGTCTAAGAAGGGCCTTCTCCATTTATCCTTCATCTGGGGTCGGATCAGACTCGGTGGAAGGATGGCAACTCCATTCTTCCTCAGAAAAGTGGATAGAGCCCTTAATTCTAGCATCCACAGATTTGGATGCCTCGTGTCTATCAGTTTGTGCCTTGAGCCTCTCCTCTAAAGCTTGCTGCTTTTGCTCCATTTCTTGCAGCATTGTCATCATACCCGCTAATTGCCTAAAGACATCTTGGTCTGCCATGATCCTGGGATGAGTCAAGGTCAAAGGTCAGATCCTATATGTCTTAACATGATGTACATAAGGGACAATGATTTGTGAAGGTACTGCAGTTAGTTATTAAGATCAAAAGATCTTAATACAACCTTAGTTTCTAAATACCGCTCATATTTGTCAATTACTAAATAAATTACTGGAGTAATCAGGCTCTAATACCAATCTGTCACGACCCCAATTCCGGGTTGTCGGATCCTCCCATATCTGGATCTTGTTACTCAGCAATAATTTATTCAGCTATCACAACTAACATTCAGAAATAGACTGCAAATAAAAATACTCAGAAGAAAGTATTTTAACACTTTTTCATTCAGAAAATAAACTTCACATAATACATTGTCCTACTATAACCATTTACATGTACATCAACTTGAAAGGAAAATACACAAAAGATTACTAACTACCTTACAGAGAAAAGCTATTGTGGCTAGTTGGATGTCTACTATGTAAGCTGGCCGGATTACTATGTCCTTACGATGGCTCACCGATACCTGTTGGGTTTTCCATAAATTATAGGATTATAATTAACGAATGTTAAGTAATGAAGAAGAGAAAACAAAATGGTGTAATTTTGCAAAACTTGTTGTCATCAAAAGTTACATTCATTCTCATTAATTTAAGTCCTAATCCTTTCTATTCCACATCAGGGATTAGTTCAGGGGAACCCCACCATTCTTGGACTCCAAAGCTATGCACACTTCAGGATTGGAGATTGTGATGATTTGGTAAGCTTATGCTGCCGCATGTCGCCTCAACCAATCCTCCAATATTACCCTGACAATTTCCTTTTCTTTATTAATCAGTATCTCAAACCCTCAGCATGGAAAACAAAGGAGCGCATCGTCCTCGAGGACTCAGTTGCTTAAACCCCAGGCTAACATTTAATCATATAACCTAGCGGCTATAAAGACATATTATCGTGACCAAGCCGCTATTGAACTACACGTGCCTCCACATGGCACGACCACATCTTCCATCGTTCAACCTGAAGATATTGACTCTTGGTACCATGTATTGCAAATCATTCATTTCGTGCACACTTATCATAAAAGGGCAACCGTGTATCACCTAGGTAGGGAAATGACAATACGGGTTCCTTCTGACAAACCTACAGGTTGCATGCCTGACCTGTAGTTCTACTCCCAGTCATCCTTAACGTGACACACGATCCATTTTAGGATTCAACTCAAAACACATCAATTCCCATGATGTATATCTTTCGTTAAGTCTTCGATTCACATACTCATCAACACTTAGTATAAACTGACATATATATTATTCATATTTATATATACTCTTATTTATGCTTATTTTAACTCTCAAGCCCTAAATTTCCAAGCCACTACATCAATCCGATGCATAAATCTTGTTTTAGTGGGAATCACAAAACAACTTTTCGTACTTTCTTAAAAATAGCCAAAATTAGGGTTCTTCATAGCGAAGAAAATAAAATAAGAAATTTCAATGATCTCATGTGAAAACAACAAAAAGAAGGATTTCATTACGTAAACGAGCTCTCGTGCACGTATACAGTGCTTTATCATGATTCTTTTTCAAAAAGAAAGATTTATAGCTCCTAAAATGATCAAATTTCATTTTCATATCAAAAACATGAAGAACGTGCCAAGAACACGAAGAACGCGAAGAACATAAGAAGAACGCAAAGAACGTGAAGAGCATATTTTCTCTTAAAACTTTGGCAAAACTTCCCCTTATATAGGGTGATATTTTTAGGAAAATTTTGGCAGAGTTTTCCCTTGTATCGGGGCATATTTCTATATAAATTTCAATAGAGTTTCCCCTTGTATCGGGGAATATTTCTACAAAACTTTTGGCAGAGTTTTCCCTTATATCGATACATATTTCTAGAAAACATTCGGCAAAGTTTCCCCTAATATCGGGAGATATTTCAAAAAAATGGAAAGAGTTTCCTCTATAAAATCATTGAGAGGAAAACAATAGCAAAAATGAAAGAATATACTTAAACAACAAGAGATGAAGAATCGGTAGACACCACGCGTCTTAAGTGAGTGAATGTGTGACGAATCGCATGGTTCAATGGCGTGCATAGCCGCTTGCACCTAAGTAGGGTATTATGCAGATTTCTCCATCAAAATAACTATAAAAGTATAATTGAAAGAATAGAAATATAAGCGATGGAGAATCGGTAGACACCATGTGTCTTAGGTGAGTGAATGTGTGACGTGTCACGGGGTTCACTGGCGTGCATATCCGCCCGCACCTAAGTAGGGTGTTACACAGATTTCTCCTTGAACCACAACAGAAAATGAATCGAAAAGAAAGATGAATCAAGAATAAATCTTGGAAGAAAAGAGGATGAATAGAAAGCCTAGCTTACGAATCAAACTTAAGAGAGGATCATACCTTCCTCCTCCTCGTTCTGCCGGTAGCGCTTCGCTAGTGCTCTTTCCTCACCTCCCACTCCTCTTCCTGACCTCTCAACCCTAGCCCTTGGGATGGTGGTGGTAATGGAAATCGTAGAGAATGAATGAGTGGGGGTATTTATAGGCTCCAGAAAATCGCTAACCATGGTTAGTAAACCATGGTTTAGCCCTTAACTGCAGTTGGCGGCCCATGGTTTTGGCCAAAACTTATCCGAAACTTACGGCTTAAGTTAGAACATTCCAGAGGATTCTAGATTCGTTAATGATGTTTAATTAACACTAATCGTGATTAAGTTTCACTAATCACGATTTAACTTTCGCGGTCTATGCTTATCTTTTGCTAACTATTGATTAGTGTTCACTAATGGTCATTAGTAGTTTTCAATCTAACATTAGTTTCTTTAATCATATTTAATTAGTATTAATGACAATCATTATGGGTTAATGACGTCTTAAACCTCTTTACTTCTCTTTCTTCCAAAAATCATAACAATTCCAAACGAAATCCGATTCATACGAAACAAATTTTGTTGGTTTCCTCTTGACGAGCCGGATCTTATGATATAAGATCCGAGAGGAACCAAGTTCAAGTATTTACATATTCATCATTTAAAAGTCATAAAAATATTTCATTTCATTTAATTATTTTCTATCACATAACATGGCATTATTTTCCCTACATTAAAAAAAATCTAAATTCATGCATCATATTTTTCTCTTTGACTTAATTTAATATTTAAATTAAAAATCAATAAAAATATGAAAAAGAAAAACACCAAAAAAAATTCTCTCCTTTTAGAACTTGAAATTTCTAGATTACTTAACAATTAATTTTGAACCCTCATATTACCTTCCTTGGTTTGAACTTGGGACTTACCCAAGTAAAAGAAACTACTCAATCACATCAAGATTTAAGTATCCATATTAATTTTTGGATGTGATCATTTTTATCGTATCTTTAGATTGCTCGTCTACAACTTCAACATAAAAATTATCATCAATTAACAAGGGTAATTTTTGAATTGTCAAAGGACATCGTTGTTGGGGAGGTATACGACTTAGGATTAATGTTTAAATAGTTTAGATTTTTTGTTGTCCATCCCCAGGTAGTCCTAATCCTTCTTTTACCTATTTCTGAATAGTTCCAAACCCAATATATAAGAGGCTTCTATGAGATCTTTCATCTCAAAAATATTGGACAATCAAATCTTAACACTAGTCATCATCCATGTATCATTCCTAATGATAAGGAAGTCATCTACATAAAGCACAATGAACATAATGGTGCTTCTACTAAGATTCTTGTACGCACATGATTCATCAGGATTCTGCACTCATAACTCTTTATGATTTCATCGAAACAGATGTGCAACTACGAGAAGCTTGTTTGAGCCCATAGATGTATTTCTTCATCTTGCATACTTTTCCTTCCTCGGGTATGAAGCCCTGGGGTTGATCCATATAAATATCCTCTTCAAGGTATCCATTGAGAAAAGCGGTCTTGACATTCATCTTCCAGATGTTATAGTCCAGGTGTGCAACTATGACAAGCGATGCTCTAATAAATTTAAGAACGACCACGAGAGAGAATGTCTCATCATGATCAATGCCTTCTCTCTGTGTGTAACCCTTGGCTACTAGTCGTGCTTTGTAGGTCTCTACCTCCCATCGAGTCCCCTCTTCCTCTTGAAGATCCATTTACACCCAATGGGTTTGACCCCTTTAAGTGTATCTTCGAGGGTCCATACAACATTCTTGTGCATGGAGTCTATCTCAGACTTCATTACTTGTGTCTAGTTATCCATGTCCTCGATCACCCAAAGCTTCATTGAATGAAGTTGGATCATCATGGTACTCTTCTGATACATGAAATTCATACCGTTTGAGGTTGTCTTGCAACCCTAGAACTCCTTCTAGGAGGTACGATTGTGTCATTTTCAGTTATCTCTTTATTTTCTGGATTAAGAATCTCATCGATCTCACTAGATACGGTTAGATCCTTAACTTCATTATTTTCTTAACTTTTAAAGAATTCATCTTCCAGAAACTTGACGTCTCTAGAAACAAATACCTTTTGAGTCTTAAGATCATAAAATTGGTATCCAAAACCATTCTTTACGTATCCAATAAAGTAGTACTCTCTAGTGTGAGATTCCAACATGCTTGCATCCATGTTTTTAGCATGGACCAAATAAATCTAAACCTCAAGTATCGTACACTTGGTTTGTACTATACCAAAGCTCATGAGAGGTTTTAGGTACAAAGTTAGATGGAATCTTGTTTAGGACATAAGTCGTAGTCTCTACTGCATGTCCCCAGAAACTGAGAGGTAAGTTTGCTTTACTCATCACTGATCTTACCATCTCCAACATGGTTTTGTTAAATCTCCCAGCAACTCTGTTGAGTTGACGAGTACCTAGAGGAATGAGATTGGAAATAATTCATCTCTCTTTAAGGTATTCTTTGAATTCATCCAAGAGGTATTCTCCACCTTGTTTAGATCGAATCTGTTTCATCTTCTTTCATGTTTGGTTCTCAACAAAAACCATGAATTCTTAAGGTTTCATGTTTGTGATGTAACAAGATGACAAAATCATACTGTGAATAGTCATCAATAAATGTCACATAATATTGATGTTCATTTCGAGTTATAATACGGAAGGGATCACGTACATCAGTATGTATCAGGTCCAATATACCTTCGCATCATTTATCTTTATTAGAGAATGGTGTCCTGGATATTTTTCTATGAATAAAATGCTACTAAGTTTGTAAATCATATACTTCTAGGAAATCTATAAGTCCATCCTTTACGAGTCTATTGATCCTATCAATAGACACATGTCCAAGTCTTTGATGTCATATCATAACTAAATGATCTTCATCCTCGCTTAGGTTTTAACATTATTATTGATGTTATCAGTGGCATTGACATTCACTCAATAATCATGCATGTTCAATTCATAGAGTCCATCCGGTGTTAGAGAACAGACTGCTATAAAATTACCATAACGATTTATTACAAGTTTATTACAAAAAAGAAAGTATATCCATGTCTAACTAGCTTAGATACAGATAGTAAATTCCATCTAACATCTAGTACATAGAGACGATCTCTAATATCAAGGATTCTCCCACTTGATAATGATAGTCTACATGTATCGATAGTGATCATTGCAATAGTTGCATTAGATCCCATATGGATGACTATCTCCCCTTCATCAAGATTTCTGGTGTCTTGAAACATATCAACTGATTGCATACATGTGCAGAAGCACCATAATCAACAATCAACTTCTTTCTCGTCCTACGAGTAAGTTGATTTCAATGATGAATGTAGATTTCTTATTTGACAGTGTTATACTTTTGTCCTTCTTCAAGAACTTTAGGTATTCTGGATGGTTACTCTCTAGAATCATGTCTTATTGCGATGATAGTAGACATCCATCTCTATGTGTGTTAGATGTGTTGAAACTTTAGAAGATTGATCAATAGTTTGACCCTTTTTTCTTCTCTTAGATTGAACCCTTCCTAGATACATGCTTCTTTTCGTGCTTCCCTTTAAGCTGTGCAACCTTTTGCACCACTAGAGGGAAATTCTTTCTTGATAATATTCTCAGTGGACTTTAATGTAGAAAGAGTGTGATTCATGATGAATCCACATTTCATCATCTTTATTCTATCATTTTGGCACCAAAAACCCTAGCAAATGCCTGTAAATAGCATTAAAATCATCATCTTAGCATTCATGCGTGTGCATTATATTAGTGTATAAAATACTGTAATTAAAGCCAAAATTATAGAATAAATAAAGAAAAGAAAAAGAATAAAATATTGTAAATATTTTATGACCCAAAACCCCCGAGACCTAGGCATCTTGATGAATAGGTCGACCAGGAATAAAGTAGGGGGAGATAAGGTCAGAAATACAGATAAAACACCTATACTTCTATTCATTTCTTATTCATTTTGGGACCTATTTTTGGTTCCACTTTTTATACATCAAATAAAGAAACTTTGTACATGAAAGTTGTAGATAATTTTATAAATAAAAATACAAAATTGATTTCACTCAAAAATAATGTACAGATAAAAAGTTATGGTCTGAATAAAAATCCAAAATCCCAACTTCCCAGACCCGTAACTCACAACTGATAACTCCAAATGTAGCAAACTCACCTTTAATTGTATATAGAAGAAAATAATCTAATTAAGGGTGGTGGTTTCACATTTGGCGGAGGTACGGTTTGAAAGTTGAGTTTTGGACCCTCGTTGTATACTTGTACATATTAAAATATTCAATTTATTAATTATTTGTTATTTTTATAATTTTATATTTTTATAATATTGTAAATATTACTTATAATAATTATGTACATTAAAATAAGAATAAAAACTTAAATAAAAACCAAAAATAAAATACTTAAAAATAAAATACATAGGTACATTACCTATACATATACCTATACAAAACATACTTGTATTTTATTACCTATACAAAACATATCAGAAAAATAAAATAAAAATATATTTGTATACATAAAAGTATTTTATAATTTTATAAAATCATAAATAAAAATAATAATACCTAAATAAAAATAGAATACTTAAGTATATAGATATATATACCTAGAGGGGTATAAATGCAAACTTGCAAAAATATACTTCATAAAAATAAATAAAAATCACCATAAAATAATTTATAAAATAATAAAAAAATTTTATTTTATAATAAAAAAATAATAAAATCGTTTACCGTTTTTAAATGATTTTAGAATACTTTTTTCCAGGCTTTTTCCTGGTTGGTCCACGTGGACCAACCAGGAGGGCTGGAGAGTTGACCTGGGTCAACTCTCTGACCCCTTGCCTGCTGCTTGTCAGAACGCCTAAGACCCCTACTTTCTCGATTTTTTTCGCCATGATGCGTTGCTCGAGGGTAGTCGATCTCTTCATGAAAGTTGCTCACTGTAGATCCACCTAGCCCGCCGACCTATCAGATCTTCCCAGATCTTTGTGGTCCGCCCGTGATCGAGCCTCGAACATCGCGCCTCCACCATGTTCAAAAACCAACCCTCTTCTTCCTTTTCCCTTTGAACCGGTTTTTGGGCGCCAATAGCTTCCAGGTGGGGTTGAGGGCGAGCTCTCGTGACAGGGGAATCCTCCCCCACTGCCGTCGAGGTGCGGCGCGCCTCCAAGCACCGTGTTCCACCACCTCCGGCCGTACGGCTGTCGAGGTTCTTCCCTCGCCCTTCCTGGGCTCGAGGCTGACTTTTATTCCCCTTTTCTTGCATGCTTTGCTTTCTTGTAGACTCAGCTTCCATTTCCTACATTCTATCTTGCCTGAAATTACCATCTTGCTGTCGATATTCCATCGCCGGAGCTAACTCCGGCGAGCCGCTCCACCACTCACCGCCCAGCCACCATTCCACCCGTTCCCACCTAATAATAGCCCAGAATCCTCCCTATTCGTCTCTCCGCGCTTTTTGCGCGCCTTTGCAGGGTCTGGAGGCTCCGTCTGAGGAGCATCAAGAAGAAGAACGAGGCCCCAGGTCGGCCACCATCGCTGGACCAACCCGTGGGACCTGGGCCTCCGTCGACATCACCAGTAGACGGGGAGAGGGCGCAGGAGTTTCAGGAAGCCATTAGCGGCGCTCGAGGGGGTGGGAGATCGGAGCTGCACCGCTTGGAAACTCGCCATCGGCGAGTTCTTCACGTGTTCATCCTCCCCTGCTGCGCGTCGTCGGATCTCAGCCTCGCCCCAGTTTTGATGCCAACCGTTGGATCTGCATGCGCCAGCACCGTCCATCAAGCTTGGATCTTCTAATCCTGGCCATCCACGCCCAACCGTCATCAGCTCCCTGGGCGCCGACACGTGTCCCCTGAAGAATCATCAACGCCGTCGGATCCGCCCCTTTACTGGGTATTTTGCAAGATCAACCCAGTGCCTTTTTGTATTTTATAATAGATCTAAAATCATTCATCTGCTGTCTATTATTGTTGAGACTTTTATCAAAAACCCCTCAGGCTTTTTGAATATTGCATCCGTGCCCTTACCAAGCGCGCGTGCGACGCACGCATACCTGGGAATTTTTGCGCGCGCACCCTTGCGCATCTTGTTATTGGCATTTAGTACTGTAACTTTCTATTTAGTTATATTTTTTTGAGAAATTTGCGCTAAGGCCCTCGGAATTTCTGACTATTGCAAAACCACCCCTGCGTGTGTGATTTCTCTTTTTGCTTTTAGCATTTTTTGCGTGTGCCTAGAAAACCCTAAAAAATCCACAAAAATTAACTTAGGTCTCTGTTGCATTGTAGAGTAACGGCATATTTTTATTTTTTATTTTTATTGCATTTTAGTATTTATAAAAATTCAAAAACACTCATTTTCAGCACTGTTTGCATTAGAAAATACATAAAAATTATAAAAACTACCCAGAAAATTCCCCAAAAAATATAGTTTGTGTCTTTTAGTGTCATTTATCTCCAGTCCAAAAATCACTAAAAATCTCAAAAGAAAAACACTAAAAATTTAAAAACACCCAAAAACTTCAAAAAAATATATAAAATCAAGGAAACCTCTAAAAAATACAAACTCAGGTTCTGTATCTTCCTTATTCTGTTCCTTTTATTTGAAAAATAGTGTGAAAAATTTTGGTTACTGGTTGCTATTTTTAACTCCTACTTTACTCACAGCCAGCAACTTTGTCACTGTTTTCTCTTATTTCAGTATTTGAAAATATCAAAAACACCTTGAAAAATCCCCAAAAATCACAAAAACAGTAAAAAATCATAAAAATATCAAAAACAATTTCTTTCTGAATTTTTGGTAATTTTTACTTAGTTTTATAAATATTTTATCTTGTCTTTTATTCCATTGTCTTTAAATCCCAATATTGAAAAAGAAAAAGAAAAATATAAAATATAAAATTATAAAAATCAGAAAATTAAAAATCAAAATACTAAAAAAAAATAAAAATTAAAAACCTACAAAAATTGTAGTTGCTTGCTTGCTTAGTGTAGACACATCACACATACACACACTTTAGCACATTTTGTGGATTTACCCTGTTTGCTCCCTGTGTTCGAACTCTCTGCATACTTGACACTATACACCATTTGTGCAGAGTTAAAAATAAATTTTAACTCCACATTAGTTCTAATTTATTGATCTTTAGTGTGGGTTAATTGTTGATTAATTTCGGGATTTGTGTGATCAAACACCGACTATTGACTCGCCTTGTGAGTTGATAGAACCACACCGATTTTCGAGCTTATTAAATGGCGCCGTTGCCGGGGAGCAACAGCGAGTAGTTCACATTTTGTTTGATTGTGTTGATTGTCTACCATAGCCTTACTTTCTATCTCTTGCAGTTTTGATATATCTTGTTGAGCCATCTGACCATTTCCTTTCTTATCTTCTTGCGAGGGACCGCGGAGCAAGGCCGATTGCTTAGGTGATCCGGAGCATCCTTGGGAAGCGGAGCCGGCCTTCTTGGGCCAAGCCAGCAGGAGAGAGCAGGAGGAGTGAGAGAGAGTGGTAGATTAGCTTACATTTATTTTTGTGAGAGAGAGACTATTAATTTGTAATAATACAGGTACATTCGGACTTGGACATTCGGGCCCAATTTCCAAGTGTTTGTTCACTTGGGGGCTCACCGCGGCTTTCCATCGGTTTTCATCGCCTTTTCTTACTTTGTTTTTCGGTTTTGTTTTCCTTACTTTGTGTGATTGAGCCCTTAGATTTAGGATTGCTTGCGATAGACTAAGGCCAAACACCTAATATCTTTGCATGTACCTATAGCCGCGTTTGGACTTAGTCAAAGTTTAAACAGTCTGTTCATTTATCTCTTAACCCGTGTGCCGTGAGCGAGCCCCATCAAGCGCTACTCCTGAACTCGAGTGTGTCGAGAAGAGGAGGGGTAAGCCAAGACCGGACTCTTAGGTTAAAGATAAGTGGCCGACTTGTGGTTCTTCACGATAATAGCAATTTCTGAACTTAGGGCGATTTCATCGGCTTGCATTTGCATATAGATAGGTTTCAATTCTGCTGAGCATCCTTGCATGTAGAGTGCTGGAGGCAAGGTGAGCATTTACGCTTTAGCATCCATCATTATTTGCCGCTTGCATTGCTTTTCCGACTCTCCCTCTGATTTTGCCAACCTAGGTGCTCAAAGGAATTGATTCCCCGTTAGGATCGTGAATTTTCATTAAAAAACCAAAAAAAAGTGATAACCAATAAAATTGGGACTGCTAATATTACTCGACCCTAAAATCGACCAAAAAGAAAAATCTTGTATTGGGGCGAGTAATCCCCTCATTGTCTTCGTTTTACATTGCTCGCGCACACACTAAGGTTAGTGCCCAAATCCCATTCAGCCCCCTAAGTGTTTGCGCAACTTCTTGACTTCTCACCTAACTCTAAAACAGACAAGATAAAAAGACCGCATTTGTGGTCTTCACCGAGTTGAGTAGGTGAATTGAGGGTTTGATTGTTTCATTTTTGCTTGTGATTGTTTGGTGTACATTCTAGATCATCTCTGTGCATTTGCGCCTTTCTCCACACATCTATTGACTTGACCGTCGTGCTCTCCCGATCATTTCTCTTATTTCGAGATGGATCCCTGGAGTGATTTCTATCCGGACTTTGCGGATTCCTCGTACCCTCCAGCCGGTCCACCTCCCTTTTATCAGGAGGATCATCCTCCTATTTTTTCTGATTTTTGTACATACCCGCCTCATCCACAGTATCAGACTTCGGATTTCTTCCCACCTCCATCCCCACCTGTGTATTATCCACCTCCACCTTCACATCCACCCGAGTTTGACCTGATGGAGTCACCTCCCTCGATCTCTATGAGTGATATCTTGAATCGGATGACAAAGCGCATTGATTTGATGAATGATGATATTGCTTTCTTGAGGAAGAATCAGATTAATGCTCCTTTTGTTGGGAATACGGCTTCACTTGTAGGTGATCATGGGAGCTTGCAATCGCCAAAAATACAAAAAAATGAGAAAAATTTAAAATTCCAAAAAGATTTCGGGAGACACTTGGTTGATCAAGATTTTGAGGAGAGAGTCCACTTGCCAGAACCCTGGACCACACACCCAGTCACATCCAGTCCCACCTTTGACCCCGAGGATGCCGCTGTACAGACTGCTCTTGGCATGCCTCGTGTATATGCTGATTCTGACTTCCTCCCTTGTATGGAGGAAGTCCAAAAATTCAAAAAAAATGTTATCTGAACCCGAAGTGGTGGCCACTATTCATGAGATTATCCGTGCCCCACTTCAGCAGGCCATGACCCGATTATCTGCTCCTCTTCCCAAGAAGAGAAAGCGGAGGAGCAGATCCGAGCGTCACATTCTGACCATGGCCACTGCCCTCGCCATCACACACCGTCCCATTCCCAAGAAGAAGAACACAGCTACACCTTTCATCACTTGCACCATCTCTGACTATACATGTGATCGCACTCTCCTAGACGGCGGTGCATCTATTAGCATATTACCCTTCTCGCTGGTACAATCTCTTCACTTAGGGCCTCTCAAGAAAACCAGGATGATTGTTCAGTTTGCTGATGGATCAATCAAGAGGCCGAAGGGTATCCTTGAAAACGCCGTCATTTCTATTCAGGGCACGAGCCACCATGTTGATTTTGTCGTGTTGCCCATGGAGAACTCCACAGGGGAGCCATCTCCAATCATCCTGGGACGACCATTCCTCACCTCTGCGAGGGTCGTTATTGATTATGGATCAGGAGAGGTTCGTTTCCGTCCTGTTGACGGGAACGAAGTGTCAATCACCGCACCCACAGTTGACCAGAGACCTGCACCTGATGCACCTCCACTGATTATAGCTGACTCTGGGGCCCATGACAGATCTGATGATATTAGAGATACTTCCTTAGCGATCCCTGATGAGCCCCGACGGATCCCCCGAAAGGGGAGGAAGTCGGGAAGCATGGACCTCACTAATCCTCCTCCTGGTGTGTGGCGATGTGTTGATGAGATCCAGAGTATTTATGTGATTGAACCATTTGATCAGGGGGCAGATACCAAGATAATTGAGGATGCTTATGATGTTGCCCATTACTTTGAGAGACCTCATAAGGCAACAAATGACCCAGGTAAGACTAGACAGGACGGATCTAGTTTGACTACTTCCACTGATAAATCCGTTCCTGGCCCTTCACAGGTCAAGATGATTGAGGTCGGTTATGATGCTGCCATTTATTTTGATAAATTCAGACCTCTTGTTGAAGACAAGGATTCAGGTGAGAGTCTCGAGGACGATATGAGTTCGTATACTTCCACTGATGATTTCGTTCCTTTTGATTTTGACCTGGACGAGGACTCGCAGGACGACTCCGATTACACTTCTTCCGAGGATGATGAGTTTGTCCCATTTCACTTTGATATCGGCGAGACTTCCAAGGCCGGACTTAGTCGTACTTCTTCCACTCACCCGTCTGCGCCTTCACATCATAGGACCACCAAGGGAGAACCCAGCCATACCGCTTCCATTGATCAGTTCGTCCCTTTCCGTTTTGATTCCACTGAGGGTCTTCACCGTGTCGACCCTGATCGGCTTCTATCCACTGTGGACCCCGATGTCGACATACACCATATCAGATCTATCCCTCAGCGGTCTCGCAAGAAGGTCAGCTTTCCACCTTCTTGATCATGTGTATATCCATCTTTGTTGTATATTCCCTTGTGTACCTCGATTCTTTCTTCCATATTGCTCGACCACCCATTCTCGTGTTTGCCTTGCTTAGGACGTACTTTGTCCTAAGTATAGGGGGTGGACGAGCCGAGTGTTCCTTCTTCGTTCTGTGTCATCGCTCCTGTTTGTTGTCTATACTTAGGGCTTCTTTTACCCTAAGTATAGGGGGAGCGGTGTGTACATTCTCATGATCTCATCTCTTTTCTTCTTTTCTTCTTTTCTTCTTTTCCATCTCTATCTTCTTTATCTATCAAAAAGGTGCCGCCCTTGTAGACAGTTTTCCATACTTAGGACGTACTTTGTCCTAAGTATAGGGGGGTGTGCACCCCGAGTATTTCCATTCTTTGATCCTCTCCATTGTCTCCTCTTCTTGTCTATACTTAGGGATATCTTACCCTAAGTATAGGGGGAGACAATCTGAGCACGATCTCTTCATTCCCACCCTTGACCCTCCCTGCTTTGTGTACAGTCTGCTATACTTAGGATTATTTCATCCTAAGTATAGGGGGGACGGTCAACTTCTCATTCATTGATTCATTCATTCTTTAGACTTGCCTATACTTAGTACGAGTTATGTCTTCTCTTTTCTCTCCGATCTATGAGGACATAGCTCAAGCTAAGTATAGGGGGGTCGTATATACTACGTATATACTTTAGCCATAACTCGTACTTTCATATTTTCGTAATAATATGGCTAAAAATTCTTTAAAAATTCATTATAAACTCTTTAATAAAAAGATGTGTTTTATTCCTCAAATTCTTTTTGTACATACTGATTAATAAATCAGGTGAAAATGTTTTTTGCAAAATGTTTGAAAAATAGTTTGAAAATCTTTGTGAACATCTATTGAAAACTATTTTGAAAATGTTTTGTTACATGTTTTCAACCTGTGTAAAAATGTGTGGTTTGTAAAATTTATTTTCTTTGTGTGAAATAAAAGATTTGAAAAATGATTTGCAAATGGTTTGAGAAATGGTTGCAAAAATATTTGAAAAACCTATATATACTGTTTTGAAAGCCTTTGCAAAATGTTTTTCAAATGTGTGTACATGTTTGTAAAAATGTTTGTAAAAACTATTTTGGACTATAGTTTTCAAAAATCGTGTGAAAAGCTTGTGCCAAATAAGTTTGAGGAATATGGACATCACACCAAAATCCACTATATAGATGTACTTATAAAATTGACCACTTACCCTTGTAAATTCGTAAAATCCACTTCTTGTTTATATAAGAAGCACTCCCGTGTACATAGTTTTCACCAAGTTTTCAGCCAAAACTTTTTGTTTTCAAAAATCCCAAAAACATTTGCAAAATTAAAATCCAAAAAACATTTGAAATATCTTTTTGAAAAATACAAAAAAAATGCATCTGCATACGCATGCATCATCTTTTCAAAAATCCATAAAAAGTTCAAAATCTTTGAAAATTGCATCACAAAAATATTTTCTGCATAGCATTGCATGGCATGAGCATTTTTCGGATTGAGTTTGATAGTTGAACAAGTCTAAGTAAAATCCGGAGATTGGAGCTTGATTGGACCTTAAAATCTACCTAATAACAGGAACCTTATAGGAACTGGGTTTGAGGTACTTCAGGTCTAGTTGACTTAATTCTTTGAGGATCACGGGACTTGGTTCAATGGATTCTTGACTGCCTAAGTAGAGTATTTCGGAGCACACGCACGACTCTTGTTGATAATGACCAAACTTGGACACCTGCACCTTTCACATAGCTCTCCATGGATGAGGTGGTGAGGAGGCAGTCTCCTTTGGCTTGGGGTAGCATATGAGGGTAGTACTTCTAGGCGGAACCTCTCTTCTTCTCATAGTGAAGGAAGTGCACCTCAACTTGGTCTAGTGGTGATGAAGGCTAAAGACAGAAGCCGTGGGTTGCAATAAAGCTTCAAAAGAGGGATAGTCTACTGGCTCAAGAGGAAAATTTCTTGTATATATGCTGCACCATGTAGATATGTTGTACAGATGCACTTAGAAAAAAAAAGAAAAAAAAAGAAAAAAAAGAACTCCAAAAAAAAAAGTGGTGGGTCGGATTGAAAATTTAATAACCCCACCGGAGTGTATATAGTCCAATAAAGCAAAAGCTTATGGTATCCATGTCACATCTCATGAAGCTTGCAGCGGGAGACTTGGCTACACTGGCCGAGCTTCCAAAAGTCTATACTTCTTCCCCCTCTTCTTGAGCCGGTGGCACTTGAACTTAGAAGGGAATACCCCGCTTCTCGAGGAAAGAGTTGCTAGACCGAGGCATTAGAGTTACCAGGTTGGGGGAGGTCGTTTCTTTGTCACTTCTGAGGTGGGGAGCTCCATATCACTTACACTGTACGAGTCAGATTCATAGTCGTAAGAGTTTGCGTATGAGCTGAAGTATTTCTGACCTGGCTATTGAGGAGACTTGGACAGAGTTTTGGGATTCTCAAGGACTGTTGGATTTCAAATTTGGTTCTCATTAAGGTTCCGACCGCACTAAAATTCCAAAGGTCCGACTTAAGCTCCAAACTTTGATTTTGTGAAGACAAGTTTGATGATTGAACTAAATCCAACTTTCTTCTTTTTCTTTTCTTTCTTTTTCTTTTTGCACTTATTGCATAAGTGTTTGCTAGGGACTAGCAAAGGTAAAGTATAGGGGGATGATGAATCCACATTTCATCATCTTTATTCTATCATTTTGGCACCAAAAACCCTAGCAAATGCCTGTAAATAGCATTAAAATCATCATCTTAGCATTCATGCGTGTGCATTATATTAGTGTATAAAATACTGTAATTAAAGCCAAAATTATAGAATAAATAAAGAAAAGAAAAAGAATAAAATATTGTAAATATTTTATGACCCAAAACCCCCGAGACCTAGGCATCTTGATGAATAGGTCGACCAGGAATAAAGTAGGGGGAGATAAGGTCAGAAATACAGATAAAACACCTATACTTCTATTCATTTCTTATTCATTTTGGGACCTATTTTTGGTTCCACTTTTTATACATCAAATAAAGAAACTTTGTACATGAAAGTTGTAGATAATTTTATAAAGAAAAATACAAAATTGATTTCACTCAAAAATAATGTACAGATAAAAAGTTATGGTCTGAATAAAAATCCAAAATCCCAACTTCCCAGACCCGTAACTCACAACTGATAACTCCAAATGTAGCAAACTCACCTTTAATTGTATATAGAAGAAAATAATCTAATTAAGGGTGGTGGTTTCGCATTTGGCGGAGGTACGGTTTGAAAGTTGAGTTTTGGACCCTCGTTATATACTTGTACATATTAAAATATTCAATTTATTAATTATTTGTTATTTTTATAATTTTATATTTTTATAATATTGTAAATATTACTTATAATAATTATGTACATTAAAATAAGAATAAAAACTTAAATAAAAACCAAAAATAAAATACTTAAAAATAAAATACATAGGTACATTACCTATACATATACCTATACAAAACATACTTGTATTTTATTACCTATACAAAACATATCAGAAAAATAAAATAAAAATATATTTGTATACATAAAAGTATTTTATAATTTTATAAAATCATAAATAAAAACAATAATACCTAAATAAAAATAGAATACTTAAGTATATAGATATATATACCTGGAGGGGTATAAATGCAAACTTGCAAAAATATACTTCATAAAAATAAATAAAAATCACCATAAAATAATTTATAAAATAATAAAAAAAATTTATTTAATAATAAAAAATTAATAAAATCGTTTACCGTTTTTAAATGATTTTAGAATACTTTTTTCCAGGCTTTTTCCTGGTTGGTCCACGTGGACCAACCAGGAGGGCTGGAGAGTTGACCTGGGTCAGCTCTCTGACCCCTTGCCTGCTGCTTGTCAGAACGCCTAAGACCCCTACTTTCTCGATTTTTTTCGCCATGATGCGTTGCTCGAGGGTAGTCGATCTCTTCATGAAAGTTGCTCACTGTAGATCCACCTAGCCCGCCGACCTATCAGATCTTCCCAGATCTTTGTGGTCCGCCCGTGATCGAGCCTCGAACATCGCGCCTCCACCATGTTCAAAAACCAACCCTCTTCTTCCTTTTCCCTTTGAACCAGTTTTTGGGCGCCAATAGCTTCCAGGTGGGGTTGAGGGCGAGCTCTCGTGACAGGGGAATCCTCCCCCACTGCCGTCGAGGTGCGGCGCGCCTCCAAGCACCGTGTTCCACCACCTCCGGCCGTACGGCTGTCGAGGTTCTTCCCTCGCCCTTCCTGGGCTCGAGGCTGACTTTTATTCCCCTTTTCTTGCATGCTTTGCTTTCTTGTAGACTCAGCTTCCATTTCCTACATTCTATCTTGCCTGAAATTACCATCTTGCTGTCGATATTCCATCGCCGGAGCTAACTCCGGCGAGCCGCTCCACCACTCACCGCCCAGCCACCATTCCACCCGTTCCCACCTAATAATAGCCCAGAATCCTCCCTATTCGTCTCTCCGCGCTTTTTGCGCGCCTTTGCAGGGTCTGGAGGCTCCGTCTGAGGAGCATCAAGAAGAAGAACGAGGCCCCAGGTCGGCCACCATCGCTGGACCAACCCGTGGGACCTGGGCCTCCGTCGACATCACCAGTAGACGGGGAGAGGGCACAGGAGTTTCAGGAAGCCATTAGCGGCGCTCGAGGGGGTGGGAGATCGGAGCTGCACCGCTTGGAAACTCGCCATCGGCGAGTTCTTCACGTGTTCATCCTCCCCTGCTGCGCGTCGTCGGATCTCAGCCTCGCCCCAGTTTTGACGCCAACCGTTGGATCTGCATGCGCCAGCACCGTCCATCAAGCTTGGATCTTCTAATCCTGGCCATCCACGCCCAACCGTCATCAGCTCCCTGGGCGCCGACACGTGTCCCCTGAAGAATCATCAACGCCGTCGGATCCGCCCCTTTACTGGGTATTTTGCAAGATCAACCCAGTGCCTTTTTGTATTTTATAATAGATCTAAAATCATTCATCTGCTGTCTATTATTGTTGAGACTTTTATCAAAAACCCCTCAGGCTTTTTGAATATTGCATCCGCGCCCTTACCAAGCGAGCGTGCGACGCACGCATACCTGGGAATTTTTGCGCGCGCACCCTTGCGCATCTTGTTATTGGCATTTAGTACTGTAACTTTCTATTTAGTTATATTTTTTTGAGAAATTTGCGCTAAGGCCCTCGGAATTTCTGACTATTGCAAAAACACCCCTGCGTGTGTGATTTCTCTTTTTGCTTTTAGCATTTTTTGCGTGTGCCTAGAAAACCCTAAAAAATCCACAAAAATTAACTTAGGTCTCTGTTGCATTGTAGAGTAACGGCATATTTTTATTTTTTATTTTTATTGCATTTTATTATTTATAAAAATTCAAAAACACTCATTTTCAGCACTGTTCGCATTAGAAAATACATAAAAATTATAAACACTCCAGAAAATTCCCCAAAAAATATATTTTGTGTCTTTTAGTGTCATTTATCTCCAGTCCAAAAATCACTAAAAATCTCAAAAGAAAAACACTAAAAATTTAAAAACACCCAAAAACTTCAAAAAAATATATAAAATCAAGGAAAACTCTAAAAAATACAAACTCAGGTTCTGTGTCTTCCTTATTCTGTTCCTTTTATTTGAAAAATAGTGTGAAAAATTTTGGTTACTGGTTACTATTTTTAACTCCTACTTTACTCACAGCCAGCAACTTTGTCACTGTTTTCTCTTATTTCAGTATTTGAAAATATCAAAAACACCTTGAAAAATCCCCAAAAATCACAAAAACAGTAAAAAATCATAAAAATATCAAAAACAATTTCTTTCTGAATTTTTGGTAATTTTTACTTAGTTTTATAAATATTTTATCTTGTCTTTTATTCCATTGTCTTTAAATCCCAATATTGAAAAAGAAAAAGAAAAATATAAAATATAAAATTATAAAAATCAGAAAATTAAAAATCAAAATACAAAACTAAAAAAATTAAAATAAAAAAATTAAAAATTAAAAACCCACAAAAATTGTAGTTGCTTGCTTGCTTAGTGTAGACACATCACACATACACACACTTTAGCACATTTTGTGGATTTACCCTGTTTGCTCCCTGTGTTCGAACTCTCTGCATACTTGACACTATACACCATTTGTGCAGAGTTAAAAATAAATTTTAACTCCACATTAGTTCTAATTTATTGATCTTTAGTGTGGGTTAATTGTTGATTAATTTCGGGATTTGTGTGGTCAAACACCGACTATTGACTCGCCTTGTGAGTTGATAGAACCACACCGATTTTCGAGCTTATCAATTCACATATTCATACATATCCTTCATATTCAGAAGGATGTCATGAGCTGATTCAATGTCTATAAGTTGCTTCTGAAGCACATTAGACAATCATACAAGAATGTAGCAATGAGCGATCAAATGATCCTCATCACACTTCTTGTTGAACTCACAAGCATCCTTTGACTGAGGGTTCTCATACTTTACAGAAGAGAGCACATATACTATATGTTCTATCTCAAGTTCAAGTTTCAAGTTATAGATCCAATCCAAATAATTCAGACCAGTCAACCGATTAGCCTTAAGCAGATTATTAAGTAGGTTGAGAGATTTCGTCTAAAATAAAAGAAAAAATAGAATACACTTTGATATCTTGATTAAGGAAATTGAATAATTTAATATTTTTAAATCAAGAGTTCTCATATTTTTTTGTAATTTGAAATGCTTTTCCATGTAAGCTTTCAAAGAATGAGGTAGGCTAACCAAAGGCCTCACTACGATATCTAAGTCTCCTTTCCATTTTCACTGCACCCCAATAATATGAGAAAATGCAACTATGATGAAATAAGCGGGAACTCTTTTCATCTTATAAGTCCAACTTGTATTCTCAGTTCGATCTTCATTACCCACACCCCCACATATATGGAGTATGCATGTTGTCGATTAAACCAATCATCAATGAGCAATATCAATTTAAGCTAAGCATAATCCAATGTCTCCTCAATAATATGGAGAACAATAGTGGGGTCACTACACATATGACCAATCTCTTTTGAGAAATGAAAAATCACATCCATTTGAATTTGTATTTCGGAGTCATGATTACACGAGAGCATCTTCAAAAATACAACCCATGATGATGGAGTTCTCTGCAATGACGGTAGATCATGGATGTCATCATATGACTTAGTCCATATAATGTTTAAATTAACGGTTAATTCTTTCAAATCATATTTTCTAGATTGATCTAAGGTATAGAGTTAGGACACATGCTTATTGTCTTAGTTTTAATCTAATTAAAACAATGATACTTAAGTGATCCCAACCGGGGTTTAATCTTTTTATGCACTTGATGTTACCATATAGTATTACACCCTCACAAAGTATGAATTAATGTTCTAATTTTATTTATTAAATATGCCATGACTCCATATGCCACCTTTCTTTAAAATGGATCCAACCAGGTCGAACAGACAATGCTAACATAGAGCGCTTCCATAGGAAATGCGGCGTAAGTTGTTAATTAAGTAACCCATCAGCATGTTCACAACCTAGACACCTTCACTGAGTCAATTCGAGACAACAGAATCGGTACATATTGTACTAAGGAGGTTATACCGATTTTTCGACTGTATATGATATTATATAGTAACTCTCATATGTTTTAGGAATTAAAACTCCTTTTAATTTCCCAAAAGGTCTAGTGCAACAATCTACACACTTTTTGAATTTGAAACACTTTTCAATTTCAAAAGGTCTAGTGCAACAATTTAGATACTTCTTTGAATCAAAATAATTTCAATTGCAAAGGAAGTCTATTGCGACAATGTAGACAATTCGTAAAAATAGCCAAAATGATTTCATAATTTCTAAATGTATTGTAAGAATTCAAGTGTAGAATGAATCAAAGGAAATATGAAATAAAAAATACTTTCTATTTTGTGACATTTATCTAAAATAAACAAGCAATGATTTCAGATTCTAATTGGTAAGTTGCGATCATCGCACTTCAAATTAGAAGGCATCATATAACTTAGACTTAAAATTCTTTATGACCTCAAATATTTCCCAAATAAAAGTTCTAAATCTTAATGTCAATATATCAAATATATTTCAATCAATTTTGAGTCCCAGAATATGAGAAGTAAGTCAGTTTAAACAATCGAGTCCTCTTTCAACTCCGTCTATGGAGAAATCCGATCTCTCAAGGTTACACGGTCGGAATCATATGAACTTTTTTGCACTAATTGAGGGCTTGATTTATGACTAATTAATCAGTATTTATCATTTTACATGACCTAAAAATAACATCTACAAATTTTTAATTTTAATACTACAATCTTTGGTTGAAATCAGAGTCCACAATCACTTTTAACATCTGAATCTTCTCATATTTGTCACAAACAATTGGTGCATCTTTTGGATATGAGTATAGAACTTACAGAACTCATATATATACCAGAAATATGTTTAAAATATTAGAGAATAGTAGCAAATTTGAAAGTTTTCGAATCATTCGAATCGTTAAAACTGTCGCAAGATTGGTTACTTGATAATCGGGATAACATAGCTGATTGTTTATCAGACTTAAATGCAATCCAGATTCTCGAAACTATGGCACTGATACCAATTGAAGGAAGTAAATAAAAATTTATTACTATCCATCATAAAAACTCATAATATTTAGAAAATATTTTTCCAAAACAATGTTAGTTCATCGCATGAGCTAGAGAATGTAGCACAACGATTTGTGCATCTAGAAATCAAATTAGAAAGGAAACAATTTCCATAAAGATTCATAATATTCATGATGAATATGAGAGGTAGGGTTACCTTTTAAGCATGAGTTTATATGAAAGAAACCTCCCTAATCAAGTCCAATATGCAGACTTGTCTCTCGTGAGCATAGAGATGAGTCGCATTGCTTTTCACGAACCCCTACATCGACTAGGGAAATAAGAAGACAGTTGTAAGATTTAAATACTATCAAGACTCTTTATCTCTCAAGGAGGCATGGAATTTAGAAGAGGACTTGCTCTTTAAATTGTTGTATCAAATGAGAAGGCATTGCCCTTCTTTTATACTTAAAGCACATATTCGAAATGTGCCTTGGTAACCTTGAATTTTAAATCAAGGGCTAAGACCAAGTCCTAATTCAATAAATATTATCTGAAATAAATATTAATTAATTAAAATAAAATAAGCAATAACTTTAGAGTCCTAATTCAATTTGAACTCAAACATGTGGATCCATGTGTACATCATAGGTACATGCCACACCACTTTCCATATATGGAAGTTATTGCTGCAAATTTTATTTATTTAGTTAATTAACTTGATAATCATATTATAAATATTAGATAAATTATGGAGTTAGTCCTTAAATCTTGTGAATCATATTAATTAGTCTAAAATTAAAATGTAAATCTAATTTACATCTAAAAATTAATGTGAATCAAATTCACAAAATCTCATGCCTTGGAAAAAGTATATAATCATATTTACATAAATATTTATATGAGTCACATATATATAAATATTAAATATTGTGAATCACTATTCACATTAATTAATGAATTATGCTTGTGAATCGTGTTCACAAAATCATCCTTATCAATAATATGTAATAATCATGATTACTACAATATTGTCATTAACATGTATGAGTCCTAATCCAATTAAGACTCATGAGATCGGCATGTAGATACTTGGATATATTATCGGTGAGATCATACTATCCATGTATAGTGACTTGAAATATGAACAACTATCCAATTTCAAGGTTTATACCATTTTTGCAAAAAAAAACATCATCTTCGAATGTTGAGCTTGAGTTGTAACACTTTGTACTCTCAATGAGCTCAACGAAATGCACCACTCTTCATGAGCTGGATAAAGTATCGATGATCTAAATCCGTCTTCCTTGACCATTCCTAATCATAGTCAAAATCATTTGGAGATAGGAAATGTGCTAAAGAAGCTTGTATACTTTCATTTACAAGACCATTTCTGTTTCCAGCATTTGAACACTAAAATTGGAATTAGAAATGGATATTGGATCCAAATGAATTGTGATTTAATCCAATTAAATCACAAATCATCTAGCTAAATGGAGCCACTAAAATCCATCATGCTTCACCACTTCCTCGAAATGGAAGTGTCATGGTAGATGATCCATTACAAATATGTAACTCTGAGTATTCCCAATACTCATCCATCCTTCAAACTAGAAGAGTTTGATAAATTCGAAGTTTAAAACTTAGTTTGATGTCTTCTTCAGAATATATCAATAGATCTCTCATTTGATAATTGAGCGACAATATTAATTATATACTTTTCAAAAGCATATATTAGTATGTAAAATTCTTGCCTTATTTCATAAATAAAAAGACCATATATGAATTTTATTTTTGAGCCCAAATCATCTCATGAGTGAGCTCTGTCTCCCGGTTCATCAAGTATTAACCCATATGATTCCTTTGAGAGATCATACATCTCATACGACTTCATATGCACACCAACATGCTGGTATATCGACCTTGTCTTGGTCTCCGATCTACTGGCCTATCAAATGTGCATACTGACGAACCGCAAAATCGACCCTTAATAATGTGTTTTTAGCACATGTAATCGTCATCGTAGTCGGGCCGATTCGGTCGTCAAAAGATCACCTCGTTTAGATATATGCCATGATAAATCAAAATGAGGTGATCAGAAATTTTATTTTTTTACTTGGCAAGATACCAAGGTCGAACTCAGGGACACGAGCCTCTCTTGTATTAATCAGATTTAAAAGTGTTTAACTAAGTGTTGAAATAAAGCCTATAGGTCAAACCATGCAAAGACACAACACAACAATGCATTGAAGTAAACATGCATTTTTTTATCAATTTTTATAAGGCAAATGAATGGACATGCAAAGCAAATATTATGCCCGAATAATTACTTAAGCCATAGCAAAAAAATGCAAGTTGGAATTGAGTCAGCATTTAGAAGCATTCTACTCTCATTAAACCAGTGAGCATAATAATTAAAGAGATCAAGGCACTTAAGCACTAAAATAATTCATCACAGTTCATAATTTCAAATCTGAAATTTAACCATGCCATAGTGAAGAGGACGAGAAGAGCTTCAAAACGAAACTGAAATCAACTTGATTGGAGCTATGTAGCTCAAGATATTCAAGTTCAAAGATAAGGGCATAAATGAAAGAAAACATGAAAAGATAACTACAAAAAGGTCCCTGGAAAGGACTGAAATGCAATAAAAATAAAGCGCGAAACCTTCCCTGTAATTTACCCAAAAGCGCGGGGACCTTTCTGCAAATATGGAGAAGTTCGAGGGCGTTTCTGCAAAATTCCCAATTAGCACGTGCTCTGCACGTGCTACTCAGGCTCGGGCGGAGGCTCGGATTTGGCAGAGGTTTGGGAGGTGCTTCGGCGTAGGCTTGGACGGTCCGAGGTTCGATGCAGGCTCGGTGGAGGTTCGGAATATCCAAGCCAGGAGGCTCGGTGAAGATTTGGTGTCGCCACGTGGCTGCATCGTGGTCCATTGGATTTAATGCATCCAACGGCTAGAGGAGTCGATGACGTGGCCGTATAGTGGCCGTTGGATCAAGTGCATCCAACGGCATCTGGAATAAGCCGATGTGGATCTATCATGGCCGTTGGATGGTCGCTGGGGTTGGACCATCCAACGGCAACTGTGCGTCGTCCTCGGGCTTCAGCTGGCGGCGCCTTTGGAGCTCCGGCGAAGGAGCTCCTCCTCCGCCTCTCTCTCTCGATCACGGTAGACCTCCCCCGAAGCTCAGGATAGGTCGTCGATGAAGCGACGAGCTCGGGGGAGATCCTGAAAGCTCTGGTGCGGCTCGCCGGGGCTCGGAGGTCTGCTGCGACGTCGGTGAAGTTTGCTCCGATCAAGCTCCGGTCGATGAAGCTCTCGATGACCTGCACGTTAGTCGAGCATAGCCGAAGCATAATCGCGTGCGTGCGTGCATAGGTGAGCGAGATGGGAGCTCATGCGGCGTGTAGAACATGGGAGCTCGGAGCTCCTCCGCCGTGGATGGCGGAGGAGGTGGGTCGGGCGTGTAGAGGTTCTGGAAGAGGGAGAGGTGATCAGGACGTTGCGCGGAAAAGGGGGAACTGAAGCGAGACGACTGGAGCGGTCATCGGAGCAAGGGAAGCGGGTGAAAGAGGCTACTAAATTAAGCAAAAAGTAAAGAGCAGAGTTCGAGAATTTTACCTGATCGGAGGTGAATGCAGTGGCCTGAGCTTGAGCTCCGAGAGGAGCTCGGGTCATCGCTGGACTCCGGCGACCTTTCGGAGCAGCTGGGCGGGCTTAGTGCACCGCAACGCCGTCGTGGGAGGCGGCGGGTCGACACCGGGGGCTCCGGTCGTCGTCGCTCAATCCTCTCTCCTCCCCCTGTCACAGGGAGGAGGAGGAGGGCTGGGCCGTGCCCCGTCGTAAAGGTGGACCACCAAGAACAGGCGGAGGGAGCGAGTATTTGAAGGAGCGGAGGTGGCAGTTATGGTGGTGATCGACGTGGTTTGACTGAGGGTCGTGGAGCGATTGGGAGAGGATCGAGAGTAGTGGGACGACTCGCGGGGATGAAGAACGATTGGGGAGGATCATGAGGCGGTTATCAGACGAGGCGGTCATCGGTGGAGATGGAGAAAATGGGAAGGGGGAAGGTGGGTGACGCGGTGTGATCGTGGGAAAGAGGAGCACCTGGAGGTAGAAGACGGAGTCCTGGCCGTTGGATTGTGAAATCCAATGGCTAGGGTTTGGGCGTTGAAGGGCGGTCAGGATGTAATCGAGGGCGGCATGATCGAAGGCCAAGATTTTGCCATGTGTCACGCTCTGGAGAAAGCGTTGGCGGTCGGTCCAGATTAGATTAGGACCTGCGATCGGATGGTGGAGGACCCATCAGCAATGGATGGTGGCGATGAAGGGGCTAGAGCAAGATCTAATGGCGCATGATGCATCACGTGGCGGGCTGTAGACTAAGCACTGGTGAACGGTTTGATGAGAAGTAGATGTTGATCGAAGGGCTGAGGAGCGACATTATGATGGAGCGGCTGTGATGGAAGATCGGGGCACGATCAAGCGGTGTACAAGATGCCACGTGGCGTGAGGAAAGAAGGGCGCTGACGTGCGGTGCAGATGAAGACCTGGGAAGATCAGACGGCTGAGGATCAGAGCGGGTGTGGAGAGAGTTTAACCGTTGGATCAGATGGAAATCCAACGGTCAGGGATAGGGGCTGATACTGCAAAGGGGAGCGGGCCACGTGGCGCCCCCAGAATGGGCCACGTGGCCCAATCAGGTTATTCCGAGGGCATTTCTTATTTTTGAGGGCCCTATTGGCCGAATTTGAGAAAAGTCAAAACATGAAAGTTGTAGATCTTGACGAGATCTACAAGTTTCATGTTGACCAAAACTCGAAAAGAGATCAAACAAGAGCCCGAAATATTTTTTAGGGTATTTTTGAGTCTAAAAAAATACCATGATTTTTGTTTTGCCATTTTTTGTGGTTTTTAATTTATTAAGGATTATGTTAATTATTAGACAATAACAGGGATTTATTGACAGAACATTAAGCAAAGGGGGTTAATTATAACAAATAAAGATGATGAAACTGAGGTTCATCACCCCCCTATACTTAAACTATGCTCGTCCTCGAGCATCAAAAAGAATGACTAAGTTGGATTAACCCCCTTGTGCATGTGAATACAGGATCCAATCTGATCAAGTCGACTCGGCTTTAGAGACCCAAAATTTTAGAGTTCAACCCAGCCTTAATCAAGAGGCTTCCAATTCCTCTACTTCTCTAGACTCTCTCTGATGTACGTATAAACTAAAGGATATGATTTTAGTGTTGACTGCAATTCTGAGAGTAGAGTCAAGTCTTCACCCAAAATCTTGGTCCGAGAAAATCTCCTAAGGACCCAATCCTCAACACTAGAGAATAAATCGAATCTTGCATTCAGTCCACCGTCTCTTTAGTTGTCAGACTTAGAAAATGTGGATGGCAGGCCAGAAAATGGAGGGTATGGGATTGTGTCAATTCTTCTCTCCCTCTCATTGGAACAAGGATTCTCTCTAGTGCCTTTTTACGCAACACTTTTTTTTTGGTGTTGATCAGTGTGTCCGTCAAGAGAAGTTGGAGCCGTCTGCACTTGTTTTCCTGGGAGTACACCGGGGTGTGCCTTTTTTGGGTATCTATTATACCTTCTACACCCAGACTTGTAGCATTTACGATGCAGAGCCCTTTTTTGGTGCAAGCCCGACTCCTGGTCCTAATAGCGGTGGTCCAAGTGGACACTTTGAAAAGTTTGGGAGCGCTCGCCTTTGGTGGAAGCTCTTTTGATAATTGATTTTGTATGGAATGAGAGCTTTTTTCTTTGAAATTTCAATGACTTGTAGTATTTTTGGCTAGCTCCACTGCTTTTACCAAGAGTTGGCGCACACTGATCAACAATTTTTTATTTATATCACACCCAGGCACTTAGGTCAATGTCAAGAGATTAGTATAAGAATCGAGTTCTCATACTGGCTAATATTGCTGACACTCAGGTTTCCTGAAGCCTCCAAAGATTTTATCCCATCCTCGAACATCATTAGATCAAATCCAAACTTGACTTCCTCATCCCAATCCCTCAGGTGAAAAATCAACTCATCTCAATCAAAAACCGCAGTCGTGCATGTGATGTGCTGATCATATTTTCTTTTGTCTGAGACTAAGCATGGAATATAGCATGCAAATCTAGAGACCTAGGGGAATGTGGATGATTAAGTCTAAGACCCTGATGGTTAAGGCTGGTTAACCGCAAATCTCAAAGACCTCTAAAAGCTAAGTCTCCTTGAACAATTCAGATCCTGGGTGAAAGTGAAAGAGTAGAGGTTTAATCCAACTTCTTCATCCAAAAACACACATTTTTTTTTCTTAATTTTGCAATTTTTATGGATTTTAGTTTTTAAAGTCAAAACATAGGTTAGACTCAACTTTCCTTGATAAAAAATTTTCAAAACCATGTCACACGAATAAAGAATTTTCAAAACATTTTTCAAACAGATTTTTCAAAACAAGAAAAACTCATTTTTCAAATCATTTTCGAAAATATTTTTATCAAGATAGTGTAACATAGTTAGAAAAGCCGTGAAATCTTTTGAGTTCTCTTAGTCCAACAAATTTTACCTTAGCCAAAAAGTTTTTAATTTTTCAAAATTTTCAGATATTAGCTAAAGTAAATAAATTGTATGTACGGTATACCCCCCTATCCTTAAACTTTGCTATGTCCTCATAGCACTAGATGTTATGAGTCCATAGGTCCATTTAAACAGAGAAGAATATATGGGAGATAAGAGGGACTCCCCCCTATACTTAGGTTAGAAATAACCTAAGTATAAAGGCAAGAAAAGATGAGTAGAGAAATCACAGGGACTTGGGCCCCCCCTATACTTAGGCTGAGATTAGCCTAAGTATAAAGATGAGGATTAATGTTGGATGAGACCCAAGGTGAACGAAGAAGAGGGATGGATTTACAGGTGAGCGGTATTGAATCTTGGAGATGAAATGGAGTGACTACGGATTTGGGGTGTGTGTCGCAACAATTATGGCTCAATCCAGCAAGCAAACCCGTAATTTCACCAACTCACACATGAAACCAACCAAAGTTGGTTTATTATCTTGTCTATTTTATTGGTGATAAAACATTTGATTTTTACGCAAAGAAAAAGATATGAAGTGAAAATCATTGCGTAAGCGAGGGTATTGCTCTCCCAAAACCGAATTTTAATCCATTTTTGGTTGACTTGCAATTTACAGTCCCAATTTTATTTTAAGGTATCACTGAATTAGAGTTAGCACAAAATCAAGAAATCATCGTCTACCGTTCATTCCATTTTCCATTAATCCTAGGTGATCAAGCTAGGAAATGAAAGCCGAGAAAAACATGTATTCGAAGAAACCGCGATCTAGGCTAAGCGATAAATTATGCAGTGATTTGACGATAAAAAGCCGCGAAAAAACTGAGGCCGTTTGAAAACTCAAATCCAACATGTATGCAAGTCGAAAAAGCCGCACCTAATCATGCATCTATTAGCGGTGATTAATCTTCATGAGTTTTAGCTAAGTGATGCGAGATTATGTGCATCTTCATTTAGATTGTGTCCTACCTACGATCAAGCACGTAAAAATTATGAAAAATTGAGCTCGGAGAGCCGCGTGCCTAGTCCTAGGTCGACACTCAAGTGGGGACGATCCCCACACAACCACAATCGTTCGATTACAATCGCGAGTCTTCGATCGAAGACCGCTGTAAAAGACGAATTATTAAAAATAGAATGCTACAAAAATGCGACACATTTTTTTTCTTTTCTTCCTCCTTTCTCCAAGCATGCTCCTGCGGCTCCTCGCAGCGGGGAACGTCCTGCTCCTCGCCTCCTTGATCCATCAAGGGCCCTGCCACAGACACAATGGTTAGAGATCAAGTAAGGAAGAAAAATTTTATATGAAAAAATATGTGACTATTTAACCTGTAAAAAGAAACACTAAATTAATCACACAAAAATCCAAAAAATAAAAGAGATGAGCCGTGTCCCCGGCAATGGCGCCATTTGACGAACCGCAAAATCGACCCTTAATAATGTGTTTTTAGCACATGTAATCGTCATCGTAGTCGGGCCGATTCGGTCGTCAAAAGATCACCTCGTTTAGATATATGCCATGATAAATCAAAATGAGGTGATCAGAAATTTTATTTTTTTACTTGGCAAGATACCAAGGTCGAACTCAGGGACACGAGCCTCTCTTGTATTAATCAGATTTAAAAGTGTTTAACTAAGTGTTGAAATAAAGCCTATAGGTCAAACCATGCAAAGACACAACACAACAATGCATTGAAGTAAACATGCATTTTTTTATCAATTTTTATAAGGCAAATGAATGGACATGCAAAGCAAATATTATGCCCGAATAATTACTTAAGCCATAGCAAAAAAATGCAAGTTGGAATTGAGTCAGCATTTAGAAGCATTCTACTCTCATTAAACCAGTGAGCATAATAATTAAAGAGATCAAGGCACTTAAGCACTAAAATAATTCATCACAGTTCATAATTTCAAATCTGAAATTTAACCATGCCATAGTGAAGAGGACGAGAAGAGCTTCAAAACGAAACTGAAATCAACTTGATTGGAGCTATGTAGCTCAAGATATTCAAGTTCAAAGATAAGGGCATAAATGAAAGAAAACATGAAAAGATAACTACAAAAAGGTCCCTGGAAAGGACTGAAATGCAATAAAAATAAAGCGCGAAACCTTCCCTGTAATTTACCCAAAAGCGCGGGGACCTTTCTGCAAATATGGAGAAGTTCGAGGGCGTTTCTGCAAAATTCCCAATTAGCACGTGCTCTGCACGTGCTACTCAGGCTCGGGCGGAGGCTCGGATTTGGCAGAGGTTTGGGAGGTGCTTCGGCGTAGGCTTGGACGGTCCGAGGTTCGATGCAGGCTCGGTGGAGGTTCGGAATATCCAAGCCAGGAGGCTCGGTGGCGGAGGCTCGGTGAAGATTTGGTGTCGCCACGTGGCTGCATCGTGGTCCATTGGATTTAATGCATCCAACGGCTAGAGGAGTCGATGACGTGGCCGTATAGTGGCCGTTGGATCAAGTGCATCCAACGGCATCTGGAATAAGCCGATGTGGATCTATCATGGCCGTTGGATGGTCGCTGGGGTTGGACCATCCAACGGCAACTGTGCGTCGTCCTCGGGCTTCAGCTGGCGGCGCCTTTGGAGCTCCGGCGAAGGAGCTCTGATGAATCCACATTTCATCATCTTTATTCTATCATTTTGGCACCAAAAACCCTAGCAAATGCCTGTAAATAGCATTAAAACCATCATCTTAGCATTCATGCATGTGCATCTCAACAGTGTATAAATTACTGTGATTAAAGCCAAAATTATAGAATAAATAAAGAAAAGAAAAAGAATAAAATATTGTAAATATTTTATGATCCAAAACCCCCGAGACCTAGGCATCTCGATGAATAGGTCGACAAGGAATAAAGTAGGGGGAGATAAGGTCAGATACCTATATTTGTTATTCATTATTTATTCATTTTGGGACCTATTTTTGGTTCCACTTTTTATACATCAAATAAAGAAATTTTGTACATGAAAGTTGTAGATAAATTTATAAAGAAAATTACAAAATTGATTTCACAGAAAAAGAATGTACAGATGAAAAGTTCTGGTCTGAATAAGAATCCAAAATCCCAACTTCCCAGACCCGTATCTCACAAACGACAAATCCAAATGCAGTGTACTCACCTTTAATTGTATATAGAATAAAATAATCTATCCAATGGCGGTGGTTTCGCATTTGGCGGAGCTACGGTTTGAAAGTTGAGTTTTGGACCCTCATTGTACACTTGTACTGAATAAAATATTCAATTTATTCTTTATTTATTCTTTATTCATTTTTATATTTTTATAATTTTGTAAATATTACATATAATATATATGTGAATTAAAATTGAAATAAAATGCAAAGAAAAATAAAAATAAAAATACTTGTACAAAGACTACATAGGTATACCATATACACTTATACCTGTATAGAATACAATTGTATTTTATTAAATACACAAAACATATCAGAAAAATAAAATAAAAATATATTTATGTATATAAAAGTATGTTATAATTTTACAAAATTATAAATAAAAATAATAAGATTAAAAATACATAAAATAAAATAAAATATCAAAATACATAGGTATTATACCTATATAGGGTTAAAAAGGCAACTTGTAAAAATATATGTCATAAAAATAAATAAAAATCAGAATAAAATACTACATAAAATTTTGAACATTTTTTATTTTATAACTTTTATTTAATTCGGCCATTTACTATTTTTAATTGAATTAATAAAGATTTTTTTTCCAGGGTTTTTCCTGGTTGGTCCACGTGGACCAACCAGGTGCTAACCCTAGTTGACTTCGGTCAACTAGCTGACCTACACCTATAGCCCCTGTCAGACTTGGTTTTTGAGCCACCTTGGTGGCTTTTTCCCAGTCGAGTCTTGCATGATTTCGTGTTACTTCCTTCTGCAAACATCTTCACCAACCATCCACCTATCTCGCCCAAGCTTAATCTTGGTCGTCGGACCCAAGATTTGCAAGATTTTCCTTGGTCTTTGGACCTCTGCCATCGGGGGTCAAACCAAATAAAACCGACCTCCCATTTTCAAATCAATTTCGAGTCCCCTTGGTCCACCCCTCTCCGCCTCTCTTGCGCTCCAAGCCTTGCCGGAGGTGACAGCTCCGCCGCGAGCCTCTCAGCCAAGGCGAACGAGGTCGAGGAAGACTCCAGCACCTCCGCCAATCGCCGGCGTCGAGGTAACTTTCATCCTCTGGCTCCGGCCATCGAGGGCCTCCACTCCGCCAGTTCTTTATCGCATTTTATTCCTGTTAGCTTAGGCTTTAAAACCCCCCAAAAAAATCAAAGATCCATCGCTTATTTCGCCCATTCAACCATCATCGCCGGAGCGCAACTCCGGCCACCGTCAACCATTCCCCCTCGCACTTAGTTTAGGTCCATCAAAGGTCCAGGCACTTTGCCCTGGACCTTCTAACTCTTTTTGCAGGGTCAAAGCGCGTTGAATCGCGCCTGGGAGCAATTTTGAGGCTCACCGGAGTTCAGCCGAGCCATCCCAGCTCCGCCACCTTCGCCTGAGCACCTCGGCCGTCGCCGAGGCATTTTGTAGCCCCCAGGAGGTAGACGACGACCCCAGGAGCCTCCACGGCCATTTTGAAGCACATTCGTCGCCGGAGGAGGGAGATCGAGGTCGGAGAAGCTCACCTTCGCCGGCGTTCTTCCCCGTTCTTGCAACCCTCTTCCCAGCCGTTGGATCGAGGAGGAGTCCCAGATCGCACAGTTGCCGTTGGATCTTCCTCAGCCTCGACCGTCAGATCAACTCAGGAGGATCTAATCTTGGCCGCACATCCGCGAAGCGCCATCGGCCGTCCACAACGCGCCACGTGTTTAAGTGGCCCTCCATCCGCCGTTGGATCGCGCGCAAGAGGGTATTTTGCAACTCACCCCTTGCGCATTTTTGTATTTAATATTTAGTTTTTGAACTTTCGTCTGTAGCTTAAATATTTTGTAATATTTGCAAGTAGGCCCCCAAACTTTTGATATTTGCACTTAGGTCCTCCGCCACGTCACCTCACGTGACTTGTACACGTGAGGTGGGGGCATTTTGCAGAGGAACCCCTGTACGGTTGGGTATTTCTTTTTGGTCCTAAAATTTTGGCGTTAAGTGTAAAAGTTTAGGTTATTTTGCAACTAAGCCCCCAGGATTCTCTGATATTGCATTCCAGTCCCTCCCAGGCGCGTGCTAGTCACGCGCCCTGGTGGGTAATTTGTGGGCATACCCCAGTGGCTTTTGTAATTGCTTTTTGGTTCCAAAACTTGAATATATAGTGTAATATTTTGTGGAAAATTGCATGTTAGCCCCTGGATGTTTTGAATATTGCATTTATGCCCTTGCCAGGCCTGTTTAACATTTGTATGCTTGTTGTATTTATTTGAGTGATCTTTTTAACTCCAAAAATTCCACAAAAATAGGCTTAAGTTTCTGGATATCTAACGCCATATATTTAGTTTTTGATTTTATTTTATTTTTATATTTATTAAAAATCAAAAACAGCCTTTTTGTGTACTGTCTACCTTAGAAAATACCAAAAAAATATCAAAACACCTCCAAAAATTCCAAAAAAATTACATAGTGTCTACTTTATCCTATTTTAGTGTCAGTCCAAAAATCAGTAAAAACTTCAAAAGAAAAACACTAAAAAAATTAAAAACTCTTAAAAACTTCAAAAAATTATAAAAAATCATAGAAAAATCCAAAAAATATAAACTCAGGTTCTATTTGTCATTTATTTTATTCCCTTTATCAGAAAAATAGTGTGAAAAATTTTTGCTACTGGTTGGTATTTTTAAATTGCATTTTTGTAACAGCCAGCCTTGTTTGCACTGTTTTCTCGTATTTCAGTTTTTAAAAATATCAAAAACAACTTGAAAAATCCCCAAAAATCACAAAAACAGTAAAAAACCTTAAAAATACCAAAAACATTTTATCTCTGAATTTTTGAGTATTTTTGTGCATTTTTATAAATATTTTACTTTGCCCTTTCTTATTTTGTCTTTAATTTCCAACATTGAAAAAGAAAATAAAAAAAATTATAAAATATAAAATATAAAAATCAAAAATCAAAATACAAAATTAAAAATTAAATAAAAAAAAAGTAAAAATTAAAAACCCACAAAAATTGTAGTTGCTTGCCTGCTTAGTGTAGACACTCACACACACACACTTGTGCATTCAATTGCTTGAATTACACTGTTTGCTCCCTGTGTTCGAACTCTCTGCATACTTGCCCTTTACATCTTTTGTGCAGAGTTAAAAATAAATTTTAACTCCACATTTATTTCTAATTGTTGATTTTTAGTGTGGGTTAATTGTTGATCTTAGCCGGATTTAGTGTGGTCGACACACCGACTTAGTTCACGCTTTGTGCTGAACTTAAGACCGCCTATTTTCGGCTAAATCAAATGGCGCCGTTGCCGGGGAGCAACAGCTTGTAGTTCATTTTTATTGATTGTGTGACTGGTTACCATAGCATTGTTTTCCATTTCTCACATTTTGATATATCTTGATTGAGTTATCTGACCATCTTTTTCAACACACCACTCCCCCCCCCCCCCCCCCCCCCCCCCCCCCCCCCCCCCCCCCCCCCCACCCCCCCCCCCCCCCCCCCACCCCCCCCCCCCCCCCCACCCCCCCCCCTCCCCCCCCACCCCCCCCACCGCTTTTCTTTTATTTTGTGAGAGAGTGATTCATTTGAATTGTAATAATACAGGTACCTTGGACACTTAGACATTCGGGCCTAATTTCCGGGTGTTTGTTCACCCGGGGCTCACCGCAGTTTTGCCGCGTTTTACCGCTTGTCATTTTCCGGTTTTGTGTTTATTTTCCATTTTCTTTTGTGGAATGAGCTCTTAGATCTAGGTCTGCTTGATCGATTAGAATAGGTCCAAACACCTAATAATCTTTGCATGTTCCTATAGATACGTTTTGGACTTAGACTAATTTAAACAGTTAGCAAGTAATTCCCAAATCCACGCGCCGCGAGCTCACACCCGAACAAGCGCTTTCTCCTACTCCAAATGTGTTGGGCAGAGGAGGGGTGAGCCAAGACCGGACACTCGGATTAGGAGTTGCTAGTTGACTTGTGGTTCTATCGCTAGCAGTTGCCTGTTCTAGGACGATTTCCGTTGCATTTCGCCATATAGCTTAGGTTTAAATATTCTGCTTTGCATCCCGCATGGAGAGAGCTGGGATTCGCTGTAAGTCTTCTTACTTTGCACGCATCATCTAGGCACAAAGGTGAGATTTCCACCTTGGTGCCGACTTGCACGGCTTTTCCGACTCTATTCTCCCTCTGTTTTTGGACAAAGTAGGATAAAGGAAAAAATACAAAACGTTAGGCGCTTGCTTGAATTGACTCAAAAGAAGCGATAACACCAAAAAAAAAATTAAAAAAGGGACTGCTAAAGAAAACTTGACCAAAATAAAAACGGTAATTGGATTCATTGCTTGGGGAGAGTAACACCCTCACTTGTTTTCAGGTTGCATAGGAAGGTTTCCTTCCCAGTGAGGTGAGCGCTTCGTAAGGATTAGAGCCCAAAACCCAACTTGTGGCTGCCTTGTGTATCGCCTGGATTTCCGAAGTATTGGCGCTACTATCGTACGTAGTCGAGTAGGACTTGGTCGCCATTGGTGACTCTCTGTTGTGAGAGCGCCGACCCTGTCCGAAGTACCGAGCCTAGGCCACGCCTTCACGGGTGTGTCTGTCTCACCGGCTGCGTCCGAGTAGGACCTTGTACGCTCACGGGTGATTCCGTTGCGAGCGAGGTCCGAAGTATCGGTTTCGCCTATCGGCTTCCTCCCTCTTTTCTTTGGCTGAGTAGGGATCCAGGAAGGGTTACAAGGACCTCAAAAAGCGCAAGTTACAGGTTACACAGGAGGAGGACAAGTACGGGGATACTCTCCTGGCAGTACTCTCTCTCCTATAGGCGTAGCGCTCTAAGGACTCGTGAAAAGATAATTGCCTGAAAAACAAGCTAAAATTGACAAGATAAAAGCCGAACCTTCACGGCTTCACGAGTTGAGTTGGTGAACTTACCCTTGCTTTGTGTTTGATTTCTAGATTTATTAAGGTCAAGATCAAAAATACCGCACAATTGTGCAAAATTTTGTTGCATCTCATTTTCTTCTTCTTGCATCTTCCCTGCTCTATTCCGAACAATCAAGATGATGGGACGGAGGTCTCTTAGGCCGACCTTGTCGGCACCGCTATCCAGCACTCCTCCCTATTCATCTAGGAATAACTCGGAGAGTCCGCTCTCCGAGCCCGAGTTCACATCCACCCTGTTCCCCCTCGACCACCCTTCCCATTCTCCTTCCCTCAGTCCAATCATTTCAGAGTTCAGTGCATCACAGAGTTCAGCCCATTCCACAGCACCTGAAATGGCCTCTTTTGCATTTTCAGAACATCAAGCAATGGCAGACAGAGGCGAACACCAAGATGATCACGATCACCAGCCGTTCATTATTGATCAAGCGGCCATCAACAATTCCCTGCTAGCGTCCCTGGAGAATATGCAGAGACAGATCCGTGACCAGGGTACCTTCATGGGTGATCTGATGAGAGAGATAGCACAGCTGAGAGAAAACCGACCTGGGGGCGGTGGCGGTGGAGGAGGAGGAGGACCCGATGCAGGAGGAGGCGACCCAGACGGTGAGCGACCACCTCAGACCATCATGAGGGAGCTGCACAACCCAGCTTCATCCCTCACTCACCGGTGGATCAGACTCCCGCCAATCCACGGAGACTTCGAGCTTCGGCACAACACAATTCAGATGCTACCCAAGTTCCATGGGTTGCCGACCGAAGAGCCGCACCTCCATCTCCAAGAGTTCGAAATGATATGCAGCACCATCCACGATCGGCTGTTGACCGAGGATACTATCAAGATGATCGCCTTCCCGTTCTCATTGGTTGATCGAGCCGCATATTGGCTCAAGCATCTAGGGCGATTTGTCGACACCTGGGCAGATCTCCGGTCCGTGTATTTGAAGAAATACTATCCTCTCGGCCGGACAAATGCAGCGCGAGCCATGATCAGCAATTTCGTCATGATCCCAAATGAACAGTTCCATGAAGCATGGGATCGATTCAGAGAGCTCATAGACCGGTGTCCACATCACGATATCTCTAAGCCCCATCTGGTGCAGAGTTTCTTCTGTGGGCTGACACCGGAGCTGCAGGGGCTTGTGGACGCCTCTTGCGGTGGGTCCTATTTCTCCAAGGGAGAAGACGACGTCTGGGCCATCTACGAAGGCATGGCAGAGAACTCCACAGTGATGACCCAGGCCAGAGTCTACACTCAGCAGAAGCCCCGCAAGGAGCGGGATCATTTCAGAGGATCGCACGCATCGATGCCGGGCCCAGCACAACGTCGGTAGCCGCAGCCCAAGCCGAATCAGCCGCAGCCGACATGGGCATAATCAGTGAAAAGCTGGACCGCATGGAGATCCTCGAAAAGAAGCAGAATCAAGGTCTAGCCCAGATGGACCTTCTCACAAAAACAATGAGTGACCTGAAGACTCAAATTCTCTGTATTCAGGAGGCACAAGCCCATTCCCAACAGCCTCCCAGGTCACAGGTTGCTTCCAGCAGCAGCAATCCCAACCAGGCCTCCACCTCATACCGCCAGGTGAACCATATCCAGGCGGAGCCGGTTCCATTGTTGCAGTACCATCCAGAGCAACCGCCATCTCAGGAGATGCAGATGGTGGTGTATCAGCCGGAGCAACGCTGGCAGTTCTTCCTCCACCCTCCTTCGAGCAGGAACCGTTGATGGAAGTCAACGGGATATGGTATGACCGATACCCGCAGCCTGCAATCCGTAGGGATCACCCCGGATTCCGTTGGGGTAATGGAGCTTCCTCATCCCAACAGCACCTTCCTGCTCAAGGACAGCAGAGCAGCCAGCCCACAGCAGCAACACCAGCAGCCCCAGTACAACCAGCCCCAGCAATACCACAGTGGTCCTCGTCCCGCCTATCAGGGACAGCAGTGGAGGCCGCGCCAGCAGCCTCAGCAATCTTATCACCAGCCTCCCCCTCAATTCCAGCAGCAATTCCAGCAGCAGCAGCCCCATGTCCAGCAGGGACAAACATCCGGTTCTCAGGGTCCAGCCTACGAGAACCCAGCCCTTGATGATCTTGCCCGCTTGCTATCTGAACAGCGAGCATCCTTCAGGCAAGAAATGGATGAGTTCCGGCAGGAGATGCGGGACATTATCAAAGGAAAGGCCGCCATACCAGCTCAGATCGAACCAAACCCTAATAATTACAAAAGAAAATCTGAGCAGGTAGAGTACATAGAGGGTGCCTCTCCTAGTGAAAATTTGAATGATATGTCTTCTTTTGTGCATGATGTTGATTTTGTGACTACTAGGAGCGGTAGGATACCAGCCGGCGGCGCCTCTTCTGAGCGACAACCCGAAGCCGAACCAGGAGCGCCAGAGGAGCAGAGGAGCGGTACTGATGCCGCGACAGATGATGTTGAAGACGGTGGTGCTGATGCCACCATTTTGGGAGATGAACCAGAGCGCGGTGCTGATGCCGCAAAGACCGGTGCTAGTGGTGGTACTGAGGCCACCACATCTACTTTTGTTGAGCCAACTTCTGTGACTTCACCACATTTTGTATCGAGAGACTGTGGGAAGAAAAACAAAAACAAAAATATGAATAAAGGAAAGGTTTCTGTTCAAATTGCGGATCCATATGTGTTGAATGATGATTATTGTATGGATTCTCCATCTTCACAGGCACAGAGACCGATTCCGAGTCCTCCATCTGAGGAGGCACCTACCATCCCCTTCCCTGAGGCACTCCGCCGAGCGAAGGGAAATAAAAAAGAAAATCCCAAAAAGAATCAGCAGGTAGAGTTCGGCAATGAGATGATTGACAGATTTCATATTCAGCTGACTCTACGAGAAGCGTTTGAGCATATCCCCTTCTTCAAGAAGAATCTGAAAGAGACAACTACTGTCCGAAGGAAGAAGAGGCACAGAGATCAAATCCATATGCTCACGCATAACACTTGCTGCGCCATTCAGAACACATTGCCAGCCAAGCGACCAGACGCAGGAGCTCCCTATGTCAGATGCGAGATTCAGGAGCAACAGTTTGATCGTACGCTATTAGACAGCGGCTCTTCAATTAACCTCCTTCCGGCAGCCTTACTCAAGCAGTTCGAGTTTGGCCCTCTTCTTCGAAGCAGAACCGTCCTTCAGTTTGCTGATAGGTCGATTAAGAGGCCGAAGGGGTTATTGAAAGACGTGGTCGTTACCATTCAGGGCCTGCAATTCCCCGTGGACTTCGTCGTGTTGGACATGGAGATCCCTGAGTCGGTAACTGATGCCCCCATCATTCTCGGACGTCCATTCTTGGCCACAGCCAAGGCGGTGACCGACCATGATAGTGGGAAGGTATGCTTTCGCGTAGAGGGCGAAACCATACAAATAGAGACGATCGAAGAGATCAGAGCTAGAGAGGCAGAATGCTCCGAGCAGTTCAGCGAAGCCGAGCAGATGACAGAGGAGGAGCTAGACATCCACCAGGTGTGTGATTTTGAGATGATTGATGATGAATCCAACTGGAAAGATCCCGTAGCACCGACCCTCGCCTTGCCTTCAGATTCACTGTATCTCAAGCTCATGGCAGTCGAGAGCCGGGAGAGCACATTCCTGGATGAGGATATTTCTGAGGCTGACAGTGTTGTGATGAGTGGTGCTGAAGAATTTCAATCTTGCTCATCATCTTCCGATCCCTCGGATTCAGACATTGACTGGGATGACTTTGATGATTATTTACCATGTCTGATTCCTACTGAGCCAACAGCCATGACAGAGTGTGAGCCAGTGCAGTTTATTGATGATCCATCAGGCCGCCCTTCGTCAGCGATTCATGCAGAGCGAGAGTTCTCCCATGCAGATTTGGTCGCTTTTACACAGACTTATCAGAAGCCAGATCTGCCACCTCCCAGTTGTCCGGAAAGGAAACCTCTGCCGCAGTCAATGAAGTACAGATTCCTTGCTGGAGAGCCAGAAATGCACCCAGTCATTATCTCAGCAGATTTGACTGGAGAACAAGAATCTCGTCTGATGGAGGTTCTTGAAAGAAACCGCAAGGCAATCGGTTGGAGTATAGCTGATCTCCATGGGCTGAGCCCTAATCTCTGCTCGCACCACATTTATCTCGAAGACAACGCTAAGCCGTCGCGTGAGTTCCAACGACGGCTGAACCCGAATCTTCGAGACGTAGTCATGAAAGAAATTTCCAAGTGGTGGAGCGCTGATTTCATCTATCCCATCTCCGACTCTAAATGGGTTAGTCCACTCCATGTGGTACCTAAGAAGACGGGTATCACTACAGTCGTCAATGAGTCCGGAGAGGAGATCGCTACCAGAGTACCAACTTCTTGGAGGGTCTGTGTGGACTACAGACGATTGAATGAGGCCACCAAGAAGGATCACTTCCCGCTACCATTTATTGATCAGATTATCGAGCGGTTAGCTGGGAAGAGCCATTACTGTTTTCTTGATGGGTACTCTGGATACAATCAAGTGGCCATTGCGCCCGAAGACCAGGAGAAGACGACATTCACCTGTCCGTTTGGGACGTATGCTTTCAGACGGATGCCCTTTGGTCTATGTAACGCTCCGGCGACATTCCAAAGGTGCATGTTGTCCATCTTCTCGGACATGGTGGGTGACTGTTTAGAGGTCTTCATGGATGACTTCTCGGTCTATGGCGACGGGTTCGACGCTTGTCTTGACTGCCTAGACCGTGTGCTGAAGCGCTGCATAGAGGTCAATCTTGTCTTATCCTGGGAGAAGAGTCATTTCATGATGACTCAAGGGACGGTCCTTGGTCATATCATCTCCAACAGGGGCATGGAGGTCGATCCGGCTAAGGTGGACATCATCAGAAAACTCAATCCCCCGTCCAATTTGCGTCAGTTACGGTCTTTTCTGGGGCATGTCGGTTTCTACCGACGGTTCATTCAGGACTTCAGTCGAATTGCCCGACCGCTAACTGACTTGCTGACCAAAGACACCGAGTTTATTGTTAATGATAAGTGTCTTGAATCATTTGAGACTCTCAAAAATATGGTTGTCTCAGCTCCTGTCCTTCAGCCACCCGATTGGTCTCTCCCATTCGAGATCATGACGGATGCTTCAGATTTTGCCGTTGGGGCTGTGCTCGGACAGAGGAGGGATGGTTTACCTTTTGCCATCCACTACGCCAGCCGGACTTTGGATGCCGCGCAGCGGAATTACACTGTGACTGAGAAAGAGATGCTGGCCGTAGTTTTTGCTCTTGATAAGTATCGATCATATATTCTTGGATCTAGAGTAACAATATACACTGATCATACCTCCATCCGGTATTTAATGGCCAAGAAGGATGCCAAAGCACGTCTCACCAGATGGATCCTTCTACTCCAGGAATTTGATATTGAAATTAAGGATAAGCCTGGAGTCAAGAATGTGGTGGCGGATCATCTCTCCAGATTGGAGAATCTTGAGGAATCTGAGCCCAGCGCACCTATCACAGAGACGTTTCCAGATGAGGCGATCTTGGCTGTCACCTCACTCCCATGGTATGCTGACTTTGTAAACTATCTTGTTGCCAAGACAGTCCCTCAGGGTTGGCCCAGGCAGAAACTTGAGACCTTCCTAGCTAAGGCCAAGTTTTACCATTGGGAGGATCCCGTCCTTTATCATGAAGGAGGGGATAGTATCTGGAGGAGGTGCATTCCTCAAGAAGAGCAGCATAGCGTCCTCACATACTGCCACAAGCTTGAGGCAGGAGGACATCATTCAGGAAAGAGAACAGCACAGAAGGTGCTTCAATCCGGCCTATGGTGGCCTACTCTCTTCAAGGATTCTGATGAGTTCGTGAAGAGATGTACTGACTGTCAGAAAATGGGAACCTGCGGACAGAGAGACATGATGCCCATGCAACCCATTCACTTCTGTGAGGTCTTTAATGCATGGGGGATTGATTTCATGGGCCCATTTCCTAAGAGTCAGGGATTCGAGCATATTTTGCTCGCTGTAGATTATGTCAGCCGATGGGTTGAGGCCATCCCCGCCCGAGCCGCAGATGCTAAAACCGTTTGCAAATTTTTGAGGAAAAATATCATTTCACGGTTCGGTGTACCTAGAGTCTTGATTTCAGACGGGGGGTCTCATTTCATCAATGACAAAGTCAGGGCCCTTGCAGACGAGTTCGGCATTGACCATCGGGTTGCCACTCCTTATCACCCTCAGACTAATGGTCTTGCCGAAGTATCGAATAGGGAGATAAAGACTATCTTGCAGAAAGTTGTCCGCCCAGACCGAAAGGATTGGTCACAGCTTTTGGACTCGGTCTTGTGGGCGTATCGGACATCTTTCAAGAACCCATTGGGGACATCTCCCTTTCGTCTCGTCTATGGCAAGCCGTGCCATTTGCCAGTGGAAATCAAGCACAAATCTTTTTGGGCAGTGACTGAGTTGCTTCTAGATCCAGAGAGTATAGGAGACCAGAGAAGAGCAGAATTGGCAGCCCTGGAAGAATTGAGAGATACAGCCTTCTCCAACAGCCTACAATACAAAGAAAAAGTGAAGACATGGCATGATTCGCATATCAGCCATAAACAGTTTGAGCCAGCTCAGAAAGTATGGTTGTTCGATTCCAGGCTGAAATTATTCCCAGGGAAATTACAGAGCAAGTGGAAAGGACGTATGTGGTCAGGAAGGTACATGACAATGGCAGCATCGACATATCCGAACCGTCATCTTCCTCTACCTTCCGCGTCAATGGTCAACGCTTGAAATTATATCTTGATCATGATCCACCGACCATTGACGTTGCCCCCATTCTTCTGGTATGAGATGTGTCATTTGACTCTCATCATCTACATCTCATACATGGTAATCAAGTCTATCTTCCGCTGTACAGATCCATCTGTTTATATCACTCTGATGTCTGTTGATTTATTTTCTTCTTTTCTTCTTTTCTTCTTTTCCTGTTCTATCCTCTTTATCTATCAAAAAGGTGCCGCCCTTGTAGACAGTTTTCCATACTTAGGACGTACTTTGTCCTAAGTATAGGGGGGTTGGCACCCTGAGTCTTTCTATTCTTTTCGATCCTCTCCATTGTCTCCTCTTCTTGTCTATACTTAGGGATATCTTACCCTAAGTATAGGGGGAGACAATCTGAGTACGATCTGTTCATTCCCACCCTTGACCCTCCCTACTTTGTGTACAGTCTGCTATACTTAGGATTATTTGATCCTAAGTATAGGGGGGACGGTCAACTTCTCATTCGTTGATTCATTCATTTATTCTTTATTCTTTAGACTTGTCTATACTTAGTACGAGTTATGTCTTCTCTTTTCTCTCCGATCTATGAGGACATAGCTCAAGCTAAGTATATGGGGGTCGTATATACTACGTATATACTTTAGCCATAACTCGTACTTTCGTATTTTCTTAATAAATATGGCTAATAATTCTTTAAAATTCATTAAAAAAAATCCTTAATAAAAAGATGTGATTATTCCTCAAATTCTTTTTTGTATTTTACTGATTAATAAATCAGGTGAAAATGTTTTTTGCAAAATGTTTGAAAAATAGTTTGAAAATCTTTGTGAACATCTATTGAAAACTATTTTGAAAATATTTTGTTCGGTGTTTTCAACCTGTGTGGTTTGTAAAATTTCTTTTCTTTGTGTGAAATAAAAATATTTGAAAAATGATTTGCAAATGGTTTGAAAAATGGTTGCAAAAATGATTTGAAAAACCTATATATACTGTTTTGAAAGCCTTTGCAAAATGATTTTCAAATGTGTGTAAAATGTTTGTAAAAACTATTTTGGACTATAGTTTTCAAAAATTGTGTAAAAATTGTTTTCAAATAAGTTTGAGGAATATTCACATCACACCAAAATCCACTATATGTATCTATATGTATAAAATTGACCTCTTACCCTTGTAAATTCTTAAAATCTACTTCTTATATATATAAAGAAGCACTCCCGTGTACATAGTTTCACCTTGTTTTCAGCCAAAATCTTTTTGTTTTCAAAAACTCCCAAAAACATTTGCAAAATTAAAATCCAAAAACATTTGAAAAATCTTTTTGAAAAAGACAAAAAAATGCATGCATCATCTTTTCAAAAATCCATAAAAAGTTCAAAATCTTTGAAAATTGCATCACAAAAATATTTTCTGCATTGCATTGCATAGCATTTGCATTTTTCGGATTGAGTTTGAGAGTTGAACGAGTCTAAGTAAAATCCGGAGATTGGAGCTTGATTGGACCTTATAATCTACCTAATAACAGGAACCTTATAGGAACTGGGTTTGAGGTACTTCAGGTCTAGTTGACTTAATTCTTTGAGGATCACGAGACTTGGTTCAATGGATTCTTGACTGCCTAAGTAGAGTATTTCGGAGCACACGCACGACTCTTGTTGATAATGACCTAACTTGGACACCTGCACCTTTCACATGGCTCAATCCAGTTGGAGTGGTGAGGGGATTGGATTTGCCGGTATGAGACGCACACAAGTGGAAACATTTGTCCTCCTCTAGGGAGGGAAGTGCACCCCAACCCGTCCAGTGATTAGGAAGTCTAAAGACAGGAGGCTGTGGGTTGCGATAAAGCTTCAAAAGAGGGATAGTCTACTGGCTCAAGAGGAAAAACTCCTTATGTAAATGCTGCTGTGAATAGTATTTCAAAAAAAAAAAAATGTTCAGGCATGTACAAAAATAAAAAGCCTGCAAGTATGTACAAAGTCAATAAGCAAGCTTGAGTTCCAAAGTCAAATATGTGAGCCTGCAGCAGGATGACTTGACTACACTGGTCTTGCATCCAAGGATAGGTAGCTACAATGGCTACCGTCCAATCTTCTCTTCACCCCCTCCTCTTGAGCTGGTTGCCACTTGAACTTAGAAGGGAATACCCCGTTCCTCGAGGATGGAGTTGCTGGATTGGGGAATCATTGGGTTGTTGTACTGGAGAAGTCAGTTTCTTTGTCACTCTAGTTGGGGAGAGCCACCATCACTTACACTGTACAAGTCAGATTCATAGTCGTAAGAGTTTGCGTATGAGTTGAGATATTTCTGACCTGGTTATTGAGGAGACTTGGACAGAGTTTTGGGATTCTCAAGGACTGTTGGATTTCAAACACGGTTCTCACTAAGGTTCCGCCCGCACTAAATTTCCAAAGGTCCGACTTAAGCTCCAAACTTTGATTTTGCGAAGACAAGTTTGATGATTAAATAAAATCCAATTTTTTTCTTTTTCTTTTCTTTCTGTTTCTTTTTGCACTTATTGCATAAGTGTTTGCTAGGGACTAGCAAAGGTAAAGTATAGGGGGATGATGAATCCACATTTCATCATCTTTATTCTATCATTTTGGCACCAAAAACTCTAGCAAATGCCTGTAAATAGCATTAAAACCATCATCTTAGCATTCATGCATGTGCATCTCAACAGTGTATAAATTACTGTAATTAAAGCCAAAATTATAGAATAAATAAAGAAAAGAAAAAGAATAAAATATTGTAAATATTTTATGATCCAAAACCCCCGAGACCTAGGCATCTCGATGAATAGGTCGACAAGGAATAAAGTAGGGGGAGATAAGGTCAGATACCTATATTTGTTATTCATTATTTATTCATTTTGGGACCTATTTTTGGTTCCACTTTTTATACATCAAATAAAGAAATTTTGTACATGAAAGTTGTAGATAAATTTATAAAGAAAATTACAAAATTGATTTCACAGAAAAAGAATGTACAGATGAAAAGTTCTGGTCTGAATAAGAATCCAAAATCCCAACTTCCCAGACCCGTATCTCACAAACGACAAATCCAAATGCAGTGTACTCACCTTTAATTGTATATAGAATAAAATAATCTATCCAATGGCGGTGGTTTCGCATTTGGCGGAGCTACGGTTTGAAAGTTGAGTTTTGGACCCTCATTGTACACTTGTACTGAATAAAATATTCAATTTATTCTTTATTTATTCTTTATTCATTTTTATATTTTTATAATTTTGTAAATATTACATATAATATATATGTGAATTAAAATTGAAATAAAATGCAAAGAAAAATAAAAATAAAAATACTTGTACAAAGACTACATAGGTATACCATATACACTTATTCCTGTATAGAATACAATTGTATTTTATTAAATACACAAAACATATCAGAAAAATAAAATAAAAATATATTTATGTATATAAAAGTATGTTATAATTTTACAAAATTATAAATAAAAATAATAAGATTAAAAATACATAAAATAAAATAAAATATCAAAATACATAGGTATTATACCTATATAGGGTTAAAAAGGCAACTTGTAAAAATATATGTCATAAAAATAAATAAAAATCAGAATAAAATACTACATAAAATTTTGAACATTTTTTATTTTATAACTTTTATTTAATTCGGCCATTTACTATTTTTAATTGAATTAATAAAGATTTTTTTTCCAGGGTTTTTCCTGGTTGGTCCACGTGGACCAACCAGGTGCTAACCCTAGTTGACTTCGGTCAACTAGCTGACCTACACCTATAGCCCCTGTCAGACTTGGTTTTTGAGCCACCTTGGTGGCTTTTTTCCCAGTCGAGTCTTGCATGATTTCGTGTTACTTCCTTCTGCAAACATCTTCACCAACCATCCACCTATCTCGCCCAAGCTTAATCTTGGTCGTCGGACCCAAGATTTGCAAGATTTTCCTTGGTCTTTGGACCTCTGCCATCGGGGGTCAAACCAAATAAAACCGACCTCCCATTTTCAAATCAATTTCGAGTCCCCTTGGTCCACCCCTCTCCGCCTCTCTTGCGCTCCAAGCCTTGCCGGAGGTGACAGCTCCGCCGCGAGCCTCTCAGCCAAGGCGAACGAGGTCGAGGAAGACTCCAGCACCTCCGCCAATCGCCGGCGTCGAGGTAACTTTCATCCTCTGGCTCCGGCCATCGAGGGCCTCCACTCCGCCAGTTCTTTATCGCATTTTATTCCTGTTAGCTTAGGCTTTAAAAACCCCCAAAAAAATCAAAGATCCATCGCTTATTTCGCCCATTCAACCATCATCGCCGGAGCGCAACTCCGGCCACCGTCAACCATTCCCCCTCGCACTTAGTTTAGGTCCATCAAAGGTCCAGGCACTTTGCCCTGGACCTTCTAACTCTTTTTGCAGGGTCAAAGCGCGTTGAATCGCGCCTGGGAGCAATTTTGAGGCTCACCGGAGTTCAGCCGAGCCATCCCAGCTCCGCCACCTTCGCCTGAGCACCTCGGCCGTCGCCGAGGCATTTTGTAGCCCCCAGGAGGTAGACGACGACCCCAGGAGCCTCCACGGCCATTTTGAAGCACATTCGTCGCCGGAGGAGGGAGATCGAGGTCGGAGAAGCTCACCTTCGCCGGCGTTCTTCCCCGTTCTTGCAACCCTCTTCCCAGCCGTTGGATCGAGGAGGAGTCCCAGATCGCACAGTTGCCGTTGGATCTTCCTCAGCCTCGACCGTCAGATCAACTCAGGAGGATCTAATCTTGGCCGCACATCCGCGAAGCGCCATCGGCCGTCCACAACGCGCCACGTGTTTAAGTGGCCCTCCATCCGCCGTTGGATCGCGCGCAAGAGGGTATTTTGCAACTCACCCCTTGCGCATTTTTGTATTTAATATTTAGTTTTTAAACTTTCGTCTGTAGCTTAAATATTTTGTAATATTTGCAAGTAGGCCCCCAAACTTTTGATATTTGCACTTAGGTCCTCCGCCACGTCACCTCACGTGACCTGTACACGTGAGGTGGGGGCATTTTGCAGAGGAACCCCTGTACGGTTGGGTATTTCTTTTTGGTCCTAAAATTTTGGCGTTAAGTGTAAAAGTTTAGGTTATTTTGCAACTAAGCCCCCAGGATTCTCTGATATTGCATTCCAGTCCCTCCCAGGCGCGTGCTAGTCACGCGCCCTGGTGGGTAATTTGTGGGCATACCCCAGCGGCTTTTGTAATTGCTTTTTGGTTCCAAAACTTGAATATATAGTGTAATATTTTGTGGAAAATTGCATGTTAGCCCCTGGATGTTTTGAATATTGCATTTATGCCCTTGCCAGGCCTGTTTAACATTTGTATGCTTGTTGTATTTATTTGAGTGATCTTTTTAACTCCAAAAATTCCACAAAAATAGGCTTAAGTTTCTGGATAGGTGTACTCTAACGCCATATATTTAGTTTTTGATTTTATTTTATTTTTATATTTATTAAAAATCAAAAACAGCCTTTTTGTGTACTGTCTACCTTAGAAAATACCAAAAAAATATCAAAACACCTCCAAAAATTCCAAAAAAATTACATAGTGTCTACTTTATCCTATTTTAGTGTCAGTCCAAAAATCAGTAAAAACTTCAAAAGAAAAACACTAAAAAAATTAAAAACTCTTAAAAACTTCAAAAAATTATAAAAAATCATAGAAAAATCCAAAAAATATAAACTCAGGTTCTGTTTGTCATTTATTTTATTCCCTTTATCAGAAAAATAGTGTGAAAAATTTTTGCTACTGGTTGGTATTTTTAAATTGCATTTTTGTCACAGCCAGCCTTGTTTGCACTGTTTTCTCGTATTTCAATTTTTAAAAATATCAAAAACAACTTGAAAAATCCCCAAAAATCACAAAAACAGTAAAAAACCTTAAAAATACCAAAAACATTTTATCTCTGAATTTTTGAGTATTTTTGTGCATTTTTATAAATATTTTACTTTGCCCTTTCTTATTTTGTCTTTAATTTCCAACATTGAAAAAGAAAATAAAAAAAATTATAAAATATAAAATATAAAAATCAAAAATCAAAATACAAAATTAAAAATTAAATAAATAAAAAAAAGTAAAAATTAAAAACCCACAAAAATTGTAGTTGCTTGCCTGCTTAGTGTAGACACTCACACACACACACACTTGTGCATTCAATTGCTTGAATTACACTGTTTGCTCCCTGTGTTCGAACTCTCTGCATACTTGCCCTTTACATCTTTTGTGCAGAGTTAAAAATAAATTTTAACTCCACATTTATTTCTAATTGTTGATTTTTAGTGTGGGTTAATTGTTGATTAATTTCGGGATTCGTGTGGTCAAACACCGACTGTTGACTCGCCTTGTGAGTCGACATAACCGCATCGATTTCCGAGATTATCAAGCTCCTCCTCCGCCTCTCTCTCTCGATCACGGTAGACCTCCCCCGAAGCTCAGGATAGGTCGTCGATGAAGCGACGAGCTCGGGGGAGATCCTGAAAGCTCTGGTGCGGCTCGCCGGGGCTCGGAGGTCTGCTGCGACGTCGGTGAAGTTTGCTCCGATCAAGCTCCGGTCGATGAAGCTCTCGATGACCTGCACGTTAGTCGAGCATAGCCGAAGCATAATCGCGTGCGTGCGTGCATAGGTGAGCGAGATGGGAGCTCATGCGGCGTGTAGAACATGGGAGCTCGGAGCTCCTCCGCCGTGGATGGCGGAGGAGGTGGGTCGGGCGTGTAGAGGTTCTGGAAGAGGGAGAGGTGATCGGGACGTTGCGCGGAAAAGGGGGAACTGAAGCGAGACGACTGGAGCGGTCATCGGAGCAAGGGAAGCGGGTGAAAGAGGCTACTAAATTAAGCAAAAAGTAAAGAGCAGAGTTCGAGAATTTTACCTGATCGGAGGTGAATGCAGTGGCCTGAGCTTGAGCTCCGAGAGGAGCTCGGGTCATCGCTGGACTCCGGCGACCTTTCGGAGCAGCTGGGCGGGCTTAGTGCACCGCAACGCCGTCGTGGGAGGCGGCGGGTCGACACCGGGGGCTCCGGTCGTCGTCGCTCAATCCTCTCTCCTCCCCCTGTCACAGGGAGGAGGAGGAGGGCTGGGCCGTGCCCCGTCGTAAAGGTGGACCACCAAGAACAGGCGGAGGGAGCGAGTATTTGAAGGAGCGGAGGTGGCAGTTATGGTGGTGATCGACGTGGTTTGACTGAGGGTCGTGGAGCGATTGGGAGAGGATCGAGAGTAGTGGGACGACTCGCGGGGATGAAGAACGATTGGGGAGGATCATGAGGCGGTTATCAGACGAGGCGATCATCGGTGGAGATGGAGAAAATGGGAAGGGGGAAGGTGGGTGACGCGGTGTGATCGTGGGAAAGAGGAGCACCTGGAGGTAGAAGACGGAGTCCTGGCCGTTGGATTGTGAAATCCAACGGCTAGGGTTTGGGCGTTGAAGGGCGGTCAGGATGTAATCGAGGGCGGCATGATCGAAGGCCAAGATTTTGCCATGTGTCACGCTCTGGAGAAAGCGCTGGCGGTCGGTCCAGATTAGATTAGGACCTGCGATCGGATGGTGGAGGACCCATCAGCAATGGATGGTGGCGATGAAGGGGCTAGAGCAAGATCTAATGGCGCATGATGCATCACGTGGCGGGCTGTAGACTAAGCACTGGTGAACGGTTTGATGAGAAGTAGATGTTGATCGAAGGGCTGAGGAGCGACATTATGATGGAGCGGCTGTGATGGAAGATCGGGGCACGATCAAGCGGTGTACAAGATGCCACGTGGCGTGAGGAAAGAAGGGCGCTGACGTGCGGTGCAGATGAAGACCTGGGAAGATCAGACGGCTGAGGATCAGAGCGGGTGTGGAGAGAGTTTAACCATTGGATCAGATGGAAATCCAACGGTCAGGGATAGGGGCTGATACTGCAAAGGGGAGCGGGCCACGTGGCGCCCCCAGAATGGGCCACGTGGCCCAATCAGGTTATTCCGAGGGCATTTCTTATTTTTGAGGGCCCTATTGGCCGAATTTGAGAAAAGTCAAAACATGAAAGTTGTAGATCTTGACGAGATCTACAAGTTTCATGTTGACCAAAACTCGAAAAGAGATCAAACAAGAGCCCGAAATATTTTTTAGGGTATTTTTGAGTCTAAAAAAATACCATGATTTTTGTTTTGCCATTTTTTTGTGGTTTTTAATTTATTAAGGATTATGTTAATTATTAGACAATAACAGGGATTTATTGACAGAACATTAAGCAAAGGGGGTTAATTATAACAAATAAAGATGATGAAACTGAGGTTCATCACATACTCAAGCATATCGATGCATATCTATCTCAGGTTAAAGGTGTGTGCCTGATCGTGACAATTACGATCTAGGTATTAATTTATCTTGACCTCATCAAGTAAAATCTTTGACTTGATTATTCCAACACTTCCAAATATCTATTCTTATGCAGAGGACATGCATCAAGAAGTCGGATGGAAATCAGTACTCTTTAGAAAAAAATTGACATCTCTTTCTCAGACTGGAGATCTTTATTTAATATCACATATTTGAAGTCAGTTGTGTCCTCCCTGCTGCATTGTATACAATATGATCATGGTACATAACCCTAATTGTATAGGCACCATAACAATAAAGTGCATTTATTCAATAATTCATTTTGTTTCAGATGAACATGCTAAAAACAATAAATTTTATTGCATTTAATGGGTCACAGAGGGCTTACAAGTCCAACACTATCCCCTCCAACCACCACCTCTATCCACCACATCCACATGGCGATGGAAAGATCCGAGAACCCAATGACCATTATCCTCTTACTTATCCCTTCTCTCCCAACGACCATCTCCTTCCTGTCTCTAACTCTATCTCATTATCCTCTTCGATCTCCATCTCCAAAAAGCTAGCTTCAACCCTCTTCCATTATCTATTCCAACGGTTAAATCCATTATCCTCAACCTTTAGACGTCACCTGCAATCTGATCCACGACAGTACCCACTCCATTGCCTTATCACATTCAACCTCCTAAACCAACCCTGTGGCCTCTCCTATTTAATCCCTATCTCCTCCTCCGATTGAATTATCTATTGAATCTGTCATCTCCACTGATAATCGAGAGGGGGAGCTGAGGTTAGTTGTGGTGACATCATGATTCCCACTCCAACGATGATCCCATAGGAGCGATCCGTGGATCATCCCATGTTGATGCACCCTTTAGGAGTAGCAGAGCTTCACCCTCCATCACTAGAGAGTGAAGGCAAAGATCGAAGGTGAGATCAACCTCTTCCACTCCAGGCGAAATCCCCAGGTATCCTTCTTCCCTTGCACATTTCTTCTCCTCCTCCTCCTCCTCCTTTTTATTACTCTTTTTAGTATTCTCACTCAATCTTTGTCCCCTTCGCACCTCCTTCACCATTCACGAACTCCTACGAATGCCATCAACACGTCATCTTTGTCTACCTCCCTCATACCTACCAACTTCAATGGAATGCACCACCAGAGGCCTTGCCCCTTCCTTCACACTGCCTGGAGCCCCACCCAACTTCACCTTATCATGCCTGCGTACCTCGATCGAGTCCCAAAAGCTTCAAGTCACAGATCTCCTTGCAGACCATCAGAACCTCATCACAAGAGACCAAGCACAACCCCGATGACTTCCAACCGTGTGTAATCCACCGACGAGGAAGATTGAATGGCATCATCAATGAGAAAGGGGCGACCTTCGAATAACATAACTCTCTGATTATGATAAGAGGGTGAATATCCAATAAAGCCTTCACCATCTGATCAAGCATAGCTTTCATCCTAGTCGTCGAAGCAAGCCTAATTTCCAACCATTAGATCGACTAGATCTGAGGCACTAGATTGATCCCAAGCCGTAGTACTCGAACCTTGTGCTTCGGGATCACTAAAGTTTCTTAACGTTACATGTGGAGGTTCCAACCACCAAGGCTAGCCGCCACCCGAGCCTGACGCACGCACCACGCATGCATGTCTAGGAAAATTGCACTGCACCCCCTACGTATATCATAAACTACACATAAACCCCGCCATGGGTAAATTGCTTAGAAACCCTAGACAGCTTTGGAAAATTATAAGAAAGCCTCTCCCGAAGGGTATATTTGCAAGATTATATTTTTATTAATTATAATATAGTCTCTGAAACTTCAAATAATCATATCTCGAGCATTATTAATCGGAATTTGTTGTTCTTCATGTCGATCTATCCTTATTCTATTATCTTTCATTTAGAAAATCTTTCCTCTAGACACATTATTTGGCATTAATCAAATTGAGAAGTTATTTCTTATATTGAGCACATTTCTTTCGATTCATTGATTCCATTTCTCAATTATTGGTGATTCATTTGAGGGAATTATTTGGGATTGATCGCATAGTTTAGTAATTAATCATTGGGGCTTTTGGAAGCATTGAATTAAATGACTTGACTTGGCTTGATTGCTTGCTCCGCATTTATCATTGCATTCATATTCATCATTTTAAAATCACAAATATTGCATTTCCACCATATAGCATAATATTATTTTTCCTACATTAAAATATTTTAAAATTCATGCATCATGTTTCCTCTTTGAATTAATTACATCTTTAAATAAAAAAATAAATAAAAACTGAAAAAGACGAAAACATCTAAAAATAAGTATTCTCTTCTTTGAAAATATAAATTTTCTAGATTACTTAACAATTAATTCTGAACCCTCATATCACCTCCTTGAGTTCGACATTGGGACTTACCCGAGTAAAAGAAACAACTCAATCACATCGAGATTTTATTATCCATATTAATTTCTCGGTATGATCATTTTATCATATTTCTAGATTGACCAGCTACAACTTTGACATAATAATTATCATCAATTAACAAGGTCAATTTTTGAGTCCTCAATTGTTAATAGATTATTTTCTATATAAAAAGAACACCCAAAAATGTTTTCTTAGAAAGAAAAATTTGGATGTGATGGTTGAAGGATATATTAACACTGATTATGCATTTTCAGTAGATAACAGAAGATCTACTTTAGGTTATGAAGTGTGTCTTTGCAGAAAATCAAATTATTTGAAGAAGTAAGATATATAATATTATTTCATGATCTAGTGCTGAAACGGAATATCACGGTTGAACCACGAAGTTGATATGCCAATAAAGACGTTATCTGAAAACAAAGTTGTGATAAAACATGATAACAATCTGATTACGTATGAAAAATTGACCTAAGACAATGTAAAATTTAATATTCATTGTCATATCTTTCGTAGTTAAATACATAGCAATGAATATTATCCGTTGCTTACTCCTTTAAATTCGCAACGAATAGTGATATTCATTGTTATGTTCCTCGCAACCACTACAATAAATTGGACCTAATGCACGAATAATGCGAATATCATTGCCATATCTTTCAATGTTAAAGATATAACAATGAGTATTATTCATTGTCATATAATATTTTGTACTTGTAGTTAGCATGAATGTCATATTCGTCTTAAAAGGTCTATATAGTGACGTTTTTTATTGAATTATTCATTAAATTGACAGTAATTCATTCTCAATTTTAGCAACGATTAGAAGAAAAAATCAACAAATAATCGTTATATAATTTTTTGTGAAGAATATAGCAACGAATACTATTATTCTTTGAAAATTAAAAGAAGTAATCAACGAATAATATCGTTGTTGTATACTACGGAAGATACGACAATGAATATTTAGTTTCTCATTGTCTTAGGTCACTTTTATATCTTGTAGTGAACGAATATATAATTTTTATTTGTTGACTTTTCTTATAATCGTTGTTAAATTTAGAAATGATAAGTGTGAAGTTTAACGAATAAGTCAATGGAAGAATCGCATTAAATGGACTTGTAACGATGAATATGTCGTTCGTCAATTATAAGTACAAAAGACTATTTGGAAACAAATAATGTTCATTGTAATATCTTTAACATAAGAAGATATGACAACAAATATTCAGATTATTCGTTGTCTTAAGTCCAGTTTCTTGTAGTGTTATGCACCATATTACAAAAGCAAGCATAAATCAACGTTATATATTGTATTCATGATAAGATTGATACACGGGAGCTGTATATTCCTTACACGAAATCTGGCGATCAAGTTGTTTTTTTTTTCACAAGGACCTACACAAGGTACAATTTGAGTTGAATGTATGAAAGCCAGGGCGGTGACGAAGGGCGGAGACTGTTGGAAACTTATATATCGGATCATACATAAGATCAGGAGGTTCGGAGTCGGAGCTATGCGGCGAAGCGGCATATATCCATCACTTAGACATCACTATTGGAAGCAAGGTTTAAAAAACAAGACGGGACCGACCGGTCGGATCGGGAACCAGCTACGACCCGGTCGGTTCGGCCGGTTTTGTGTAATTAACTTCAAAAAAATAAAAAATAAAAAACCAGGTCGGATTGGTGTCAGACCGGGTCGACCCGGATGGTCGAACTGGGTTGACCCGGATTGACCTAATTTTGATGATTTGGTAAAATTTCAAAAAACAAAGGTTAAATAATGAAATAATCGGATTTTTATCACTTGTGCCCTTCTTAACTTCTACGAGATAAGTTATGTCCTTCTCTTGTTTGGAATATACGTTCTGTCAATACTTTTTAAAGTAATTTTTAGAAGCAACTATAAATAAATGATTACAATATTATATGCATATATAATTCTAGAAAATGTTACTAACTTTTGTAGAGTTTTACTCAAAAGAGACTATAATGTTATTCTATTGAAAGATTTGACATTTTAAATGATTATTTTATTGATATATAAATACATATATATATATATATGAATCCGGTTTTATTGGTTCAAAAAACCGGTTCGACCGGTCTGACCATTAAATTAAGCCCGATCTGATTTTTTATGAGTCGATAGGAATAATGACGTCATGCTGACGTCATCACCGATCCGACCGGTTTGGACCGACGATCCAACCCGATTGGACCAAACCGAAGATAAATCGATTCAATGTCCGGTTCGATTTTTAAAACCTTGATTGGAAGGGGTTTAACCCCAAAACGAGAGTAAACCCTCAATCAAGCTATATATGTTTCTCACGGAGCATCTTGACCTCTCCTTTGTTCTTTCATTGGCGTCCTTTATCATAATAATAATAATAATATTAATAGTAATAATAATAATAATAATAGCTTCGTCACCAACAAAACTTGTGTAAAAAAATAAATCCAATTGTCCACACGATACCATTTCATCCATTGGTTCTCGAACAACGTTCCTAATTGGTTGTCGGTTCACAGTCCCCACAAAGCAAATCTGTCAACATCTCACCAACAACCTCGATTAATTAATTCGATATTTCCACGTAGGCATAGTTCCTCAAATGTGATGTTCCCGATATCCATTTTGTTGTTGTGAACACCCGGAATCTAAATCTACCTAGCGGTCAGAGGACACGAGTGCAATTTACCATATATAATTAGTTAAAAATATCTATATAAGCATCAGTATGGAGACCTCCCTCCACCCCCATAGCCTCTCCTCCTTCAAAGACCTCTCTACCAACTCCTCCCCGCATCTTACCATGCCGACGGAGAACGGTCGCACCACAGCCGGCACGGGCACCGGGCAGACCGTCTGTGTCACCGGAGCTGCGGGGTTCATTGCTTCTTGGCTGGTCAAGCTCCTCCTCGAGAAGGGCTACACAGTCAAGGGCACTGTTAGGAATCCAGGTTGCTAAATATTCCCCTCGTTTTTACGCTAATTGTGTTTTTCAGGGGGGTGTTTACAAATAATCTAAGTGTTTGGGTTTTATGGAAAGCGCCCAATGATCTATAGAGTCTTTTAGAATTTAATGAACGGTCATTTTGTTATTGTTTTGAGAATCTTATTATCTTATACTATAATTTTTTTGGGGAAAACTATCATAAGACCCTCTTAACATTTTTTAGTGTTATCGATTTTTTAAAAACAATTAGATGATCCGAAGAACATGCACTTGAAGGAGTTGGAAGGAGCCAAGGAGAGGCTGATACTATGCAAGGCGGACCTCCTCGACTTCGACAGCCTCCGCCGTGCCATCAATGGCTGCGATGGCGTCTTCCACTTGGCGTCCCCGGTCACCGATGACCCTGTACGCGATTCACATCTTCCACCGGGTTTATTTAGCCCTAATAACGTTATAATAAAATAAAGAAATAAATGGTTGATAACTTTATAGGTACCGATATCTACGTGAATTTGGTGGACGCGTTTTAGTACATTTTTCACTAAAAAAATGACGTAATAAACCGGGTAAGGATATTCTACAAAATTTAGGGGCATTTTTTCGATAAAAATTAACTTCATAAGGGTATCTATACAAATTTATTAATTGATCACAACGTTTAATATTATACAAAAGAAGCAAACTTTCCGTGGGCTTTTGACGAAATCAGCAAAAAAAAGTGTTTAGATTGCCGATATACTATTTATCACTGATTTTTGGCTACCATAGGAGCAAATGGTTGAGCCTGCAGTTCAAGGCACGAAGAACGTGATCGTCGCGGCGGCAGAGGCCAACGTCCGGCGAGTGATCTTCACATCCTCGATCGGGGCCGTGCACATGGACCCCAACCGCAGCCCGGAAACCGTCGTCGACGAAGCGTGCTGGAGCGACCTTGAATTTTGCAAGAAGACCAAGAATTGGTATGGTTGGATCATCCTTCTCAAAAATCAATCATCCTACCGAATCACCTTGCACTTATCGAAATTTGGAAATTTTAGCTAGCTTCATTGTACTACAGGTATTGCTATGGGAAAGCCGTGGCAGAACAGGCGGCATGGGAGGTGGCGGCGGAGCGTGGGGTCGACCTAGCAGTGGTCATCCCCGTTCTTGTGCTCGGCCCGCTCCTCCAGTCCAGCGTAAATGCCAGCACCGTGCATGTGCTCAAGTACTTGACCGGCTCCGCCAAGACATACGCCAACTCTGTTCAGGCGTACGTCCACGTACAGGATGTCGCGGAGGCACACGTCCGGGTGTTCGAGGCACCCGATGCCTCCGGTCGTTACTTGTGCGCGGAGAGCGTTCTCCACCGCGGAGATGTCGTCGACATGCTCCATGAGCTCTTCCCGGAGTATCCCGTCCCAACTAGGTATGTCTTCTACTTTGAACTTCGAATGTACATATTCCATGGGGCGTTACTTGAATACTTCAAAAGAAAGGGGTTAATTTCAAATTATAGTTTTTTTAACTCGAGCAAAACGTATAATTTAATGGGCACCCGCTAAATTGGAGACTAATCAATAAATTTTAAAAGTAAGGTGAAAAACTAAGGCGCTGCAACTAAGGCGCTGCCCTTGGAATTGGGTTTTGGCCTTACCTGGAAAATGTCACTTCAACCAACTTGTTTTTTTTTTCAAAACGGAAATTTGAACCCGTTGCTGTCGTGCATGTCCTTCCCAGTTTGACGAATCCCATCTGCATTTGGATATTTTTGTGTCACGAATTTTTGCGTCATGCCCTAGAATATTTTTCAATTAAACTACAACCTTTTCCATCTCTACTGTTCGTGGGTTATCCGGAGGAGGATAACTCGTTTTTGTGTTTGTGTGTTTGGTTGGTGGATTAAGGGTTGGGAAGGTTTGTGTGATGTGATTGTATTGAAATTTGAAAAAATAGGTAGTTATTATGATATGATTGTATTGAAATTTAAAAAAGTTGGTATTTGTTGTGATGTGATTGCATTGAAATTTGGATTAATGAGTAAAAGTTGATTATTTTATGATTTTTAGATGATATGATGGTATAATATATAATTTTTTGATGGAAAGAGCGTGAGCCCCACTAGTGAGTTAAAGATATGGGATTTGGGGGTAACCCATCCAAAGTGAAGGGTAACCTCAACCGAACGGGTCATGTGATTACTATTCATCACACATTCCCCTGTTTAAAGGTAGCGGTGTAATTACGAAGATTATAAGGGTAAATAGTAAAAATCTCCTCATATGACGCAGTAAAAGAGTTATCCCATTTATGCTAATATTCCCGCTAATTATTCCATGATACCTAACCGTTCCAATGTACAATATATTAAATATCAGATCAGTATTGTAAAACATGAATACGTGTAACTGACGTATAAACCTCATGTATTCCTTAATATGTCCATGTATGAAATCGACTAATATGACATGAGGCTTACACGTAAGTGACGTAAGATCATGGATACCACGAAGTGGGACAGTGTTTGGTGGAGGAATGGGACGGTCCTCACCAACTCGCTGGATTTAGAGGAGGTGGATAATGCTTATCCCACCTGCTATCCATCTCATCACCTACCACTGACAATGACGTCCAGTTCATGGTGAGTGTTGGTATGAAGTATGAACATCAAACAATAATAGTAACGAAGATTTTTCGTTGGAAAACTGGTTCAACTCGATAGTTCGACTCGATAAAAAAACATCATGGTTTAACCTTGATTGGCTTGATTGCTCATGTGAATTTTTTGAAATGATCTTAACGAGCAGGTGCTCGGACGAGGTCAATTGCTCATGTGAATTTTTTGAAATGATCTTAACGAGCAGGTGCTCCGACGAGGTCAACCCAAGGCGAAAGCCGTACAAGTTCTCCAACGAGAAGCTCAAGCGCCTTGGGCTCGCCTTCAAGCCGGCCAAGCAAATGTTGTACGATACCGTGATGTGTCTCCAAGAGAAGGGCCATCTCCGCTCCGCCTCACCCTGATGACATCTTCCTCTTGATGCACGCCATTACGTCTCTATCTCTGCTCGTGCCGGATCAAACGAATCAGGACATTGTCTTGTATCTGAAAGGGGCTCTCGTGTAGCATACTGGAAGTTGTGTTTGCGTAAAGGATTAGTTTCTTTACTCTTATCCTTACTATCATTAGATGGAGATTAGTTTCTATCTTGTGATTGGGATGTAATTTGGTTCTAAACTATGTATGTGTTGTAGAATGCTCAGTAACCACATGGTATGAGACAAATGAAAGACAATGTTGAGATGGCGTATTAAACAGAGTATGTGACGAAATTGGTTATAATCAAAATGATAGAGCATACACAACGAGTTTCTTCGCGAGTTGGTTTGGAGTGTTGTGGGATAGTATATATTCTTATTAAATATACTGGATAAGGTTGTGGTTTTATTGCACACAAGGTGTTTTGATGAATGCTCCAACGCAAAAAGAGTTTTTCTTTATACTTTTAATAATTTTATGTTCATATGAGCGATTAGATTTGTAGTTTGATTGGTACATTAGAAGAAGGTGTTGTATTTAAAGTATGTAATTAGGTTTTTGATTAGAAAGCTTATGTAGTTGCACTAATTGTTAATTTAGCTTCAAATGGGAAACCAAATGGTTTGAAGGGAAAGTTGAGAATTCCGAAATTTTAAAGGAGAAGTCATGGGTGAAAGTTTAGTACAATATCTAGTGTTTATAAACTTTTGATGGGCTTATATATGAGTTCACATCCCAAGCTCTTGTAGCAATAATAGAGAGAAAGAATGTAGAATCACACACGTGCACGCGTGTGCTCTGCTCTGTCTCCAGCTCGGGCTCGGGAGAGTTGACTCAGATCATGATACTTTTGCTATGGGTTTTATTTGACGGGTCGATTAAATTAACCATATTGATTAATTTAGACTCAACTGCATTGGGAATCAGACTCCACCCAAACAGTTTGTTTTAGTCGCGGTTTCAAAATCCGAAGAGACACGTCCGTTGAGGGGCATTCCATGGACGCTTCGGTGATTTCTAATCTAATATGTTCATCGTTTTGCTTGTTGCGATGTGTTTATAACTTTGTGTTTCTTGGATCTCGCCCTATTGATTTATTCCGAATAATGAAAATGCTCTGCTCTGTCTCCAGCTCGGGCTCGGGAGAGTTGACTCAGATCATGATACTTTTGCTACGGGTTTTATTTGACGGGTCGATTAAATTAACCATATTGATTAATTTAGACTCAACTGCATTGGGAATCAGACTCCACCCAAACAGTTTGCTTTAATCGCGGTTTCAAAATCCGAAGAGACACGTCCGTTGAGGGGCATTCCATGGACGCTTCGGTGATTTCTAATCTAATATGTTCATCGTTTTGCTTGTTGCAATGTGTTTATAACTTTGTGTTTCTTGGATCTCGCCCTATTGATTTATTCCGAATAATGAAAATGCTCTGCTCTGTCTCCAGCTCGGGCTCGGGAGAGTTGACTCAGATCATGATACTTTTGCTACGGGTTTTATTTGACGGGTCGATTAAATTAACCATATTGATTAATTTAGACTCAACTGCATTGGGAATCAGACTCCACCCAAACAGTTTGTTTTAGTCGCGGTTTCAAAATCCGAAGAGACACGTCCGTTGAGGGGCATTCCACGGACGCTTCGGTGATTTCTAATCTAATATGTTCATCGTTTTGCTTGTTGCGATGTGTTTATAACTTTGTGTTTCTTGGATCTCGCCCTATTGATTTATTCCGAATAATGAAAATGCTCTGCTCTGTCTCCAGCTCGGGCTCGGGAGAGTTGACTCAGATCATGATACTTTTGCTACGGGTTTTATTTGACGGGTCGATTAAATTAACCATATTGATTAATTTAGACTCAACTGCATTGGGAATCAGACTCCACCCAAACAGTTTGTTTTAGTCGCGGTTTCAAAATCCGAAGAGACACGTCCGTTGAGGGGCATTCCATGGACGCTTCGGTGATTTCTAATCTAATATGTTCATCGTTTTGCTTGTTGCGATGTGTTTATAACTTTGTGTTTCTTGGATCTCGCCCTATTGATTTATTCCGAATAATGAAAATGCTCTGCTCTGTCTCCAGCTCGGGCTCGGGAGAGTTGACTCAGATCATGATACTTTTGCTACGGGTTTTATTTGACAGGTCGATTAAATTAACCATATTGATTAATTTAGACTCAACTGCATTGGGAATCAGACTCCACCCAAACAGTTTGTTTTAGTCGCGGTTTCAAAATCCGAAGAGACACGTCCGTTGAGGGGCATTCCATGGACGTTTCGGTGATTTCTAATCTAATATGTTCATCGTTTTGCTTGTTGCAATGTGTTTATAACTTTGTGTTTCTTGGATCTCGCCCTATTGATTTATTCCGAATAATGAAAATGCTCTGCTCTGTCTCCAGCTCGGGCTCGGGAGAGTTGACTCAGATCATGATACTTTTGCTACGGGTTTTATTTGACGGGTCGATTAAATTAACCATATTGATTAATTTAGACTCAACTGCATTGGGAATCAGACTCCACCCAAACAGTTTGTTTTAGTCGCGGTTTCAAAATCCGAAGAGACACGTCCGTTGAGGATCATTCCATGGATGCTTCGGTGATTTCTAATCTAATATGTTCATCGTTTTGCTTGTTGCAATGTGTTTATAACTTTGTGTTTCTTGGATCTCGTCCTATTGATTTATTCCGAATAATGAAAATGCTCTGCTCTGTCTCCAGCTCGGGCTCGGGAGAGTTGACTCAGATCATGATACTTTTGCTACGGGTTTTATTTGACGGGTCGATTAAATTAACCATATTGATTAATTTAGACTCAACTGCATTGGGAATCAGACTCCACCCAAACAGTTTGTTTTAGTTGCGGTTTCAAAATCCGAAGAGACACGTCCGTTGAGGGGCATTCCATGGACGCTTCGGTGATTTCTAATCTAATATGTTCATCGTTTTGCTTGTTGCAATGTGTTTATAACTTTGTGTTTCTTGGATCTTGCCCTATTGATTTATTCCGAATAATGAAAATGGTCAACCTTTGGTTTTATTGATTCCTGCATGCATATCATGATAATCATGTGAATCAGAAATACTTGATTATGCTTTTATTAATATGTGATACATTGATTCATAACAATCTTACTGAATATTATTTTGCATATGCCGTGCTTTTGATCCTGTTAACAATGCACCGAGAGGATATCCAGAATCTATTTTAAAACCATGTCGGTAACAATGTCTAAATCGAGGATGGATATAACAGGTATGTTGGAAAAATTCGTGGTCAGAATTTCAAAAGTTGGAACAACGTATAAATATCTGGTTAACCAACATTGGATTAATCTTTATGCTTGAAACTGAGTGTCCTACAGTGGAAACGAAAAACTCCATACCCGATAACCAGAAGGCGCAATCCACGTGGAAAGAACAAGATCATATATGTCATGGTTGCATTTTGTTGGACGTATCCAACATGTTGTTTGATGTATACTGCTCGTCTACGTAGACTGCGAAGAGGCTATGGGAAGATTTGGATCGGAAGTATAATACCGAAGATCTCGATATTGAGAAATACTCTGTCGTCAAGTTTTCAAAATTTTTCATGGTCAAAGGGAAGTCAATTTATGAACAGACACACGAGTTTTTACTCCTACTCCATGGTTTAGAAGATGCTGAAATGAAACTTACAGAGAACTTTCAGGTCATGTGCATCATAGAAAAATTCCCTAAGTCTTGGGAAGATTTCGGTATGACCTTAAAATATAGAAAGGAGGAAAGTTCTATAGATGACTTAATGATGGAAATCGTCATAAAGGAGGAACACATGAAATAAAAGCATGTGGTTCCTGTTGATGTTCAAGCTAAAGTCAATTTCATAAACTCAAAGGACAAAGATATAAAGGGAAAGGGTAGTAACAACAATAAAATGAAACCAAAGGCAAGATATAGAAAAGACAAAGAATAAACCCTGCTGGCACTGTAATCAGGTTGGCCATTGGAAGAAAGATTGTATGTGTAATGGTTGCGATTTTTTAAAAGGAATAATTGCATTTCCTTTTTTATACTAATTACCATCACAATGAATTCTCAATTAAATGAGATTTATTAGCCCATTATACATTCTATGAATATGGTATAAAATGCTATGAGAATGGGGATTTCACGGCAATTCTCATTGCAAATGAAAGAGAGAGAATGATGTAGAGAGAAAGAGATCTCACGAGTGGTTCATCTTCGCCGAAGGAGTTGGTGGTGTCAAATCGAAGGAGAGTACGGATACGTGTGACAAGAAGGAGTTGCAGCTACCACGATGGGGAGAGTCAAGCTTTGGGCATGAGGTATGTATCGGTATAGGATTTCGTATGAATAATGATCACTTTCGAAATGGATCTATAAATGTATGTATCTACTTAAGATTTCGAGCAACAATAATTACATCTGAACTGTGATCTTTAAATGTATGTATCGGCTTAGGTTTAAGATTACATATAAACAAAAATCAAATCTGAAATACAATCTATGAATGTATGTGTTGGATTTGAAGATTCGCATTATACCACTGCACTTGATGTTGGAGCCGATCATGAAACTTTAATTGCTTGTATTATTAGTGTGTGAAATCGTATTCCAAGTCACAGATTAACTTGTAGATGCTTTTATTAATCATTATATCTATCCTTGTAATCGATCCTAAAATCGTAGTCGCATGAGCAATTGTTGTATAAGCCGACTAATTAATATCTGTAAAGAAATATAATAATTTTTACATAATAAGTGATGATAGTTAAACATATATTGATATTATATTTCTTTTTATTGGCGGCACAAACATGAGATGTGTGTGATTGGAAAACAAAAAAATGTTAGAGTAGGGATCTCCATACTTGTTTAAATAGTTTTTTTTACTTAACTCCTACCATAGGGAAAATAAAGGCATGATACACACACACACACACACACACACACACACACACACATACATACACATGTCCTCTGTTGGAAAAAAAATAAACATTCAATTTTTGTTATATTTATTTATACAGTAAAAATGTATATATTTGTTACATTAATTTAGACAATTTTACACATAACTTGCATGGGGGATTCATGCCTTTACAAATCACGGCTTATTCATATCTAATGTATTATGTGCAAAAAGAAATCTGATTAACGGGTAAGACAAGGGTAATTAATATTGAGAATATATTCTTTATCTATACATACAGAACATTGATATCTTTTGTTAGATTTCCTAATCTACTTATGACTAAGTATTAGGAAAAGTCTATCGACTGTTCTCTGAAAACCTACATGATATCACTTGAAACATAAAGTATGGAAATCCTTTTATGGATGAGCAATCTTGATTAATAAGCATCACTATCCGGTAATAATTTAAGCTATCAAGTAGGAGTTAATAGCAAGATGTTGGAACTGAAATGTTTAAATAAAGCATTGTTGTATGGAAAAGGAAATGCTAATAAAAGAAATGAGAATTTACTTAAGATGAGTAATGGCATGACAACGATAAGAGAAGCTAAGTGCTACACCTAATGGTGGGAGCCACATCTAGAGTCCAATTATCGTAGGCCCAAGGGGCAACACCGCAAGGGGCATATGGTTGCAATGAACCACGGAGACAAAAGCTAAGTCCTCTACTATTGCAGATACTGACGATAAGCGGAGCTAAGTGCTACACGTAAGGGTGGGAGCCACCTCTAGAGTCCAATTATTGTAGGTCCAAGGAGCAACGCCGCAAAGGGTGTATGGTTGCAAGGAACCATAAAGGCAAAAGCTAAGTCCTCTATAGCTGAAGCTACACTGTCATGTATGGACCGCTAGTGCCAATGGTAAAGTCAGCAAAGCCATCAAAGCCGCCTATAAATTAAAAATCAAGATCATTCTAAACACTCAATAACTTAAGGTATATGTGAAATTATAACAATGTTAAGGCATGCACAAATATTATGAGTTTAAGTTCTTATATGAAATTTTGTTATTGTCATGGGCATATATGTGATTATGCTGATGTCAATGTATAAGAGCAAATGTATTGAAAAGTCATGCAAGAAACAGGTTATAAAGGTAACCCATTACAAGAATGCAAAGAAACGGGTTATAAAGGTAGCCTATTACAAGTATACAAGGAAATGATTTATAAAGATAAACCATTACAAGTTATGAAGGAATTGATTTATAAAGATAGATCACCACAAGTTATGAAGAAAATGGTTTGTAAAGATAAATCATTAAATGTATGCAATAAAATGGTTTTAATCAAGGATAAACCACTATATTATACAAGAGATGGTTTAATAAAGAATAAACCACTACGTGTCGTGCAAGATTTGGCCTAAAAGATCTAAATCATCAAAGTCACTGGGACTAAAATACAAAGTGATTTATATGATAAAAGAAACATGTACTTGTTATGAATCGTATGAAATATGCTCCACAAGATGAATGAAAGGTATGCCGTGTTTTCTTATGAAATCTGCATATGTATACCTATGGTCATGGCATAATGCAAACTGTACATGTTAGGAATTGATCTTAGGCATGCATGGGAACAATTAGGCACGTAATGATGTTATTCCATTGAGAGTCAAGTATATGATTTATAACAGGTTAAAAGGCTGTTAGAATTCCGATGCATGGACCACGATACATACTGGACATTAGGCTCATGCAAAATTATATTTATTTATTTCAGGTGAAGAATAAGTTTGACCAAGCACTCAACTTCTTGTAGCAGACTCAATGAGACATTCAGCGTGGTAAGGTTAATTACAGGATTTATAGTGGATATCTCTGTGCCTACTGGAACAGAGAGTTACATTGTGAAATTATTCAGTTTTTCTTTTGCAAGTATACCCTTGGTGATGTTGTAATAATGAAACTTCCGATTGAATTGGATTTTATGAATCTTTTCTAAAATGATTTTTGTTGCTCATTGATCACCATGCATGAATTAGTGATGGTTCAGATCCGTGAATTAATGTCGCATGCTTCTGCTGGTCCGCGCGACCTGTTCCGTTACAGTATGTCCTTAAAGGCTCAACTTAAGGCTACAGATGGGAGTTCACAAGTGAACATGACTACAGGACTTAGGACTGGCTAAAGGTATGCCTCTATAAAACTTGAACTATAACATATCCATGATCCTAATGAGTGGCTTGTGGATACGGAGGACAATGTACATATATGTTCTAACAGAACCTTGTTTTCTTCTTATCAGACCTGCAGTGGTGGGACCATGAATATGAGGAACGATCTGCGGCCAAGGTGTTGGGGTCAGGACAAGTCAACTTGAGGTTCTCCTTTGGACGTGTCTGGACTTTACACAAGGTGTTGCATGTCTCTCTGACGTGAAGAAAAATATTTTATCTTGCTCCATTTTAGTTAAAAATGGTTTTGAGTTAAATTTTAAATGTAATAAAGGTGTCATTCTGAGACATGACATTTTTTATGGAAAATGTTATTTGGAATATTTGAATTTATTATTTAGAATTATATGTGATTCAGTAAACATTGATGCAATGAATATTTTGAATTCCAATATTCTAATTCTATGTTTCATGTAGTTAATAATCTAGAATCTTGTGATCTATGGCATGGTAGATTAGGACATGTGAACTTAAATTCAAATGAAAGAATGAAGAATATAGAGTTGATCCCTAAACACACTATTGATAGAACTAAAAAATGTAAATTTGTATGCAAGTTAAGGCACCTAGGAAGTCTTTTTAGTTTGTCTATAGTGATAGTGAGATCTTGGATCTAGTGCACACAGATATCTGTGAGTTTAATGGTATGTTGATTAGGGATAATAAGAAATATTTTATCACATTTATAGATGATGGCAGTAGATACTGCTATGTATATCTAATGAAAACAAAGGATGAAGCCATAGAAAAATTTCTTATATTTAAGAATGAAGCTGAGACACAAACAAGAAAAGTGGTTAAATGCCTAATGTCATATATATGAGGTGAATATACTTCTAACTTATTTGATGAACATTGAAAGCTATTTGGCATAGTTCATGAAGCTACTGCTCCATATTCACCACAATCGAATGGGATAGCAGAATAGAAAAATAGGACCTTAACTGACATAATCAATGCTCTCCTACGGAGTTCTGAACTTCCAACCTATATAAGAGAAAAGTCCGTGAATACGGCTTGTCATATTCTGAATAGGGTCCCTCCAAGACATATGGAAACTTGTCCTTTTAAATTTTGGAAAAACATGAAATCAAGCTTAAAGTATCTCAAAGTGTGGGGGTGTCTTGCTAAAGTTTTAGTTCCAGAACACAAGAGAAAAAAATTAGGTCCTAAAACTGTTAATGTTGTCTTCTTAGGTTACTTGGAAAACAACTATGCATATAGGTTCTTGGTAATTTGTCCCGAGATACCGGGCATAGATGTCAAAACCATTTTTGAACTCCATGATGCTACCTTCTTTGAGGATATCTTCCTTATGAAGACTGAGACTCCTCAGAATTCGATCTATGATGTTGCCTCCACATCAGGATCGATTCCAGATCAAGTGGAAAGGATAATGAATCTGGGGGTTGAGACTCAACCTGAATCCAATGACATTTCAGAAAAAATTGAGCCAAGGAGGAGAAAATGATCTCGTATAGCTAAGGATTTGAGCAGTGACTTTGTTGTCTAACATATTGAGGGTGATCCACCAAGTGACAAGGAAGCCATGACTTCATCTGGAGCAAAATAATAGAAGGAAGTCATCAAATCTGAGATAGGTTCCATTATGATTAATGGAACTTGGGAATTGGTTGATTTACCCAAAGGATGCTTTACCATTGGGTGCAAATGGGTGTTTAAGAGAAAGTTTAGGCATGATGGATCAACTGAAAAGTATAAAGCCAGAGTAGTTACTAAGGAAGGTATCGATTATTTTGATACCTATTCACCTGTGACTAGGATGACCACAATCCGGATGCTCATAGAATTGGCTTATGTATATGATCTCTCTATCCATCGGAAAGATGTAAATATTGTTTTCTTGTATGGTGATCTTGAGGAGGAAAACTATATAGATCAACATGATGGACTTGTGACTCTGGAGCATGAGGGAAATGTTTGCAAGCTTGTCAAATCCCTTTACGGATTGAAACAAGCACCAAATCAATGGCATGCAAAATTTTGTAAAATTATTTTATCATGTGGGTTTAAGGTTTATGAATCTGATAAGTGTGTCTATTCCAATGTGAAAGGTGATGAATGTATTATCTTGTGCTTGTATGTTGATATATTGTTGTTTGGATCACATATGAGGATTATTAATGAGACTAAAGAATTTTTAAGTAGCAAGTTTGAGATGAAGGGCATGGGTGTTGCTGATGTGATATTAGATATCAAACTAACAAGGTCAGTTGACGCAATCGTAGTTTCTCAATCTCACTATGTTGAGAAGGTACTTGAGAAATTTAGATATCAAGGTTGTAAAGTTGTAAGCACTCCTTTGATTCATCCAAAATACTATTTAAGAATAAAAGTGGAGTACATGTAGCTCAGCTAAGGTATTCACAAGTGATAGTAAGCTTAATGTTTCTTGCAAATTGCATAAGACCTGATATTTCATTTTTGGTTGCAAAGCTGAGTAACTACACTAGTTGTCCTAACCGTACTTACTGGGAGGCTCTGGATCAAATATTGAAGTACTCGAAGGGAACTATTTTCCTTAGTTTGCATTATGATAGACATCCATATGTACAAGAAGGATATAATGATGCAAGCTGGATAGGGAAAATAGAGGAGTCTGGGAGTAATGGTATTACTGGATATATCTCTACCTTTGGAAGTGGTACAGTCTCCTAGAGGTATGTGAAACAGACCCTTAGCTCGATCTACCTTTGAGGCCGAGTTGTGTGCCTTGGACATTACTGGAATTGAGGCTGAATGGCTAAGGGAACTTCTTTATGAAATTCCCATGGTAGGTCAGCTAGTTCCTGTGATCTCCGTGCATTGTGATAACATGACCACAATTGCCAAGATCAAAAGTTAAAAGTTCAATAAGAAAATAAGGAGACACATACAAATTAGACTTAATACGTTACAGAATTTGGTGTCTCGAGGAGTGTTGGCTGTAGATTTTGTTGGATCCAAAGATAACATGGCAGATCTGTTGATTAAGGGTCCTGATAGATCTTTAGCCCTAAAGTCTAAGTTTGGGATGTGACTGAGACTCATTGGGAGTTCCTCTATAGTAGCAACCCAACCTATTTAAGTGGAGATCCCACAAAGTAGATCCAGTGTGGTAATAATAAGTTATTTGGAGAACTGGTTGGCACTCCCATCTTAATGATTATGCATGAGTGTCTTGTTACTGGAAGCTTGTGCTATTTAAGCTGCAAGATTAGGAAGAGTGTAGGCTCTGAATGGGTTTAAGCCTTTGGACAGGATGTTAGCAGTGTATCCTTGGAGAATGCCACCTATGTGAGTATTACTATGGGTTGTAGTTAAAGGAAGATGGTCTTTCCTGAACGCACTCAAGAAACAAGATAAGTGTACATGGACTTTAAGAGTACCAATCTGAATATTGTACCATGAACAACACTTTATTCTACCGTATACTTTAACACCAAGATTTGAAGTTCAAGACATAGTTCACTTCGTTTCTTTTAAAGTGAAAGTAGTAAACTCAGGTAGATGTTCAAACCTGAAGGTGCCTTTACTAAAAGCAAAGTGTGGCAGCCGAAAGACATCTTTTAACTGTTTTTGAATCTTATTTTCAAATTGGTGAATTAATGGAAGATTTTTGTATATAAAGTATGTAAGTAGGCTTTTAAATGAAAAGGCTATGCAAATAATAGGAGTTAATTTGGCTTCAATTGGGAAACCAGATGGTATGGAGGATAAGTTGGGAATTCTCAAATTTGAAAGGAGAAGTTATGGGTGAAAGTTTAGTACGACATCTAGTATTTCTAAATTTTTGGTGGGCTTATATACAAATTCACACCCCAAGCTCTTGTAGCAATAGTAGAGAGGAGGAATTGAGAACCATACACGCGCGCTTCGCTTCGTCTCCGGCTCGAGTTCGCGAGAGTCAATTCGGATCTTGGATCTTGATACTTTTGCTGCGGGTTTCATTGATGGGTCGATTAAATTAATTAATTTAGACTTGACTACATTAAGAATCCGACCCGACCCTAACGGCACATTTTAGCCGCTGTTTTGAAATCTGAAGAGACACACACCCTTGAGGGGCATTTTTGGAAAACGAAAAGTACCACACGCTAGGTCATACAAGCCTCTTTTTATACCCCTCCCCCGACACCGTTTTTCGTCACTCACAAGAAAAACCCTTCCTCCTCCTCCCCGATATGTTCTTCTGCTTTCATGGCTAACATTTTTCTTCATTGGTTGCAGTTCTCTGAGGTATTTTTGAGGATAGCGGTGTGCGTAGACGAAGACCGGTTGTCGCCGTATCCTATGAGTGGATCACTAGACCTTACGCACCGATATTGTAGGGACGATCTCCTCTCTAAGGACAGTCCATTCCATGGGCGCTTTGGTGATCTTTAATATAATATGTTTATCATTTTGCTTGATACAATGTGTTTATAACTTTGTCTTGTCTGGAACTCGTCCTATTGATTTATTCCGAATAATGAAAATGGTTAACCTTTGGTTTTATTGATTCCCGTGTGCATATCTTGATAATCATGTGAATCATAAATGCTTGATTATGCTTTTATTAAGCTGTGATGCATTGATTTATAATGATCTTATTGAATATTATTTTGCATATGTCGTGCTTTTGATCCTATTAACAATAGAAATATTGTGTAGATATTTCTAAATTTCATGATGAATTATACGAAATGCATCTACACCTACAACTCAGCAACTTTGATTCGTTTGATAAAGTAGTAAGTGAAGACTACACTATATGCAAAGAATACATTGAGTAGAAGACGAGACCGATGAAGGGAAATCAAACAAGATAGGGTATACAAATAGCTCTAGTTTTGCAAACTTCATTATTAAAACACACATATGGACGAGAGTCAATAGCACAATTGAAATTAGAGATGTTCTTATTGAGCTACAAGGAGACAATGATTTGTGGGATCCACATCAAGTATAAAGATCATAAAAACATCATACTTGGATAGAAAGAAGATGCTAAGTCATCGAATACAATACAGCTGGTGGAAACATTATTTGAATTGGCCCGCTCGTTGAGAAGACAAGTCATCATTTCAAGATTACAATTATAATAGTGTATACAGTATCATGATGCTTGAAGAACATGTTGAATGATATGGGAGTTGCAAGAAGATAAAATACAAAAAATCGAATAAAAGATTCAAATCTTGACGTAAATAAGTCTCCATAAGAAAAAAGCAGTTTAGCACCACAATAATACGACTACTAATGGTGTATTATAGTTACGTCAGTAATTGCATAGAGTGGTTAATAGAAATTTTTCGCAAATTATGACCGCATTCTTTGTTATTTTTTCCAAAACGTGCGACATGTTCACCAATTCCCATATCAAAATTGCGGCTAACCCTCTTCTTTTTCAAATCGATATAATGACCCCTCTTCTTCCTCTGTCCCCCCCCCACACCAACCATCGCCACAACCACACCTTCTTCTCCAACTACTTCATAATCCTCCATCATCCTCTCCTCCTCCTCGTCTCCACCAAACTCTCTTTCATCCTTCCTCTTGCTCCTCTCTCTTGTCGCCCATCCCGCTCCAACTCCTCGTCCAGCTCTCCTCCTTACTACCCCATATCCCATCCTCCTCGTCGTCGCTTATCATCCTCCTCTTTTCCTCCACCAACCTCCTTCTCTTCATCATCTTATTGACTTCACCACCATCTTAGTCTCCTCTTCCTTTATATATGTGCATATGAATCCGTCAATTTGATATGAGTGAAATCTCCAACTTGATCAGACAGATGGTAAAAATCAATGTACAAACTTCCAATTATTTTCTCATGTTCAATGTCGTCTATTTTTATAGATTATAATGTTAGGTTATTGATGAATCCTTGATTCTCATTCTTTATTCTTTTATTTTAGCTATTTATCTTGGCAAAGCATCATGTAAATACTTGTAATAGTACATAATTAGCATGCTTTTGCACAAAAATAAAAGAATAAAGAAGAAGAAAATGGAATGAGGTATTTAGAATAAATACAGAGTGACCCGAACTCTAAGAGAAGTTCAAGCCTTGACCTGATCGCAAAATAAAATAAGTAGAAGGAGATAGGGTTTACTTTGTATTGTGCATACTACTTATATTTGTACATAACTATTTTTGACAAAATAAAAGTAAATTATTATTTTTACTCCCTTTTATATATTTCTAGAAATAATATAAGAATAAAATAAAAATAAGGAAAAGTAAATAAAAACAAAAATAAAAATAAAATCCTCCTTTCAATTATACAAAACACATGTATATGCATTACCATCCTATATTTATTATATAACTTTAAGTAATTTATAAAATAAAATAAAAACTATTTTAGACTCCTAAAATTATCTTATAAATAAATAAAATATAAAATAAGGGCATTTATGTAAAAATAAAATAATAAAAATACTTGTACATAATACATAGGTATACTATACCTGTATATAATACTGTATATTGTATATACCTTAATTATATTTCATAAAAATAATTAAAAATCACAAAAAATAATATGAAAAATAACAAACATTTTTTATTTTATACATCTTTTAATTTAAATTCATTTATTATTTTTAATTTATTTATCTTTATTTTATTTTCTATTTTGTCCTTTCGTCTATTTTGTCTGCATCCCCCGCCGCTCCTGATTGGTCCACCTCAGAAAAGTTGACCCCAGTCTATTGGTCCCCGCTGTCCTTTTCTCCCAAATCGGGTTTTTGCCAATCTTTTCCCATTTCTCCTGACCCGATCCGACCACCTTTCCCTCCAATTTCAAGCCCCGATTAAGGGGCGCAGATCCCTAATCCACGCCCGAGCTTCTCCCAACCGATCTGTGCCTCGATTTGTGGGATACACCCCACCTTTTCGGACCTGGAACTCTATATAACATTTGTACCCTCTCCCCTTTTCCACCACCTTCGGCTGCTCCACCACCTCCATTGCACCCACTTTCCCTTTTCTAGAGTGACAGCATGAGAGGTAGAGGGCAATGGCAGCGTTTGGAGCATTGCAATCCCTAGATCCGACGAGATTTTTCTCAGCTCAGCTGTGAGAAGCCGCAGTCTCTAGATCCTCCGGCCATCGAGGCTATCACCCTTGTGGGCTTCGTCCACCACCCCAGGTGACTACATTCATCTTTAGGTACTCATTCTACCTTCTAGTTCCAGCTAGATTCGATCATTCACCTGTCGCATATCGCAACTCCAATGACCATAGCCACCCCCTATCGCCACCGCGATTGACCTTCACATGCCATGCTCCGACCTTCCTTCGCTTCTACGTGCTCCCCGCAATCCCCCTCTTGCCTCCAACCACCGGGTTGGAGTCAAGTAGCAGGTCGACTCCCCCATTTCACCAGAGACCTGTCCCGCTCACCTACCCCCTCTGTTTTTGATACTATATGTGCACTAACCCCTTGCCAGAGCATCGTCTCTAAGCATACCATTTCTCCTGCAGGGAGGAGCACAGGAAGGCCTCCTATGGAGGACAAGCAGACACGGCAGAGGAGCTCCAGGACCCCACTCTACTCCGAGGCCTCCTCCTTGGTCATGGACCTTTCGGAGCACTCCAGCAACTGCGGACGATCATCGACGATCTTTCACCCATCAAAGTAGCTCCGGAGGATGTTCCTGCGGCTCGTATTGGCTGATCAAAACTCGCCAGAGGTGAGTTCTTCGGCGTTCTTCCAGGCATCTTCTTAATCGACCGATCAAGGCTCCCCCCAGTTCTAATCTCAACCGTCCACCACCAGGGAAATCTTGATCGTCAGATCCATCTGAGGATCATGTCTGAGTCGTCCACCGTCGAAGGGGTACCCTCGCATCCAGATCGTCCATCATAAGTGGATCTTCCTCGACTGTTGGATAGCCCTAAATAAGGGGTAAATATCACTTAGTCCCTTGTATGTTTCTCTTTTATTATTTAGCCCTGTAAAAATTTGTCACAGTTCACTTTTATTTGGATAATTTGCATACTGGACCTCGTAGTTTTTACTATTTGCATTTTGGTCTGCTTGAATTGGAAGCAAGTGTGTGCTCACGTGAGTTGTGGAATTATTTGCACTTATTGCCCTGTACTTATCTATTGTTATGGAATGAATATTATTTTTTGAGATATTGCATTTATACTCCTGTGTGTAATATAATGAGAATGTGCATGAATTAAGCGAACTTTTTGCATATTAGACCCTTTACTTTCCACGTGTATTACAAATTTACGATTTGGCCCAGGACTTGGTTTTACTTACATATAGGTCCCTGCAAACTACATGTCTTTTATTTATCCTAATAAATAGCAAAATAATTCAGATAATTACATAAAACCTATCTTTAACCTCTGTTGTTGTGTAGTATTTAAGGTGATTTTTCTTGATTATTTACCTTGATTTTATTATTTTTAAAAAATCAGAAACTCCTAAAAAGTATCCTGTCCATTTTGGAAAATACATAAAAATTTGAAAAATTGTCTCAAAAATTCTACAAAAATTCAGTACTAGTTGTGTTTGAAAAACCCTTATAAAAACCCTAAAATTTGCAAAAGACCTAAAAACTTCTAAAAATCATATAAAATTCTAGAAAAATAAAAAACTCTCATTTCAGTTCCTTTTTGCAGGTTTTCACTTGTATTTTATAATAAATTTATAATCAGGACTCTAGGGATTTTAGTAATTTTTAAATTGCAATTTAGTCCTGGTTGTGCATTGTTTACATTTTTAGCCTTTGCTTGATTTTTATAAAGTCACAAAAACATTAGAAAACCCCAGAAAATTAAGAAAAACACTTCAAAATTTTGAAAATCCAAAAATATTTTTATCTTTATTTTTTAGCATTTTTAATCTTAAATAAAAATTCAAAAAGTTTGTTGTGTGTCTTGTTTCCGTATTTGCTTTATTTTGTTCCAATGTTCAAAATTATAAAAATTTGTAAAAATTAAAACCAACAAAAATTTGTTTTACCTTTTCAAAATTGTGACTATTTCGTAGGTTTACTCGTGCTCCTTGTGTTCGACTATGGTTGCTATACCAAGTAAAAATAAATAGTGAAGACCGCTTACATTTTGTATGCTTGGTTGTCTTATTCTTTGGCTTGAGTGGTTTCTCTTTCTTCTTGTTGACTCTGCCTTGTGATCCGGTTGGCAGCAACCCTTTAATTATTTAATTTCCTGATCTGAGTCGCTTGACGCGTCACCAGAATGGCATCGTTGCCAGGGAGTACGCTTAGTAGTCATTTTTCAGATTTTTGCCTATTTTTATTTCTATTTGATATAACAATTTTCTGTCACTCTTTCTATTTTACTTTTTGTACCAGGAACCGCCCGAGGATGCTTTAGCCTTCTGTTGGAGTACCTGCACCTGAGGAGGAGCAAGAGAGGAGAAGAGAGTAGTTATAGCACATAGATTTGCTTACTTTTCAGCAAACTCCTTATTATTGTAATAATTGGACTCTTTGAACACTTAGACTTATTTCGGGGTTTGTTTCGCTGAACACCACTGTGCTCGGGAGACCTCACCGGATTTTTCGCAGTTTTGTTTTTTATTGCATTTTTCTTTCTATTTGATTCACGAAGTTTTGACCCATTGACTTAGGATTTTTTATTGATTGTGGCGTAATTAGCTAAGGTCCAACCCCTAATTGCTTGCATGTGCCTATAAATCGTAATTGGACCTTGATAATAATTAATAAAAAAAGTTAGCTTAATTGGATTTGAGACTACACACAGTGACGAGTCACGTACAACGCTAGAAGGACACGTTGCGGCGAGCACTGAATGGCTCGAAAGATTGGACTCCGAACTTGATTCGATTAGCTAGCTATTGTGCCTTATCTTCAGTCTTTTAATTTATGCACGGATCACCCTACATGTAGAGTGATGGAGACAGATACGCATTTCTATCTTTGCATGCATCATAGTGTTTGATTGCGCATCGGCTTTTTCGACTTCCTCTCCCAGTTTTTGGACTCAAAATAACCAAAGTAAATTGGAAATTTTGTTAGGCATTGTCTTTATTTGAAAAAATACCTAAAAAGGTGAAAGCAATAAAATTCAGACTGTTGATGCAAACTTGACCCTAAAACACACTTCACTCAAAAATATTTATTTTGGAGAGAGTCAACCCCACATTATTTATTTTGTATGGTAGCGAGAGAGTGACCCACACACTAGGCTAGGGACATACCTGAACTTGTTTCGGACTATTGGTTTTTAGATAGTCATTCTCCAGTGAGGACTTCTCGGGGTAGTCGGTAAGCGATCCAGGACTTCCTTAGCAGAGTGGATAGATCGAGTAACGGTAAATGGTCCACAATCCATACTGGATGGGAAAGACTAACTGTGGGATTGGGTCATTCTTCTTGGAGCATCAAGTTCCTAATAGCTCGCTTAATCGCTCTAGACTGATTGATCACCTAAAATAAAATTGACAAGATTAACGATCGAACCTTTACGATCATCAGCTCTCATGTGGAGTAGGTGAATTAGGGGTTTGATTTCTAATCTTGTTTGCATTCCAGATCTCATAAGTACTCATCCCCACATCACGATGATGGGACGGAGGTTCCTTAGGCTGCCTTTGGTAGCACCGCTTTCGAGCACTCCACCTCATTCATCTAGGGAGGTTTCGGAGATCTTAGACATGCTCTCAGAACCTGAGTTCTATACTGCCCTGTCCCCCTTGACCACCCTTCTTCCAGTCCTAAGATGCCAGAGAAGAGACTAGCACAACTATTTGTCCACTTGACGACACCTGAGTTGGGGTCTTTTTCCTTTGTAGAGACCTGAGAGATGGCCAGTAGCGAAGGACACACTGATGAGCATCCCTAGGTTTCTACTTATGTTCTTGATCATGATGCCATCAACAACACACTCCTAGCCTCCCAGGAGATGATGCAGAGACAGATTAGAGATCAGGGAGCATTCATTGCAGACGTGCGATGGGAGTTAGTACAGATGAGAGCCGATAGAAGAGAGTCGCGATCTAGAGGAGAGCCTCAGCCAAGACCAGCCGGTGGAGACATACCAGCAGCTGGAGGAGGAGCAGATGGACGACCAGAAGAACTATAGGAGCCTGCCAGACTCGCTCGGACGATAAGGCAGTTGCATAAACTTGGTGCAACCCTCACCCATCGCTGGATCCAGCTTCTGGAGATTCTGGGCAATTTTGAGCTTCGCCCCCAGATGATTCAGATTTTACCCAAGTTCCATGGGCTAGCCACCGAGGATCCGCGTCCGTACCTATAGGAGTTTGAGATGATGTGCAGCATTGTCCACGACATATTTGTATACGAGGACACCATCAAGATGAAGGCCTTCCCTTTCTTCCTGGTCGACAGAGCAACCTACTGGTTGAAGCATTTGGAGAGATATGTTACCACTTGGGAGCAGCTCTGGACCAAAGACTTGAACAAGTACTATCCACTCGACCAGACCAATGCAACGAGAGCTCCGATCAACAAATTCACGATGATCCCCAATGAGAAGTTTCATGAGGCGTGGGATCTCTTTAGAGAGTTCATCGACTGCCACCCACACCATGAGATTTCCAAGCCCAATCTTGTCCAGAGTTTCTTTTATGGGCTGACATCGGATCTGCAGAGGCTTGTCAATACCTCATACGGGGGTTCCTATTTTGCCAAGGATGAGGACACGGTATGGGCCATCTATGAGGAGATGGTAGAGAATTATACGGTGATGTCCCAGACATGAGTCTACACACAAGGAAAGCCCAATCTACAAGTCGTGTCCTATCAGAGGATAGAAAGGGTCGATGTAGATCCTTCTACTTCGTTAGTTGCAGCAGCACATGCAGAATCTTCGGTAGCGGACATGGGGATTATCAGTGAGAAGCTGGACGCATTGAGATCATAGAGAAGAAGCAGTGCCAAGGCGTCACGCAGATAGATCAGTTGGAACATATGCTTAGTAACCCGAAGACCCAAATCATGTGTCTCCAAGAGGCACATACGACTTCTCAGCCCCGTCTCAAGCCACAGGATGATCACATCAATAGCAACTTCCCAGCACTCTACCTAGTACTACCAGGTCTACCATAATAAGGCAGAGCTAGTTAAGCCAATGCAACACTACTCTCGGTCACCACCGTCTCAGGACACTCAGATGGTGGTGTATCAACATGATCAGCCCTCGGCAGTTCTTCCATCTTCCCCTTACTAGTAGGAGTCGATGGTCAATGGGATTTGGTATGATCGGCTGCAACCTGAGATCTGTCGAGATCATCTCGGATTCAGGAGGTCTAGCGGAGGCACCTCATCCCAGCAGCAACCTCCAACTTAGACCGGACAGAGCAGCCAGCAGCAGCAGTCCCAATACTCCCAGCCATCACAGCACTACCAGCTGGGTCCTCGTCCCTGCCATCAGGGACAACAGTGGAGGCAGCAATAGCCTCGGCAGTACGTTCAACCTCCTCCACACCAGTTCCAATAGCATCCTCATTTCTAGTGAGGCAACATGTCCGGTTCTCATGGACCAGTCTATGAGAACCCATCCCTTGACGATCTCGCCTGCCTACTCTCAGACCAGCACGCATCTTTCCAGCGGGAGATGGACAAGTTCCGGTAGGAAATTAGGGATATCATCAAGAGAAAGACTTCCATACCTGCTCAGATCGAGCCGAATCCGAATAATTTAAAGAGGAAGTCTGAGCAGGTATAATTCGTAGAGACCACCACTCTTAGTGATTCTTTGGGTGATATTTATTCCTACATATTTGATGTTGATTTTGTGACACTTAGAAGTGGTAGGATACCAGCCGGCGGCACCTCATCTGAGCAACGAGATCCAGGAGTACCATACGAGTAGGATAGCGGTGCTGATGCCGCTAATGATGATGATGGTGGTGGTACTGAAGCCACCAAGGGCGTTGATCCGGTCAACGGTACTGAGGTCATCGTATCTCTAGATGCAGTTGGTGGTATTGATGCCACCATTTCACTTGATGCTGAGCCAAAGTACAAAGCTAATGCCACGAAGACGGATGTCGTGGGGGGCACTGATGCCACCAATTTTCCTTCAATTGTTTTTCCTTCTGTTGATGTATCTCATGAGAGTTTTGAAAAAACCAAAAAAAATAGAAAAACAGAAAAGACCAAAAATATGAATAAAGGAAGGGTTTCTTCATCTTCTTTGAATCCATATGTGTTGCATGATTATCTTAGTATGGACTCCATTCCTTCACATATATAGGAACATATTCCTAGCCCTCTATCTGAGGAGGGCCCAGTTATCCCCTTTCCTCAAGCACTCAGCTTCACGAAGGGGAAGAAAATAGAAAATCCAAAAAAAAGGCAGCAGCTAGAGTTCAGCAAGAAGATGATTGACAAATTCCAGATGCACCTGACTCTACAGGAGGCACTTGACAACATCCCTCTCTTCCAGAAGAACTTGAGAGAGAAGACTACCATCCGCAGGATGAGAAGGAACCACAGTGCAGAGATCCATGTGCTCACCCGTGCCACATGCTTCATGATTCAGAACCGTTTACTAGCCAAGAAGCTAGATGCAGACACTCCCTATGTTAGATGTCATATTCACGAGCAGCAGTTGGATCGGACTCTATTAGACAGCGGCTCTTCCATCAACCTCCTTCCGGCAGCCTTACTCAATTGATTCGAGTTTGGCTCTCTTCGACAGAGCAGGACAGTCCTTCAGTTTGCTGATAGATCTGTCAAAAGGTCGAAGGGTTTGTTGAAGGACATGGTCATGACAATTCAGGTCCTGAAATTCCCCGTGGACTTTGTCGTACTAGACTTCCTGAATCTGTGACAGATACCCCCATCACACTAGGCATCCATTCTTGGCCACAGCTAAGGCGGTATCCGATCATGATAATGGGAAGGAATACTTTTGTGTAGAGGGTGAAAGTATACAAATAGAGATGATCGATGAGACCCATGCGAGAGATTCGACTTGCTTCAAGCAGACCAGCGATGCAGAGCAGATGACAGATGCAGAGCGAGACGTCCACCAGAAGTGTGATTTAGTAATCATATATGATGAAGCAGTTTGGTATGACCTTGTATTACAAGTTCTTATCTCACCTTCAGATGCTACATATTCACGGCTTCCAGCGGATGAGAGTTCAGTGAGCACATTCCTGATAGAGGACACATTTGAGGCTGATGATCGCATTCAGGATAGTGAGGCAGCTTGTATTCCATGTGATTCTGATTCGGATCCCTCAGATTCAGACATTGATTGAGCTGAGTTTGATGATTACTTGCCATGTCTTATTCCCATAGAGCCGACAGCTAGGGTGGAGACTGAGCCCGCACCGATTACAGACACACCAGCAGTGTTGTCTTCACTTGATTTTCACGATTAGAGAGAGTTCTCTCATTCATAAATGGTCGCCTTCACGCAGACATTCCAGAATTCATATTTTCCAGCTCCCAATTGTCCAGAGTTGAATCCCTTGCCACAGTCACTGAAGTACAGATTCCGTGCGGGTGAGCCAGAGATGTACCCGGTCATTATTTCACCGGATTTGACTGGAGAGCAAGAATCTCGTTTGATGAAGGTTCTTGAATGGAACCGCAAGGTGATTGGATGGAGCGTAGCTGATCTCCAGGGGATAAGTCCGGTCCTGTGCTCCCACCATATTTATCTCGAAGAGGATGCTAAGTCATCGCATGAGTTCCAACGACGGCTGAACCTGAATCTTCGAGAAGTGGTCATGAAAGAGATATCAAAATGGTAAAGTGCTGATTTTATCTATCCCATCTCTGACTTCAAGTAGGTTATATGGTGCCTAAGAAGACGGACATCACTACAGTTGTAAGTGAGTCTGGAGAGGAGATCGCTACCTGGTACCCACTTCTTGGAGGGTTTGTGTGGACTATAGATGATTGAATCAGGCCTCCAAGAAAGATCATTTCCCACTGCCATTTATAGATTAAATTATAGAGAGGCTAGCTAGGAAGAGTCATTATTGCTTTCTTGACGGGTACTCCGGCTATAATCAGGTGGTCACAACGAATGAAGACCAGGACAAAACGACATTCACCTGTGTATTTGGGCCTTATGCTTTCAGACGGATGCCCATTGGCTTATGTAATTCCCTGGCTACATTTTAAAGGTACATGTTGTCCATCTTCTCGGATATGGTGGGTGATTGCTCAGAGGTCTTAATGGATGATTTCTTGATCTACGACGATGCGTTTGATGCTTATCTTGACTGTGTAAACCACGTGCTTCAGCGTTGTATCGAGGTTCATCCTATTTTATCTTGGGAGAAGAATCACTTCATGGTGACTCAGGAGAGAGTGCTTGGTCATATCATCTCCAATAGGGGCATGGAGGTCGATCTGTCCAAGGTGGATATCATCAGGAAACTCAATCCATCGTCCAATCCGCGATAGTTGCAGTCTTTTCTGGAGCATGTCAGTTTCTAACGACGGTTCATTTAGGACTTCAGTCATATTGTCCAATCGCTCACTGATCCGCTGACGAAAGATGCTGAATTCATTCTAGATGATAATTATATCGCATCCTTCGAGACTCTCAAGGGATTAATTGTCAAGGTTCATGTCCTTTAACTGCCTGATTGGTCTCTCCCATTTGAGAAATTGACAGATGCCTCTAATTTTGCCATAAGGGTTGTGCTAAGACAGAGGAGGGATAGACTTCCTTATGTCATTCACTATGCTAGTCGTACTTTGGATGCCGCTCAGTGGAACTACATTGCCTTAGAGAAGGAGATGTTAGTCGTATTCTTTGCCTTGGATAAATTCCGACCTTATATTCTTGGATCAAAAGTGACAGTTTTTACCGATCATATAGCCATCAAATAATTCATGGCAAAGAAGGATGCTAAAGTGAGATTGACCAGATGGATCCATCTACTCCAGGAGTTTGATATTGAGATTAAGGACAAGCCTCGAGTCAAGAATGTGGTGGCGAATCACCTCTCCTGATTAGAGAATCTTGAGGATTCAGAGCATACAACACCTATCATGGAGACCTTCCCAGATGAGGCAATCCTTGCTATCGCCTTGCTTCCATGGTATGCCGACATTGTGAACTATCTTGTCAACAAGAAAGATCCACGAGGTTGGCCAAGACAGCGACTTGAGACATTCCTTGCGAAGGACAAGTCATACCATTGGGAGGATCCCATCCTTTATCATGAAGGAGGGGATATTGGCGTCGGTGCATTCCTCAGCAGGAGCACCATAGCATCCTTACATGTTGCCACAAGCTTGAGGCAGGAACACATCATTATGGAAGGAGAACAACACAGAAGGTGCTCCAATCCGGCCTATGGTGGCCTACCCTCTTCAAGGATTCTGATGAATTCGTAAAGAGATGTACTGACTTTCAGAGGATGGGCACTTGTGGACAGTGTGATATGATGTTGATGCAGCCCATTCACTTCTGTAAGGTTTTTGATGCATGGGGCATCGATTTCATGGGTTTGTTCCCTGAGAGTCAGGGATTTGAGTACATTCTTTTGGTTGTAGATTATATTAATCGTTGGGTTGTGGTCATTCCTTCTCGAACTGCAGATGCTAAGACTGTTTGCCGATTTTTGAGGAAACATATCATTTCACGATTCAGGGTGCCTAGAGTTTTTCTATCTGACGGAGGGTCTCATTTTATCAACAAGGTAAAGGCCCTTGCTGACGAGTTCAGCATAGACCATCGAATTGCCACTCCATATCACCCTCAAACCAATGGTCTTTCTGAAGTATCAAACAAGGAGATCAAGACGATATTGCGTAAGGTCATCCAGCTAGACTGAAAGGATTAGTCACAACTTTTGTACTCGATCTTCTGGACATTATCAGACTTCCTTCAACCTTTGGGCATGTCTCCCTTTCATCTCGTTTATGGCAATCCATGCCATTTACCTATGGAAATAAAGCACAAGTCACTATGGGTTGTCACTGAGATATTATTGGATCCAAAGAGTATAGGAGATCAGAGAAAGGCAGATTTAGCAGCCCTGGAGAAGCTTAGAGATACAACCTTTTCGAGTCGCCTACAGTATAAGAAGCGAGTGAAGATATGGCATGATTTTCATATCAGCCTTAAGCAGTTTGAGCCGAACCAGAGAGTATGGTTATTCGATGCCAGGTTAAGATTATTTCCAGGGAAGTTTCAGAGCAAGTGGAAGGGACCATACTTGGTCTGAAAGGTATACGACAATGGCAACATTGATAAATCTGATATGTCATATGATTCCACCTTTCGAGTTAACAGTCAACACCTAAAGCCATATCTAGATCATGATCCACTGATCGTTGATGTTGCCCCTATTCATTTTGCATGATTTGTGGTCTTTGACTCGCATCATTTGCATCTCATGCCTGATTATCACTTTCTCCCGCAGCTTTATAGATCCAGTTGTCCGTATCGCACATTCTTTTGTATAACACCCCATCTTCATCTTATGATTATGCTATACTTAGGGTGTACTTTTACCCTATGTATAGGGGTGTCAAATTTTTTGTTACTCTTTGATTCTTTTTACCTCTATTTTGATGTCTATACTTAGGGATATTTTACCCTAAGTATAGGGAAGGGAGACCCGGTACATTCTAACCCTCAGTTTTTTCTTTATGTACAGTCTTCAATATTTAGGATTACTTGATCCTAAGTATAGTTGGATCACCGACTTCTATTCATTATATTCTTTTATTTGTCATTATAGTATACCTTTCTTTTCACTTCCCAATACTCAGCACGAGTTATGTCTTCTTCATTGCTCTTTGATCACTCTGAGGACATCGTTCAAGCTAAGTATAGGGGGTGTCGTATATATTGTATATATACTTTGGTCATAACTCGTACTTGTGTGAGTGTGTTAATAAACAAAATATCTAAAAATCACAAAACTAAAAATCACAAAAAATTTAAAAATTTTCTTACACATAAAATTCTTTCTTGCACATACATGTTTGTAAATAGATATTTGTAAAAACTATATTTGTACAAATGTTTGTAAAAATGTTTTGCTTTTGAAAAGTTTGTAAATATTTTTGTATCAAAATTATGTATATAGTTTTTAAAAAAACGTTTGAAAAACAAATAGTTTGTAAAATTTTGTTTGTAAATGTTTGTAAATAATTTGCAAAACTCCTTCTTCCTTGCATGCAAACATTTTTAAAAAAATTGCATGTCTTGAAAATTGAATAAAATGATTTTTGTACATATGCTTGTATCTTCTTCTAAATCGTAGTTGACAATTAAACTAGTCCAGAATTAAATTGGAAAATGGAGCTTGGATAAGACTTTAATCCACCTAACTCCTAGAGGAACCTTATAGGATTTGAGGTCCATTAGTGACTTAATTCTTTGAGTCCACTAGGCTATGTTCACATGTCATCTTGATGAGCCTAAGTAGAACACTTAACAACGCACGCATGAATCTCACAGACAATGACTTTACTTGGACCAACACCTTACACATAGCTGCACACAGATGAGGTGGTGAGGAGGCATAATCCTCTGGCTTGGGGTAGCATACAAGGGTAGTACTTATAGGCGAAACCTCTCGTCTTCCTTTAGGGAGGGATGTGCACCTCAACTTGGTCTGACGGTGTTGAGGTCTAAAGACAGGAGTTGTGAGTTGCAATAATGCTTCAAAAGAGGGATAGTCTACCGGCTCAAGAAAAAAAGTCCTTATGTATATGTTGTACCATGTAGATATGTTGTACATATGCACATAAAAAAAGAATGCAAAATCAAGGAAAACTCCAAAAAAGTGGACAAGCCTGATTGAAAATAAAATGCCTGTTGGAGTCTACATAGTAAAATAAAGCAAAGCTTATGTATTACCCATTCTCATCTCTTGAAGCTTGCAGCAGGAGACTTAGCTACACTGGTTGGGCTCCCAGGGATACGTGGCTACACTAGCCATGGTCCATTCTCTTCTTTCCCCCCTCTTCTTGAGCCGGTTGCACTTGAACTTAGAAGGGAATACCCCACTCCTTGAGGAAAGAGCTGCTAGACTGAGGAATTAGAGTTACCTTGTTGAGGGAGGCTGTTTCTTTGTCATTTCTAAGGTGGGAAGTGACATATCACTTACACAGTAGAAGGAAAGTTGCATAGTCATTTGAGTTTGCGTATGTAGACTTGTTCTGATATGGATTATTGAGGAGTCTTGATCATAGAATGGTGGAACTTAGAGGTTGTTGAATCTTAAGCCTATATCCCAATAAGGTTCTGACAAACTAATGACTGGGCTTCATACTTCAATTTAACGAAGATAAGTTTAATAATCAACTTTGATTCTGCTTCTTTTTCTGTTCTTTTTTTTCACTTCTTTTTCAAATAAGTGTTTGTTAAGGGACTAGTAAAGGGAAAGTATAAGGGGGTGATGAATTCCTGATTCTCACTCTTTATTCTTTTATTTTAGTTATTTATCTTGTCAAAGCATCATGTAAATACTTGTAAAAACAATAACTTAGCAAATCGCATGCCTATATTAACAATGTAAAATTAACATGTTTTTAAGCAAAAATAAAAGAATAAAGGAAAAGAAAAGGGAAGGAGGTATTAAGAATAAATACAGAGTAACTCAAACCTCAAAAGAAGGTTAAGCCTTGACCTGATCACAAAATAAAATAAGTAGAGTGGGACAGGATTTACTTTGTGTTGTGCATATTACCTATATTTGTACATAACTATTTTTGACAAAATAAAAGTAAATTATTATTTTTACTCCGTTGTATATATTTCTAGAAATAATATAAGAATAAAATAAAAACCAGAAAAAATAAATAAAAATAAAATCCTCCTTTCAATTGTACAAAACACATGTATATGCATTACCATCCCATATTTATTATATACCTTTAAGTAATTTATAAAATAAAATAAAAACTATTTTAGACTCCTAATTATCTTGTAAATAAATAAAATATACAATAAGAGTATTTGTGTAAAAATAAAATAATAAAAATACTTGTACATAATACATAGGTATACTATACCTATATATAATACTATATATCGTATATACACTAATTTATTTTTCTTAAAAAAATTTAAAAATTACAGAAAAATAATATGAAAAATAACATATATTTTTCATTTTATAAACTTTTTAATTTAAATTCATTTATTATTTTTAGTTTATTTATCTTTATTTTATTTTCCGTTTTGTCCTTTAGTCTATTTTGCCTTCATCCCCTGCCGCTCCTGATTGGTCCACCTCAAAAAAGTTGACCCCAGTCAAATGGTCCCCGCTTGTGCTTTTCTCCCAAATCGGGCTTTTGCCAATCTTTTCTCATTTCTTCTGACCCAATCCGAGCACCTTTCCCTTTGATTTCAAGCCCCGATTAAGGGGCGTGGATCCCTAATCCATGCCCGAGCTTCTCCCAGCCGATCCGAGCCTCGATTCGCGAGCTACACCCCCACCTTTTCAAACCTGGAACCCTATATAACATCCGCACCCTCTCCCCTTTTCCACCACTTTCGGTTGTTACACCACCTCTGTTGCACCCGCTTTCCCTTTTCTAGAGTGACAGCACGAGAGGGAGAGGGCGAGAGAAGCGTTTGGAGCGCTGCAAACCCTAGATCCGGTGAGATTTTTCTCAATTGTGTCCTAAGGAGCCGCAGCCTCTGGACCCTCTAGCCATAGAGGCTATCACCCCCGTGGGATTCGTCCACCACCCTCGGGCGACTACGTTCATCTTTAGGCACTCATTCTACCTTCTAGTTCCAGCTAGATTTGATCATTCACCCGTCGCATATCGCAATTCTGACGACCATAGCCACCCCCTATCGCCAACGCGTTCTGGCCTTCACATGCCACGCTCCGACCTTCGCTTCTACGTGTGCCTCGCATTCCCCCTCTTACCTCCAACCACCGGGTTGGAGTCAAGTAGCAGGTCGACTCCCCCATCTTGTTAAAGACTTGTCCTGCTCACCTCCCCCCTCTGTTTTTGATACTATATGCGCTCTAACCCCTCGTCAAAGCATCGTCTCCGAGCATACCATTTCTCCTCTAGGGAGGAGCAAATGAAGGCCTCATCTGGAGGAAAAGCAGACGTGGTAGAGGAGCTCCAGGCCCCCACTCTACTTCAAGGCCTCCTCCTTAGTCCTAGACCTTTCCGAGCACTCCAAAAGCTATGGAAGATCGTTCCCGATCTTTTACCCATCAGAGCAGCTACGGAGGACGTTCATGCAGCATGTATTTGCTGATCAAAACTTGCCAGAGGCGTGTTCTTCGGCGTTCTTCCAAGCGTCTTCCCAGTCGTCCGATCAAGGCTCCCCCCAGTTCTAATCTCAACTGTCCCCAGCAGGGGAATCTAGACCATCAGATCCATCTGAGGATTGTGTCCAAGTCGTCCATCGTCGAAGGGGTACCCTCGCATCCAGACCATCCATCATAATTGGTTCTTCGTCGATCGTTGGATAGCCCTTAATAAGGAGTAAATATTACTTAGGCCCTTATCTGTTTTGCTTTTATTATCTAGCCCCGTAAATATTTGTCTAAATTAACTTTTATTTGGATAATTTGCATACTAGACCTTATAGTTTTTATTATTTGCATTTCAATCTGCCTGAATTGGAAGCACGCGTGCTCACGTGAAATGTGGGATTATTTGCACTTATTGCCCTGGACTTATGGAATGAATATTATCTTTTGAGATATTGCATTTATGGCCCTTTGCATAATATAATGAGCATATGCGTGATTTAAGCGAAATTTTTGCATATTAACCCATGTGCTTTCCATGTGTGTTACGATTGGTCCAGAACTTGGTTTTAATTGCATACATGTCCCTGCAAACTCTATCTTTTATTTATCCAAATAACTAGCAAAATAATTCAGAAAATTATATAAAAATTACCTTTAACTCCGGTTGATGTGAAGTATTTATTGTGATTTTCCTAGATTATTTACCTTGCTTTTATTATTTCTGAAAAATAAAAAACTCCTAAAAAGTGTCATGTCTATTTTGGAAAATACATAAAATTCGAAAAATTACCTCAAAAATTCTACAAAAATTGTGTTACGTTTCTTCTTTCAGTAGTTTTGTTTGAAAAAGCCTTATAAACACCCTAAAAATTACAAAAGAACTAAAAGCTTCTAAAAATCATATAAAATTCTAGAAAAATAAAAAAATCTCATTTTTGTTCATGATTGGAGGTTCTCATTTGTAGTTTTATCATAAAATTCATAACCACGACTCTAGAGCATTCTAATCATTTTTAACTTGCAATGTAGTCCTAGTTGTACATTGTTTATATTTTTAGCATTTTTATTTTTATAAAATCACAAATACATCAGAAAACCCCTAGAAAATTACCAAAAATACTTTAAAATTTAGAAAACTCAAAAATATTTTTATCTTTTTTTGAGCTTTTTTGGTCCTAAATAAAAATTCAAAAAGTTCGTTGTACGCCCTGTTTCCTTATTTGCTTGATTTTGTTCCCTTATTCAAAATTATAAAAATTTGCAAAAAAATTAAAACCTCCAAAAAATTGTTTTCCCTTTTCTGAATTGTGACTACTTCGTAGGTTTACTCATGCTCCTTGTGTTCGACCCTGCTTGCTATACAAGTAAATATAAATAACGAAGACCGCTTACATTTTGTGTGTTTGATTGTCTTATTCTTTGGCTTGAGTGGTTTCTCTTTCTTCTTGTTGAATCCGCCTTGCGATCCGGATCGCAACGACTTTTTGATTATTTGATTTCCTAACCGCAGTCACTTAGCACGTGACCAGTTATTTATACGTCAATGTTTTAAACTTTCTTCTCAATGCTATTGTAATAATTAGATGATCACTTCATTTATATTGTAATAAATATTTCTTAGATTGGCTCGACATGTAAAAAGCATATCAAAGTATTTAAAAAAATCACTCAAACCTCTTTTCACAATACGCATGAGGTTATAGAATGGTATTGAATACCGGGTGAAGTTTGCAACACATGCGGGGATTTGATGCCCCACTCATGACTTATATTTTTTATTTACGCCTCTCCCAAGTCTTAGCTTTTTTACAAGCTAGGAAATGTCCCTCACAATGCTCTCTGACTACTTGTGTGTGAAGGTACTGGGTGGTAGGGGTGAAATAAGATTGGATTAATAGATCAAATTGACCTTTATATATACCTAATATTTTCAGGGTTTATTTAGTAAACATCTAATAAATTGTACCTGAAAAATTAAATAACCAATCAAATGCAGCAATATAAGCGCAAATAAATTTGAAGTAGGTAACCCAAAAATTTTAATCATGCATCCAGATAATAGGTTGTTTTAGATGCAATACTTGTTGCAATTTTTTCAACAACTTTCATTATTTTAATAATATTGAAAATAAGCATGCATTATTTACAACTTATGTGTTCATTATCATTCATTTACATTGATTATTCTCACATGCAATAAAAAGACTAGGGGGATCAAGTTAATAAGCAACAAAAAGAGTAGGGGTCACGTCCAATTAAATAAGGTGATGTGAGAATGTGATGATCCTTACCTCGCCTAAAAGACTAATGACATACGTTGATTCTTAAGGATTTACGTTTCCAATTCTTAGAGTTTTAGTTAAGAATGTTTAAAATTCAAACAACGAATCACATTTGAAAGTGCTATTCTTTAACGAATTGAAACTTAGTTATGTTTAGGGTCTCTCATCACATCATCTAGCATATAATTTTTTGTCCATAGCTGTTCGATTATATTTAGATTTTTAATCTTTTCTTTTTATTTTCTTTATACTTGACTAGTCCTCTTGCTATGTCAAAATTCTTTGGGTTGAGAGATATGGTAAAGATGCTCGAAGTTGTGGTTTCTAATCGTAGGACTTGAAAAAAAATTCTAAAAAACAATGGAAACTCTTCTTTAGCAAAACAATATTTTTCCTCTCAATAATAGAATGGAATAATGAGTAAAGAAATTATACTCTTGATGTGTGTTTCAACGGTATAAGGTCTTTATTTGTACCTAAGAAAGGGAAACAGTAAGAGAAATATTTTAATCAATACTGTTGAAAAAAAGTTCAACTTACTGCGTATTGAAGCAGAAACACGATATAAAAAAGTTTTAATGGCTAGTGCATACTTGTAACGTCCCGGGCTTATGTCCCCGGTTCGTTATCGAGGAAAACTGACCCTGACAACTTGTTGGATACGGGCCCTAATGTATCCGTTGACAACCATCCAAAATGCTTAAGCCCAAGTTGTCAAGTAGTAATCCCCACCACTTATATATCACACCCACACTTTGTGAGTTTTCCATGTGGTACTATGTTTGAGGTTAGGGTGTTACAATCTCCCCCACTTATATTCGCAACGTCCTCGTTGCGACATGACACATCACTTATTTCCAGTGATAGTGACGGCTGCACGCTCCGGGTAGTCTTTTCCTCCAACCTCTTTGTAGGGGCGGCTCCACCTCTCGGGTAGCCCTTTCCACTATCAGAGGGAACATGGCTCTGATACCATTTGTAACGTCTCGTGCTTAGGTCCCCGGTCCGTTATCGAGGAAAACTGATCCTGACAACTTGTTGGATACGGACCCTAATGGATCCGTTGACAACCACCCAAAATGCTTAAGCCCAAGTTGTCAATTAGTAATCCCCACCACTTATATACCACACCCACACTTTGTGAGTTTTCCATGTGGTACTATGTTTGGGGTTAGGGTGTTACAATCTCCCCACTTATATTCGCAACGTCCTCGTTGCGACATGACACATCACTTATTCCCAGTGATAGTGACGGTTGCACGCTCCGGGTAGCCTTTTCCTCCAACCTCTTTGTAGGGACGGCTCCACCTCTCGGGTAGCTCTTTCCACTATCAGAGGGAACATGGCTCTGATACCATTTGTAACGTCCCGGGCTTAGGTCCCTGGTCCGTTATCGAGGAAAACTGGCCCTGACAACTTGTTGGATACGGGCCATAATGGATCCGTTGACAACCACCCAAAATGCTTAAGCCCAAGTTGTCAAGTAGTAATCTCCACCACTTATATACCACACCCACACTTTGTGAGTTTTCCATGTGGTACTATCTTTAGGGTTAGGATGTTACAAATAATGTCTTTCTTCTTTCAATATAGTTCAAATGAGCGATGATGGATCACAGTTGCCCTGAATCACAGTCGTCCGTAGCATAGAACAATTATTCGTTTTAATCTTTAGTATGACATGATCTTTAATAGCATATAAATCGCATTATGTCCATTAACCAACAGACTTTAAGAGTAATTAAGAACTTTTTGACGGTAGACGAATGAAATGTTGTGAGAAGGAATGACGGGAAGAACATGTACCATCGGCTGTCCACTAACCACCTTCAGATCATAAGAAAAATCATGATGTAACCATCTGCGAGAGCATCGAGGACACGACAAGGACGAAGCATGCAAACTCACAGGTACTTCTGCACGAACCACAGGTATTCGGACTGCACGAATACGACACGAACATCTTGAGCTTCGTCACCCTCACTGCATGTTTGGAATGTCTGCACATTAACACCAACAAAGCAAGAAATAGATGACAAATAATCCACTACTAGCGCATAATGAACTGACCAACAACCCGTCAATGTGCTAATGTCCACACTCGAATGAACTGTATAGCCAAGAAGTCATTGAACATGAGCACACAACAACCAAATTGCATTCACCAACTAAGGAATGTGCTTCGATGCAGACAGTCACCTCGATAAACATGATCGAATGTTCTGGCAGATGACAAGCGAGAACAAACCTTGCTCTCGCTTGATGCAGTTTTATCTATACGCTTTAGCTGTGGTGCGCTCTGCCCTGCAAATGTGCATCATCTGATTCAAGCAGTCCATTCCTTTCTCAATGCGGTGACGGAAATCAGCTATAGTGCTAATTGAAACAGATCAGGATAGCCGTAGAATCCTCGAATCCGCGAACAAACATTCTGAAAATTCATCGACCAAAATTAGCTTTGTTAGAGTATTTGGAGCATGCATCACTTATGTAATAGGTGGGTAAATGGATCCCTCCAGGGTCCATTTACCCCACCACTGAGTTTAGTCCCATACCGCCTAGTGGTGGGACTTGGAGGTCCTGCGGAAGCTATATAAGGAGCCCCAGGCCTCCTATAACAGATGAGAAATTCTAATAGAATATCCGCCCCGTTGAGGGCTTCTCCTGTGGTTTCATCCCGCTCCTCACGGAGTAGGATTCCACATAAAAATCTTTGTGTTTTTCGTGATTATTCTTCTTTATTATGTTATTCCGCTTCCGCTTTCTATTTTATAACAAGCTTATTTACATGCATTTAGAATAAAAAACATAAGATTGCTAAGGAACAGTTAAGCTGCATAACTCGAATATCTCGTCCTTTGGAACTAGATCTCCTGTCTATTTATTAGTCGCACACACCAGAAGTTCGAGGGACAACCTTTCTTGTTCAGGTATAACTCCCTCCAATAAAGGACTGGAGCTCATAGATACGAACCATGAGGATGCGAACCTTTATTAGATATCGAGTGCTGAAATCACTTACAATCTACAGTTGGCAAACATGAAGATAAATTTAGGACATCCCATATATAAAAACGATTTTTTGGGTTATAAGATGGAAAAAAGTTACAGCTGTGCAGAAACATTAGGGAAACTAACAGAGCTAAGGACTAAATAAAGTGATTTTTACTGTTTGTTCCCATACATATTTGGAAATTATGCATATACTCTGTCAAACTCTTTAACCTCGGTTGTAAATTTGATAATGTTCAAACAGTAGAGTTTCTTATCCTCCACCCTCCTCACTAGGAGCACATTCAAATACCAGACTCCTTCCTAACTCCATTCCACCGTGAAAATATGCATTCATTTCCCACCTCCAGCTCGCAACATCTCCGCTATCTCACCCCCAATACACCGAAGAACTGTCCTATGCACCCTCCCGTCACACCATATCCTACTAGATGGGGGCTCGTCCGAGTAGTAATCGGAGTAGTATATAAACTCCCAAGAGTTAAGGCTTTCTATATTCTTTTGTATCTTCTAATGAGAATCGATTGCCGCCGCCTGAGGATGTAGATCAATTACGGGTGAACCTTATAAATCCATGTGTGTGTTTGCTTGATTAATAGTGTTTATGTGTGGTGATATGCCTTGAATCATAACCATCTGTTCGATTGGACCCAGTAGAAGAACCATTTGATCCCTCAACCCCAATCATACCCTGATAGGACGGGGTCTCGCTGCCCGATCAACAAGCCCCCCCCCCCCAACTACCGCACAAGACCCAACAATAACAACCAAGCCTTTTCTCACATTAAGTGGGTCGGATAGGGTTGGGCATCGGGTCAGGTTGGGATTGAGCTGGCAGAACCCAAGCCTATTTAAGTAAATTGGCTAATGGGTCGGGTCTAGGCCCATTTTATTTTCAAATTCCAGGCCCAAGCCCAAATCCGGCCCAAATAAAATGGGTCGGGTTCGGGTCGGGCCGGTCCAATTTAACACATGTGTACACCAATATCATGTGTTATGTTCTTCTTGCATTTATCTGGTTGATTCTTATGCATGTGTGCATGTTTAATACTTCAAGTACTCCAACTAATCCGTGATTCTGACATTAGTTGTATGTTGGAAATAGACACGTGGTAAAAAATATGGTGACTTAAACCACCATTTAGTTCACCATTACATATTCTATTGTAGATACTGACACTACGACCCAATACAGATTGGTTAGCTACAGTTGTATATGCTCTAACACTTTAGGACATAGAATCCATTCTTGCATCTTAATGTAATAATCTTGCATATTAATGTAATAATCTCCTCAATTCACGCTAATGAATATGATTATTAATGGATCTAAGTATTTATTGTGAACTCGAAATAAGGATATGAAAGTTAGAACATGGTGTTTGGAGCAAACATGAATATACTGGATATAATTATAGGTGGGGCTATCGGGTTTGCGGGTTAAGGTCTTCTTAGGCCCGAACCCAACCCGGTAATCAATACGAGCTCATTTTAAGACCCACGGTCCACCTACTAAATTTCGGCTTCGGGTTTGGGTTGGGTTATGCAGGTCGGCTTTTGGATCGGATTGAGCCGGCCAGTCCAATGCCTAACCCTAGTGTCGGCTACATGGATTCTTTACGTCCATTCAGATCTATCATGGGTCACTCTCAGGCTTAGATCCAAAAAACTAAGATCCCTTCGTATAGTCTCATTCCAAACCTTCTTGGGCCTTCCTCGCCCACTTTTATCCAAGTCAACATTCCAAAACAACAAAACTTACATCTCCTCACCGGTGCATCAATTGACCTCCTTTGCGAATGGCCAAACCATCTTAAGCAATTTTCTCGCATCTTCTCCTCAATCAGAGCTACGCCAACTTTCCTTCTGATGGCATCATTTCGAACATGATCGTTGCGTGTGTGTCTACATTCCACCTTACTATTTTATTTCTACTACTGCCATTCTTTGCACATGTCTATGGTTTACAGCCAACATTCATATCCATATAGCACAACAGATCTCACAATTGATTTGTAAAACTTTCCTTTGATTTTCAAAGAAATTTTCTTATCATAGAGAACAATAGAGACTCCTCTCCACTTTAGCCAACCTGCATTCCCTTAGTAACATCTCCAACAATTTCCCCATCATATTGCAAAATAAATCCCAAGTATCTAAAAGAATCTCTCTTCTAAATGTTATCGTCACCTATCTTAACCTTAATTCCATCACCATTGCTTCCATCAAAAGTACATTCCATATATTCAATCTTAGTCCAACTTATACGAATCCTTTAATCTCCAATGCATGTCTCCAGACCTCAAGCTTCTCATTTACTCCATCTCTAGTCTCATCAATCAACACAATATCATCAGCAAATAACATACACTAGGGTATCTCATCCTGAATGTGACTTGTCAAATCATCCATAATCAAAGTAAAAAGGAATGGACTCAAAGTTGAACATTAACGCAGACCAATGTTGATGTCAAAATAGCCAGTCTTCCCAGACTATATCTTACACAAGATGAAGCCCTATCATACATATCTTTAATGAGGTTAATATATAGGACATGTACTTGTCTCTTCTCCAAAACTCTCCACAAATTTTTCGTGGGACAAAATCATAAGCCTTATCTAAATCAATAAAAATCATGTGGATGTTCTTCCTTTTAGCTACGCAAATTTCCATTGTTATCCTTAGTAAGTGGATGGCTTCAATAGAGAGTGATCTGGCATGAATCCGATTTGATTTTCTTTTATTTTGGAAACTTGCCTCAACCTTCTTTCGATAACACGTTCCTAAATTTTCATAGTGTGACTCATCAGCTTGATATCTCTGTAATTTGAACAAATTTGAATGTCTCATTTGTTCTTATAAAGAGGTATCACAATGCTTCTCCATTCTTCAGATATTTTCTTGCTTTGCCAAATAACAATGAATAAATTTGTTAACCAAATCAAACCATGCTCACCTAAAACTCTCCAAACTTCTATACGAATGTCATCAGGTCCTACACCTTTCCCATGTCCCATAACTTTCAAAGCCTCCTCTACTTCCTTTGTATTCGTCTATAGCTTGCATGATTCAAGTAACTTTCACTACTAGATTTCCCAAAGTGATGTCTCTATTTCCTTCCCCAATGGAAAGCTTATGGAAGTATTGCTTCCATCTAGTCTTCATATCCTTCTGAGTAACAAGCACACAATCTTCATCATCCTTAATGCATCTCACTTGAGAAAATTCTTTGATCTTTATTTCTCTTGATTTAGCTAGCCTGAATATATCGTTCTGGCCCTCCTTTGAGTCGAGATTTTTGTACAAAACTTTATAAGCTTTTGACCTAGTTTCTCTTACTGACTTCTTCGTTATTTTGTAGTTTGTGATAGTTTCATTTGTTCTATCCTTAGACATAGCTTTAAAGCAAGCTATTTTAATTTTGAGCTTCTTTTGCACCCGTCTACCTCACCACCAAGCCTTCTTTTGGCCTAAAGCTCCTCCTTTTAACTCGTCTACCATCTCTTTGGTTACCTTTCGGATACAAGGTGCTACTGCCTCCCACATCTCATTAGCACTTTCATCAAGTTAAGTCTTCTAAAACCTTCTCTCTGAAGACTGACTGCTTCAATGGAAGATTCCACCATCTAGTTCTAGTGATCTTGAAAACCCTCATTTTCTTTACTAACCCTTTTATTTGCACATAGATGACTAACAAGTGATGTTGGATAGTCAGACTCTCTCCTGGGATTATTTTGCAGCATTTGTAACACAACCGATCTCTTCTTCTCAATGCAAAGTAATCTATCTGAGTTCTAGTCAACCGCACAACTCCCCAAGCATAATTTTTTTCATAAGTGATTCTATTTATATATGGATATAGTTATTCGTTTGTTTCAAGGATCATTTGTACGAGAGAAACATATAAACATCATTAGGATTAGGGCACCACTTTGTATCTTATGTATTCTTCTTTCTCCACATAGTGAAAAATTGATCACCATGGTCCAAAGATGTAACCCAGTTACACGTGAACCTTGTAAACTCGTGTGCCTCCGTACCTGCTTCGTTGATCGTGTTTGTGCATATTCCGTCAGCGATTGGTATCAGAGCATAAAGTTATGTCCGGATCTTCAAGCAAGATGGCATCTAGATATTGAGAAGTTCACAGGGCGGAACAAATTCGATCAATGGGAGACCAAGATGCATTCCATAATGAAGCAATATGATATCTGGATGTCGTTGAACCTAGAGTGGGCAAAGGCACTCAAACCCTTTGAGTTGATGGTACATGAAGAAAAGGCACACTTGATGATCATGCTGTGTTTGGCGAATGAGATTATCGCAGAGGCCAGAAAATAGGTCTACGATTTTGACTCGGGAGTGTTTATATGACGCAATCCCTGACCAACAAGTTATTTTTGAAGCAATATATGTTCCCTCTCCGCATACAGGAAGTACATCTCTTGAAGAACATCTAGATCGCTTGAATACATTGTTGACAGATTTAAAAGACGTAGATGTTAAGATTGAAGATGAGGATGTTGCATTGATTTTGTTATTTCTCTTCTGCTATCATATAAGAATTTTGTTTAGCCGTTTACCGTGGGAAAAAAGAGACAACCCAGGAAGTTCGCATGACTTTGCATATATGTGAACTTCGACATATGGATGGCTACCTGCAAGCAGGATTCTAACGTTGCAGGTTTGGTTATAACTCGTGAAAAATAGTCATGTTGGTTTTGGCTACGCGAAGAAGGAAAAAGAAGTCCATGTCGAAGAATCACAATTCAAAGGACACATGCAATTACTGCAAGGAACGTGGACATTACAAGAAGGATAACGAGAAGCATGGTTTTAAAAAATGTGAGGCGGATCGAGGCGGTTTCCCATAAACGAGGCGAGGCACAAGCCTCAATTTTTAGGTTAAAAACTATACAAATCTAGAACTTTGTAGAAAAATGCTAGAAATATGAATGCATTAAAGTCCCTGGCATGAAAGTTACACCATTGATTAACGAATAAGGAAGTTTTTGGTGTCCAGCATATGAAAATAAAAAGGAGACAAATTTCTAATCCAAAATCTAATGAAAGTTTCTAAACAACATCTATTAATCTATCTAATTATCGTCACTCGTTAGGAGCAATTTCCTCTTCAATGTCTTCTTTCCCATCATCATCAGCATCATTGCTATTTATTGGGCCCTCCAATGAGTCGCCATTATACTACACAATCACATCCTAATTATCGTCTTCATCAGTTTGTCTCTCACTTTCTTTGAATTCATCTTCGTCAACATCCATAACACTTTTTCCTAAAAATTGAAAGTAGCAAAATTTAGAAGCATAATTCCCTTAAATTTTCATCAAAGCAACAAAAAATGTTATTTGTGTTACCTTTCCCATGATGGATCTTTCATTTCTTCTTTTGTCATCTCCCTCCACCTTGTTCGTCGATAATATCATCATTTGGCATGCCATCTTCAAGAGGAATGTCTCCACCAAGTTCGTGAAAAGGTTCAACTTCATATTCAGTTAGTTGGAATTCGAAAATCCATTCATCATATGAATCAATATCATTCAAGCAAGGAGGATCTTCCAAAGTCTTTTTTCTCACTTCCTTTTGCTTCAGCTTTAACTTTAACATGCAAAAGATCATATCATTGAGTTTTTCTTGTCTCGAGTTATTTCTTTGTTTGGTATCGACCTATCATTGAGCAATCAAATGTTACATGATACATCACATGTATTAATATTGTAAATTTAATATGTGAATGTAAGCTATGCCAAGCTTGAGTAAATACCTGATTGAAGTAGCTCCAGTTACGCTCCCATCCAGATGCACTACATGTCAAGCTTATAATGCGCATTGCAAATTTCTTCAGTTCAAGAGTTTTATTGCCATAGAGCTTCCATCAATTGCATCTGACCATCCAAACAACCCTCTTACATTGATGAAGAACTTATTTGCGAATCCATTTTCAATATTTCCACCCTATCAACAACCAACCTTTCCACACAAGACAACCATCCAATTTTCACTTCGTAATCATCTCTAAAAGATGGATCATATTGGCATTAAGGGTTAGCCACTACCTTTAAACAATGGATTCAATAAGTTCTTACCTCAGACCATCCCCAACTTGGTAAGCTAGCTTTTGCGCTTGTAGACTACTCGCTTCTCTCCAACTTGCTACGCGAAAGCCCGAAACGACTTTTGAAGCTGATCGCATCCCGTGGGTTATTTGATTCATATCATCTTTGACTACTCACTTACGTGCGCTTGTAGACTACTCGCTTCTCTCCTTCACATTCTGTTGATGCTCGCAAAAAAAGCAAAAGTAAAAGAAAACCCATTATATTATGGCAAGGCATTTGACTTGATTCCTGCAACCAAGTAAACCAGCGAAAAGCCTACATGTTGCATACATCGAAAGAACGAGCGAAGAGGGTGGCAGGACTGGGTGCATCCCACATATATACTATGTCAAGGGCCTTAAGTATACATATACAACTAGCCTTTTTCAATCGACTTTCTTAGTGCCTTCAGTTGTCTCATCAATGAGTTTTCTAGGGCTAGTCCTAGACGTCATAATAATTCCTCCCACTATCAATCAGGACAAAATAGCTCTTCCATTGATGCCATGTGACAAAGTTATGAAGACCTGGTCAGACTTCTAGTAGGGTAATCTCCTCTACACCAACTATTAACAACTGAAAGAAATTCTTAAACAACCATAGAAGTGAAATTAATAAAATCAAAGTAACATCCTTATACTTTAATTTTTAGCATATATATATATATATATATATCTTAGATCAAGAAGAAAAGTGTTTAATAGATATAAATGCGATGAGTACCCCCATACATACCGAGGGAGACTAAATATTGATTTAACAACTTATTAGATAAAGAGTTAAAGACTTCATCATTATAGATTCTCTCAACCACAAATTTGTGACAATGATCTCATACTTGACCTCCATGATGATCTCATCCACCAAATACAACATGATCGTCGAGTGTGGCTTTTTCATTCACTAACAACTCCAAGGGCTTAAGTACATTCACCCTCTCCAACGATGCCTAAATGACATGTTTCTTGAGAACTGCAAACTGTAAATCCATTCCTCCTGGTGAACTTTTCGATCATCAGATTATGTGACTTTTCATTAGGGTAGCGAATGTAAATGCATATCAAACTAACAAACAAGAAAGCATAAATGTCAACAACATAGAATTTACAAGGTACACCTTTGTTGGACGAAAATACAAAAAAATGTTTATTCCAAGGAACCATACGGATCTCTTATTTAGGGAGAGATCCAAAGTGTAAATTACAAAATGTTAATGAAAGAAATAGAAAAAAATATAAATCGTACTTTAACATAAAAGCATCTCTACACTCCCCCTCAAGATGGGACACAGATGTCAATAATGCTCAAAGGGTCCTCTAGTTAATGTCTTTGTGAGATGTAGGCAGTTTGCTCCCTTGAGCTGACATGGGATGTGGAAATGAAGCCTTTCCAGATCAATCATGTACATAGTGACAATCCACCTCAAAATGCTTCGTTCTCTCGTGAAAAGCATGATTATAAGCATTGAATAAAGATGCATGGTTGTAACATTGTAATTGCATAGGAAGTAGTACATCAATGCATATGTCAACTAGAACAAACCTAACAAACATCATATATGTCCCCCCTTGTATCATAAATTGGATTTAGATTCAGCACTAGATCTGGCAACAACTGTATGCTTCTTGTTTTTCCAGGACACTAGAGAGCCACCAACGAATACCACGAAGCATGAAGTAGATTTCCTATCCATAGGGCATCATGCATAGTCTGCATTTGCGCAAGTTGTGACAAACAGTAAGGGAAACCCTTATTTGAATAATAACAACGCACCTATAGATGACTCCAAGTATCCCAAGATCATATGGATTGCATCCATATGCACCTACCTAAGTTGCTTCATGAACTAACTGATCTGATTAACAATGAATGAAATGTATGGCCCGGTAATGGTAACATAAAGTAACTTCCCAACGAGTTCTATGTATCTTCTTTTGTATACTTTTTATGTATCATCATCATATCATCTCATGTTTGGATCCATAGGACTAGTAACAATTCTGCATCCAATCATGCATGTCTCGGCTAGAAGATCGGTAACATACTTTCTTTGGGTCATTACCAAACCAAGCTTGTTTCTGGAAAACTCTAATCCCAGAAAGTACCTTAGGGTGCCAAGGTCCTTGGTTACAAACTATCATCTAAGAAACCATTTTACCTCGCTAATCCCTTTCATGTCATTTCCTGTAATGATGATATCATCAACATGCACCACAATAACAACAGTACCCCTATGGTTCCGTAGAACAAATAAAGAAGGGTCCGCATTCGACCTCATGAATCCATGTTGCTCAATCAAGTCCGAGAGCTTCTGGAATCATGCTCATGGACTCTTCTTGAGAACATAGATGGACTTGAAGTCTACAAACCTACAGGCACTCCCTCGCAGAAGCAAACCCATGTGGCTATTGTATGTAGACTTCCTCCTGGAGATCAACAAATAGGAATGCATTCTTGACATCAAGCTGAAATAGAGGCCAGTCACGTACCACAACAACAATAAGCAGAATCCAAAGAGTTAAGTGCCAAGCAACTGAAGAGAATGTATCCAGATAGTCCACCCCATAAGTCTGGGTGAACCCACGTGCAACCAACTTGACCTTATAGCGATCAATACTGCCATTTCCTCGATGTTTCATAGTGAACACCCGCTTGCAACTGACAATGGAGGCTCCTAAAGGATAGGAGACTAAACTTCAGGTGTCGCATGACTGCAACACGACCATCTCCTCTTCCATGGTACGACGCCACCGACCATCTCGTAAAGCCTCTTGATAAGTCTGTGGAATTTCCACGACTGAAAGTCCAACAACAACCTGCTTGAATTCTACAGTCAAGCAATCAAACAAAATACGGGAAGCCAGAGGATACAATGCACGCATGCATCTCTGCTTCCTAATAGCAATATGCACATCCAGATCATTTAGGATCTCCTCATTCTTTATACCAGCCTGGGATCTCCTCAATCTGTATACCAGCCTCCTATGGGCACCTGCTTAGACGATAGAGTAATATGCTATAAAGACAAATCTTAAGGGTCGTCGGTAGAAACAATATTGCTTAAAACATGCCTAAGACATGTTGGATGATTAAGGAGGGCCATAAGCAGAGTAACGCCGACGAATGTAGAATCGTAGCAAGAACTGACCAAGAGTACTGGTGGTGGTGGTGGTGGTGCAGGAGGAGGCTGCGGAGATGGTGGTGGTGAGATAGCTGGTGGAGGTAGAAGGACAACTAGTGCAGATGGAGGTGGTGAGACAGAAGGAGGCGATGGCATATAGACTTCTTCAAAATCAGATGGAGTTAATTTGTCACTTGTGGGAGAAAAATACATCACATACTCAAAAAAGGTGACATTAGCGTTGACGTAGTACTTCGTACAAAGAGGATCATAAGATATGTATCCCTTCTATGTCGTGAAATAGCCCACAAAAACACATTTGACAGCTCTATGAGAGAGCTTGTAAAGATCAGGTGACAACCGATGCATAAAGATGACTGAACCAAATACACGAGGAATGATTGAGAACAATTCTTTCTCAGGAAAAGCAAAGGAGAATGGAATTTTCTCACCCAACACAGACGAGGGAATGTGATTCACTAAGTAGCAAGCAGTAAAAACCACATCACGCTAGAACAAATGAGGAGCATGACTCTGAATGAGAAGAGTTCGAGTCACATCTAGCAAGTGACGATGCATACGTTCAATAATCTCATTTTGTTGGGACGTATAAGAACATGAAGTTTGATGAACAATGCTAATAGATGAGAAGAACTGTGAAAGCTCATGAGTATTGTCAATTCTCACAAATTTAATTGTAGAGGAAAAGATATTCTTTACTTCATTGATGAAAGATCTCATCACAATCTCAGTCTTAAATTAGTCTTTAATAAGAAAATCCACGACAATCTAGAAAAATCATTTACAACTACAAGATAAGACATGTGTCCTAAGTGATCAAGGATATGACTTGAACCCCAAATGTCCACATGAATCAACTAAAAATTGAAGTTACTACTCTGACCCTGACGACTTGGGAAAGCAGACCGGTGAAGCTTCCCTAGTTGACAAACCTCGCAACGGAATGTGGAGCGAAGAGAGATCCGAGGAAGAACATGACAAATCTTCTGAAGAGGAAGGTAGCCAAAGCGCAGATGCCACATAAATGGGAGATTGATCATGTAACACTAGATAAGACACCAACATACAGAGTGTGGACCAGTCGATAGAGGCCGCCCTACTCACGACCACATCCAATCACCATGCACGTAAGAATTTCCTGAAACACAAGTAAAGATGGGTCAAAAAAAACATGACAATGCATATCCTTAATAATATAACTAATGGACAGTAATTTCATTGAAAATCAAGAACATAAAGCACATTTTGTAAGCACACGGATGACTCCAGATCGATCTCCCCCTGTCCTGCAACTGGAGAGTGCCTCCCATCAGCTATGATAACGGATCTCCCATGGGGTAACTATTTGTATATTGCAAGTTGACTCCTGTCTCCACACATATGATGCAATGCACATGAATCCATAATCCACTTTGCCATATCATTCCTACGATAATTAGTAAGAGCATAAGTACTACTTGAGGTATTGGCATACACATAAGCTGCAACATCCGAATGGCTTCCCTAAGCAGTTGAGGATGCATGCGACCCAACAGGAGGCATAATATCTCTCAGGAGAGCAACAAAATAACCAAATCTTTGGTCAGACGTGGAAGCTACAGGAGGCAAAATCTGGAAAACCATGCTTGGAGTAGCATGCATCCTCCGAGTGACCCAGACGATGGTAATAGGTACATGGCTGGCAAATGCGACCTCCCCTACCACGAGGGCCACAAACACGAAACTGAGAATTGCCTCCTCTAGCGCGAGATGCGGCCATTGCAGAGGAGGTTTGAGTAGAGGTAGACAATGGAACAATGATCCCGTTGAGCCTACGATATGCCTCCTACATGGGAGGGATGGTGGCATCCGCAAGTATTTGTGAGTGAGCAACATCATACTCTGAGTCAAGTGCTGCTAAAAATACGCCAACCATGGTAGCACTCAAGTACATCTTTTGTTGTTTAGCAGTGGTTGCAATAAGCATGAAGCTGTGAAGCTCCTTGAACACGCCACGACGAGACATATACAAAAAATGTAGGAGACGACCATTCTACTTGACTATGAATATGTCATATTGCAGTTGCAGGATCTTTGTCTCATTCCTCGCTTGGGAATACGTAGCAACGAGAATGTCACGCATTGCCTTGGCAATGAGCTGGTGCGGAACACTATTGACAATCTATATTGTCAGTGTGCCAATCACCATACGTGTGCATAAGCATCATTAGCCTCCCAATAGGCATTCACCCCAGTCTTGTCAGCTGACTCCTCTTCGGTAAGAATATGTTTCTTCCTATAGACTGCATCAGGCTCGTGAACTGCATGGCCCATAATTCATAATTCATCTTGTCCATCTTCACAATTGGCGTTGGGCCTCGAAAAGCACATGTGGCGGGGATATCAACTTTACGTTCTAACATATCATTGGATCCAAAGACTGGGATTTGTAGACTAAAAGAGTTTGTTTACACAGACATGTAGGGAAGTGGTTGCACGTCTAGGCTCAAAGTGCAACCATTCCCTTCAATCTTTGATGTGCCTTATACTGACGGTGATATATTGATCTAAAATTACCCAAGAATCACCAAGATTAGATCGACATGATCATACGATCATGCTCTCGAAATCCTAGGCGAGAGGAATACGCAACAGGTGACAGTCCAAAGGGTGGTGGTAGCCACCAGATCCACTGGAGTGGCAAGACCCGTTGGTGCGACAATGGCAGCGATAACAACCACATGTGGTGTTGGTGCGACAGTGGCTATAGGGCAGTGATGGCAACCATTAGAGGGAAGAGAGGCGACATTGTCGGATGGAAAAGGAGGAGATGGGGCTTACGGGTGGGGTAGGGTTTCTAGGGTACTCGAGCTCCAGTCTAGGATTGTCGCTTTGATACCATGTATGAAGAAAATACAAAAAAATATTCCAGGGAACCCCCGGGCTCTCCTATATAGGGAGAGATCCAAAAAAGGGTAAACTACATAATGTAGATGAAAGAAATAGAAAAAAACATAAACCATACTATAACATGAAAATATCTCTGCAGTCTTAACTAGGCTATTCATTGACATTTGGGTGAGCAACTATGGAGCAGTGACAGCAACCGCTAGAGGGAAGAGAGGCGGTGTTGTCAGAAGGAGAAGAAGAAGGAGATGTGGCTTACGAGTGGGGTAGGGTTTCTAGGATACACGAGCTCCAGTCTAGGACTGCCGCTTTGATACCATATTGGAAGAAAATACAAAAAAAATTATTCCAGGGAACGCTAGAGCACTCTTATATAGGGAGAGACCCAAAGGGTAAATTACATAATGTAGATGAAAGAAATAGAAAAAAACACAAACCATACTATAACATAAAAATATCTCTACAACCTTAACTAGGCTATTCATTGACATTGGTGTGAGCCTCTTTATTATAGCCAAAGGGCTTATATAACACCCTCGCAGATATGGATACCCTACCAAGAAGATCCACAAATCCCAATACAAATATATCCTGAAAATTAAATGGTGTTCCGAGGATGTCGGAGCACCTACTCGTTGAAACCTCCTAGGCTCATTGATTGGTTGCATGATCCATGTTTTAAGATAATTGGCCTCACCTGCCAATGATGGGAAGGGTTATACAACGAGCTCTCAATGCATCAAGTTAAACAAATGGATTAGGATTCAAGATGTCTAAGTATTTTTTAAAAAAGATGTCTCAACATATATTATATTTTATATTTAAATGTAGATCCACCTAGCTTTTGTACGGTAAAATGAATCATAACTAAATAATTATTTTGTTGAAAGAAAGAAAAAAGAGCCTCCATCGTATAGGTATATGCTCAAAAAGTTCATCATTAATCACCATAAAATAATTACAAGTTCAATACATGGAAGAGAAAAACACAAACTAAACACTCCAACTTTCAACTAACATCCTAACATGAGACACCACATTTTCACATTAAAAGCGATCTTGACGGAACAACACTATGTTTCTGGCCAGCCAAATAGTCCAAATCATCGCCACACATCTCACATGCCCAAACTCCGAGCCACACCATCCTGAACTAATGGAGTCCCAAAACCTAGATACCCCATCAATAGAGACCGTCGTGTTATCGAACAACTCACATGCCTCCACAGAGTTCCTGCACCCAAAGAAGAGGTAATCCAAGTTCTCAGCATTCTCGTGTCAGTGTCAGCATGTTGGGTCACCCATTTGGACAAACCATGCGAATTTGTCCCCGTATGCAATCTCCCCCTTCAAAAAAGCCACGGAAACACCTTCATGTGCGTCGGGATTTTCCACTTCCAGATTTTCTGCACTCATCCACACATCCGCATGGATCAAAAACCATTGGTCCCTTTATATCCCTATATGTTTTCCCCACAGAGAAGGCACCATCGTACCAACTCCAACAGTCATAACCCTTCATAGGCCCTTCAGCACCCTCAAGCTCATGTAGCATCACCAACAACTCGCTTGGTCATTGATCTAACAATTCAGATCTGAAATGAGGGAAGAACAAATGTCCATCCCAAACATCCACAACAGAATAGTTTGAATCGGACACCAGTTCCAACAATCACAAGAAACATGGTCCAAGTGCGCCACCCTTGCTCCAGTCGTCTGTCCAAAACCTGAATCCCCTTTCATCAACTATTATCGGACTTAAGAAAGGTCAAATCTCCTGCACCACTCCACAAATGCATCTCCAAAAGAAAGAAGGGGTCGGACTAAAAACCTTTGAGTTTGGTAAAGAGCATCCCATGCCATAGATTTTCTTGAGCAGAGTACATACCATGTTGTCACAGTCCCCGTACGAGCAGTCTACTTGCTGAGCAGATCTTTACTCATCTCCTCCAAGCTACACTCCCCTAAATTTCCATCATCAATTGAACTTGACATCGTCCCTCAGTCCACCAGGGGCATCCCACTCAACTTCCTTAAGGACGACCAGAAGAATCGTCTCATGATGGTCTTGAGCCTCCTCCGCAACCCAACTAGGAGGATCCTTGCTGACAGAAAGAAAATTGGGACAACAAACAGAACCGATCTCAACAACACCAATCTACCTCCCCAAGACAAGCAAATATATCTCCAACGTGCTAACATCTGCTCCATCTTCTCGATCACATACAGCCACTCGTCGCACGCATCCTCCCAACAACCAAAGGCATACTAGCGTACCACAAAGGTAGATCACTGTAGTGGGACCTCAACCAACACATCTAGCAATTCCCTCCTCCTATGGACCAACAAGCACAAACTGTGACTTATCCTTGTTGAGCTTCAGACCAGAGACTTCATCAAAGATGTCGAGGACCATGAATAAACCATTGCAACTCTCTGGACCTCCCTTCGCAAAAAGGATGGTATCATCCACATACTGGAGAATATGAACCAAGATCTCCACCTTGTTGTAGCTGCTACACACTCCGCCCGACACCGCACGGTCCACCATAACATATAGGTCATTAGGGGCAAGCAGGCAATTCTAAAACATGCCTCGTTGTGGTTGGAAGAAACCCCCTTTCGACTGCCTATTCACGCGAACCGTACAAAAAGCATTCATCACACACCTCTTCATCAATGTTATCCATTATCCAAAAAACTTCTTATAAATAGAGACGCCCACAAGAATCGTCAATCTACACTATCATAAGCTTTTGAGGAATTGACCTTCCAAACCACACCCTCCGCGCTCCTTTTCCAATCAGCCACGATATCTAATACAAGAACAATATTGTCCATTAACTGCGTATCTGGTAAAAAGGTACTTTGGACCGAGGAGATGAGCCCATTCAGTACTCCCCTCAAACGGTCATCCAACAACTTAGCCACAATCAAGTAGACTACATCAGAGAGCACAGTAGGATAGTATTCTTCCACCCTAGTAGCCACATCCTTATTTGGTAGCAAAACAATCAATAAATGGTTGAGACGATTAAATCCCAAGTTTCCATCAACAAACTCAACAACCAACTCCATCAACTCCCTAGCCACCAAATACTAGAATTCACGGAAAAAGAACATGAAATCCATCCGGGCCCAGACATCCGTCCGTATTCAGCCCAAAGACCACCTCACAAACCTCCAATAACTCGAACAACTTCATTAACAACTCTACATCTGGAACCGTGATGTGCTTCACCCCCAAACATAACCATTTGTATCCATAGTAAGGAGCTCGCATTCTCATGTCCTCAAAGTACCCCATCACTACAGTCACAATCTCCTCCTCACCACTAAAAACTTCACCACTAACATCAATAGAGTGTACTAAATTCCTTCTTCTCCTTCCGCTAGCCACCACATGAAAAAAACCTAGTGTTCGCATCCCCCTCCTTCAACTATTTCCGGTGCAGATGTTGCCTCCATTCCATATCATGCTTCGTGTCCTCTTCCTCCAGAATCTTCTGCAACAACCCACGGCTCTCAAGCTCCTCAATCTCCAACTCCGTAAGGTCCTCCACCAAGTCCAACCTCACCATCTCCTCATGCGCCTCACTCCTCTGTTGCTCCCACACAATGCGGGATTCCTTCTTGAATCTGACCAACATCTGCCTCAAAGCCTTCAGCTTCTGAAAGAGTCTCACAGTAGCTGAGCTATTCACATCCAAGCTAGTCCAGAATGATACCACCATATCACGAATCACATCCTCAAGCATCCAACTTTGCTCAAACCTGAAATAGGATGAAGTTCCTCTACCATTGCAGATGTCCAAACACAACCAAATAGTTGTTGAACGCTTAAGAGACACGTGGATGATTTACCGTACGAAGTAACCAGAGAAAGGTAACCAAAAGAATGGAAACTAACAGAATGGAAACCATATACAACTTTGATATAAAGGTTATACATAGCTCATGTAAATAAGAGACTAAGACAAACACCAAAACTATGTAACAAGGCACTAGAATGGGATATCCAATCAGAAGAGTTCTCTAAGAAAAGAATATTTGAAGAAGGATGGATAATAACCAGTAACAAACAAGACCATGAACTTGTTTCTATAGTATTCACAATGATAGCAGATTGTCTTACACGCTCCTTAATAGAAAACCTATAATAACTGTAGTATCACTGTCCTTTGTCTACTAATTTGAATGACGATTTGCCAACAATGATAATACAGTATAAGGGAACATGTCATGCTTCATTCAAACCAATTAAACTCGATTGGATTAGACTTTTACCTCTAACGGATCAGATTGGTTACAAACATATCCACCCAATTAATAAAGGGATTTGAGTGGTTACAAACACATCCACCATACTAAAAAAGTGGATTTGATTGGTCAAAATATAAAATCTCTCCAAGGAGTTTGTTTTCTATTTGGGAAGAAAATACTCCACAAAGACCGCCTTTTAGCCACGAAGAACAAATTAACAATCAAGTCACAAAACCTTATCGAAATACGCAAAATGAAAATAATGCATTTTTTCAGAAGAGAATAATGCAATTACTATTATGAAAATAAAATCCCTAATGGAATATAAATACATATCGATGATATGGCAATTTAGAAGCTTGTGGAGGCTGACAATATAAAGGAAGTTTCCAAAATATTTCTCAATCAAATACATTTAAGAGATGATAGAAGTATTCTTCGTTATGCGTTTTGATGGCTAGTTCGGATTCCCTTTTAATAATGGCAAAAAGGAGAGTAAAATCGGTCATTAGCCAAGAATAGAATACAAATGAATGGATAGAAAGAGTTGAATTAAAATAGCTCGAACAAGAAGACTCATGGGTATTATAATCAATCTATTGGTATATCTACAACAAATACCATGTAGGTAGAGCAAACGGAAAAACGATGTACCGGTATTGACTCGTGTAAATGTATATCTTTGAGGTTTAGATGATCTCAGTCAAACGATCACATGCATACTAACATTAAATCTGATGTGGTGAAATATGGTTTCCATCTAAGTATAAAAAATTGACTTGAACTTCAATGATCACAAGCTCATAATAATGTGTGTACAAAAGATGTAGTGTAAGTTGTGTATACTAGCTGAGTTAAGAATGTAAACAAGAGTGTACAGATGTTAATGAAGGTGTACCGATAAAAGAAGGGGTTTTTTATCGAGAGTTCAAGGTTGAGCTTAGATGTATACCTATGTGGACATTTATGTTGATATTTACAGTTGGAAAGAGCATAATTAAGATCATATAACGATGAGTTTTCAAGTGCCTATAATGCATGCATCACTTTACGAATTCTTTTGAAAATTTTCTAAGCTTATTACAAAGGATACAAATACAGAATGCTTGAGCACTTCAAGCCTCGAGATTTCTTGATAACTGGGATCTTGGGCACATATTTTCTTTCTTATCAAGCTTTGTGTAGAGATTTCCTATTTATGTAAAGTTTCTTTATTGTTCTTTTTGTTCTCTCTTATGTAATTTACCCATACGTCTCTCCTCTATATAAGAGAACCTAAAATACCAATAATAAACATCTTCTATTCTTTTTCCCGACATGGTATCAAAGCGACGGTCATAGACCGGAGCTCTTGATTCGAAACCCTAACCCTAACAGTCAGCCCCGTCTTTCCTCTCCTCCGCTGCCCACATGAGCACATGCTACATTGCCATCATCCGCAGTGCCGGTGCAGCAGCAACAGCACCGCTAGCGACATCATTGTGTGCTACTAGCAATGCCACAGCCGCCATCATGCTACAACGATTGCCTCCTCGACCATTTTCGTGTCTCTCCTCTGGCTGACACGGTGACACCAAACTCCTGAACACCCTCGTTTCACATCCGGTCATGGATTTGGTTGCATCCTAGGTCTACGTATACAACCAAATCACTTTATGTCTGTGTAGACATATCATCATCGGTCTAAAACCCTAGTTTCTTCTTCAAACCGATAGCATGTTAGAAACGAAGTAGATGTTCCCACCACATGTGTTATCAGAGGTCCAATTCCAATCGTTAAGATGGATAGAATGAACTATGAACTGTGGTCCATGAAGTTCATGAGTCTTATGAAGTCTACATGCAAGAAACACATTCTTACCAGAGAAGAACCGATTGAGAAAACCAGGATTCATGTCTCGTGGGAGGCAGATGATGCATATGCACAAGTGTGGTTAACATGTACATTAACTGTGGAGATCGCCAATGACGTACTACATCAGCCCACAACCAAGGCTATGTGGGATATCCCTGCTGCTACATATTCATAGGCAAGGAACGAGACAAAGATTCTGCATCTACAACATGATATCTTTACTATCAAGCAGATCGGATAACTCCTTCATTCTCTCTACACTTTGTTGTGCGGAATGTTTGAGAAGTTTCATATCTTTATGCCACTTACATCCACTCCAAAGTAGCGGAAGACATACTGGAATGCCACGATGGTTGCCGTTTTTTGGCGACACTTGATCCACATTATGAGGTTGCTCGCTCACATATATGCTATTATTCCTCCCATGGAGGAAGCTTTCCATGGGCTTAGCAAGATTTTAGTCCCATTACCAGCCACTTCTCAGTCATCTTCTACGATGGCAACCTCCTGTGGTAGAGATGGTTCTTCTCAGTTTCGTGGCAATGGACCTCGTAGAAGAGGAGGTCGAATTTGCCATCCATGCACATATTGTCATCGTCCAGGTCACAAGCATGGCTTCCCAGCATCAACTCGCGTGGTGGAGCAAGTTGACTCATCTATCGTTGTTCCTTCATATCAGAAATATGATGACTTAGTTTCTTGTCTAAGGGAGATCGTGCCTTCAGGAGGTTCCACTGCCTCCTCATCTACTCCAGATATTGCTGCCTCTGCCGGTGCTAGTACATCAGGTAGCATTTTTACCTTTACATCTTACCATGGGCCTGATATTACAGAATGGATTATGGACTCTGGCGCTACTTGTGTGGAGACAGAGATCAGCTTATACCTTATAGACATATTCCTCCATGGAGGACAATAGTTTTTTTTTTGAAGTCTAAAACTTCGGGGGATACACGCTGAGGTGTTCACCCCTTCTTTATTAGGTATAAAAAACTAAAAACAAACACAGTGAAACAACATAAGAAAGAGAGAAAGGCCCACACAGAGCCCAGCTCGACAGCCGAGCGGGAACCACAACAACCAACAGGCTACACCGACCACCAGTCGACTGCAAGGCGGGCTGAAAGAGAAAAACATTTTCTTTGTAAAAGCGCTGGCCCCTAAAAATAGCCTCGTTCCGCCCCAGCCAGATCGCCCAGATGCATGCCAAGGGACGCAAGAGATCACCACGATCCCTATCCTTGTTAGCAATCAAAGATTCCTAGGAAGAAGCCGAGTCAGCAGTAGCAATCCATCCCACCATCGCCGCCTCCCAAATGCCCAGAATCATAGGGCAGGTAAAAAAGAGATGCTCCAAGGATTCAACATTGCTGCCACAAAGAGCACAATCCTCCGAGACCGAGGCGAGCAACCTAGAACACAGATCCCTCATTAAAAGCATCTTCCTACGAAAGAGCCAGAGGAAGATGCCAACCCTCTCCGGAAGCTTCAAGCCCCACACAAAGCTGCAGTCACGAAGCAAAGAATCCACCCGCGGCTGGGAGGGGGGAGAAATCTGTAGGTAAGCCTTCCTCGATGTGAAAGGACCCTCCCTCCAGGCCCAGTGATCCCTCCCCCTCGTGGGCCTAGACACACCACCAATAAAGTCGAGAAGACAGAGCAATTCCTCGAACCTTTGGTCCGAAAGGTTTCTATAAAGGATAGGAAACCAATCAACCCCGGACCAGCAAGAGGCGACGGAAGCATTCGCATCAGCCGCCAAAGCAAATAACCTCGGAAACATGACCCCCAGAGGAGCCCCACCAGCCCAACTGTCCATCCAGAAATTGAAGGTCGTCCCGTCACCAAGCCTGGGAGCAAAAAGATTAGAGTACTTCTGGCCCACCGCCATCACCCCGTGCCAGAAAGGCGTCCGCGATCCGAGACACTAGTTCCTGTAGCCGACCGAAGATGGTCTCAAGAGAGGGCAGAGCAGCAGCAGTTAGAAATTGGTCCTTCACCGGCTTGTACCGTGGATGTAGACCTGATAAGAAATGATACACTTGCCATTATGCATGTTCGCCTATCTGTTTGTTACAGCAGACAGGTTGGAAGATAAGAAGTTCCTCAAAAAGACCTGTGAGAAGCATGTAGTATTCAGTCAAGGACGTATCCCCTTGATTGGCAGACCAGATCCGTGTATGGATGTCTGAGAGCCTGGACTTGGTTGTCTTCTGGGAGTAGGTCTTCTCAAGACTCTCCCACATTTCTTTCGTAGTTTCCTTGTATAGAAGATTAGAAGCAATATTGGGTTCGACACTATTAGTCATCCAAATAATTACCTGGAAGTTGTCTACATACCATGTGTCATAATCATTTTCCGTCTCCGCAGGCGGAACTTAGTAAGAACATAGTTCTTGTGCTGACCACCAATAAAAATCTTGAAGACCGAGACCATAGTACATAGTTCTCAGAAACCTTGAGTTTGATCAACGAGGCCTGGACCATTACAAAAGAAGTCGGGTACAGAGGCTTGGTTCTATAGATGCAGAAGCCATGGTGGCCACAGAGGTCAAGAAAAAGAGACCTAAAATAGTTGAGTAGACTTACGTATCATGTAGACCTAACAATACATCGAATGGAGGTCCGATACATGCAGTGCCTAACAAGGATCAGCGTACGGGAGGGGTTGCCTAGACGGTGGAGTATTTTCGGCGCATGAAGGGAGCACTGGTATTGCTGTGAGAGGGCACGAGTGCCACGTAGCTGGGAGAGGGGGGTGCTGGGAGCACGTTGGGCCTCTAGGGCTTGCGCAGGAGGGCGAGAGAGGCTGATGGGGGCACAGATGGGCACCAGAGAGCGTTGTTGGGCGTCGTTGGGCCCCTAGAAGTGGCCCACGGAGGTGGGAAGGGCTGCGGGAGGGGGGCGAGAAGATGCCTAGAGCCGACGCATGGAGGAGGAGAGAACTGGGGGGAGGGGCTAGTAGTGGCGGTGGGATTAGATCAGAATACCGGTCTAGGACCGTTGCTCTGATACCATGTGGAGAAGAATGAAAGAATGAAATTACTTGTTTATTCAAGAGGTCTTGGGGTCCTTATATAGGACAAAACCCTAGAGAGCTCTAAGATGAAAAATACATAAATACCCTTAGCTACAAATGGTTACAAATCTAATTATAGAATGTACTACTAACAATAAATCTAATTATAAAATGTACTATTAACAATTATGTTAGTGCAAATGTCACATTCTTTGAGCCGGTAATGTATTTTTCCCCAACAGGCGACAAGTTGACATCATCTGATTCAAATGATGAAATTTATATGCCACCCTTCGTGTCCTTCACCCACGCCTGTTATACCACAACCTCCTACCACACAACCACCACAACCTACTTCACCACATTCACCTCCAGATCTTCCATCTCCCATTGTTGTCGCTCCACCCTTACCATGATTCTATACATGCCGACCTCCCTCTCATGGTCAACGCATGCCATCCAACACGACTAAGGTATGTTTTGAATATATTGTTTCTAACGAAAGATCTGAAGATGAATCTGGGTAGGAACAAATGTAGGAAACTGGTATACGGATTGAGGAAATTCACAATGACCTGGATGTCCCTATTGTGCTTTGCAAGCAGAAGCGTACATGTGCCTCATACCCACTAGCTTCCCAGGTTACGTTTGATAGCCTTACATGGAACTTTCGAAGGTTTATGTTTCTCTATCCACCATGAAAATACCAGGGAATAATCAAGAGCATTGAAAGATGGTCGCTGGCGTCTAGCCATGGAAGAGGAAATGGTTGCCCAATAGACACGAAGTACCAGGAGCTGGGTAAATACTCCTGACGGAGTATCTGTTGTCAGTTGCAATTGGGTGTTTTTTGTTAAACACCATGCAAATGGGAGCCTTGATCGTTACAAGGCAAGATTGGTGGCACGCGGATTTATACAGACTTATGGAGTGGATTATCTGAAACTTTTTCACCCGTTACTTGCCATTCCACACTATATGTCCTTTCAGTCGTTGTGGTACTTGATTGGCCTTTATACCAGCTAGATTTTAAAAATATTTTTCGGTACAATGATCTCCAGGAGGAAGTCTATATGCAACAACCTCTGGAATTTGCTGTTGAGGGAGAGTGTCAGCAGGTTTGTAGACTTCATAAGGTGATATATGGGCTTAAGCAGAGTCCTAGGGCATGGTTTCAGAAGCTCTCGGATCATATTGAGTAGGGGTTTAAAGGGTCAATTTCATATCATTCATTATTTGTGTAGTGAACACTCAAAGATACAATTGTTATCATGGTGTATGTTGATGATATACTTGTTATAGGAGACGATGTGCAGGAGATAAAGAAGGCAAAGGAATTCATGGATCGTCAGCTTGTCACCAAGGATCTTGGCACCCCTAAGGTACTTAGGATTAGAGCTTGCCATGAATGCGCAGGGCCTTGTGATGATCCAAAGGAAGTATGTTACAGGCACACATGTTGAGATAGGCATGGGCAAGGTAGGTAATATCGGTATCAATATCAGTATTGTGTCGATACGATATATCGTCAATATATTGACGATATATCATCTCCATATCACCAATTTTGACATGATTTTGTAAAGGAAATGGCCTTCTATAGGCATATATCAGCGATATCGGCAATACATCGGTCACATATTAATACCGCTATATCACGGTATAGCTTACCATGAGCATGAGTGGGTGTTGTCTCTCTACTACTCCTTGGATCCCATGATGAGATTATATAATGATGATACAGACAAGGTTAACAGGAGGAGATATAAAGAGCTGGTAGGAAAACTTATGTATGTTACTAGCACTAGACCTGATATCTCTTTTACAGTGAGTCGAGTAAGTCAGTTTATGGAGTAATCTCGACATGTACAAATGGACGATGTATATATGATATCAAGGTACCTAAAGTCTTCTCCAGGTACAGAACTGCTGTTCAGGAAAGGAGCAAATCTTTCTGTCTCTTCATGTGCTGATGTGGACTATGCAGGGTGTCCTAAAGACAAGAAGTCTACTTCGGGCTTTGCTGTGTTTGTGGGAAGATGTTTTGTTTCTTGGAAAAGTAAGAAACAAACTGTTGTTGCCAGGTCAAGTGTTGAATCTGAACATACGGCTATGGCACAAGCAATCACAGAGATGATGTGGGTTCGAGCAGTGCAAGCAGATTTGCATATAGATGTACCTCTTCCTATGTAGTTACAATGTGACAACCAAACTACTCTATTTATTGTAAACAATACTGCATTTAATGAAAGAACGAAACACATTGAACTGAACTGCCATTATACAAGAGACATAATCCAGAAGGGCTTGATTTCCACCTCATGTCAGTTTAGGAGATTAAACTACCAATATCTTCACCAAGCCATTGCTAAAAGGACCATTCCAGGAGTGCTCATCCAAGTTGAGCATGATTGACATCCATGCTCCATCTTGAGGGGAGTAGAGAGATGTTTTCTATTTATGTATTGTTTCTTTATTGTTCTTTATGTTTTGTTTTTCTTATGTAATTTACCCATAGATCTCTCCTCTATATAAGAGAGCCTAGGGTTCCCAGTTATAAACATCTTCGATCCCCTATGGCTATAATGGGTGAGATGTATCGAGATGAAACAATTACTCAACATTGCCCAGCACAATACTAAAAGATAAAAAGAATAATGGGAAAATAGTAAAAACATATATAAGTAATTTTGGGACCATATAATCATGGATGTACAAAAAGAAATATTATATACTAGTTAAGGTCACATAAGCATCAAAAACTATGCATTCAATTAAATAAAAGATGAAAAAGGTTTCAATTGTTCACATCAAAAAGCAGTTACAAAAAATTATGCTTCCAATTGATATGACTAAAAAAAGTAAGATGTGTCATTACGGCTATTGTCTTCATCAACATTATCAATATTGAGTCATTTGTATCCTCTATATCAAATGGAAATGTGAAACATGGTTCATTGTCAACTTAGGGGACCTCAAACAAGGCAGTGAGTGGTCATGTAGGTAAGGCTAGATCGAAATATATTAGGAGTTGTTGACCGCTCACCATCATATGCAAGGCCCTCGAGGTTGATACCGAAACCAACATCATGCCTTCATTCAATATAGATAATGAAGGGGCCGAGTATTAACAATGTTGATGGAGATATAACAATAATGACACGACTCACGTTGTGCCCAGAGAACTTGACCTTTTTTGTTATATTGAAGCATCACTTTTCATAACTCCTCTTCTATGGGAAGATTTAAGCATTTATTATCTTTTTGTTTAGACGGATGTATAGTTGATTATGCACATGTGATCTCAAATATCATATAATATTTTTTTACATCCATGAGTATATGAACGGAAACATGTATAAATATGTTTTGTTGCTTTTCAATTATTCATCACCCTATTTCGGTGTTGTAAAAGCCATCTGACTGGCTAGATTAGTAGGCCTGATTATAGTCTAGTAGGTGGAGTGGCCGACCAAGTACTAATTAATTCCAACTAGGTCGATTAGTTGATCGATTTTTGTTTGGAGATATCATTTTTATATTTTTTTGCTTTATAAAGTAAACATATTCTAATACGCTTAACATTTTATTTAAATTCAATTACTTCTTTTCTTTTGTTGTGATAGTAAAAAATGTACAAATATATGTAAATATAGAAAAATGTGTGTATAAAAATGATTTATACATAAAAAATAATTAAGAAGTTCAAAGCCATTTAAATCCCAACTAATTCTGATTAATTGCTTGACTGTCGATTAATACTTAGTCAGTGACCCCACCGACCGAGTAGCAACTACCGATTTTTGCTACCTTGATTGCATTGAGCAATGATGAGTAATTGTCACACTTCACTACATCCATGTCGTACTAGGTGAAAGGGATCATGGCGTGACTTTTTTATTTCATAATATTTTTTGAGTTTCTCTTAATCATCATCCTATCCATGTTATCGCTTTAGTGCTTTGAAATTATATTTTAACATAGTGAGATTTCCATCTTTATGTGTCACATACATCATGTACAATCCATGTGCTTTCAAAACAATTTAAAACAATATGATTCGTGTGCATTCTTCAACTTGGAATGCTACTCTTTGCAAATAACTATGATTTTATACTATACTACATAACCATTGTTGAGATATTAGTTATATTTTATATTGTTGATGTAATTTCTATTCTTGGTCTTCTTCATGTAATTTGCCCAACAAGTTTATCTCCGATATAAGAGAACCCTCGGTCTTCGTCAATAAGCAATTCATTCTTTCATCTCCACATGGTATCAGAGCGGCAGTCCTAGACCGAAGCCCGGACCTAGACTCCTCACTCACCGCCATCCCTCCAACTCAATGCCACTGCCCTCTGATTACTGTCGCCAACTCTTCTCTCCCGTTGAAGCATTGCACAACCATGGTCTCCTGCTGCACCTCCGCAGTATTGTCGTACTGTAGCAGCAGCATCGTTGCCTCATTGTAGCCCCCTGTTGCACCCCCGCACCGCCCCGTTGCACCGCCGCAGCCCCCTGCTGCACCTCTGCGGCACTGCCGCACCAATGTAGCGGCCCTCCTTGCTACAGCAGTCCATATCTCCGTTGTGTACCGACCTGTAGTCTGATTTGATCCGGAAACGGTCTGATTTTGATCGAAAAACATGATTTCAGACCTATAAATCATGTTTTCCTGCCCTAACATGCAACGAGGATCGATGAGGATGGTTGTATGAGTTTACACGTACAACCAATTCTTCGTATGATTATGTAGACTCACTCAGATCGGTCTACTTCCCCAACCAAGTTCCATTTTAGGGCGTTCTTCCATCATGTCAAAGAACAAGGATGGTAATTTTTCTTCATTTGGGGCCTTCAGGGGTCCGACCCCCATCGTAAAGATGGATGGGATTAACTATGAGTTGTGGTCCATGCAGTTTCTTACCCTTATGCAATGCAACAATAAAGAGCACATCCTGACGAAGCCAGAGCCGACTGATAAAACCGGGGACAATGCTTCGTGGAAGCAAGACAACGCTATTGAGATAATTGTATCTCTTAGTATCTAATTTATATTTTATGTTTTCTTTACGTATCACTCATGTAATTAACACATGGCTTTTCTCCTATACAAGAGAGAGCCATGGGATTCCCTCAATAGCATGTCTCATTTTTATCCTAACATGGTATCAGAGTAACGGTCCTAGACCGGGATTCTCGGTGTGCCGCTACACCCTCGGTTGCACCACTCGCGCCGCCCCGGCCCTCCCAACGACACCTCCCAGTGCTGCCGCCCTACAGCGGCATCCCCAGCCCCGTCGCCCTCCAACGGGCCCTCCAGCGTACTCCCGCGCCGCCTTCCAAAATCGGAGGCCACTTCAACGGTGTCGCCCCGTCCCTCCTTCAGTGTTGCTGCCCTCTCCACAGGGGCTTCAGCGCCCGCTTAAGGCCCCAAGGCCCTTGTGCGTTCCCTACAGCTTCTTTCCAGCCGTATCAAGGTATGGACTGGTTCTAGAAACGTGATATACTCTGATTTATCACAAGATTTGTGAGCCTAGACCTCGAACGATGCCTTAGGGATGAGTGTATGAGTCTACAGATACAACTCATCCCCCCTATGATGTTGTAGACAAGTCTATTATTGAGTTATTCCCCTCTTGTTCCGCGACTTGGCCTATTGAAGAATGTTAGAAAATAAAGGTGACGTGTTCTCTTCTTCCGGTGCCTTTAAGGGCCCGACACCTATCGTGAAGATGAACGAGACCAACTACGAGTTATGGTCCATGCAGTCTCGTAACTAATGCAATGCCACAACAAGGAGCATATTCTGACTGACTCGGAGCCGGCGGACAAGATTGGGGCAAATGCATCATGGGAGCACGATGATGCCTATGCTCGTATCTGCCTCTCAGGGACGCTTAACACAGAGATTGCTAATGATATTGTCAATCAACCAACTGCAAAGGCCATGTGGGATATATTAGCTGCTACTTATGGACAAGTCAAGAATGAAATACTGAGGGGAAGTATTAGAAGGTGTGTAGACTTCATAAGGAGATTTATGGCCCTGAAGCAGAGTCCGAGAGCTTAGTACCAAAAGCTATCAGAGTTGATAGAGCAACATGGGTTTGTTCGGTCCATTGCGGACCACTCTCTGTTTGTTCAAAGGACACAAATAGGTATTGTGGCTATTCTTGTTTATGTGGATGATATTGTTATAACAAGAGATGATGAGCAGGGCATTCATACTGCCCAAGGAGTTTCTTGGTCAACAGTTCATGACTAAGGACCTTGGCAATCTTCGTTACTTCCTTGGGTTGGAATTCGCCAGGAACCAGTGTGGACTTGTAATGACTCAGAGGAAGTTTGTTATGGACCTTCCCTCTGAGACAGGTATGACAGGGTGTAAACTTGCTACCACACCTATGGATGCAAGCGTGAGATTATATGATGAGGATACCGAGGAAGTCGACAAGAGAAGATACAGGTAGCTTGTTGGGAAGCTCTTATATGTTATCATCACCAGGTCGGACATTGATTTTGCAGTAAGCAAAGTTAGTCAGTTCATGGAGCAACCCAGGAAGGTGCATATGGATGTTGTCCATATGATCTTGACATATTTGAAGGCTTCACCTGGTTCGGGCCTCATATTCAGTAGGGATCCATCTCTTGATGTGACAGCATGTGCAGATGCAGATTATGCAGGATGTCCCAAAGATAGAAAGTCCGCTTCTGGCTTTGCTATTTTCGTTGGCAGCTCACTGGTTCGAGCTTCATATTCAGTAAGGATCCATCTCTTGATGTAACAGCATGTGTAGATGCATATTATGCAGGATATCCCAAAGATAGAAAGTCCACTTTTAGCTTTGCTATTTTCGTTGCTCACTGGTTTCATGGAAAAACAAGAAGCAAACGGTGGTGGCTAGATCTAGTACGGAATCTGAATACAGGGCCATGGCACAAGGGTGTGCAGAGATGATGTGGGTCAGATCAGTATTAACTGACCTTACTATTGAGGTTTCTCTTTCCATGAAGCTTCTATGTGATAATCAAGCAGCGTTGTTTGTTGCCAATAACCATGTTTTTCATGAACGAACAAAGCATATCGAAGTAGACTGTCATTACACTAGAGACATGATCCAGAAGGGTCTTATATCCACCTCTCAAGTTTCCACAAGAGATCAGACGACAGACATATACACCAAGGCCTTGGCAAGAGGTCCATTTGAAAGATGTTCCAAGCTGAGCATGATTGATATTTACGCTCCAGCTTGAGGGGGAGTGTTGAGATAATTGTATCTCTTGGTATCTAATTTATATTTTATGTTTTCTTTGCGTATCACTTATGTAATTAACTCATGGCTTTTCTCCTATATAAGAGAACCCTGGGATTCTTTCGATAACATGTCTCATTTTTATCCTAACAAACGCGTATGCGCGTATTGGGCTCTCCGGCACCTTCACCACGGAGATAGCCAATGCCATTGTGAATTAGCTAACCGCCAAGGTGATATGGGATATTTTGGCATCCACGTAAAGCGAAAAATGAGGTCGTGATTTTTCAGCTTCAGTTTGACATTTACAGGGCCAATCAGAATGGTCCTCCTCTGAACATGTTCTACTCCTCACTTTGTGGCATGTTCGAGAAGCTTTACAGCTTCATGCTTATTATGACATCCATAGAGTAGCAGATGGCATACAAGAACTCCGTTGTAGTTCGAGTCTTTTTGGTTGCACTCGACTTAGAGTATGATGCAGCACGAGTAAAGCTCCGTACTGGGGCGACTATACCTCCCATGGAGGAGGTCTACAGCCGTCTCAACAGGCTTTTTACTCCTCCAATTGCCACCCCAAAGCCCTCTTCAGTGATGGCCACTTCTGGCGGCAAAGGAGGGTCTACCCAATTCAGAGGTTGTAGTCCTCGTGGCAGAGGCAGTGGACGCCGGCAAGGTCCTTGTACTTATTGCCATCGTCCAGGACACTTAAAGGACACATGCTATCTGAAGCATGGATACCCGACATCTGCTCGTGGCAGAACAGATTGAGCCTTCAGAGACTCCAGCTTCCCAAGAAGATCCACGCCTGGACGACATTGTCTCTCATATATGAGAGATCGTGACTCCGGTGGCCGACACCACCACTACAAGATCCACATATACTGCAGCCGCAACCAGAGCCTCTTCGAACTCCTCAGGTATCGCTAACGCTTTTACTGCTAGTACCGGTGCAGATATGACAAAGTGGATCATGGACTCTGACTCATCCGGAGATAGAGCCCAGTCCAAGTCTTACAAGACTATACCTCCTGGCAAATGGGTTGTTATTACTAATGGGGTCCACTTACCCATTACAAAACAGGGGGAGGTGTATCTAATGTCATCCAAGAACCTTCAAAATGGTTTATATGCCCCAGATTTTCAGACATAATCAGCATATCATGATATATCGGCGATATATCGCTGATATATCGATATTGATGAGATGTGGTCATCGATATTCATATAGATATCCTTTTCTAGGATATCGGCCGATATATCCCGAGATATCGACGACGTATCACCGTATCGAGCCATATTGCTCGAAATTGTATGGTTTCAGTATAAAATTTTTCGGATATCGATATCATTGAAATCTATGATAGTTCATCGATATCTATATCTATATCTATATCTATGATATTTCAGCGAGACCCTCGTCTGGTAGGGTATGGTGCTACAAGGGGGTACATATGACAGTTATTCAATTGGTGGACTCTGCTCTCTTTGGCAATAGAGATGAACAAGTTTAATGTTGATCAAGTTAGAATCATGGTCCAGGATACATCTCAACAGTCAGTAGTCAACTCAGTTGTCAGCATTAACAACCAATAATTTATGCGATATAATGTGTATCAATGTGCTAATTACACCTCATTCTTGCATATATGTTATATATTGTTTTAGTAACCACGGTGATCTTAATTTGTGAAAAATCACTTTTTAGCCATTTTCGACCACATGGACCGATAAAATATCGATATTTCCTGCCTTGCCCTCCATGGAACTCTTGGTTCTAAACCCCTCATGATTAGGTAATCTCTTTTACAATATTGCATTAATTTACATTTTTTTCATTTATTTTTGCAAATATATAAATCTATATACAGAAGAAACATTCTCATTAATCATTATGTACATTTTTTGAATCAAATGACTCATCTCAATGCCATTCATTGTCTTCCATGAACAAAATAGGTGTTCCGAGTGTGTTACATTTAGTACTTTGATTCCAATTCTAATGTTTATTAATCACCAATCAACATCGACAACGATATGTTCGATATGATCGATATACGCAATATAAGGGTCATAGATGATCTATATGTGTCATCTAAGTGTATATTTGTAAGTTATTTAATGTAAAGAACTTTGATTAAATCCATTTTCAATATCTATAAGTCAACCATCAACATTAATGGTAATATGTTAGATATGACCAATATTTGCCATATATGGGGTATAAATGACCAATATGTGTGATAGAAGTGTGTATTTGTATATTATTTGTTGTTTTAATATCTTCGATGATCTTAATTTCTGTAAATGGTAATTTTGAGCCATTTTTGACATTTCCACCGATATCGTCGATATATCGACGATATATCACCACAGATCCTTTTATAGGTGGATCGATACGATATCGATATCAATATTTCCTACCTTGTTTTCAGATGAACTTACTTTCTATTAGTCAAATTACTCAGATATGCATTGTCGTGTCATTTTTTACCCTTCTCCTCTTGTCTTTCCTGAGAAGTGGGGGCTCTATAGACTAGTCCAACTTCCTCATGTTGGTGCCTCTACTATTCCTACTTGACCAGTATCACCGTACATGTGATACCTAAATTTTGGCCACCTTCTGCGGAAGTTGCGTCATATCCTCCCACAGGTCTCCACGTGATCTTCCTTCAATGCGAGGCTCGCCATCTTGGGAAGCACTACTATTGCTCCTTTCCATCTCGTCAGAGTCGGAGTAGTTCTCAGTTGTTTGAGCTCCTTCATTTGGATATTTGGGGTCCGAGTCGTGTTCCTAATCACTAGGGACAACATTTTTATTTGGTCAATGTGGATGACTTTTCTAGACTTTCTTGAGTTTTCCTTTTAAAGAACAAGTCTAATGATGGGTATGTTATCAAGTCATTCATTAATGAGATAAAGAAATTTTTTTGGCCAATGTCAAATATCTACGTTCTAATAATGCCTTAGAGTTTTGCACCCTATAGCTTTCCGAGTTTCTCACGCCTCTTGGCATTGTACACCATGCCTCGTGTGCCCATACATCTCAGTAGAACGATGTTGCCGAGCGCAAACACCGCCACTTACTCGATATGACCAGAACCCTGTTGATTTGGAGTCGTGCTCCTCATGCTTACTGAGGTGATGAATCCTTACTTCATCACCTTTACTCTATCATTTTGGCCTTAAATCCTTAACTAAATGCATGTATATCATTAATTTGTCAAAATAAACACTCTCTATATTGTATAAAATATTTTGTAAAATACTGTATAAATGATATGTATTTAATTCCAAAAAAAAGAATAAATGAAGAAAAAAAAGGAAATGAGGTATCAAAGACACAGAGTGACCCTAGACCCTGAAACCCAATCAACATGACGACTTGGTCAACAAGGAATAAAGTAGCAAGAGATAGGGCAGAACTATACAAAAATACATAGAAAATCACACACAAAACTCTAATTTAAATTGCTCAAATATTGTTTTTTGGGGACAATTTTATTTAATTATTTTTACACCTCAAATAACAAAACCCTCAACATGAATATTGTAGATAAAAATATAAAGAAAAACACAAAATTGATTTCACAGAAAAATAATGCACAGTGTGTCTGAGACACAAAATAAAAAGTTGCAAAGAAAACTTTGCAGACAACTTCTCCATATTGTATCAAAATTGATCAAAATCATCGTTAACTGTATATAACTTTCAACAAGCTATTTAATAAAGATGATTTCAGTTAAATTGGAGTTAAGATGCAAAAGTTAGGTTTTGGACCCACATTATGCAATATACTTGTATATTATATTCAATATATATTCTTTATATTTTGTAAATTCTTTTATTTTTATAAAATTGTAAATATCATTTGAAACTTGTATCAATAACAAAAATGAAATAAAACCATAAAAATAAATTAAAATAAATCAATTACGCTTATACATACTTGAAATATACATATGTATACATGTAAAGAATATATAAGTGATTAATTAAGTGTACAAATAAAATCAAAAGAATACAACAAAAATGCCTAAAAATGTAATTAAATAAATGAAAAATATATAAAATACATGTATATATTAATAAAATATATAATACAAATTAAAAATAAAATACCTAAAATGTGTATTTTTACATATTATACATAATATTAACCTATAATAATATCACCTCGAAAAAATAAATAAAAATATGTATAAAATACTACATCAAATTTGAAACATTTTTTTAACCTAAAACTAGTTAATTCATCTTATATTTTTATTGCATTTACAAGCCTTTTCTATTTCTCTTTTTCCTGGTTGGTCCATGTGGACCAACCAGAGCCGTTCTTTTGTTGACTTAAGTCAAGTGTACAGCCTTCAAGGGGTCGTCCTGTCAGAACTCACGGGCACCTTGTTTTCTCCAAAATTCCACGCTTTGTCCATGCCCCCTTCCTCCTGAAGCTCTCTACATCTCTGACCTTCGCACGATCGCCACCCTCATCACCCCATCCTTCTTCACCTACCCATCCTCGGTTCGCAATCGTGCCTCAAAAATCCTCGACTACCATCCTATATATCACCACCTTCACAAATGTTTCTCTTGATCCCTCTTCTTGAACTTTTAGCCCCTCATATCATGCTCTTCATATTGTTGGTGACATGAGGACCTTGGTGGTGGTTTACAACGACGAGAAGATCATGATAAGGCGATCCCAATCATCGCCAGATTCACCTTTGGCTGGTTCTGTCTCCTTGGCCTCTGGTCAAGTTGAGGCCGTTTTTCTTTCATTTCTTGGTAGATTTCATGTCCTCTTTTCATTTCTTGCCATTAATTTAGCGTTTAATCCATTGAATTAGTTGTAATAAAAAATCCCTAATTTGATATGGAGCCTGAGCTCCAGGCCAAATCCGATGTCTTCGACCGTCAATATGCCTCCCTGATCATTCCACTTTCATCCATGACACCTTCTCCGTCTCTTCCCTTCATTTGCCAACCCATATCCATCGTGGATCTGGGATCCGAACTCCATTTAGTCACCTTCGTCGGAGCTGCTCGTCGGAGCTCATCTGATCTCACCTGCAGATACGGAAGGCCACCAGCGATATGAAGCCACAGTCAGTGTACAGGAAGGAGGTTACCGTCACCTGGAATCAGCGGTTGAAGGAGCCCCTGCTTCGTGTTCTTGAGAGTTCGTGCAGAGGTCTCGCCAACAGTTGGATCTTCGACGCTGCCCAAATTATTTTCACGCCATCCGATCAAAGTCGAAACATCGCCCGTTCCAACCATTGGATCAACTCAAGTGATGTAACATGACACGATATCCGTCGCTCATCTTTGCACGTGTGAGAGGTAAATTGCACTAGTCCTCCTCCATCTTTTTCTATTTTATAAATAATCTTGAAAATGTTTAATTAAGTAAAATCATTGTGGTAAAATTGCAATCAAGCCCTTGTTATTTATGTAATTACAAGTAAGCCTGCTGTCAACTCAGCTTACGTGCCCCCCCACGTGAGCTGGATGATTTGCTTATATGCCCTTGCAATTTTTGTAATTGTAATTTAATATTAAAAATTTGAATTTTAGTACGAAGTTTCTGTGGGTAGTTTGCACATGGCCCCATGGCTTTAATTTTAATTACAAAAATACGCCTATCAGCTTAGTTAATTTGTGTGTATGGTTTTCTATTTTCTACAAATAGTGGTTTTGCTCCAAAAATCATGAAAAAATAGATTGATGTGCCAGATGACATGTTTATTCACGCTATATAATTATTTTGCATTTCACGTGCATTTTCCATTTATTAAAAATCAAAGAAGCATGTTTTATTCTTTGTTTGCTTAAAAAATATAAAAAATATATAAAAGCCCATTAAAATTCCAAAAAAATTACTATTGTTTCTTATAGTATTTTATAGCTACAAACTAAAATCACAAACCTTCTCTCATCCTAAAAAATTGCAAAATATTTTTAAAAACCTCAAAAAAATAGTTTTCTAGTTTATATTTTTATTTATATGCATTATTATATATTAAACTTAGTTTTAAAAGTATTTTAACCTATTTAATATTTTTAATCTCAAAACAACTCGATCTATTTATTACATTACTAAATTCGTATATTTTGGATTTAAAAATACCTAAAATCATCAAAAATACCCATAAAATCACAAAAATAGAAGAAAAATACAAAAAACACAAAATATTTTATTTAGTAATTTTTGACTATTTATATACATATTTATAAATATAATAGCCTATATTGTATTATATACATATATATATTATATAGAATTAATATTATTTAATTATTATAAATACCTTATAAATATTTTACATTCCTTGAAAAATAAAAAGGATGGTTCCTTTAGGTATTTTTTGATTTTTGTATATTTATCATATATATTATAGTATATATTACATATATTATACATATTACATTACATATATATAGATATATATACCTTTATTATATATTAAGAAAAGAAATTAAAATCAAAAAATATATAAATTATTTTAGAAAATAACTAAAACCCCACAAAACATTAAATAATTGAGTAAGTATTATGGATATATCTATTATTATTTACTTATCTATAAATAATAATCCATGCCACACCGACTTGTTCTCTGAGTTCGACACTCTACTCTGCATGTCACTATACACACCTGTTTGTAGGGTTTTATAATAAATTTCGATGCACTCTCTTGATTTTATTGCTTCATTATTTGATTGTGGCCTGATTGTTGTTTGATTCGTTAGTTGTCGTGAGCGGCCATCACAACGAATGTGATCACACCATGTATGGGCCACCCGACCGACTCTTTGATAGATGACGACTCAACAAATGGTGTTGTTGCCGGGGAATAATGGAGTGTAACACATTTTGTACATTACATTGATTAGTTCTCTTTTTAGTTTCTACTATTTATTTTTTATAATTATTTGTTTGTTCAAACCACATATTTCTTTGTTGATCTTTCTTACGAGGGACCGTGTGGCGAAGGCTGGTTCTTAGAAGGTGGACGCACCCGAGTTACGAGGAGATTGGTGCCTCTTTTGGTGTGCTAATTGGAGAGAGAAGGAGAGAAACAGAGAAAGAAGGAGAACATACAGTAGCATAGCTTTTCATTTTTGTTTTAATTTGTAAGGAGAGTTTTATTTTTGTAAATTAAATTGTAAAAATTTTGGACTCCTTACACTTCACGAGGTCCACTGCACGGGTATCAGTTCATCCGGGGGCCTCGTTGGATTTTCCGTTATTTTCATCGCTTTATTTTATTTTTGTTTTCCACCTTTATTTTCCTTTGTTTTCTGTGATTGAACCCTTAGATCTAGGTTTGCTAGACTCCGCAGCTAGGTCCAAAGGCATAAATAGATTCTCCTATAGATTACTTTGCTTGGATTTAGTCAAAAATAAACTGCTAATTGCTTGAATTTGAAACTACAAGTTATGACAGACTCCACACATCACTTGCAGGATCCATTATGGCAAGCACCGAGGAGTCTCCAAGACCAGACACTTCGGATCCAATTTTAAGTAATTAGCAACTGGATCTTCTCGTTAATAGCAATTCTTGTTTAGGGTGCTTTATCATTTTGCATATCGTACATGTAGTGCGGATATTTAATATTCAATTTTGTATCCTGCATAGAGAGAGCTGGGAAGTATTGTAAGTCCTCTTACTTTGCAAGCATCATTTGATATGAGAGTGAGATTTCCACTCTAGTATCTACTTGTATGGCTTTTACTCTACTACCTCTGTTTTTGTACACCTATGATAAAAAGAAAATGCAAAAAAATGTTGGGTGCTTTGCTTTGAAAAATACTCAAAAAATTTAAAAATAAAACAAGTGGACTAGTAATAAAACTTTAACCTTAATTAAAATTTGTAATGGACATCATTGTTTTGTATTCATAAAGCTTTCATTGTTTTCAGGTATCGTTCAAAATGAGTGAGGCACGATCTCTAAGGATTGAAGCCCAAAACCCGATATGTGGCAGCCTTGATTATCACCAAGGACGACAAAGTATTGATGCTTCAATCGTACATAGGCGAGAAGGGTCTTATCGATGATGGTGTTTCCGCCTTGTGTTGAGAATCTGACTTGGTCTGAAGTATTGAGCATAGGTCATGCCGTCGCGGGGGTGTTTGTCCCATCGCTCTGCATCCGAGTACCTCGCATGAGAGGGAAGTATTGGTTTCGTCTATCGGCTTCCTCACTCTATTTCTTTGGTTGAGTAGCCCAACAGTCTCAAACACGAGATCATGGACCTCAAAGCGTGCAGATCATAGGTTACAAAGGAGGTAGAACAAGTACGGGGAACTTTCCTGCCAGTACACTCACTCCTATAAGGATAGCCCTCATAAGGATTGGTTATAAGATTTTGCCTGCAAAATAAAAATAGAATTGGAAAGATAAAAATAACAAAACTCTTACGACTTCATCTGTGTTGAGTTGGTGAACCCAAACATGTTTGATGTTTGTTTGATTTTAGTCAAGCTCAAAGATCAGTCCTGCACATTTGTGCCTTTTCACTTTCACTTGTTTTATTCCTCATTTGACCCCCCTCACTTTGAGTCATATTAAATTGTTTTTCTCTGTGTTTGTCCCGTGTTCAACACTATATCATTTATCCATTCTCGATCTCCCTCTTCACACTCGAGATGGCGACACATGGATGTCTTGGTCGGGACTTTATCGATATCCACATCGATTCCATGCAACCGCCTTCTCCAATAATTCAGGACGATTCCTGAGATCATGGTTAGAACATTGTGAATCGCTCTCCAGAACCTTCTTCAATAAATCAGAATCAGTCTTGTCACAAAATCAACCCATTTTGAATGGAAATTGATTTCACTCCATATACTTCTCTATCCTTAATGAAATTATGTGTTGACCTTAACACATAACAGTTTTTCACATCTGGTGCTTCAATTCAGACTGGTCAGGGCATCATTCCATGTGCAGATCAAGAGCCCGATCTGGAGCCATGAATTCTCTTAGATTCAGATTTTGATATAGAGATGGTTCCTACTGGAAAAGGGAAGGGACCTCAGCATACACAACCGTAACAAGGCCAGCCGCCAGAGCATAACGCAATGAATGCCCAACTTCTTGCCTCCATCTAGGCAATACAGTAACAACTCACCAACCATGAATTGGCCCAGGTCGCTTTCCAAGGCATGCTTAATGATCTGAGAAGGAGAGATAACCTGGGAGGAGGAGGAGAAGAAGAGGAAGAAAGAGTAGATGAAGGCTGTGGAGGCCCAACAAATGAACCCAAAGAAGAATGGCCCAAGCCGACTCTCAAGGAGACTTATAACCCTGGTGCCTGTCCAGATAACCAAGTGGATCCAAATTCCACAAGTTCATGCACACGTCGAAATGAAGCCTCGGCTCTTGGTGCTTATTCACACCTTCCACAGGAACCCTAATGAAGAACCTTATATTCATTTGCAATAGTTTGCTCGCATCTGTGGTACAAGTCACTATCCTAACATACCGTTAGGTAGTAGTAAAAATGATGGCCTTTCCATTCAGCCTTCAGAACAAGGCCCTCCATTAGATCAACCATCTCGGGAAAGTCATTATGACCTGGGAGGATCTCAAGTTAGCTTTCCTGCATAAATTCTACCTTCTCAGTCAGCTCAACCAGATGCGAGCCCGCATTGATAACTTCTCCCAAGTCAACCAAGAGTCTCTTCATGAGGCTAGTGAGCAGTTCACTGATTTGTAAGAGAAGTACCCCCATCATGATATTCTTCAGACCAGTCTGATCCACCACTTCTTTGGCGTACTAACTATTGAAAGCCATAAGCTCGTGGGCATTGCTTATGACGGGTCCCATTTCAACAAAGACGAGGACATCGTCTAGCAGATCTTCGAAGAAATGGCCGAAGGAAAGGCCGCTTATCATTGTCACGTACATATCAACCAAGGTTTAAAAAAACTAAAAATGGAACGAGGTGGTTTCCTTGAAATCGAGGCAAGGCATAGCCTCGAGGCGGTCGAGGCATAAGCCTCAGTTTATAAGGATAAATATCCATAAAACTACAATAAATATATACTGATGAAATTATATATATTCTGACTAACATATGATATATATCACTATAACAACAACAACAAAGCCTTTTCCCACAATTAAGTAGGGTCGGCTACATGGATTCTTCGCCTCCATTCAGATCTATCTTGGGCCAATCCCGGGCTTATATCCATAAAACTAAGATCCCTTCGTATGGTCTCTTTCCAACACTTCTTTGGTCGTCCTCGCCCTCTCTTAGCCAGCTCAACATCCCAATACTCACATCTCCTAACTGGTGCATCAGCTGATCTTCTTTGCAAATGTCCAAACCATCTTAAGCGGTTTTCTTGCATCTTATCCTCAATCGGAGCTACGCCAACTTTCTTTCTGATTGCATCATTTCGAATCCGATCTTTACGTTTGTGTCCACACATCCACCTTAGCATTTTCATTTCTGCTACATTCATTCTCTGCACATGTCTATGGTTCACAGGCCAACATTCAGATCCATAAAGCATAGCAGGTCTCACATCTGCTTTGTAAAACTTTCCTTTAATCTTTAAAGGAATTTTCTTATCACAGAGAACAGCAGAAGCTCCTCTCCACTTTAGCCAGCCTGCATTTATTCTATTAGTAACATCTCCATCAATTTCCCCATTATGTTGCAGACTAGATCCCAGATATCTAAAGGAATCTCTCTTCTGAATGTTATCTCACCAATCTTCACCTTGATTCCCTCACCATTGCTTCCATCAAAGGTCCACTCCATATATTCCGTCTTAACCCTACTTATACGAAATCCTTTAGTCTCCAACTCATGTCTCCAGACCTCAAGCTTCTCATTTACTCCATCTCTAGTCTCGTCAATTAACACAATATCATCAACAAATAACATACACCAAGGTAACTCATCCTGAATGTGACTGGTCAACTCGTCCATAATCAAAGTAAAGAAATGGACTCAGAGTAGAACCTTGATGTAAACCAATGTTGATGTCAAAATAACCGGTCTCCCCTTACGTTGTCCTTACACAAGATAAAGCCCTATCATACATGTCCTTTATGAGGTTAATGTATAGGACAAGTATTTGTCTCTTCTCCAACACTCTCCACAATATCTCTCGTGGGGCAGAATCATAAGCCTTCTCCAAATCAATAAAGATCATGTGAAGGTTCTTCCTTTTAGCTCTATAAATCTCCATTGTTCATAAGCTATATCACTATAAGATATGATAAAATTATAAAGATAAGAACACTGAAGAAAGATATACAAATGTATGAGAATGCATCTGTTGATATTCATCAGAATTCTAACTATCGAACCCAAGTTGAAGAACGGTTGTATGCACCCCTCATGCCATACCATACCCCAACAAGACGGGGGTCTCGCTCCCTCCCCCCCCCCCCCACAACGGGAGTATGGGGACAACGCCCCTGGCGAAAATTTTTATTGAAGATTTTATTTCTATTCGGATATAGGGATCTGTTTATATGGGAAGTACATGAACTCCCCTTGAATTCAATCTTTTTTGTCCTGCTCAGCATATTGCATAGCTTATTGTGTAACTACTCCTTAAAATTAAGTTTACAAGTAATGTATTATATGATATTTGTAGATTTGTATGTTTAAGGGTATAACTTAAGATTTTTTACATAATTGGACATGTTTAATGGTAAATATGAACATGAAAGTGGCCAAATTTAAGCATTCATCTTTTATATTTATATCCTAAACAACTAGACCTTCATAAACATACGAAATTACTAATAAGGCAAATGATTTAACATAAAAAATAATCTGAAAATAAAAATCGCCTCATGGACCACCTTGCCTCCGCCTCAACCGCCTCAGTTGGTCGAGGCGGTCGCCTCTCAGAGGCCCTTGAAACGGTCGTTCTGAGGCGGTTTCAGGCCGCCTCGCCTCGAGGCGTACGCCTCGTGCGCCTCGAGGCGCATTTTTGTGAACCATGGTATCAGCATCAGCAACACAGTCTCCAGAAGCCACTACATATGGTGGCGTCTCACGAGTCGTACATGGACGAGAGCTTCAACTTGAGCATCATAGGGAGCCATATATCCAATGTAGATATCATCGAGAAACTATCACATGACCTCAAGAAACTATCTGTGATTGAACAGAGGACCCAACACCTGGACAAATTGGATCAGATCACCAAGCAGTTGGAGCTGGTGGTGAGTACCATAAGCGTTGCCAGTCAGTTTCTACATCGGCTTCGACTCGTGCTGAGACGAAGGAGCCATCATCGCCTCATCCTCCTCAGTAGAGTTCATCTCAGTCAACGATCTAGCATGTGTACTACGTGTAGACACCCGAGCCTACATCGCCTCAACAGCTGCAAGAGTAGCTGGTGGTTTACCAATCCGAGCTCCAGATCCTTCCCGATCCATGTTCTCCACCACCTCTCATTTAGGAGATGAATGGGGTATGCAGCAATGATGCACAATCGGTCCATCTGCAGACATCAGCAGAGCCAATCTACAGGAAACCGTCTATTTCCTCAACAAAGAGGGAGATTTGTCCAGAACTATAACCTCAACACCACCAGCAGTCTCCATCATATCAGGGCAATTGGAGACAAAACAAGTACCAACAATCGTAGTACCATCAATACCAGCAGAAACAACAATATGTGGTTACTGCGTATCAAGAACCTCCTCGGCAGCATCAACAGTACCACCCTTCTTATTATAATTATCAGCATTCCTACCTACAACCTCCACGTCATTCCCAGTATCAGTGTGGTCAACATGTTGAACCATCCGAGGCTGCTCTTGTGAACCTTACCTTGGTCAGCTTGGCTCACCTGGTGAAGAGCCTTGCATGAATGAGCCAGAAGCTCGATGACCTCGCCGCCGCCAAAACTCCAATTCCCACATAGGTGGAGGCCAATCCTAATAATTTAAAGAATAAAGAACATGTAGTTCGTGATGTCCCTTCCAATCTAACAAAGTCATATATGCTTGATATGTTTGTAATTAATGTTGTCACTCTCAAGAGCGGTAAAACCTTACAGTCGCCTGCCACAATGAAAGGGAAAAATAAAGAGCTTTGCATGGCGAAACACCCTCTTCTACATCAGTCGATCCGACAAACGAGTTAGGTGATGAAGAATATGATGGGGGAGAAGCACCAGAAAGAAACGGTCAAAAAAATCTGCAAAATCAAAAACGACAAAAAGATAGCAACAACAGTCGGAGCACTACCGCACCAGACACTGAAGAGACCGCATCTATAGTCACCCCAATGCCAGTCGATGGAGCCCGCCTACAGTTTTTAGGTGTCCACCTCTTTTGGATGACCATCTTCCTTTTAGTCATCCATTGTACAACCAGATGTGGGTATTGATTTTGATGTAAATAAAAACACTATTCTACTTTTTGTTCCGTAAATATTCCATTTCCAGACGCTTTAAGAAAATCCAAAAAATAGAAATTTAAAAACTATCTTGTCCAACCCTGATGTGGTCAAAATTATTCAGAATCTTGTTCTAAAAATGCCTCTACCTAAGACCATCAAGTACATGTTGAATATCAAGAAAAGGGTTGAAAGAAGCATGAACTTCAAAGAGACAGTCGTGTCGGACTCAGAAAAAAATATGAAGCATATTCTGATAGCGACTACTGTGAACGCAATCAGCAATCTCCCAACCAATAAGAAAGACATGTGAGCCCCTCTTATCAGATGTCAGGTGTTCGACCAGGAGTTCGATCGAGCACTCCTTGATAGTGGATCATCAATTAACATGATGCCTACTTTGCTAATTAAATAATTTGGATTGGGGCCGCTCAAATCCACATGAATGATTCTGCAATTTGCAGACACATCCATCAAACACATCCATCAAACAATCCTGGGGCACTCTGGAGGATGTCATTGTCACGATTCAAGGGATGTAATTCCTTATGGACTTCATATCTCTTGACATTGACACCTCAGCTCCTTTACTGCATACCCCAATAATCCTTGGACGATCGTTCCTTTGAACAGCCGAAGCAGCGGTGGATTATAGCATCGGACAGATCATCTTTCATTCTAGTATCGACAAGGTGCCTATCGAAACGATCCAAGTGCCGAAACCGTTAGAATCTGCATCAAACGAGAGCGAGCTTGCATATCAGAGAATAAAAGACTATGACTTTTTAGCAGAGATTAGAGATACAAATCTGTTTACGTATGATATCGAGGCCCACGAATTGCTCTCTACGGAGGAAGGTCTGAATAGCATAGTTGAGTTGCTGTATTTCTTTGAGGATGAGATTTTTGCTGATTTGCCTGAAGAGTTCATTTTTGGCCACCTATGCTTAGCAGAGCAGGAAGAGATTATAGAAGACTTTGGTGAACAAGATTCTATCATTGACCATTTCTATGTTGCATTGACCGCAGAGATTGAAATGTCCATGGTGGATACTTTACAGTTGAATGATCTGACATCATCGCCTTGCAAAGTAGACAAAGTCGCTACAGAAATGATTCAGACCCCACCTGATCTCAAACCACTTCCAGCATATATGAAATACGCCTTCTTTACGGATGCCAAGGATATGTTCCATGTGATCATCAACTCTTAGTTAACCTAGGAACAAGATACTTTACTGCTCGAGGCTCTCAAAAGAAACAACAAGGCGATAGGCTGGAAAATTTCATATCTCCATGGGATCAATCCTTCATTATGTTCCCATCACATCTACCTTGAAGAGGATAGCACGTTGTCCCGTGAGTTCCTTGAATCCAGTTAGAGAATATTATGTGTGGCTATTTGTTAAGAGAATTCTATAGAGAATATCCTATAGAATATTCTCCCTTGAGCACCTATATAAGGATCCCCACACCCCTTGTACTCATTGAGAAATTCCAATAGAATATCTGTCCCTTTGAGGGCTTCTCCCGTGGTTTCATCCCACTCCTTAGGGAGCAGGGTTCCACGTAAATCTCTTTGTTCTTCATGATTATTATTCTTGTTTTATCGATTTCGCTTCCGCTTCTCTGATTTCAACATGGTATCAGAGCGGGTTCGATTCTCGAGGATTAGTTTTTTTTCAAGATACGATTGTAATGGGTTTTTTTAACCCTACTTCTGGGATATCATCATCAAGTATCAATCTAGCATCTCTACTTCGGTCGCATCTTCTCTGGCGGCACCACCACAGATGTCAGATTCTTCAGCACTGCTTCATCGTGCTTCTTCAAGCTGGGTATCATGCAAGATCCTCTTTCAGGCGCATAAGACATGGGCAACATCTCTCGAGCAACCATGCAGTACGGCCCCTTCCGTTCCTGCAACGCGTCTCACGCAGACAGATCCAGCGCGAAGGTGGCCTCCACGCGTGGCGTGCTATTTCGATCTCGGGGCGGGGCCCCCAGGCATCAGGCTCCCTCGCATGTCGTAGCGGCACAGGCGGCGCCGCACAGCTGCAGGGAGGTCATCCAAGGCGACCCCCCCCCCTCTCCAGGCAGTGAGTCTTGCGCGCAGCTTCCAGCTAGGGGCGGCACATCACCCTCCATCTCGCGCAAGCAGGCGCGAGCCCAGGTGAGATCTCTTGCAATGGCGGCTTCCTCTCCAATCGCGTGCCCCTTCCAGCAAGCGGCACAGCCTTGTGTGCTCCGAGCTTTCATCTCGTGCAGGCAGCCCTGCGTGCTCATGTACAATCTCTCCCTTCCAGTCGCATCCTTTCTAGTCGCTTCAGACCTCCAGCCCTCGTCGTAGAACCACAGAGCTTGCAAGGCGGCAGCGATCATATCCCAGGCGGTGGCGCGAGATTAGAAGGTCCCCATCAAGGGGGCGGCGGGTTGAAAGCGGGGTCCCCCATCGTGGGAACCCTAGGGTCCCGTGACCTTTAAAAAAAATAATATGTTTCGTTGTCATTATGGGGTCAAGTGAGCCACAACCAATATTAAAAAAAAGTGCTGCAGCGAAAAAAAAGTACTGCAATGAGAAAAAAAGGGAGAAGGAGTTTGTTATATAAAAAAAAGATATGTGCAAAAAAAAGATGAAGTGCACCAAAAAAATGATGAAAATGAATGATTAAAAAAATTTGCATGTTATTCTTTTGATTTCTCCCAACTTGATGTTTCATGATCTTTATTCTACCAAGTATGGGAGAAAGGGGGAGTCAGAAATGACATATTCTTCATGACATCTGCACAACAGACCGACACTCCAGATTTCTACAAGATCATCTGTCCTCACCGAGCATCAACTTCTTCGTCGAGGCGTATACTTCTTCTTTTACGACCCGATCAGTTCCCGCGCTGGACTTCTTCTGCAGCGGTTCTTCTCCAGGCACGACAGAGATATGTTCCGGTGACCTGATATCGCAGCGGTTCTACATGCATGACAGAGATATGTTCCGATGACCTGAAAGCCGCAGACTTGTCCTCGTGCGAGGTCTTCTACCAGCAACGGACTTGTATTCTTCTTGTGATGTATCGTGTGAAGATGTGTTGTATACTTTTTTTTTTGCAAGCTGCAGCTTCTCAGCTCCAGCTTGAGGGGGAGTGTTAGAGAATATTCTGTGTGGCTATTTGTTAAGACAATATTCTATAGAGAATATCCTATAGAATATTCACCCTTGAGCACCTATATAAGCATCCCCACACCCCCTGTACTCATTGAGAAATTCCAATAGAATATCCGCCCCTTTGAGGGCTTCTCCCGTGGTTTCATCCCGCTCCTTAGGGATTAGGGTTCCAAGTAAATCTCTTTGTTCTTCATGATTATTATTTTTGTTTTATCGATTTCGCTTCCGCTTCTCTGACTTCAACAAATCCGAATCTACGGGAGGTTGTGATAAACGGAAATTAAAAAATGGTGTGATGCAGGACTCATATATCCCATCTCCGACTCGAAATGGGTGAGTCCCCTGTATGTTGTACTAAAGAAATCAAGGATCACCATAATAAAGAATGACGAAGGAAATAAGATCCCAACCAGAGTTCCAACTTCTTGGCTTGTTTGTGTGAATTATAGACGGTTGAATCTAGCGACCAAGAAGGATCATTTTCTGCTGCCCCTCATCCACCAAATAATCGAAAGAGTGATCGTAAAGGGAATACTTATATTTCTTGGATGGATACTCTGGTTATAACTAAGCTGCAATTGTTCCTGAAGACCAGGAGAAGACCCTTCACCTATCTATTTGGGACATATGCCTTCCACAGAATGTCGTTTGGTTTGTGCAATGCTCCAATGACATTTCAACGATGTATGTTGGACGTATTCACAGATACGGTTGGCAATTTTCTCGAGGTTTTTATGGACGATTTCTCAGTCTATGGAGATGGTTTTGATCAATGCCTATCTTATCTGGACCGAGTCTTGAAAAGATGCTATGAAGTGAACATGGTGCTCTTGTGGGAGGAGAACCATTTCATGGTGACCGAAGGGATTGTGCTAGGCCATGTCAATTCCAAACGTGGCATGGAGGTCGATCCTACGAAGGTAGATGCCAGTTCAAAACTCAAGCCACCTACAAATCTGAAGCAAGGCAGATCATTCCTTGGGCATGTAGGATTCTATCGAAGATTCATTAAAGACTTTCGTAAAACTGCCCGACTGCTGACTGAACTTCAAGGCAAGGAGGTAGATTTCATTATCGATGCCAGAGTCCTCCAAACCTTCAATCAGTTGAAAGAATTGATCACCTAGTCCCCTATCCTTCAACCACCAGATTGGTCTCTACCATTTGAGATCATGATAGGTGCTTCTGATTATGCCATTGGTGTGGTTCTGGGACATAGAAGAAATAATCTACGATTTGCTACACTATGCTAGTAGGACATTAGATGAAGCTCAGAAGAACAACACTGTCACCGAAAACAAGTTGCTAGCAGTCTTTTTACCTTGGAAAAATTCAGATCTCGTCTACTTCGATCTAAAGTTATTGTATACACAGACTATTCTGCCATCAAGTACTTGCAAGTCAATAAGGATGCCAAACCAAGGTTGATCAGATGGATCCTTCTACTCTAGGAATTCAATCTTGAAATCCATGACTGTTGGAGTATAAGTTGTATGCGTCACTTATGTGGGAGATGGGTAAATAGATCTCTCCAAGATCCATTTACCCCATCCAAGTCTTTAGTCACACATCTACCAGTTTTGAGATGTGGAGACTCGGCGAGGGCTATATAAGAAGCCCCTCACACTCTATATCCAGTGAGAAAGTGCAATGCATACATCAGCCCTTTGAGGCATTCTCCTGTGGTTTCATCCTACTCCTTAGGGAGTAGGGTTCCACGTTAAAATCCTAATATTCATATTTCTTTATCTTTATTTATGATACACTTCCACATTCCAATTTTCTAACATGGTATCAGAGCAGGTTCAATTCTTGTGGTTTTTATACTCTTGATTTATTCGAGATTCGATTTATGGAGAAGATTCAATTCATGCTTGTTCTTAAAGATTATTTGTTCGAGCTTTAGGGTTTTCTGAAACACTAAAATCTGCAAGTCCTGCATCTACGACAGATCTCCATCGCAGATCTAGCATGATCCAAGAACTTTTATGGTTCTAATCAAGAACCCTAGATCTGGTTTCCAGGTCACACCAGGCCGCCCTTCCTCCTCTCTCCAGTTTGGAGGGGTGCGCATCTCTAGCCCACTTCTCTGAAAGGGTTGGTTCTCCTTCTCCGGGCGCATGGGTTCTTGTGAACTCTAACCTCGCGCGTTTGAATCGAGCATTTCTTCCTCGCGACGGTGGCACTCTCCTTCTGCCCTGCAGCCTTCCGCAGATTCCATCTGTGTGTGACTCTCGTGAATCAAAAGAGGCAATGGGTTGATCTGATCTCCCCCATCCTCGATTTTAGCAATGACGGTGCAGGCGGAACACTCGTTGTATGCGACGTCATGCGACAACGGCAAGAGCAGGTCGCATCTCTCCAACAACCTCCCCTTCCAAGAGGCGATGCCTTCTTCATGCGACGCCATCAGGCTCTATCGGGCGACCTCCGTCCGCAGGCGCACAACCCCGACCAACCCTCCAGGTTGCGGTCTCCCCCTCCAAGCGCTTTCGATGACCGCACATAACCCAGTGGTGATGACGCAAGGCGAAACCCAGCACAGCCAAAAGGTAACGGATCCATAGACCCATCGCGTCACCGCCCGATGCAGCATCTCTGCGCAATCCTCTCGCCGCAGCGAGCCCAACTCCAAAGTGGCGGCAACCAAGGAAGAAGCCCATCTCCAGCGAGCCCCAAGCAGCTCTCCTCCAGGGCAGTGGCTGCCAAGCAGAAACTCCAATCGCAGGGGGCGGTGCTCGATTGGGAAAAAGATGTCCCAACTGGGAACCCTAAATAAGCCCGGTCGTATATATTTAAAAAAAAGGGGTTTTTTTCCTCTGCTGCTATTGTAAGCCCCGACATGGGCAAAAAAAAGAAGAGATGGGCTGAAAAAAAGAAAGAAAGAGGAGAAAGTAAATAAGAAAAAGAGAGAGAGAGAGAGAAGTCGTGAAAAAGGTGAACGGCTTATTTTTTAAAAAAAGAGGTGATGGTTATTATAAAGGGGGGATGTAATAGCCGAAAAAATTATCTTTTTTAAAAAATGGAGAGAAAAATGATGAAGAAAAGCCTAGAAAAAATTTTATACATGGCTTATGTGTTGTTTTTGTTACCTTATTTTATTGTCTTCTCTCAACTTTGTCGATGGCATTATGTTTCGACAAGTTTGAGAGAAAGGGGGAGTATTATGTAAAGTCACAGGTTTGTTCCAGATTCAGATGTCAGATTCTTCAGACCAGCCAGATTTTTCCAGACTCTACATTTCAGATATTCAAACTCGACGTTAGATTAGTTCTGAGTCTTCAGTTTCATACATGCATATGTATGCAGTCATATTTTCAGATGTGCACATGTATGCCATCATTATTTGTGGTCACAATCTTTTGTGTTTCGGCCAGGTTTTCATGTGATCCATAGGGACTCCAGAGTAGAGATCACATTCCCTATACTATGTTGGCTAGGATTTTCATGTGGTTACATAGGGACTCCATAGTAGAGATCTTGTTCTCTGAGCCAGTATGGAGAGGCCCAGTTCTCCGATGAGGAGACTTTCTGACTCCATTCTCCAGCGACCGTGGACTGCGACGAGGATTGCACTTCACGGCTTTTTCAGTTCGACCCTTCAGAGATGAAGCAGTTGTCCACATGATCCAATCTTCTACATGTGGCGGGCCAGAGTTCTCTAGGTAGAGATTCGTTTAGTTTCAGCGGCTATGACAGGTGTAGGTCGGAGCACACTAGTTTGACTCACACTCCAGCATAATGTTCCTCCTCACTTGCACGGAATAAGAAGCAACGTCCTAGACAACAGCCGATAGTTGTGCGCAATGAGTTGATATTGTATGTAATGTCTTGTATTGTGAGTTGAGTTTTCTTTTAGTTTGTCCAAACCGAGCATTGCATGCTCCAGCTTGAGGGGGGTGTTGGAGTATAAGTTGTATGCATCACTTATGTGGGAGATGGGTAAATAGATCTTGGCGCCAGTTTGAGGGGGAATATTGGAGTATAAGTTGTATGTGTCACTTATGTGGGAGATGGGTAAATAGATCTCTTTAAGATCTATTTAACTCATCCAAGTCTTTAGTCCCACATCTACCAGTTGTAACATGTGGAGACTCATTGAGGATATATAAGAAGCCCCTCACCCTCTGTATCCAGTGAGAAAGTGCAATGCATACATCAACCCTTTGAGGCGTTGTCATGTGGTTCCATCCCGCTCCTTAGGGAGTAGGGTTCCACGTTAAAATCCTGATGTTCATATTTTTATCTTTATTTCTAATACGCTTCCGCATTCCTATTTTCTAACAGTGACAAACTTGAAATTAAAAATATGGTGGCAGATCATCTCTCAAGATTACCAAAGCCAAACACTCTTGAGCAGGGCATGTTGCCGATCACAGTAACTTTCCCAGATGAGGCAATTTTGTCAGTCACGTCACTCCACTAGTTCGTCGATATTGTGAATTATCGTGTCTCCAAGATAATTACACAAGATTGGTCGAAGATGAAATTTGATAAAAAAAATCAGATATTCATTTTTACCCGTGGGAGGATACTTATCTCTTTCGTGAGGGACAGATTGCATCTGGAGGAGGTGCATTTCCCAGTATGAAGTGCAAAGTGTCCTCGAATATTGCCATACTTGAGAATCAGGAGGACGCCACTATGGAAAACGAACAGCAATAAAGTTCTACAATGCGATCTCTGGTGGCCAATTCTTTTTAAAGATGCAGAAGACTTTGTGAAACGATGCACTGACTGTTAGAAGATGGGCAACACCATTGGAATGAGAGACACAATGCCTCATATTTCAGATGACTTCATGGGAACATTTCCCAGCGGCCAGGGATATGAGTATATTCTATTCGTTGTCGACTATGTCAGTCGTTGGTGGAGGCTATCCCAAATTGAGCCGTCGACAGTCGCACCGTCTGCGGTTTCTGAAAGAACACATCCTTGCAAGGTTCGAGGTTCTCAAAATTATGATAACCGATGGGGGTAGCCTCATAAACAAAGAAGTGAAGAAGCTGACGGAAGAGTACTACATTGAACATCGTGTCTCTTCTCTGTACCAGCCATAATCCAATGGCCTGGCTGAATGTTTAAATGGGGAGACAAACACAATTCTGCAGACTTGTGCATCCCGACAAGAAGAGTTGATCACAACTCCTTGACTCGATTCTTTGGGCATATCAGACTGCATAAAAATCACCTTTGCGAATGTCTCCCTACCACCTAATATATAGCAAGTCATGCCATTTGCTCATGGAACTCATTCACAAATCTTTATGGGCAATAAATGTCTACAATCTGGATTCCAAGAAGGTCAGAAAGAATCAAAAAAATAATATGAATCGGCTCCTTGAATTTTGCAACTATGCATATGACAACAGCCTGATGTACAAGGAGAAGGTCAATAAGTGGCAGAACAAGCACATCCGTCACAGGACTTTTGAACCTGGTCAGAAAGTTCGGTTGTTGATGCAAAGTTAAATTATTCCCAGTAAAGTTGAGCAAGTGGACCGGATCATTTATAGTGAAGCATGTGCTTGAAAATGGAAGTATTGTTATATGCAGTTTGTCAGCTAACGTACAACCTTTTGTCATCAACGAACATCTTCTAAAATCATAGCTTGAGCATGATACTTTCGTGTTCGTGGTTGACTCAATTCAGGTGGTCTACCATGAAGAACTTCCAACGAAAGCATCAGTAGATTCTGACAAAGCCATCAAAGATATTTTTTATTAATTCATCCTTTTCTTCTTTTGTTCTTTTTGTTTCTCATTCTTTCATTCGTCCGAAAAGTTGCACTCATCCTATTCATCATTGCTATACTTAGGATATGCTTCATCCTAAGTATAGGGGGGACGAGTGTGTTCCGGAGTTCATTCTTTGATCTCTCGATTGTCTCTTCAATTCTTGATATTTTTCCTATACTTGAAAATATTTTATCCCTAAGTATAGGGGAGACAGGCCGAGCCGATGAGTTATTTATTCGTTCCCACCCTCGACCCTCCTTGCATATTGAATACAGTTTGTTATACTTAGGATTAATTGATCCTAAGTATAGAGAGGACGGTCGGTTTCTTATTCTTTATTCGATCGTTGTAGTATAATCTCTTTTATACTCAGTACAAGTTATATTTTCCTTTTCTCCCCGATCTATGAGGATATAGTTCAAGCTAAGTATAGGGGGTCGTATATATATTGTATATACTTTAACCATAATTCGTACTTTCGTATTCTCAATAATGCGGCTAATTAATTAAACTTAACACACACGCACACACCTGGCTCTATAAAGAAAATGTAGACGTTTAGGTGTCATGGTTGTTGGATTCCTGACTCTAATGGGGGATTCTACTTGTTTGTCTTTTTGTAACCTCTTATTACCTTTTTAATAAATTTCTGGGGTGAACACCATTGAGTGTATCCCCCTAGTTTGGCTTCAAAAAAAACACACATGCACACACCAAAATTCTCTGTAATTATGGTCAATGAACCAGTTAAAAATATTTTACAAAATGTTTAAAAAATGGTCGGATAATTCTTTGAAAAATCTTTTGGAAACAGTTTAAAAAATATTTTGTGAAAAATGTTCACACTTTTGCAAAAATATTTTGTTTGTAAAAATTCCTTTTTATGTGAGTAAAATGTTTTGAAAATATATTTGCAAATGGTTTGGAAAATGGTTGTAAAAATATTTTGAAAAACCTATACATACTATTTGAAAAATCTTTGCAAAATGATTCTCAGATTTTTAAAATGTTTGTAAAAATTATTTTGTCAAATTATTTTCAAAATAAAGTTTTCAAAAAAATTGTCAAAATCTTTTCAAATGATTTTGGTAATTGTATACAAGCAAATAAAAATTCTTTTACAAAATATATATATATAAACATGTAAATACCAAGTGTAGATTCTTTCACTTAATGCTCGTAAATAACAAGATGCATTCCCTTGTAAATATCTGCACATATTTCTTTTCTTAACCCTTTTCAAAAACCTATAAAAATTTGCAAAAGTTAAAACCCATAAAAATCTGCAAAACTATTTTAAAAAACTTGCATAAGATTTTGCTGAACTTTTCAAAAATCCATAAAAAGTTCAAAATAAGAAAATTGCTTCACAAAAATATTTTCTTGCATTGTACATAGCATTTGCATTTTTCGGAATAATCAAGACAATTGAACAAGTCAAAATACAATCTGAAGATTGAATCTTGGAACAGACCTTAATACACTTAATTTAGAGAAACCAATTGAGGACTGGAATTGGAAATACTTCAGGTCGCCTTGACTTAATTCTTTAGGTTACATGGGACTATGTTCATGAGTCAATTCAATATGTCTAAATAGAACCCTTCATATCATCCGTAAGACTTTTGAGACAGTGGCTTAATCAAAAACCTCACACTTGACACTTACATCAACCTAGATGGATTGTTGAAAAATCTTGGAGACTAAGTCGAGATGATGCTAGACCGCTTTGTTCTGGGTGTCTCAGAAGCCATTCTTGGGGATTGCCGAAACAGTACTCTAACTCACTTCTTTTGGTAACAATAATATCTAAAGACTGGAGATTGAGATAATGCTTTGGATAAGGAATGGTCTACCGACGCAACTTTTACAAGACCCAAAAAATGGAGGACTAAAAAGAGGTTATATCCGTCTAGGCATAAACAAGAATGCAGAAGTTGTACAAAGTCAAAGAAAATATCAAGAAAGAAGCCTATAACAAAAATTCCACCAAAATTTTGAAGCTTCAAAAAAAGCATGTTTCTTGATGAAGACTCGATTACACTTACCGAGCTTCACGAGGGAATAAAGACTACATTGGTCCATTCCCAACTCTTTTCCACTTCTTCTACCTTCTTACCACATTCGATGGTAAAGATCGATAGTACCTGACATTAGAGGGAAATATGTCTCCACGAGGACGAGTTACCAGAAGAGCAGACTCTTTTTGGTTCAATGGTTTGTCTGTAAAGAGCTAAACAATTCACACACATGGTTCTATCACTTCAAGGTAGCAAGAGTATGCGATTGAGAAGATGGTTCTGACTTAACTGTGAATTGGACTGAATAATAAGGTTATGGAATCTAAGGGTTGTTGTGTCACACTTCCTAACCTAAATGTGGTTCCGAACACACTAATAATCCAAAGGACTTCTCTGAGCTCCAAACTTTGACTTTATTAAGACAAGTTCCAAAGTCTAAAATTATTCCAAGTTATTTATTTTTCTTTTCTTTACTTTCTTTTCTGTACTTATAGGAATAAGTGTTTGCTAGGAACTAGCAAAGGCAAGTATAGAGAGGTGATGAATCATTACTTCCTTACCTTTATTCTTTTATTTTGGCCCGAAATCCCTAGCAAAATACATATATATATATGATTAATTTGTCAAAATAAACACTATGTATATTGTATAAAATATTGTGTAAAATATTGTATAAATGATGTATTTAATTCCAAAATAAAAGAATAGAGGAAGAAAAGAAAAAGAAATGAAGTGTTAAAGACACAGAGTGACCCTAGACCCCAAGACTCAATCATCATGACGACTTGATCAACAAGGAATAAAGTTGGAGGAGATAAGGTAGAAGAACTATACAAAAATACATAGAAAATCACAAACAACCCTAAATTAAATTGCCCAAATATTATTTTTTAGGACACAATTTATTAATTACTTTTACACCTCGTATAACAAAACCACCAACATAAATATTGTAGATAAAAATACAAAGAAAAATACAAAATTGATTCACAGAAAAATAATGCTAGTGTGCACGTAACACACAAAATAAAAACTGCAAAGAAAACTTTGCATACATCCATCTTCTCCATATTATATCAAAATTGACCAAAATCACCTTTAAGTGTATATAACTTTCAATAAGCTATTTAATGAAAGTGGTTTCATTTAATTTGGAGTTAAGATACAAAATTTGGATTTCGAGCCCTTATTGTATAATATACATGTATATTATATTCAATATATTTATTCTTTATATTTTTCAAATTCTTTTATTTTTGTAAAATTGTAAATATTATTTGAAACACATGTTCATAATTAAAATGAAACAAAATCATTAAAATAAAATTAAAATAAATCAATTACCATTATACAGATATGAAATATACCTATGTATACATGTAAAGAATAAGTACATAATTAACAAAGTGTACAAATAAAGTCTGAAAAATATAATAAAATTACTTAAAATGTAACTAAATAAATGAAAATATATAAAATACATGCATATAGTAATAAAATATATAATACAAATTTAAAATAAAATACACAAATTGCATGTATTTTTACTTATACATGTAAATATTAGCCTATAATAAATCACCTCAAAAAATAAATAAAAATATGTATAAAATACTACATAAAATTAGAAATATTTTACTTTATAACTTAAAATTAATTAATTCATCTTATATTTTTTATTAAATTTTCAAGCCATTTCTATTTCTCTTTTTCCTAGTTGGTCCACGTGGACCAACTAGGGCCCTTCTTTTGTTGACTTGAGTCAATTGTACAGCCTTCAAGGGGTCGCCCCTGTCAGAACTCATGGGCGCCTTGTTTTCTCCAAATTTCCACGCTTCGTCCATGTCCCCTTCCTCCTCGAGCCCTCAGCATATCTAACCTTCACATGATTGCCACCCTCGCCGCCCCATCCTTCTTCACCTATCCATCCTCCTTGGCACGCAATCATGCCTCGTAAATCCTTGACAACCATCCTATATATCTCCACTTTCTTCGCAAATTTTGTCATGTATCATTCTTCTTTGACTTTTAGCCCCTCAGATCGCGTTGTTCATCTTGTTGGTGACAAGAGCAGCTTGGTGGTGGTTTGCAACAAGAAGACCGAGAGCTGATCCCAATCACCATCGGAGCCACCTCCAGTCGATTCTGCTTCTTTGGCCTTCGGCCAAATTGAGGTCATTTTTCTTACATTTCTAGATAAATTCCATGTCCTCTTTTCATTTCTTGCATTTAATTTAACGTTTAATCAATCGAATTAGTTGTAATAAAAAATCCTTAATTTGATCATGAGTCTAAGCTCTAGGCCAAATCCGATGTCTTCTACAGCTATCTGCCTCCGTGATCATTCCACTTCGGTCCCCGACACCTTCTCTCTCTTCCCCTCATTTGCCAACCCAGATCTATTGTGGATCTGGGATCCGAGATCCATTCAGTCACCTTCACAGGAGCTACATCACCATCTCACCCTGTTCTGTTGTTAGCTTCATCCAAAGGCAGAGGCTTCTCCCCTTGAGCCCAGGATTGTTTTGGTGTAGGTCCCGGTCCCCAAGGACCCCTTTAGAGACATGAATCAACCTGGAAGTGATCTAGGTGACATGGAGCTGACCGAGCCCTCACAACCCATTTGGACCCGTCGCAGCTCATTTGAGCTCACATGCAGATGCGGAAGGTCGCCATCAACACAAAGCCACAATCAGCGTACGGGAAGGAGGTCGCTATCGCCTGGAACCATCAGTCGAAGGAGTTCCTACTTCATGTTCTTGAGAGTTTGTCCAGAGGTCTCACCAGTCGTTGGATCTTCAACGCCACCCAGATTATTTTTGCGATGTCCAATCAAAGTTGAAACGTCAGCAGTTCCAACCGTTGGATCTACTCATGTGACGTAATATGGCACGATATCCGTTGCTCTTCTCCGTGCATGTGGGGGGGTAAATTGCACTAATCTCCCCCACCTTTTTGTATTTTATAAATAGTCTTGTAAATGTTTAATTAAGTACAAAATATTGTGGTAAAATTGCAATCGAGCCCGTGTTATTCTATGTAATTACAAGTAAGCCCACTTCCAGCTCAGCTCACGTGGCCCCCATGTAAGCTGGGTGATTTGCTTGTATACCCTCACAGTTTTTATAATTACAATTTAATATTAAAATTTTGAATTTCAGTACAAAGTTTTTGGGTAATTTGCACGTGGCCCTATGTCTTTAATTTTAATTGCAAAAATACCCATGCCAGCTTAGTTAATTTTTGTGTATGATTATTTAAAATAGTAGTCGTGCTCTTAAAATCATGAAATTTAGATGGATGTGCCTAATGACATAAATATCCACGTTGCATGATTTATTTTGTATTTTACATGTATTTACATTTATTAAAAATCAACAGAGCATGTTTTATTCTTTATTTGCTTAAAAATATAAAAAAGTTATAAAACCCTCATTAAAAAACAAAAAATACCTACTATTTATTATAGTATTTTATAGTTACAAATGAAAAATCACAAACCCTCGCTAACCCTAAAAATGCAAAATATTTTTGAAAACCTTAAAATTTTAGTTTTCTCATCTATATTTGTATTTATACACAATACTATATATTAAAATTAGTTTTAAGAAATTTTGAACATATTTAGTATTTTGAATTCTCAAAACAATTCGACCTCTTTATTAAGTCCTTGATTTTGTATATTTTGGACTTTAAAAATACATAAAAAGTAGAAAAAAATACCCATAAAATCACAAAATGGAAGCAAAATAAAAACACAAAAATATTTTATTTAGTATTTTTTATTTATAGCCATATTTATAAATCTAATACCTTATATTGTAATATATACCTAGATAAAGTTATATAGAATTAATATTATTGTTAATTATTATAAATACCTTATAAATAGTTTAATCCCCTTAAAAATAAAAAGGATTGTTCTTTTAGGTATTTTCTGATTTTTTTTATATTTATCATATATGTTGTATTATATATTACGTAGATTATACATATTACAATACATATATATAGTGATATATACCTTTATTATATTTTAAAAAAATAAAAGAAATTAAAAATCAGAAAAATAAAAAAAATAAAATAAAAATAAAAAATATATATAAAAAATATCATAAAAATCAAATAATTAAAAAACCACAAAAACATTAAAGAATGTGTAAGTATTGTTAATAGATTTATTATTATTTATTTATCCATATATAATAATCCTTAATACACCAACTCGTTAACCGAGTTCGACACCCTACTCTGCTTTTCAATATACATGTTTGTATGGTTTTATAATAAATTTGGTACACTCTCTTGATTTTATTGCTCATTATTTGACTGTAGGTTGATTGTTGCTTGGTTCGTTGGCTGTCATGAGTGACCATCACAGCGATTGTGGTCCCACCTTGTGTGGACCACACGACCACCTCCTCTATGGTTAACGACTCAACATGCGGTTCTCATTGCTTGCTACTTAGTGAACCGCATGCCTTCCTCTGTTTTTTTTGGGGGGGGGGGGAGATCCCTTTCTTGATTATGTTTCCCGAGAAGGATCTACTCTCCCTCACACATTGTGTTTGGATCTGTAGCCTTTGCTCATGATTTTTGTCATGATCGCGACAAGCTCTCCCCAGGGCTGTCAAATGTATTTTTTTGGCTACTCTCGTACCCAAAAGGTATACCATTGCTTTGATGTACTTCGGCAGAAATACTTTGCCAATGTTGATGTAACATTTTTTAGTTTGGCATGTATGTCTCTCCTACAGGAAACAAATTGGTCCCATCAGACTTTGATGATGAGATCTGCATGCCTCCTCCTACAGTACTACCACCACCTACACCTACTCTGCTCAACCACTATACAGTCCACCACCACCACCTATGTTGACTATGTTTTTATCGTGTTTGTTTACTCGCAGGTCTCGCTTTATTCCCCCTGCTCACAGATCTTCCCCATCATCCAGCATGCCTCAGGGATGTAATGAGCACAATGTTTCTACTGATGGCATTACTGAGTTGTATGTGTACAGGAGACACTACATGATGAGCAAATACCCTCTCAAGAGGTAAACTTACATGTTCAGGACATATTTACACGTGTAAGATGATCTTGATGTGTCGATTGCTCTACGAAAGCATAAACTTACATGTGTTCATATCCTCTTGCAACACATATTTACTTGAGCATACTTTCGAAAGATTTTAGAAGATTTACCTTGGCACTATCAGCCGCGGAGATACCACAGACATATCAAGAGGCTATCCAGGACAATTGGTTGTTAGTGGCGTCTAGCCATGGAGGAGGAGATGGTCGCGCTACAGTCACGTGGCACTTAGAGTCTTGTTTCAGCTCCAGTTGGTGCATCCATTGTTGGTTGCAAGTGGGTGTTCGCTGTGAAGCACCGTGTAGATGGCAGTGTGGATCACCACAAGGCGAGACTTGTGGCTCGTGGATTCACCCAGACATATGGGGTGGGCTATCAAGATAGTTTCCAAACATTCTACTATGTGTATCCTTCTATCTGTTGCTATGAGTTATGACATAGATTGGCCCCTCTATCAGCTTGATGTGAAGAATATTTTCTATATGGTGATCTACATGAGGTCTATATGCAGCAGCGATGAATCTCCATTTCATCACTTTTATCATTGCATCTTGTCCTTAAATCACTGGCTAAATACATGTAAATATCATTAATTTGTATAAATTAACACACAATAATTAACTCACAAATATTGTATATCTGTATGTATTTAATTCTAAAATAAAAGAATAAAGGAAAGAAAAAAATGAAGTGTCAAAGGCACTGAATGATCCTAGACCCCGAGACCAGGTTAATATTGACATGATCGACCAGAAGTAAAGTAGGGGGAGATAGAGCACACAATTGTACAAAATACAACTCAAAAACCGTAATTTTATTCATCAATAATTAGTCATTTGGGCCCTATTTTATTTTCCATTTTGTATACCTCAAATAATAAAATACTCAACATGAAAGTTGTACATAAAAACACAAAGAAAAAGAAAAAATAATTTCACATAAAAATAATATACACTTCACCCAAGGCACACAGAACAAAAAGGCACAAACAAAACTTCACAGACCTGCATCTCCTCCATACATACTCAAAAGAGTAACTCACCGTTATTGTTCATAAAATTAAATTATCTATTTAATAAAGGTGGTTTCATTAAAATAAATGCTGGGTGGAAAAATTGGCTTTTAGGTCCTTATTGTATTGTATACATGTATATTTTATTCAATTTATTCATTCTTTGTATTTTTAACTTTTTATATTTTAAAATATTTGTAAATATGTTCATATGCATTAAATATATTATAATATATAAAATATGTGTATATAATAATAAAATATAAAATAAAATAAAATACAATAAATACATGTATGTATGTATGTATGTGTATATATATATATGTATATACATGTAAATACTAACACCTAATAAATAGTGTTATATAAATAAATAAAAATACCTTAAAATAGTACATAAAATAATAAACACTTTTCAAGTTTTAACTTTTAATTAATAAATTCATTTATTAATTATTATTCATTTTCCAAGTGAATTTTCCCCTAGAATTTTCCGATTAGTCCATGTGGACCAACCGGCGATCATTTTTTGTTGACCCAGTCCTCCGCCCCCTATCTCGAGGAGGTTTGTTTCCTTCAAAAATCCACACCCCATGATCAACCACTTCGCCATGCCCTCGGAGCGACTATAGATACAACCCCACATCCGTAAACCTCCGATCGTTGGAACCCTCTCACATGAGCATAAATAATGCTCCCAATATTCATTTTGATTATTGGTCCTCCTTCGTTCACTGGAACCCTCAGATCATTGCACAATCAAGATGAGATCGGTAACAACAATATCCTCGAGAGATCTGCAACGAGCATGAGGTGGAGGGTGAAGTGATCCCCATAGTTGGAGCTTGCTCCGGCCATGGCCTATGTTCCTTGTTCTTGAGCAGGTTTGAATTGTTTTACTATTTTCCTAAGTAGATTTCTTTATCGCCTTTCATTTCTCGCATTTTATTTTGTGTTTTGCTGTCATTTGTAGCATATTTTTTAGATCTATCATACGCTGGAGTATTAAACTCTAGCTATTGTTCGGTCGTGTACCTTCGTTGTTTCAACTCCACGTCCATCTCATCATCTCCTCCTATCATTTATTCATCGCCTCGACCACCTAATCCACCATGATCTCTTACAGATCAGTGAAATCGAGCTCACTCCTCTGTCGCCCATCGGAGCTCGCCGCCACACCTCCACCTTCGTCTAATTTGCCCAATAAATGTCTAGAGAACTTCAATTGTGCTTGCGTTGTCTAACCCTGCAGGTTCTTGGAGGAAATGGCCTCACTTGAGGCATGTCGTGTCTAAGAACTCACTCCCTGGAGCCTGAACTACATCGAGCACCCACAACTTCATCAATGGTCCTGGACATCTTTACACCATAAGACGTTGTGGAATACTTGCAGGTACCTTCTGAGCATCTCAACAGTCCGGAGAGGGCCTTGTATCACGGGAAATCAATGATCGAGGGAAGACATGGCTCATGTTCTTCCATGTTCTTGGGAATGAGGCCATCACTGTCTGATGGAGCACCCGCTCCAAATTGTAAAGGCATCGTCTGATCGTGTCATGTATCAGATGTTAGAAGATCTAATCCAAGCCGTGCATGGGCGGCCAATGTTGATCGCCCAATGGTGTTAGTGGGTCAACATGGTGCAAGTAACACCATTGGATGGCGCGCAATAAAGGGGTAATTTACATATGCGCCTCGTTGTGTTTTTTACTTTCTTTTAATCCTATAAATATCATTTGTAGTGTACATAATTATGAATAAATTGCAAATAGGCCCAAGACTTCTTGTATATTATAGATAGATCCTTTGCCAAGTCACCCCATGTGCCCCCCCACGTGAGGTTCTTGGGATTTTTGCACAAAAGCCCTCCCGGCTTTCGGTATTTGTAATTAGTCTTGGAAATTGTAAATTTAGCATTAACTCTTAGGGATATTTGCATGTGAACCCCTGAACTTTATTTTTATTACAAAAATAACCCTTCTAGATTGTATATTATTTCTTTATCTTTCTATTTTTATTAAATAGCTCATGTGCTTATTAAATGTTGGGAAAAATACAGTAGATGCTTTAAATCATGTTGATACACGCCCATATTTTTATTTAGTATTTTTGTATTTTTCCACAAAAATTAAATAAGAGCCTATTTATTCCTTATTAATACATAAAAATCCAAAAAAATAAAACTATCTTTAAAAATTCCAAAAAATAGAGTATATATTATTATATATTCTACTTTCATACCAAAAATCACAAAAAAATAAAAAGAAAACAATAAAAATAACAAAACCCTAAAAACTTATAAAAATCAGTAAAAAATACTTTAAAATCAAAAAAAATTATTTTCTGTCTATATTTTTTGTTTAGGAAAAAATGGGGTTGCCCACCCATTTTTTCTGCATTTTTTTATTTTTTGTGCAAAATATCACCATGTATATTCATCTATATATCCCTCTTATACGTCATTCGAATTTCGTCAGAAACAGAGACTCATATGCCCTTCATCTAGAACAGGTAATTTTAACGGTCTAAACATTGTTCTAATCAACATGTTCGAGATGGAGGGCATAGGACTATATGTTTCTGACGAAATTTGAATGACACATAGGAGGAATATATAGATAAATATACATGGTGATATTTTTCAAAAAAAATTAAAAAAAAAACACTCGAAAATGGGGTGGGGGAAGCCCCATTTAACCCTTTTATTTATATTATATAGTATATACTAAAATTAGTTTTATAGATTTTTGGACCTATTATCTATTTTTAATACCCAAAACAGTTCGGCCTATATATTATAGCCAATGTTTTATATATTTATTCAATTAAAAATACATAAAAATTAGCAAAAACTCTATAAAAACCCCAAAAATAGAGAAAAATATCACAAATAAAAAAATATTTTCTAAATTTTGACTATATTTAGATATATTTAAATTTATAAAACCATATATATAGTATTCCAAAATAGTCCCATAGATAACTCTGACTTATTCCAATGTTTGTCATAATGATCTTGAGCCATTGCACCTATGTAACTCCCATTGTACAGTACATGATATATACTTAGCTTCACCAGTGGATCTCATATAAACAAATTACCTCTTACTCCAAATGACAAGGTTGCCACCTAGATATAAGTAGTATCTAGAGGTTGAACTCCAAGTATTAGCACACCCTGCTTAATCCACATGTGCCCTCAACCTTGAGATTTGCATCATTAGTGACGATGTCCCCCCTTACTGTGGCTCATATATATAACATATGATATGTTCCACAATCTTCATATAATAGGCATATGAATGAATTTCTTAATTACATTGACAACATAGGTGATTCATGCCTAATCAAGAGTGAGGAAGATTAACTTTCCGCAAGTTTTTGGTCGATCATGTGCGATGATGGTGACAACTCGAATCACCTCTAACAACAACATGTTCCCCGAAGGACAAAAAAATACGTGTCATGTTCCAAACACGAGTAAAGCATGTCCATTTATGGGAGTCCTCAACATGAGGGAAGGTGTTTTGACCATGCGAAATCAAAAGAAATGAACACCCACAACATGTATCAGGTACACATACACAGAAAAGATCCATATAAATGTGTAGTTCCCAATCAGTTAGGTTATGCTATCATGGAGAAAATAAATCAAACATACCAACCATGAAACATGATGTAAAATCCTTCTTAAAGTTATGGAAAAAGCACAAGTTGGGATGCCCTGGCACTCACTAGTGATTGGGATTGTCCTCACTCTATTAATGAAAGATAAAGGAGGGATAAGTTGCATATATAGACCAAGAGGGCTAAATAGTTCCTCACCTACAACCGACCCCCCATATAGCAACAACTTGACTTTAGTAAACATGTCCTAGGTTGCAAAGCCCCATATAGTCCTGAAAGGGAAGAGGTAGGAGCACCAACGTAGTGGGCTATAGCCCTAACCACCCATGGTACAATAGTTATGAAGGATTTCAAGATGCAATTTGAAAGTAGTACAAGCAGTAGTATACGACTCCAACATTTAAGAGTATATGATAGTGACAACAGAAGAAGCATGACTGGTGTACGAATCATGCCAACATCAATGCAATAATTACAAAGACTTCAAGAAAAACTACCACTAGGCATAGCAACTACCAAGAAGCGCACATGACCATGCAAGAGTGTTCTCAAAAATGATTATACAAGAGCATGGGAGAGTATAAACAAGGTCAAAAAAGTAAATGTTCAATTTTTATAACGGACATCGAATAAATAATAAACACTATTCAATGACTAATCAAAAATATTCAACTATGTGTACTTAATTATGGGTTCAATGGGGCTGCCCCAGCTCCATTTTCTGGCGATTTTTTTCAAAAATACCGTCATGTATTTTCATCACTATATCCCTCTAATATGACATTCCAATTTCATCAGAAACAGAGATTCATATGCCATCCATCTAGAATAGGTCGATTACAGCAATTCTAAGACCGTTAAAATTACTTGTTCTAGATGGAAGGCATAGGAGTCTCTATTTCTGGCGAAATTGAAAAAAGGGATATAGTGATGATAATACATGACGATATTTTTGAGGAAAAAAACAGATTAAAATCACAGGGAAATGGAGCGGCAGGGCAGCCTCATTTTTCCCTTTAATTATTATAAATATAAATATTATATACTATACATGTTCTTATATATATCGTCATCAAATAACAAGATTAAGTACCCAGTCAATAACACCCATTTAATGCACTTCTTACATTTTGTTTACTTTTAAAAAGACTTGGAAAATAAAAATATTAAAAAATTTATTTCCATTAATCGCTTGATTAGTCAGTTTAGTCTATGACCACTCAATTGGTTTATATAATAACTTGAACCCTGCTACCTCTGTTACTATATTTTTTTTAAGTCACCTTGATGCAGGGAACGAATCCAACTTTGACTCGATTCGATAGTGTGAGACTCTTCGAATAACTATTCGATTAGGTTAACTAGTTGTCGAATAGAGTTATTATATTCAATTACCCCCACCAAACTGCATAGTAGGACCAACTATTGTAACCTACGGTTGACCCTTGGCTAATATAAAAGCAACATGAGCATGCGATGGTTGTTGGGTATTTCCAAAATAATCAAGGCATGATTGAAAAGATAGACTCAAATTTCATTGAAATTCAGCCGAATTTCGGTTCAATTTTGATTTCGACAGGTTATCGCAGTTCGGTCGAAATGGACGATGTTTCAGCAAGATTGGGGGCCATAGTAGAAATGCCAACAGAAATGACCACACTTTCAATCGAATTTCAACCGAAATTTCGGTCACCACCCTAAATGTCGGTTTCGGTCACTGTATCGATGACTAAGTTGGAAAAGGGGAGGCCTATAATGATGACGTAATAGATGACCACTTTGTATAGAAGGATTACAAGAGAACGTGGGGGGAAGGGGGGGAGAGAGGGTGAAGGAAATTTTGGATTATGATGTAAAAAGGGTGGAATAGTACGGAAGCAAATGGGCTAATTTGGTTGATTCCTTTCCCTTCCAAATCCAAGGGACTGGGAAGGGAAAGAGAGAAGTTTGATATTTGCTTATCATAACTCTTCTCCTTCCCTTCCATTCCCATCCGTTTGTTCCTCTCTTTCCTTCATCTCCCTTCCCTTCCCAAATAGAGACTAGGATATATTTGCAATGGATTAACCCCTTCAAGATAGGCTACTCCATGACTTATTTAGCGAATTAAGACAAGGCAACGAAAAGGTTTAACTTGCACATTTTCACAACCTATCCATCCAATCAGCAAATAAGAATCTTTGTTAACAACATCGATTCCTGGATATGCAAAACAAACGACCAATACTTTCATCTTATATCAAACTTCGCATCCAACCTTATAGCATAGCCAATCCTTTTTGATTACAAAATGTTGACCAAACAGTTGCCGTATTAAAATTCAAGCATTTACTTCATAGCAAATCAACAACCACAACCTAGACTTTTCCTACTATAAGTGGAGTTGGTTAGATGATTTCTTTGCCTCCAATATATCTAATTCGGGTCATCCCGGCTTCGATCTCAAAAATCCATGTATTTAATAATCTCCTTCCAATAATTATTTGGCCTTCCCCTAACCTCTATTACAATTCCCTTATTCTAACCTCTCATACCCTTGAACTAAAACACTAGATGGCCTTCTTTGGATATGTCCAAAACACCTTAGCGAGTTTCTCTCATTTTCTTTTTTGACAAGGAATCCGATCTTTCTTTGGTATAAACGCCACAACCATTCAACGTGCTACCAGAAAAACTAACCCAATCCTACCAAGCAATATATCATTCTATATGTTAGGAGTATATATGTTAAGAGAATATTCTATATGACAGGAGCATATGTCAAGAGAATATTCTATGTAGCATGAGTATATGTTAAGAGAATATTCTATGTGGTTGGAGTATATGTCAAGAGAATATCCTATGTGGCAGGAATATTCTATAAGGCATTTATGTATTTTCTCCTTTGAGTTCTCTAGGGTTTTGTCCTATATAAGGACCCTAGATCTCTAGAATAAAACAAGCCTTTCTATTCTTTTTTTCCACATGGTATCAGAGCAGCGGTCCTAGACCAGTGTTCTGACCTAAATCCCTCTGCCACCGCCAGTCCCAAGTCCTCCCTAAGCAGTTGTCGCCTACCTGCGACGACTCTAAGCATCTGCAGCGCAGCCCGTGCCACCGCTCGCTGCTCCAGGCAGCCCAGCACCGTCCCAAGCGCTTGCCCGTGCCATCCCAGGCGCCCTGCACCTCCGCTCACGTCCTAGGCGCCCCCCAGCGCCGCCAGACGCCAGCCCAGGCTTCCTGCGCCGCCCTAGGTGCTCGCCAGTGCTGTCCCAGACGCACTGTGCTGCTCCCCGCACATCAACTTTCTCTCTCTCCTTTTCCGATCACCTAAGGTATCATCACTTGATGCCAATTACCTAATCGATGCACTGCTAGGTCTCCGTGATGCTTAAATAAGACTGCAAGAACTAACTAGGTCACTTTTTCTTGACCTACTCGACCACCATGGCATCTACAGAGCCCAAGCCTATGTACCCAACTTCTTTTGTGATGGTATACGACACTTCTATAAAGCTAAAAGGCTCTGAAAACTATGTACTATGGTCTAAATCCTTCAAAGTGTTTATTGGTGGTCAGCGAAGGAACTATGTTCTCACAAAAGATCCGCCTAATGAGACGGACAAAGACTATGATACATGGTACGTGGATAATTGCCAAGTGATTACTTAGATGATGAACAGTGTCGATCCAAATATTGCATCAAATCTTCTTTACAAGGAGCTATGTGGGAGAGCCTTGAGAACACCTACTCTCAAACGACAACTAAGTCCAGGCTCTTAGACATCTACACACGGATTTGGTCTGCAAATCAGGGAGATACATCCTTGGTCGAGCACTACAGGCTCCTCACAAGCTTGTTTGAAGAACTTCTTATCTTTCAGTCTGTTTGTTGTGATAAGCAGATACGTGAGCGTGCAGAATGGCAAGTTTATCGTTTCTGGCATGGATTACATACGCGATACAAGACTGTGAAGAACCAATTTTTAACTGTTGTGCTACCCACTCTAGAAATCATATATGGTCGACTATAAGAATTTGGTTCTCCCTCTCTTTAGCTATCTACGGAGACTACTGCATATTTTGCTAGAGGACAACCTAACTACCAAGGAGGATGCGGCCGTGACTTTGGTCGTGGTTGTGGACGTGAGGCAGGACGAGGACGTGACTTCGGACGTGGACGTAGACAGGATTTTGCCATTGCCCACTATCCAGCATGCACTCACTGCAGACGCTGGAATCATCCATCTGAACGTTGTTGGGCAAAGTTTGGCATGTCTACTAATGCCAACAATGCCTATGAGGCTACCTCATACAAAGGTCCATATGATAATACAGATACTTTGCCAGAACAATCGTCTGGTGATAGTCAAACATCCTTCACTACATCTGAGTATGCTCGTCTACATCATCTGCTGCAAAATTCTGCCAGTAACACTAGTACCAATGCTCCTAATGCGAGTTTAGCCACTACTTTAGGTACACTTGCCAATGTTGCCTCTGCATCCAGCCCTGCTTGGTCATTGACTCTGGTGCCTCAACTTATCTAACGGTAGAAGGTAGTCTTCTCACCTCTACACATCCGTCTTCCGTTGTGAGGACTGTTCGGGTTGCTAATGGAGCACATTCCCCTATCACTAGTGTGGGGACTATGGAGTTTTCATCCAAACTCTGATTTACTGATGCACAATGTGCTCCTGATTTTCTGCTTAGTCTCTTATCTATTCATAAGTTATGCCGAGAACTTAACTGTCGTGTGATTTTTGATGAGTTCTGTTGTTATTTTCAGGACATCCGGACGAGACAGATTTTTGGTGCGTTCATAACTTAGTCTCTTATTTGTTCATAAGTTATGCCGGGAACTTAACTGTCGTGTGATTTTTGATGAGTTCTATTGTTATTTTCAGGACATCCTGACGAGACAGATTTTTGGTGGGGGACATGGGAAGAATGGCCTATATTATCTTGATATCCCCTCTGATTCTGGTTTTGCTAGCGTTAATCTATATTCGTTGATCCTTTTCTTTGGCATCTTCGCCTCGGTCATCCATTCGCCAAAGCTCTCTCTTTAATGTTCCTCGAGCTTTCTACGTTTAAGCCCTTTTAAGTGTGAGGCGTGTCAGTTCGAGAAACATTATCGAGTGTCCTTCCCTCCTCGTTCTGAACCTCGTCGCAAAAATCCTTTTTCTTTAATCCATTGTGATATTGGACCCTGTTCGATCCGTAACCTAAGTGGACATAAGTACTTTGGCGTTTTTGTCGATGACTACAGTCAATCAACTTGGGTCTATCTATTAAAAAACGATCAGAAATTAACAACACTATTAAGAATTTCTTCCATTATGTCAAAAATATCTATTCCTCCGATGTTCAAATTTTCGCATAGATAACGCTTTGGAATTCACTCAACATGATCTAACCAACTTATTTGCATCCCAAGACACCATTCACCAAACAGCGTGTCCTTACACTTTGCAACAAAACGAGGTAGTCAAAAGGAAACTCAGACATCTTCTAAATATAGCCCGATCCCTCCTCACCCAGATGAAAGTTCTCAAAACCTATTCGGGGGGGATGTTGTTTTAATTGTTGTCCACCTTGTCAACAGGGTTCCATCTCCATCTCTAAATGGATCCACCCCCTTCTCTCTGCTCTACCCAACTGAGCTACATTTTCCTCTACCCTTATGAATTTTTGGATGTGTTGCATTTGTTCATAACTTTCACATTACCGACAAACTCTCTCCTCATGATATTAAATGTGCTTTTCTTAGTTATTTTCGTAAAGGTTACAAGTGCTATGATCCAATTGGACGTCTCTATTATATATCCGCAGATGTAACCTTTTTTGAGCAGGCCAGCTTCTTCACACAATCTGTTACCGATATCCCTCTTGATCTCCTACCTCCGCCCATTGTCTATAAGAGAAAACAAAAATCACAATCACCAGATGTTCCATTACCTATTTCTTTATTGCATGATGATATACCTAATTCAAGTGCCCCCTCCACTGTTGTCCTAGATGAACCTGAGGAGCTTCCCATTGCTATATGCAGAACTAAGAGGCAGTGCACACTTCATCCCATCTTTCATTTCACTTCTACTGCTAGTTTATCAACCACTGACCGAAGATATGCAAATGCTCTCATGACCATTTCTATTCCAAGAGACCACCATAGTGCTTTGCAGAATTCAGGATGGTTAAAGGCCATGGATGATGAGATGGATGCTCTTATTTCCAGGGAAACATGGGATCTAGTGCAATGTCCCAAAGGGACTAAACCTGTGGCATGTAAATGGGTCTTTACGACTAAACAGTAACCAAATGGGTCGATTGACAGGTTGAAAGCTCATCTTGTGGCAAATGGCTTCACACAGACATATGGAGTAGATTAATTTGAGGCATTATCACCGGTTGCGCGTATGGGGTCATAAGGACTATCCTTTCTGTGGCAACTAATAAGACATGGCCTATCCTTAAGTTAGATGTGAAAAATGTGTTTCTATATGGCGATCATGATGAGGAAGTATATATGATGCACCCTCCGGGTTATGAAGTCGAGGGGGAGTGTGTATGTCTACTTCGCAAAGCAATATATGGCCTAAAGCAGAGCCCAAGGACATAGTTCGACAGACTTACTGCAGAGATCAGCACTCTTCGCTTCTAGCGAACAACCTCTGATTATTCAGCGTTTGTTAGAAGACGAACAGTTAGTACTTTTATTCTTGCATTTTATGTGGATGGTATGGTCATCACAGGTGATGATGATAAAGGGATACTAGAGACCAAGGCCTTCCTCCAGAAGGTATTTATTACCAAGGATCTTGGTCCACTATGATATTTCTTGGGCATAGAAGTACTACGCACTACAGAGGGTCTTCATCTTTCACAGAGAAAATACCGTCTGGACATTCTTATGGAAACAGGATTACTTGGATGCAAGCATGCTGGTATTACCGCAAATCCTAAGAAACACTTCATATCTTCTGATCCTATCTTCGAAGATGTTACTCGATATAGGAGCCTGGTTGGCAAACTTCTTTACCTTACTGTCACCAGACCAGATATTTCCTGTGTAGTGAGCAGAGCTAGTCAAAACATGGAGCAACCTTGTTACAATCACTGGCAGGGATGTAAAAAAATGACTTAAACGACCGTTTACACGCATGTGGACCTGGACCGCACCGACTATGCCCAGGCGGGCACATATGCGGCCAGGCCACTTAATCAGATGTTTAACATCTGTTTAAATCCCGTTTAAACGTCATTTTTTACATCAACCTGTCAAGAATGTATTTGTTTTCTCCCTAACCTGGCCCCTCCTAGTCCCCAGGCTCGCTGACCAGTTGCATCAAGACCCCAGTTCTGCTAGGGTATGTTGTGACATGAGGGTGCATACAATGGGACTTCAACTTGAGGAGCTTCACTCCATTTGGATTTGTGCAATGGAGATGAAACAACTCTATAGATATTAAATTCTAGATATCTAATATAGCTTGTTCGCTTCATTCCTTTTATTGTTTATCTTCATAAATCGAAATCGAGATTCCAAACCTTGACTATGGATTCTACTTGTTTATGTTATTTTTTACAATAATAGGAAAAAAGTCATTGAATATGATGATATTTGATATATATTGTGAATAAGTGATTATATTTTATGATTTAGTTATGTTTTTCTATTAACTATGCATATGTAAACATTTTTTATTAATTAAAAATACAAAACCGCATAACCCGTTTAATTTTCGTTTAAACTCCAGCATACCGTTTAAACAGTAATTAGTGACCCTACCGACTGAATACCGCATACCGTTTTTTGCAACTTTGGTCACTGGCAGGATATTATTCAGATTCTACGATACGTGAAGGAATCACCAGGAAGTGGCCTCTTCTATGTGGCAAATGGGTACACCGATATTATTGCATATGCTGATGCAGATTATGCAAGCTTACCAGAGGATCGACACTCCACCACAGGTTATGCTATGATGGTTAGAGGAAACCTTGTTACTTGGAGAAGCAAGAAGCAGACTATTGTATCTAGATCCAGTGCAGAAGCAGAGTACAGGGCAATGGCTCAAGCTACTTGTGAGATCACGTGGCTATTAACTTTTCTACAAGAACTTGGTATTATTGTCACTACTCCTATTCCACTATATTGTGGCAACAAATCCGCTACATATATTGCCACGAATCCGGTGCTCCATGAGCGAACCAAGAATATACAAGTTGGCTGCCATTTTGTTCGTGATGCTGTCAGGATTGGAAGGATTACTACTCACATCAACACCAACCTTCAGTTTGCGACTACCCAAGATGCGACTCTGCTGGATTATTTCCAAGTGGGGCATGATTGATAAATATGCTCCAACTTGAGGGGGGTGTTAGGAGTATATATGCTAAGAGAATATTATATATGGCATGAGCATATGTTAAGAGAATATTCTATGTAGCAGGAGTATATGTTAAGAAAATATTCTATGTGGTGGGAGTATATGTTAAGAGAATATCCTATGTGGCAGGAATATTCTATGAGGCATTTATGTATTTTCTCTTTTGAGCTCTCTAGGGTTTTGTCCTATATAAGGACCCCTAGACCTCTAGAATAAAACAAACCTTTCTATTCTTTCATTCTTTTTTCCATAGATATAATATCAAGGAGGGACACACTTTATAAAGAACAACAAAATAGCAAAAGTTATGTTTTGCATCTCAATCAAAATTGAATAAGGAATAATAAATAAAAAAAGTGCTAAACAAGTACGTTATTATTTATAAAATTATAAATTTAACAACATATTGTTGGGGGTGAAAGGAGCATGTGCCCCAGTTTCAATCACTTGAAGTAAGATGGTATATATAACTATATCAAGTTCGAAGGGCTTCTTAAAAAGGAAAGGTATCCATAAAGATGAGCTCTTACAGTTGAAACACAAGATTCTACAAAATAGACGTGAATATGTTGTGATTCATTAGCAGACCAATATAGAAAAGATCAAGGAAAAGTATTCACTCCCCACTTGCATTATGACATGGTCAACATTTATTGTGATTTATAAGATAACAAATATTTGAAAAAGTGTTGTAGAACTGGATAAGCATAAATAACGAGGGGTCCAGCAAAAAAATTTAAATCATTTAAATATATTGACTTTTTATTTTACATATTTCTTTATAAGAAATTAATAGTCCATGCCATGTACAAATCTGGTAGAGTATTAGATATTTTGTACTCTAGTTGGCAAGAAACCATGACATAAATTAATAATACATCATTCATTTGTCATTTCTAATCTCAAATTCAAGGGTAGAAGTTTTAAAGATAAGAATCTGTGATTAAAATAACTCTTCGTAGAGAATAAGGCATTCCCAAAGGGAGATTTCGATTGTAGTCATATATGGACAATTCTTAAGTGTTTGTTTTTCGTTGAAAATGCCATTTTTTAACTTCGTTCTTAATGTCATGTGGGAATTTCAGGCTAGTTGTTTTTATTCTGCAACTCTATTGCTTAAATCGTCAAGTCTATAATTCAAAAGGAATTTTATGTCCCCACTAAGAAAATTTCCCAGCTTCACCACTGAATAAATCAAGAATTACTTACATGCAAAATGATGTAGATAATTAGGAAGAGGACGCATTGCTACACGGTGGTAGTACATGCTATATAGTTGTTCCACTCCCATCCACGTTCATGCATCCCACTCACTCTAACATTCACATATCTTAGATGAAGGACGAGAAAACTAAGTGCAAGAAAACAAAGCTGCACAAGGATGTTAAGAACTAGGAATTTGCATTTTTTGTGCCAGTGCAAGATCGCAAACTATGTACTGAATATCCAAAAGAGACTACATTGTGTCGTGAAGTAGCAACAACTAGCTTCATCTACTAAAAACATACACCCAATTCCAAAACTTGCCAGTTAATCACCACAAATTTCTATTATTTAATTCACAATCAGTCTTGTGGATCTTGCCAGTGAGGATTCCACACCATTTACATGATAATAATATGGCAGCATAACACTAATATTTACTAGTAAGATTGGTGCATGATTCAACTTGTATTTCAATTTCATGATATACTACCCAACAAGAAGGCAACCCAGTATCTTTTTTAGTAAGGTATGTAGCTTCTTAAGATAATGATGCATTAATAATATGCACTGTTTGAAGAGATCTGTTTCTCCCTAAATTTCAATGTCCTTTCTCATGGTGCAATCATGGGTTAAATTACTAACCCAAAAAAAGCTTAACGGAATGGAGCATCTTGGGTTCAGTTTTTTACACATCTTGTAAGATGGCTCATTTGGTAACAGAAAGATAGATGCAATGCGATAGATTCGTGGGGCGAAAACCCGCTCCATATGTGCCTGACCCGATCCGAACCATGACATCGGGTTAACGGATCGACCCGCTCCAATCAAAATGGTTATGCATTAGATTGGATACCCATTTTGTGAAATGGATATCGGATTACCCGTGGGTATCCGTGGATACAAATTAATAAGATATAGGGCCAGCAAAATTTGTTAAAAATGAAAACTCCAAATGGGGATTTGTGTTAAATGGAAATGATGAAAAAGTCAAAAAAATACAAAATTCGCTATATGTTTAAAAATCAAATGTCTACGGTCTATTTATCTCGATCTTCCTATCAATTTTAACAATATTATTACATGATTATTGAATATGTAGGATCAGTGCCGTCGAGGGACCTTGAATGGTATCGATCCATGCATGTTGATGAATCTGGTGACCATCGATGAGTCTGAAGTAGGGATGCAAATGGACATATACATATACAGACATGAATATGTGTTACCATATTCCTTTTCTATTTTTAATATGAACATGGATTGGGATATATATATATATATATATATATATCAATTGATATTAAAACTATTTGACCGTATCTGTAAAAAATGGAGACGACTGTAAATCAGAGATTAATCGTTTACGAGTAATATCAGAAATACTTTGTAGATTAGATGCATGAATTGATGGAAAATACACCAAAAAATATAATAAATGTACTTATATCATAAAAAAATACCAAATATGATGAAATATGGTATAAAATTATGTGATAATGATATACAAATATAGATAGATATCAAAATGATATACATATCCGTGTCCATTTTAAAAATGGATACGGATACGGATGTCAAAATCTAAATACAACAAATACAACGACGAATCAGACATGGATACAACCATACATGTTTACATCTCTAGCCTCGAGGGTTGAGGCAGAAGTATGGGTATATCGTATCCGATTTGCCTCCATATCCATTTTTATATAGATATTGACATGATTTTTTATTATATAATTATTAATTAAATCGTAGCGAAATAAATGTCTAAAATCGACATTTGAAAAAAAATATCGAGCAACCGATTTGAGAGGAAACGTCGAGATTACATATTTATCATTAATCGAAAGGAATCTCCGAACGATGAATGAATGAAATTATTCCAAATCATTATATTGTATTTTAAATCTCAACTCGAAACATGAACATTAAGCCATTATAAATTAATATAATCTCAACTTTAATTCCTAGATAATAAATTATTATGATTTGACGGATCCAAATCGAATCGGCATGTGAGGTGCCGATTTGAACGTGTTCCCACATACACGTGCCTGAGGTACCGCAAAAATCTGATTTTGACATAGACACGGATATGAATATCACTTAATATCCGCAAATAATTCAAACAATATTTGTATGTCCATTTTAATTGGTTGTAGACTTATTTTTAACCATATATAACATAATTTTATTAGCTTCCTTTACCAATTTGGTATAATTATTAAAACATTTGCATATTTATTATATTTATATCATATGTATTCCATCCAATACATGCATATTTATGCTAATATATATAATATTTCCAATATTATTCGTATGAGATTAATATTCATTTTACATATGTATTCCTTAACACGGTAATATAGATTTCATATCTGGATTTGCACTCCAATTCATATTTACAAATGGATAAGGATATAGTATCATCTACATCCATATACGTATCCCTATGTTTGCATTCGTAGTGAATGCCACCAAGTAGATCAGCGGGCATCGTCCAAGTTAAAGGGTCGATGAGATGGGTCGACCCATGGATACCCGTGGATCATAGGTTCGAAGCTCCATATATCACGGGTCAAAACGGGTTGGGTACCCGATCCAATGCAATCTATTGGATATCAGTTGGTTTTGGATCGATCTATATGGATCGGGTCGGGTATCCATCAAATTTAAGAACCGTGCACAGCCCTAACCACATGCAAACTTCATAAAGAGTTGTCTGAGTTCAGGTCTACATTGTTAAAAATGGAATCAAAACAAACTCCTTATAGTATCACCAAAAGCCTACTTGAGACTATAGATGATGCCTCCAACAAAAGCGGTGAAGTTATCACTATTGTTGAGAGTAAGTGACTAAACCTCATGCAAAAAGAAGTTATGAACTTAAGTGTGAGCAATCAATTGATTATAATAACACTAAAATAATAACACGTGTAAAACTCAACCAAGATTATTTTGAATCATGAGAGTTGAGAACTACCATTTGACAGCATGAGCTCAAACATTATAGGCATTGCATTTGATCCACTAGGGTATGAAACTATGGAGAAATCTAAACCCAGTAACTTGTTTACAGTTAACTTCCTCTAACTATACTTGGATTTAGATTCCCATCATTCCCAAGACGTAAAGAATCGTATATTTGAAGCTGGACATAATGACTTTATTTCTCGATGAGAAAGTCATGACTTTCCATTAAATGTAGTTGTATCCACACAGGGATCATATCATCTTCTTATCCAGTTTTCCTCTCTAACCATTGAACTACAATGAACTTGAATAGCAGGTGTTGAATGACGGACATATCCAGCATGCCACGTTACTTTCCATATAGAATGATTCACATCTAAAGATCCAACCTAGTAGGTTTCGATCATTCCTCCGTATGCAGGAATATCAGAAGACTCAAATCATGAAAAATAACTGTACCAAGAATATCACATAAAACAAATCATAGGAAGAAATGAGCAAATACAAGACATACTATGCATTGGGAGAAAAACTTGAAATAGTAAAGGAGTTAAGATGTGATGATATACCATTAATCCAGGATGTGCTCCACATTTATCAGTCAATGGGATGCGTGAGCCTATATTTGAGGCTTGGATGAAACCTTCCTACTGAAAGTATAGGAATTGTTTAATAATTCCTTTGGCATCCTTCATCAAATAAATTAGCCAAAAATAAATAAATATCATCATCAAAATTATGATAAAAGAGGATAAGAAATAGGGCAGCATGGAAAAGATGTAGGAACAATTCATCAGCCTGAAGCTAAAGGATCTTGGAGAGCTTGCATATATCTTGGAGACATTGCATACTTTATTAATTCTATTTGATCTATACCAATCTCAGACAGTTTACTTTATTAATTCTATTTGATCTATACCAATCTCAGACAGTTGCTAATCCCCCATTTCATAAGGCATTAAGCAGTGAAAAACAAGGGACCAACGCTTTTGATAAGTGCCAAAAGGTCAAAACCCCCGCATACATTGATACATATATAGGAACTTCCAGTTATTTACTTATCATGTAGGCTTCACCTCATACGCGTAAACAAGCCCCTAAAGACTTGAAATCCTCAAACTAATGGAGAGCATTGTTTTAGATTATGCCAGAACGCAGTGACCTAAGCTGGTAAAGATGTGTTAAATAACTAGCTAATTACTGGCAATGTGAACAATAAGAATGACATCAAACAGCCAAAACAAACAACAGACAGCTCCCCGGCAGCCATGAAGGAAAAAACGAAAGAAACAACGGTGGAGAGAGCAGTACAGAATCACTAACCTCATGCAAAGCCCGTCCCTTAACACCCTTGCAGGCGGTCCCTGTTCTTACCAACAGCAGATAGCTTAGCATAAAAACATGATTACCACCAACAAGAAGCCCTTAATCCAGAAGATAAACTAAACAAAAAGTAACCAGCAAAGCCCCTCTTCAGAAATCTACGGAAACCACACAGAAAAAAAGGGTGATAATAACAAGACAAGGACAAGGCCATGCATTACCATCTAAAGCAAAGAACCAGGAACCACAGTCCCCACCCAATATTTCACGATCAAAACAAACCCAAACCAGCAAATCTGTGGAGGAAAAGGCAGCTTACCAATCTCGAAGAAAAAACCCCAAAGAAAAAAACACGAACAGCATGGACACACAAGAGAAAGCTCTATAAGAGCGATATAGCTAAAAACCCGAGAGGGTCTCTCCATAGGCGTACTCTCCCAGGTGGTTCTATGGCGCATAAAAAACCACGCCTTATTCCCAAAAAAGAAAACTCAGATTGAAACCCCTTAAATAATCGAGGTTTAGCGTTACCACGATCACGAAATCGAGGAAAACCCAGTTGGGTCTGATCACAATCCCTCCTTTTTGGGGGCTATGCGACGTGACGAAGGGGTCGAGCCCAATGAGGTGCAAAAAAAATGACACCTTTGTAGTGGATGAGGACGCGGTGGAGGGAGAGGAGGGAGACCCACATCTGGAAATCGAAGATTAATGGCAACGCAGATGATGGATTGGGACGAGCTGACAGAAAGAGAAGTGAGCACATAGCGGCAGCTTTATAGCAGTTCTATGAAGGTAGTCGAGATGTGCTCACTCTCTCCTGTCAGCTCAGCAGACTCACCCAAACCAAGAATCGATCTTTTTCGAGCACCAAAGCCGGATCTGATGTTGGGTTCCCTCTCAATCTGCTTCTCCTTCTTGCCGTGATGGGTTTCCGCTCTCTTTCGCTCCTTATCCCATTTTTCTTCCCTTCTGCTATGGAGACCAACTGTTGCACTCGTAGACGATATATGAGGAAGAGGAGAAGACGACATGTGGATGGAAGAGGAGGAGAGGAGAGCGTCGTACACTGTTTTCATATGATTTCTCGGTACTGTTTTCTTCTCCTCTTTCCCCATATAATTAAACCCACAAGGACAAACTGTCCCACTAGAAATTTTATCTATGAGTCCCGTTCTGGATTTGATTTCAATGAAAGATACTTCGGATTATCATTCATAGTTTCATCCTTCTCCATGGAGTGCACAATATTTTCATAGATACATACTTCATGGTCGCAGATGCATGCAAATTTTTATCAGCTTTAGTGGATGGGTAATTGAATCCTCTATGGTCACAATGTGCCGAAAATCCGATGGCGATCGGTCGTTATCAGCATCCATTCTGATCATTGTCTGACGATCCATACAGCGCACGACAAGGGCTGTGAACGCAAAGGATCCACTCCTTAGTGAATGAGATATAGTGGGAAGATGAAGAGCTAACATGGGGGAGAATAAACACGACAAGGATGCCAAAAACGATGATGGCACGGAAAGTTAGCAACAAGGAGAGCGACCACCAAAGAGTGTGTAAGAATGATGGTAATGGAATGGGGGTTATGATTCTGAACAGAAAGAAGATAGAAAAGCAGCATCCGTAAGGATTAGGAGTAATGTTACGGTTAGAAATCCTAAAAGAAGCAGACTCCAAATCCTGATAAGATATGATTTGTATTCTATGTAGAGTCATTATATTGGGATTTATATTTTATAGATTGGAATAATCCGTTTTATTTATTAATGAACAGAAAGAAGGGGAAAGAATGATTGAAAGACGAGGGTGAAGATATTACCTCCACACCACCACAAGAGAGCATCGGAAGAGGGGGAAAGAAAAGTGGAAGAGAGGGACATGATAGAGGGTTGTATTCATTATTCTTTTTAACAATTTTTTTTCTACGATGGTCATGATTCTCGTAAGAGGCGATCAATCATTTGTCATATTGTGTGCCATCTTCTTGTGTGTCCATTGCATTTTATTATCCATCCCTATTTTTTCGTTTTCAACAAAAGAGGACCTAATGTGTGAGGGTTATTTATTAGAGGAGATGCCTCTCGATAAAGCAAGCAAAAGAGGCGTTGGGGAGGGACAAGGGGGAGGAAGAATGACATGGTTCAATCACCTTCAGAGGAGGTGATTACTCGATTGGGCCAAGGAACCAAGGTCTGGTCTTGGAAGACATGTGGTGTCCAACAAGCGGGATCCGACAATTGTTACATTGGCCTCTCTCATGATGCACGTCACCAGACCCGATCGAATCAATCAACAATTAACCTACACATATATATATACAACAAATGTAAAATATATGGAGTTAAAATTTAGGGATTTTATCACTTGTGCCCCTCCGAGATAACGTAATTTCAGTTATGCCCCTATCTTTTTGGTAATATCAGTTGTGCCCCTCAATTCTTGCTAATTTATCACTTGTGCCCCTCGGGTTAGTGACCGTCCATCCACAGTGCAAACGGCCGTTAACTTTGAGGGCAAAAGCGGAATTAGTTTTAACTTTTTAGGTTATATCATCATTTTACATCATCTTCTTCCTCCTCTTTCCCCATCTTTTTCCTCCTCCTCCAACCTCCTCCTCCCCAGCCCGCACCTCCTCCCAGCTCCGCCCCGAGCTCCCCGCAACTCCTCCCCAGCCCAGCACCGCCCTCTCCCGCACGGCGCCGCATCCTGCGCCCCCTTCCCCGCCTGCTCCCCCTCCTCCTGCCTTCCACGGCTCCACCCCCTCCCCCGCATCGTCCCCTCCCGCACGGCAACCGCCTTCTCCGACCAAGGACATGTCTATATGCGGACTCACCTATTGTCCCGCGAGGATAACCCCCTCCCATCCCACCTGCAGACCATCCCCGCTGCTTCGATGGAGCGCATGGCAAATGGGGAGGGGAGGGGAGATTACTTTCTCGACACGAGAATCTGTCCTTTTGAGTTTTCGTTTCGGTGTTGAAATTCCTATCATCGGCAGAAGCTTAACGGTGCATCCGCGTGGCCCGAGAGCTTCAATGGCGTCGGGGAGGGGAGGGAACACGACGCTGGGGAGGGGAGGGGGCGGGGGCGGGGGCGGCGGGCTGGGAGGGGGCACGGGGCAGGGCCGCGCGGGGCAGGGGCAGAGGCTGGGCGGTGCCGGTGAGGGGAGGAGGTGGGGGGGAGAGGAGGTGCGGGGCTGGGAGGGAGGGGGAGCAGGGGGGCGACGCGTGCGGGGGAGGGGTGCAGCCCACGGGGAGGGGAGCAGGGGGCGGCGCCGGCAAGGGGAGGAGGTGCGGGGGGAGGAGGTGCGGGGCTGCGAGGGGTGCAGCCCAGGGGGAGGGGGAGCAGGGGGAGACGTCGGAGAGGGGAGGGGGAGCAGGGGCGACCTCGGAGAGGGGAGGGGGAGCAGGGGGCGGCGCCGGGGAGGGGAGGGGAGCTCGGGGCGGCGCCGGGGAGGGAGGGGAGCTCAGGGCGGAGCTGGGCGGCGCGGGGCAGCGTGGTGCAGGTGCAGGCGAACTCCGGGCGGAGAGGGAGGAGGAGGAGGTTGGAGGAGGAAGAAGAGGCCTCTGGACAATAATACCCCTCTTAAATGCACCAAGGTTTGAAAAAACCATGGTTAAGTCAATTCATTGACGGTCAACCTGACGGAAGGGCACAACTGATGACGGAGAAAGTTTTGAGGGGCACAACTGATATTACCAAAAAGATAGGGGCATAACTGAAATTGCGATATCTCGGAGGGGCACAAGTGATAAAATCCCTAAAATTTATTATAACTCTACAAAATGTGTGTATAGTGACAAGTGTGCAGAGATCGAACTCTAGGGAGCAAATTGTTAGGTAGGTTAATTATTAATAATTATTGCTAATTAAAAAATAATTATTTTCTATTTTGTAGCCTTTTCTTTTTTATGTGGGTTTTAATAATATCTAATTTTTTATGGATTTTTAATGGTTATATGTTTTTATTTTTATATTTTTTAATTTTTTATTTACTTTAAATATGAAAAAATTTAGTTTCTTTTGACTTTTAAAACAAAATATATATGTATATATAATATTAATGATATTATATATTATTAAGTAATATACAAGATATATAGTATATACAAGGTATTATATTTTTAGTTGTATAGTCAAAGTACATAAAATAAAAAAAAATATTTTTTATGTTTTTCTCCATTTTCGAATATTTTTATAGAATTTTGCTAATTTTTATGTGTTTTAAAGTATTAAATATAGAAAATAGTGAATAACTTAAATATCCAAACTTGTTTTTGGTTTAACAAATATAAATATGACTAAAATTAACCTTAAACTAATTTAAATATATATTGTCTAATATATAGAAAATTCGCAAGTAAGAAAATAAATTTTTGGATTTTTAGTTATACATTTAATATAATCAAAATATATAAAATAAAATATTTTTGTATTTTTATGTTTTTCTCTATTTTTGATAATTTTTTAGAATTTTGCTATTTTTACATATTTTAAAATATTAAATATAGCAAAACAGTGAACAACTTGAATATCCAAACTTGTTTTAGCTTTATTAAATATAAATACGACTAAAATTAACCTAAAGCTAAATTAAATATATATTTTAGAATATATAGAAAATTCACAAATAAGAAAATATATTTTTGAATTTTCATTTGATTTTTACTAATCATAAGATTTTTAGGATTTTGTAATTTTTAGATTTTAGATTTTGTATTTTTTAGTGATTTTTGGTTATGTGTTAGATATAGATAATACAATAATATAGCTAATATTTTTTAGGATAATTTTTTGTGGTGTTTTTATAATTTTTATTGGTTAATAAATAGACAAAATAAAAGTGCATGTTTTTATATTTTTAACAAATAGGAAGATGATGTAAAATTCTAAGAGAAAATTAGGCATGAATAAACATGTTATCAGGCGCTAACAGTAAATGTTAACAAGTTCAGAAACTACATAATACGAAATATAATTTTCACAAAAAGCACCTTGTCGAGGGGGACCACGTGAGGTGGCGTAGACTGGACGAAATGAACAAGAAGTTCTATGGTCCAGATGTAATTTTTACATAAATTATTATATTATAATTAATTTTTACAATACTAAATAGGAATTACAAAAAGAGGAGGGGTATGGTGCAGTTTATCCCTGGACGGCACATGTAAGGCACGTGAGGCAGGAATGGACGCCGTTGAAGATGCCATGTGTCTCACTTAAAGTACGAACGACATCGATTAGATGATACCTCTTCATGAATCAACTGTTAGGATTGGATCAAGGCTTGATCAAGCAGTTTGCAAGGCTCGTGATTCGACGGTAGCTGTGCGAACTGTGCCGCGCTCATGATCGGATGGTGGAGAAGGTATGTAGAAGAACCTGTAAGAACAAGTGCCCAGTGCTGCTTCAATCGGGCATAGCGTACATCTCTAGCCTTCCCTCTCGCTGCTCAAATGCTCGGCACATTCAGGTAAGAGGTTTGCAGCGTTTTGTGGCCTCGGAATGGTTCGGAAGCCTGGACTCTTGCAGAAGCATAGGCCGCCTTGAGCTCCTCATGTTGATTTGATAGTCTTGCAAACGAGTCCCTTTGTGTTTAAACCTATACAAGAGGAACAAAGGGACGAGGGCAATGGAGTTGGCCCTCTTATTGGGTGGAAGTGGGACGAGGCACGTCATGGCGAAGAGGTTCCATCAGAAGCAGAGGAGGGGACCTCGATGACCTGATCTAGGACTAATCAAGATGAATGGAATGGCTCGGGAGAGAAATTGAAGGAAAAGAGAGTGAGGTGTGCGGAGATCGAACATGGTCGGTTGAATAGGGAACGAAGGTCAGAGCTATTAGCTCTTGCGTACTATAATTTGACTAAATATACTATAAGACGACAACAAAACATGAAATAAATTGTGAAAAATAAATGTTGGAATTAAAATCTAACTAAAAGGCAAAGAAAATAGCTCCTACGTGGCGATGAAGCCAAGTAGCTCAACCCACCGGGAGGAGGACCTCCGGTGATGATCGATCATAAGGTCTTTATCCACGCCGCTAACTCGATGAAGTTCTCCCTACCATGAAGTTCATCGCATCATGAGGTGAATTAGGGGGTTACAAACACGAAGGAAGATCAAAAAGAATGAAGATGGGGGATCTTATTTATAAACAAGGGATCCGACCAACTTTGGAGGGAGAAGGCGTGAAGATCAGAGGAGGTTGGTGAATCCTAAGGGGCTAGCGAGATGGAGGGGCATGGTGGTTGTCGGATGGGTGGAGCTCGAGGGAGAAGAGAGGAATGGAGGAAGAGTGGAAATTTGGAGGAGTCTCCTTGCTGATGTTGTGGCATAAGTCAGAGGAGGTCTATATAGTTGACATGGAGTCAACAAATGGTGTCTCCCCATTGGTCCAGCTTTAGCCCACAAAATGATAAAACAAAAATGAAATAAAAAATAGGGAATGATTTATTTAAATAAAACTAAAAATATTAAAAAAATTAATATATTTATAAGCTGTGTTATGATGATTTTATTTTTTTACAATCTTTTTTATTAGGAATTCATTTTTACAAGTATATGCATAGGTATATTTACTTATATTTTGAGTATTTTATTTTTATTTTATATATTTGTTAGTTATTGTTAAAATTAAATGTTTTATATATTTATAATAAATTTAGATATATATTTACATATTTTTATTTTATTTTTTCTGATTTTATTTATCTACTTAAATAAATATAAGTATGTGCATTATATACATAGTATGCATATATAATTTTAAATATATTACTTATTTTAAGTATATTTTAATGATTTATTTGAATTTTGTATTTCTAATATATTTTAAATAATAGATACTTAAAAATATAAGAAGAGTAAAATTATATAGAATTAAATATATGGATAAAATATTTACATATATATAGTACAACAAGACCCTAGAAAGCTGGTTTTTACATCTTAAATCAATTTAAAATACCTTCATTGGATAGATAATTTAATTAATTTAATTTGAAATATATTGAAGGTGAGTTTGATGAATTTTGGGCTTGTATGGAGAAGATATTGATCAGTTTGTGGCTTTTTCATATGTTTGTCCTAGTTGCACAGTGCATTATTTTTATATGCAATTATTTTATAATTTATTAGATATTTTTATATACAAATTTCATGTTTAACATCTTATTATTTGATGTGTATAAAATGAAGAATAAAATCAAGTAAAAATAGATTATTTTGAAAAGTATAAATTAGGGTTGTTATATACAATATAGACCATTATCTCCCCATGTTGTATTCCTTATTGACCAAGTCAATATTGGTCTGGTCTCAGAGATTAGGGTCATTCAGTATCTTTGATACTTCATTTATTTTTATTTTTTTTCTTTATTCCTTTATTTTATATTTAAATATGGATAATTAGATACTATTTATAGACAAATAATGAATGTTAATTTGTACAAGTTATTGATTTTTACATGTGTTTGACAGGGATTTAAATGCAAATGGAAGAATAAAGATAGAAGAATGGCTATTCATCACCCCCTATGCTAACCTTTGCTAGTCCCTAGTAAACACTTACTAGAAGAATAAGTACTGCAAAATAGAAAAATAAAGAAAAGGAAGGAAAATAAAGAAAGGAGAATGATTACTGCTTTTAAACTTATCTTTACGAAAGTCAAAGTTTAGAGCTCAGTTAAGACCTTTGAATTATTTGTTTGTTCATAACTTTATTGGAAAAAGGAACTAAAACTTAACAACCCTCAAGTTCCACAAGTCTCTATTCAGGTCTCCTCAATGGTCAGGTCAGAATAAGTCTTTTCATACGCAAACCTTATGACTCTGAGTCTTGTACAGTGAAAGTGTATGTAGCTCTTCTCATTAGAAACAACAAGGAATGGTGTCCCTTAACAACATAATCCCAATTCCACCGTCTACAACTCTTTTCTCGAGGATCGGGGTATTCCCTTATAAGTTCAAGTACAATTGACTCAAGAAGAGGGGGTAGAAAGAAGAATGGAAAGTGACCAGTGTAACAACATATCCTATGGAGCTTGACTAGTGTATCCGAGTCTCCTATTGTAGGAAACCTTGAAATTTGACTTTAAAACACAATACCTTGCTTATTTAGTACATACTGCAATGGGATTTGATTTTTTACTTTTTCCCATCTATTCTTTTTGGAGTTTTTTATTTTGCAATTTTTTGGAGGTACTGTATACAACATCATTTACATAAGGATTTTTCCTCTTGAGCCAATAGACTATCCCTCTTTTGAAGCTTTACTGAAACCCACAACGTACTGTCTATAGACATCCATGCTGTTAGATTGAGTTGGAGGCACTAGCCACTTATTATGACTACCTATGTTTACACACGTGTGCTTCCTCGAGCTAAAGAATACTACCCTCACTACCTCCTCAGAGATTAAGCTAAGTATAAAGTGTGGTGTTCAAGTTAGGTCATTATCAGCAAGAGTCGTGTGTATGCTTCAAAATACTCTATTTAGTCTAATCAAGATGACATCTGAACATAGTTTTGTGGACTCAAAGAATTAAGTCTTGTGATCTGAAAAGTCTTATTTATGGTTCCTTTAAGGTCCCAATGAAATTAAGTGAATTAAGTTCTAGACTACGTTTTAATTTTTAGATTTTATTCAAACAATGCTTATGCAATGCAATGCAAGAAAATATTTTTGTGAAATAATAGTCTGATTTTGAACTTTTTATGGGGTTTTTCAAAGGTTTTTGCATTTTTTATGATGTTTTGAAAATAGTTTGCACATTTTTAGGATTTTTAGAATTTAAAAAAAAGTTATGGAATTTTTTTGATAAAAATAGCTAGTGAATTATTATCTAGTTTTCAAGACAAGTTTTGATCTTCTTTCTTTACTTGAAGTTAGAGAAGATTCTCATAGTAGAAAGTTTGACCCGAAGGATTCAACTCATCTAGCATTTTCCGATACACAGTATGTGAGTCCATCCTTGTTTATTGACTATTCACAGGAGCCTAACATCCGATATTGGAGGAGCATGCGGTGTCCAACAAGTCGGATGCAGCAATCGTTGTATCGACCCTCTCTCGAAGCTCGGTTCGTGAACAATCAAATCAAGCAAACAATCATCCCACAATGTATGATAATTCAATGCAAATGTGTGAGTCAATATTTATTTTATTTTAACTCTAAAAAATATATGTGTATACTGTATAGTATGTAGAGTATCAAACCACTGAGAGCAAATCGTTGATATGGGAATTATTGTCTATTACTAAAAAATAAACAACAATTGTTTTGTAGTTTTAAGTTGGTTTATTTTTATGGTTTTTTAATTATATTTTTTTATGGATTTTAATAGTTTATATTTTTATCCTTAAATTTTGATTTTTTTTTCTTTTTAGTGTTGCAAATTTTTAGTTTCCTTTTGTTTTTAAGGATATAATTTACATATATCTATATAATAATAGTACCAATAGATAAAATAATGTAATATATATAATAAATATGTATATAAATATATATAATAGAAATAAGAACATTCCTTTTTATTTTTTAAAGGTTTTAAATATATTTATCGGTATTCGTAATTAATAATAGTAATTATAAGTATATATAAGTAATATAATATGCATATGTATATAAAAGATTCCATATTTTTTATTACAGCTATGTATAGTCAAAATTAATAGAATAAAATATATTTTGTGTTTTTATATTTTCTCTATTTTTTGTGATTCTTCTTATAATTTTTTTCTCATTTTTAGATATTTTGAATTGATTTAAATATACAAAATAGTAGCAATAATAAATACGCTGGATTGTTTTCGGTTTTGATAATAAGTCCAAAATTTTCCAAAATTATTTTAGCATATAATATATAATATAGAGAAAAACAAGAAATAAAAACAAATAATTTTGGGCTTTTACATATTTACTTCCTGATTTTTATACATTTTTTAAGATTTTTCATTTTTTAATATTCTCTTTTATATTTTTTGAGATTTTTGTCTGGGATTAATATACATAATTATATAATATATAGAAAGGTTATATAAAGTTTTTGTATTTTTTATATATGAACAAGGAATAAATAGATCCTATATGATTTTTAATAAATGGAAACATATGGCAAAATGATAAAATAAAAATATGACATAAACAAGAATTATATTAATCATTTACTATGATTTTTCCAAGATTTTACAAGCGCGTGAGTTATTTAGATAGAGTAAAAATGCAAACAAATAATTACAATATTGGGAGGGATATTTGTGCAATAAAATAAAGTCTGAGTGTTTACGTGTAAAAATACCCAAAAGTTAACACGTATTTTACAACTTTTAATACTAAATATAAAAATAGGAACCCAAACGGGTTTCCTTGCAATTTTTCCACCTCACGCGAGCCGCCACGTGAGGTGACCTAACACAGACCTAAATGCAAATAACAATAAATCTAGAGGGTTCCGTGCAATTATTACGTAAAAATTTGAATTAAAATTTATATTACAAGACTTTTAAGCAAATCCAAAAGGTGAAAGGAGCCCTGTGTAAATTATCCCTTTTAGTTGTGGATCGAAGGGTGGAGCTTGTGCTACATGGTCACTTGTGCAGCCGAGATTTAATACCGGTTCGCCAAATATCAAGCAGCCCATATTAGATCTTGGCTTGCACCTTGATCCAACGGTTCTCGAGGGTTCATGTAGAACACCTCCAGAACTCAACTTCGATGAGCTTTGATCTGCAATTTTGTGCACCTGTGACATTCTCAATCACTCCTAACCGACTTTTTAGCTTCCCGGGGCCCAGCCGTGCTTGCAGGTGGATCAAAGAGGTTAAGGCCCCGATGATAGGGGCCTGGAGAGCTTGAGGTTTTGGAGCTCTGTCTGAGATATTTTTTGTCTCCAAGAGGTTCGGTGCAAGAACCTACACAAGAATGTCAAGGAGTTCGAGCGATCGATCCTGACCCTGAGTTGAAGCTGGATGTGTTGTGAAAGGAGGGGGTGAAGAGCTCCAACGAAGATAGGGGAGCGGGCTCGATCTAACTCGATCTGTGCAAGATCAAGATGGAAAATAGAGGGGTTTGATGGAGAATGTACAGAATTAAGATGAGGGCGAATAAGGGTAGGAAACATGATGGGTCACGATGAACTTTTGGTTGGGGCCTAGTGCTCCATCGATTGTAAATCTTAAAATTAAGCTAAAGTGCAGGGCAATTAAGGAAACTAAAGTTAAATATATGCTATTGGAATGAAATGCATGAGAGAAATACTACCTAGCAGCCCAGACCTGTTCGGAACGTCAAAGAGCAGGAAGGTCGCCGGAGCCATGCTCGACTGACCTGGATCACCTCCTACACTGCCTTATCCTCGCCAAGAAGGTCTAGAGCACCTTTTTGTCACCATAGAGGCTCTAAAGAAGGGTCCTAGTGGGGTTACGGCAGCGAGAGAAGGATCAAATCGCAAAAAAGGGGCATAGATGGGTTTTTATAGAGATGGTGAAGTGCGAAAAGGCAAAAATGGTGGCGTGAAGGAAGAATGGGGTTGGTGGAAGCTTGGGCGTCGGCGTAGAGTAGGGTTGTGGGTAGATCAGAGATGTGGAGAGATCGAGGAGGAAGATTGAGTGGAGGTAGCATGAAAAATAGAAGAAGTCAAGGGGGGGTCACGAGTCTGACACTGGCGGGGGTCGATGCTAGGATAGTTGACCTGCCCGGTCAACAAAATTAGGCTCCTAGTTGGTCCACCTGGACCACCCATGAAATTCGGGAAATAAAATCCCTAATGATCTTTAAAATAGTAAATTATTTATTTAATTTTTGGTCAAAATATAAAATATGTTTGTAAGTTTATATAGTATTTTATTCTGATTTTTATTTATTTTTGCAAGTTAATTCAATATGTGTTCATATTTGTGTGTATATATACATAATTATATATACCTATGTTTTAGGGTATTTTGATTTTATTTTGTATTTTATATTTTATTATTTTATTTACATGTTTTATATATTTATAATTAATTTAAAAATAATATTTCATATTTTATTATATTTTTTTCAATTTTATTTGATTTCTTAAATAAATGCGGATAGGTCTTATATATGTATAGTTTACCTATGTGTTTTGCTACTTTAATTATTTCAATGATTTTTAATGATTTTATTTTTTATATTTATATTTCAAATTAATATAAATAATCTTACAAATATATAAAAATATAAAATAAATAAAATACTAAAGAATGAATTTCCTCTTTTATTTGCATAAAGGTATATTGCATAATGAGGGTCCAAAAGCTAACTTTTACATCTTAACTCCAAATAAAATGAAACCACCTGTATTAAATAGATTTAATCTTATAAACAATAAAGGTGAGCTTGTTCAATTTTTGTCTGTATAGAGAAGATACATGTTTGTAAATTTTTCTTTGCAGCTTTTTTATTCGGTACATCTCAGGCACACTATGCATTATTTTTTAATGAAATAATTTTTTTATTTTTCTTTGTGTTTTTATCTATAGTGTTAGTGTTCAAACTTTATTGATTTGAGGTATAAATAATAAAAAATAAAATAGGTCCAAAAATGTAATTATTATTGAATAACGATTAGGGTTTCCCGATGTTTTCTATATAATTTCTCTGCCTATTTCCCCCTAATTTATTCCTTAAGGACCAAGTCGTTATGATGATTGGGTCTTGAGGTCTAGGGTATATCAGTATCTTTCACACTTCATTTTTTCTTTTATTCCTTTATTCTTTTATTTTGGGATTAAATTCAGTATTTTATACAATATATATTATCAATTTATTGAGTGTTATTTTGCACAAATTAATGCATATAGATGCATTTAACTAGGATTTATGGCCAAATTGATAGAGTGACGATGATGAAATAGAGATTCATCACCCTCCTATACTTGCCTTTGCTAGTCCCTTTCAAACACTTATGTTAATAAGTGCTGAAAAAGAAAATAAAGAAAAGAAAAAGAAACAACTTGGAATAAAATTTTACATTTAAACTTATCTTCGCAATATCAAAGTTTGGATCTCAGTTAAGACCTTTAGATTCTTAGTGTGCTCATGGCCATCTTAAGGTTACTAATTGTGACACAACGCCCTCAGGGTTCCATGCTCCTTTATCCAGTTCAATTCAACAGCCTGGTCAGAACCATTCTTTCAGTTGCATACTTGATGAATCATCGATTCATTGCATAATCGGGTCATTATCACATTTATCTACAAAATTAAATATATGTTTTATGTCAGGAAATAAATCAAGAAAAGTGCATTATATGTATCATTCATTGAATATTTCTTGACTTTCGGAAGCAACATGCATTTACCATTTCTTCCTCCTCTAGCATCTAACAATAGTCGTAAGATGTGAAGACTCGCAAATTAATTACCATATGTTCCTTCCTTATACCAAATAGTCATTTATACCTTCAGCCTCCTCTCTTTAGTTTCCAAGTTCTATTAGAATTTTACTCTAAGATAATCTCCTCCTACTAACTAGAATGTAGCAACCTGCAGCACTAAATTTTTATGATGGATAAACAATAATTATAATAGTTAAATAGAAAAATCTCCCTAAAATTGCACGTGAACATGGACATCCATACACAGAAAAAAAAGTGCAAATGCACCATGCGTTGATGAAAAGGGAGGGCAACATGGATTAAAAAGGTGATTTAACCACCATTAATGCCAAAAGGCATGTCCTTGACGTTGAGGCTAAAGGATGCTATTAATTTCCAAGTTGGATTAAAAAGGTGATACCAAAAGGCATGTCCTTGACGTTGAGGCTAAAGGATGCTATTGGCATCAATTGAAGAGATGCATCTCAAATCCCAAATGTTGGATGCGTATCCAAGGGATGCAATCCTTGGTTGGTAACGGCCATGATGGGTATAAATGCAACAAGAGAGGGGCCTTAGGGGGGCATGATGATTATTCCGTATCCGATTATTCCATTGCCATTTGGTTTCCAAGCACCATCCCATCCATCATTCCATTCAATAATTCCATCACCCTTCTTGCCAACCAATTCCGCTTCCAACCAATTCCGTCACCATCATCCAACAAAATTCTACCACCATAAATAATCATACATCGACGAAGTATCGAAGTGATCTCGTCGACTTGTGCATTCGGACCCCCAGTGAATCCGACTCCTGAGGCTCCACCCCGAGTGCTGCCAAAAATCATCCAACACCAACGACATCCACCAAATCATCATTTCCTCGGTCCCTCTGTGAATCCGACTCCAGAGGCTTCCTCCCGAGCCGCCAACCACCATTTTTTATCTCGCCTTTATTTTATCACTTTACATTTTTTTTATATCCATCTTATTTTGTTGTCTTCTCTTTCGTGCAGCTATTTGTCAAGACTATTGCGACGATCCATATCTAACGGTGATTACCCTCGACTCTTGGAGAACCGGGACGTGACACGAGGTTTGAGCTCGATTCGCGGTTGTATTCGCATCCAACTCACCTCGCCGGGATATCCAATTTCGCGAAGAGTTAGCGCTTACGAGTCCATTTGGAAGTTACCGCATAGAAGGGGAGCGATCAGCACTTACCGACCTGCACTATTGTCTTCTCCAAATTTCATCTCCATTCTTGTTATTCAAACATTTTGCAAACTTAGAAAAGTATTTTTTTTAAATAAAGTGCAGAATCTTCCTGTCTCTATGGATTCGACCCTGACTTACCATATACTTTGCCTTGTGCATAATATAGATAAGTCCGGTAATTTATTTGTTTGAAGTATATTTTTGTGGGTTCTCAACGACTATCCGATAGCAAAATCGGGTACTTAAACCCTCGAAAATACGCTCCAACATTTTGGCGCCGTTGCCGGGGACAGGCAATTATTCGCGCTCTATATAAAAAAAGTTTTTCTTTACATTTTGCTTTTCACCATCTTTCTTTTTTTTCTGCAGGGGACAAGTCGCATTGGAAAGGAGCCGCATCAAACATCAACGTGAAGCTAAAAATATATATATTTGGAGCGCTCTCGCGATAAGTTCTCTTTTCTTAGGCATAACTAGGATCTTTTTTATTTCTTTGTTTGCGCATATTAAAAAAAACAACAAAAAAATCAACTTCTTTTTCCGTATTGCATTGCATCTCCATAGGATTTCTTCCCCATAGTCCCACCTTGCATTTAAAAAGACCATTTAATTGTTTGCCGACTAATCAAGATAAAAAATACATCTTAATCGGATTAAATTAAAGCGGTCACAAAAAAACCATAAAACAAAATTTTGTTTGCCAACTTGTGTTTGTTGCACCATTCTCACAATCGCACGCGCACACGTACCCCTAGGACCAGAGCCAAAATCCCGCGGTTCGTGATAATTTTCTGAAAACTACATTGCTTAGTATACTCGTCCCTGAGGTGTTTAACTAAGAAAGACGAGGGGTTTAAGATCCAAGTTGATCTAAGAAAGGCTCCAGCCTACTTACCCTCTGACTGGCCTCAGAACCAGAAGAACGGCATTGTGGTAATCATTGAATTATTTTGAACCGCTAGATATCTTAGGAAACGTAATCAACTTGTATTCTTGTCTGCAAATCAAAACTTAAAAGAAAAAAAACTAAACTATAAGCGTTGAGTGGGAATAAACAAATTGTTTGGTGTTTGATTTGTGTATGCTTGGCAGGAGGTCATTAAGGAATCCCCTTACTGATCCCCTTGAATTTGATCCATTCTATCCTCCAAAATCCAAAGTCAAGCCCGAGACAAAATCCATGGCTGATGTACCACCTCCTCCCGATCCACTCACTATAATAATGCAGCAATTACAACAAATGGCAGAACGCCAAGAGCTGCAAGATGCCCAAGTTCGACAATTGGTAGCACATCAAGGACTAAACAACCCACCACCAATACCGATACGAAATCACTACAATCCTGCTAATCATCAACTCGTATCAGTCATCCAACTTCCCGCAGAAGCAGGAAACTTTGAAATAAAACCTGCAACTATTTCCTTCCTCCCCAAATTCCGGGGAGAAGAGACCGAGGATCCTATAATGCACCTTCAGGATTTCGTAGCAGCTTGCGATACACTAAACACGGGGGAGGTAAACAAGGAACATGTTTACCTCCGAGCCTTCCCATTCTCCCTTCAACAAAAAGCGAGCCAATGGCTTCGTAGCTATGAAGTCCCAATTCGATCATGGACCGAGTTGAGAGAGGTATTCTTAAAGAAATATTTCCCCATTGGTAAGACCAATGCACTTAGGCATGCCATTTCTCACTTCACCCAAAAACCCGTAGAGCCAATCCATGAAGCTTGGGAAAGATTTAGAGATCTTTTACGCAAATGCCCACATCATGGAATCGAAAAATGGAAGCAAGTGCAAATATTTTATGAGGGCTTAACGGAATCATACAAGAGAGTTGTCGACGGCTCTTGCGGAGGCAACTACTTGAATAAGGATGAGAACTTTGTATGGCAATTATATGAGGACATGGCAGATAACTCTGTCAACAATTATTCTATAGAGCTCTATAATAGACATAAAAGACCAATCCAAGCCATAGACTATGCAACAATAAATGGAGACACATCCTCGGATATCCAAATCATTGCTTCAAAGCTGGACAAAGTAGAGTTGATGGCTAAACAAGTGGACCAATTAACTAAAACCGTAGGGAGTCTTGTATTAGAAAAAACTACCCCATCAGTTTGCAAGGTAGCCCCTATGGAACCAGAGATGTGTCAACCATCTGTCCCTTTAGATGAACAAATTAATCCTGAAGCAGTTAATTGGATGCAGGGGAATTCCAATAACAACCCCTATTCCTCCACCTATAATCCAGGATGGAGGAACCATCCAAATTTTGCATGGAAGGCCCCAACAAATAATAATTCAGGATATCAAGTCACCCAACAAGGGTCAAATCAAAACCAATTCACACAACAAGTCCAACCACCACTACAACCCTTGACTACACCATCACAAGGACTTGCCTCTGATTATCGTGACTTGATGAAACTCATACAACAACTGGCTCAGAACCAAGTTGAGGTTCAAAAGCAACTGGCTCAAAGCCAAGTTGAGGTCCAAAGACAATTGACCGAGATTCGTTCTCAAATACCACCTCAACCACAACTACCTGCTCAAACGGTACAAAATCCTAACAACTCACAAATCCGCCCTCCTGGCTTTTCACAACAACCTACTTGAGGACCCGTGAGCTTTAGAAATGCAGCTAGTACAAGCAAAAATGAGTCAAATGCATCTGCCAGTGCCATCCACTTGAGAAGTGGTCGCACCATAAGCACACCTCAAATATCGACCACACAAAACCATCAAATACATGAGAATGATTCGCCAATGCAAGACCAACCATCACCTACTACACAACCACCCTCTGTATCTCCATCACCAACCTTTACACAACCAACTATTCCATTTCTAGAGGCCCTGCGAAGAAAAGTTAAGAAACGACCTTCGACTCTGACTCCTGACTTAGAGAATTTATTCTCCAATGTTATCATACAAATCCCCCTCCTTAAGTCTATAGAACAAGTTCCTGCATATTCACGTTTCTTAAAAGAGAAATGCACTCCAAAAAGAAAACCGAGGGGAAAGAAAAAGAATGACCAACACGAGGAAGAGAGGCATGTGTTACCGCTCGCATCATCTAATGCCATCTCTCAACTCCTTCCCCTTAAAATGAAAGATCCTGGGGCCCCATTAGTAAAATGCATCATTGGTGATATGACCTTCGAGCGAACCCTACTTGATAATGGTGCTTCGATAAATCTCCTCCCAGCTGCCGTACTAAAATATTATGTGGTAGGTCAGTTAAAACCTATTTCTATGATTTTACAATTAGCTGACCGATCTATAAAGAGGCCATTAGGAATACTAGAGGATGTTTTAGTCACAGTCCAAGGACATCAGTTCTCAGTCGACTTTATCGTACTAGATATGGACCCGACTAAAACACTTTCTCAAACTCCTATTATACTCGGAAGACCATTCTTAGCCACTGCCAAGGCTCATTTTGACTATGAGGTCGGAAAAGTAGAATTCAAAGTCAATGGTGAGATTGTTCCTGTCGATCTTGTCACCCCCACATTTCAAGAACAAGATACTGAAGATTGTGGATGGGTTGAGGAATGTTCGACAATTAAACAAATCATTGACGATTTAACTCCTTTAAACCTCGCTAGGGATCCTCTTGAGACGACTTTGACTTTAAATGATAAATTATTTGAAAGACAACATGTTTTAGTGGCCGAAATCCTTGATTCCATCAAGAATGAACCGTACGAACCGTTGACAGATTCAGATATCTTAGAACTAGACCAAGCATGGGATGAACTTGATGCTTTAATTTCTCCTCTCTCAGAAATGATTATGCCCATGCTAGAACCTCCTATTTCGGAATTACTACATAACAGGGAGGAAGAACTTACAATCACCGCACCCACCCACCGCATAAACTCAATAGAAGGTTCCCAAGAGACAATTCAGGTCCCCGTAGTTGAATTAAAACCTTTACCGAAGGACCTAAAATATGTGTTTCTAGATGAAGAAAATAAGGCATACCCGGTAATAATCAATGCCCACTTGGAACTAGATCAAGAAAATAAATTAATGGAAGTTTTGAGAAAAAATTCAAGGGCAATCGGTTGGACAATATCTGATCTCCGGGGAATAAGTCCATCACTATGTACCCACCATATTTATTTGGAAGATAATGCAAAACCTTCTCGTGAAATGCAAAGGAGACTAAATCCAAATCTACGAGAAGTAGTCAAAAAGGAAATATGCAAATGGCTAGGTGCAGGGATCATCTACCCAATATCAGATAGTCGATGGGTCAGCCCTTTACAAGTTGTACCGAAGAAAGCTGGTCTTACTGTAGTTACCAATGATCAGGGTAAAGAGATCCCCACTCGTACAACCACTTCGTGGAGGGTTTGTGTTGATTACAGGAAATTAAACCTTGCCACGAAGAAGGACCACTTCCCTCTCCCATTCATAGATCAAATTATTGAGAGACTAGCGGGGAGGGAATATTTTTGTTTTCTCGATGGTTACTCAGGTTATAATCAGGTAGCTATTGCACCTGAAGATCACGAGAAAACAACATTTACATGTCCTTACGGTACATTTGCTTTTCGACGGATGCCCTTTGGGCTGTGTAATGCGCCGGCTACCTTCCAACGATGTATGCTAGCCGTATTTGCCGATATGGTGGAGATTTTATGGAAGTATTTATGGACGATTTCTCTGTATTCGGTGATTCCTTTGATGAGTGCCTTGGATTTATTGATCGGGTATTGCAAAAATGCATGGAGGTGAATCTAGTCTTATCATGGGAAAAATCACATTTTATGGTCACCAAGGGCATTGTTCTAGGTCACATTGTCTCTAAAAAAGGAATGGAGGTTGACCCATCGAAAATTGAGACTATAACTCACCTCTCCCCACCTACATCACTGAAAGGTGTTCGATCTTTTCTAGGACATGTTGGCTTCTATAGAAGATTCATAAAGGATTTTTCAAAAATTGCTAAACCTCTTACTGAGTTACTCTCAAAGGATCGAGCTTTTGAATTTTCTGAAGATGCCCTTAGATCCTTTGAGACATTAAAAAGGTCTATCACTGAAGCACCAATTTTACAGTCCCCTGATTGGACCTTAGACTTTGAAATAATGTGTGATGCATCAGATTATGCGGTAGGAGCTGTACTAGGTCAAAGAAAAGATGGCAAACCAGTTGCCATCCATTACGCTAGCAGAACACTTGACGCTGCACAAAAAAACTACACAGTCACTGAAAAAGAATTACTAGCCGTTGTCTTTGCACTTGAAAAATTTAGGTCATACCTACTGGGTTCACACGTGGTTGTTTACACTGACCACACCGCACTACGCCACCTACTTTCCAAGAAAGATTCGAAACCACGATTAATTAGATGGATACTCTTGCTACAAGAATTTGACATTGAAATCAAAGATAAGGCAGGAGCGCAAAACGTCGTGGCCGACCATCTCTCCAGACTCCATGAGTCTGAAACCAAACAAACCAACCAACTCATTCCCATATCAGAAACCTTTCCTGATGAATCCATCCTTGCCATATCACAACTACCGTGGTTTGCTGATATGGTAAACTATTTAGTCACATCTCGAATTCCTGATGATTGGCCTAAGGCAAAACGAGACCGATTCATAGCTGACTCTCGATACTACCATTGGGAAGATCCTTTATTATTTAGGGAAGGGACCGACTGTATATGGAGACGTTGTATACCTGAGTCTGAAATTCCAAGTGTCCTATCTCATTGCCACACTTTTGGGTGTGGTGGTCATCACTCTGGAAAACGTACAGCTGCAAAAGTACTCCAATGTGGTTTTTTCTGGCCTACGTTATTTAAGGATGCCCATGATTTTGTGAAGTCATGCCCTACATGTCAAACTATAGGAACCATGACAAAAAGAGACATGATGCCTCTAAATCCTATCCATGTAGTTGAAATTTTTGATGCATGGGGCATTGACTTCATGGGTCCCTTCACTCAATCAAATGGTTACCTATATATCCTTCTTGCAGTCGACTACGTCTCCAGATGGGTCGAAGCCATACCTACTCGCGCTGCCGATAGTACAACAGTAATCAAGTTCTTGAATGATTTATTTGCTCGCTTCGGCATACCTAAGGTCATTATAAGTGACGGGGGTTCACATTTCCTTAATAACTCGGTGCGAAAACTAATGAAGAATAATGGGATTGAACATCGAGTTTCTACCGCCTATCATCCCCAAACTAATGGCTTAGCTGAGGTCTCTAATCGAGAAATAAAAACCATTCTACAAAAAATTGTTCGTTCTGATCGTAAAGATTAGTCCCAACACCTTAATATAGCATTATGGGCCTATCGCACTGCTTATAAGGCTCCTCTAGGCATGAGTCCGTATCGCATCATTTATGGCAAACCTTGTCATCTACCTGTCGAGATCCATCATAAATCATTATAGGCTATACAAAAATGTAACCTTAATTTAATCCAAGCTGGCCAGAAACGATTACTTGACCTTAATGAGTTAACAGAGCTTCGTTGTCGAGCATATGATAACAACCTTATTTATAAAGAAAAGGTTAAAATTTGGCATGATGCCAACATTTCTCACAAAACCTTTTCCATTGGTCAAAAAGTATGGTTGTTTGATGCAAAGCTAAAGCTCTTTCCAGGAAGCTCAGGTCAAAGTGGAAAGGTCCATACATTGTCACACAAGTTTTTGATAATGGATCTATTGAAATAATCGATTCTAAAACATCCATGACCCTTCGAGTGAATGGACAACGCCTCAAGCCCGTCATTGAATCTGAAAAATCAATACTTGTTTCAGAAACCCATGTTCTGCAAAAACCCTCATGACACACTCATTTCTTTGTTCACTGTCCATCTCATCACATACATCATCACATAACTAATTTACTACATATGCATTTACCATGAGGGCATGGCAAATCTTAAGCATGGGGGGACACTATCAAAAAAATAAATAAATAAATAAATTTTGCATGCATATTGCATCACATTTCTACATTCATTCGCATGTTTTCCCTACTTCAACTCTCTAAGTTTACATATAGGGAGAATAATAGCCTCACCATTAAATACCACATGAAGTATGAGATTTGAAGTGATTCTAATCTTAGAATGCTTATGACTCTCTCTTGTCCTTTTGCATTTAAATCAAGAGACTTAGCCTCGATTCAACTTTCAACACTTGGTATCAATAATGAGCTTAAACATTATATACTGAAAAGATCAGGAGCTTTGTACTACGATACTAGCTTGACATACAAAAGGCTAAGGGGGTATGTTGATGGTTGTGCTCAGAGTTTGTGTGATGGTGAGCTTATCATGGAGTAGAGGAGTAGGGAGTGTTTCCACCAAATATAAGTGAGGAAGAGAGTCCACCATAAAATGTAAGGGAGTGTTCCCAACTGGTCAAGCAATTTCCCATTACACACAATTATTGTACACACTTAAAACCTTCACATACCAGCCTCTTGCTTGTCTTACTACAAACTTCTCAAATCCACCACTTCTTTAAATTTCTTCCATTAATAACCTATCTTGTTTCATTTCATTCGACTTCTTTGACCGTCTTCTTCTATTATGTACCAAAAGAGAAATGTTCTTCAAGATTCTATTCTCCATCTACAACAAAATACATGTCTTTTTTTTCCTAAAGAAAATATTAAAGCACATTGGTTCTCTTGAAAAGTGAAGAGAAATATTGCAAAAAAAAGAGAAGAAGAAGAAAAGAAGAAGTACTGCAAAAAAAAAGAAAAAAAAGAGACGAGAAGAGAAAGAAGTATAGCAAATATATATATATATATATATATATATTGCAAAAAAAAGAAGAAGAAGAAGAAGAAGAAAGAAGAAGAGGAAACCAAGAGAACCATTGTGCTTATATTCCCTTCTCATGCCATCTATATTTTTCTCTTCTCTACTATTCAACAAAATTATTTTATAATGAACATTTATTCTATATTATACCACTCTCATATCCATACACCGAAATCTGAGCAAAGTCATCTCTACCAAATAAGCCTAAACCTAAATATTTCTCAAATCAACCTATTATTTTTCTTGCTGACTAGTTGGAGGAAGTTGGGTTGAGTGTTAAACTAATTATGAAGTTGGAGCTTGTGAGAATACTCTGAGCCCCCATCTCAGGCATTTCCTGGCTTAGTGTATCATAGCTAGAGGTTTGTGAATGAAAGTTCTTGGTCAATTCAGTACATTTGACACTTGAGTCTATCCTCATGTCTAATAACATTATTGATGCTAGGTATCACTTAATCTCAGTCGAGCAAGTCTCTACATTAAGTCATGTCTTAAGGACACTTGAGATGACTAAGCATTATAGGAAGAGATTCATTTCCAATCTCAAACTTTATTATTATAACCAACTGAGGCCATAGTCTACTTATATGTCTATAATAGAGTTTTGAGACTATTCATTTACATTTGCTAGGGACTAGCAAATCTTAAGCATGGGGGTATGATGAATCATCGATTCATTGCATAATCGGGTCATTATCACATTTATCTACAAAATTAAATATATGTTTTATGTCAGGAAATAAATCAAGAAAAGTGCATTATATGTATCATTCATTGAATATTTCTTGACTTTCGGAAGCAACATGCATTTACCATTTCTTCCTCCTCTAGCATCTAACAATAGTCGTAAGATGTGAAGACTCGCAAATTAATTACCATATGTTCCTTCCTTATACCAAATAGTCATTTATACCTTCAGCCTCCTCTCTTTAGTTTCCAAGTTCTATTAGAATTTTACTCTAAGATAATCTCCTCCTACTAACTAGAATGTAGCAACCTGCAGCACTAAATTTTTATGATGGATAAATAATAATTATAATAGTTAAATAGAAAAATCTCCCTAAAATTGCACGTGAACATGGACATCCATACACAGAAAAAAAAGTGCAAATGCACCATGCGTTGCTGAAAAGGGAGGGCAACATGGATTAAAAAGGTGATTTAACCACCATTAATGCCAAAAGGCATGTCCTTGACGTTGAGGCTAAAGGATGCTATTAATTTCCAAGTTGGATTAAAAAGGTGATACCAAAAGGCATGTCCTTGACGTTGAGGCTAAAGGATGCTATTGGCATCAATTGAAGAGATGCATCTCAAATACCAAATGTTGGATGCGTATCCAAGGGATGCAATCCTTGGTTGGTAACGGCCATGATGGGTATAAATGCAACAAGAGAGGGGCCTTAGGGGGGCATGAGGATTATTCCGTATCCGATTATTCCATTGCCATTTGGTTTCCAAGCACCATCCCATCCATCATTCCATTCGATAATTCCATCACCCTTCTTGCCAACCAATTCCGCTTCCAACCAATTCCGTCACCATCATCCAACAAAATTCTACCACCATAAATAATCATACATCGACGAAGTATCGAAGTGATCTCGTCGACTTGTGCATTCGGACCCCCAGTGAATCCGACTCCTGAGGCTCCACCCCGAGTGCTGCCAAAAATCATCCAACACCAACGACATCCACCAAATCATCATTTCCTCGGTCCCTCTGTGAATCCGACTCCAGAGGCTTCCTCCCGAGCCGCCAACCACCATTTTTTATCTCGCCTTTATTTTATCACTTTACATTTTTTATATCCATCTTATTTTGTTGTCTTCTCTTTCGTGCAGCTATTTGTCAAGACTATTGCGACGATCCATATCTAACGGTGATTACCCTCGACTCTTGGAGAACCGGGACGTGACACGAGGTTTGAGCTCGATTCGCGGTTGTATTCGCATCCAACTCACCTCACCGGGATATCCAATTTCGCGAAGAGTTAGCGCTTACGAGTCCATTTGGAAGTTACCGCATAGAAGGGGAGCGATCAGCACTTACCGACCTGCACTATTGTCTTCTCCAAATTTCATCTCCATTCTTGTTATTCAAACATTTTGCAAACTTAGAAAAGTATTTTTTTTAAATAAAGTGCAGAATCTTCCTGTCTCTGTGGATTCGACCCTGACTTACCATATACTTTGCCTTGTGCATAATATAGATAAGTCCGGTAATTTATTTGTTTGAAGTATATTTTTGTGGGTTCTCAACGACTATCCGATAGCAAAATCGGGTACTTAAACCCTCGAAAATACGCTCCAACAATACTCTCACAACCATGAAATGATAATTGTATGTGCAAATTTGGTAGCTCTTCCTAGACAAATTACTGACCTATCAAGGAGTCTCCTCCTCTGGCAACTCATCCTTGAGGCGGCTGATATTTCCTTCTAAGGTCATGTGCATGCTAGTTCACAACAGAAAAGGGAGTATCTAGAAGACTGGGAAAAGAAGTGGAAATGGACTGGTGTAGTCGCATTTCCTTGTGAAGCTCGGTCAGTGTAACCGAGTCGTCACCAAGAAGAAGGCTTTTTCTGGAAGCTCGACATTTTTGTAGAATTTTTGGTCTAGGATTCTCTTGGATATTTTTCTTTGTATTACATTGGTATGCATTATTGTTTTGCCCCGATAGATATAGAATCTTCTGGTCTGCCCATGTTTTGGGATATTGGAAAAAGTTTGCTAGCAGACCATTCCTCATCCGAAGCATTGTTTCAATCTAGTATCGTGTCGTTAGATTTTCTTGCTACTATAAGAAGTGGGTTAAAGTGGTTCCTGACCCACCCTTAATGAAGCGACCTAGTATTGTCCCGACTTAGACTCCAAGATTTTTCAACAATCTAACTAGGTTGAGCTACGTGTTAAGTACGTGGTTTCTAGTCAAGCCACTATCTCAAGAGTCGTACGGAAGAGATGAAGGGTTCTAGTTAGACACAATAAATCAACTCATGAACATATTCTATGAACCTAAAGAATTAAGTCAAGGGCACTCGAAGCATCTCAATTCTAACCCTTAATGGGTTCCTATGAAATTAAGTGGATTAAGGTCTATACCAAGATCTAGTCTTTAGACTTTCTTTCAGACTTGTTCAATTGTTTAGATCATTCCAAAAAATGCAAAAAGATATGTACAATGCAAGAAAATCTTTTTATCTAGTCTTTTTCTAATTTTGAACTTTTTATGCATTTTTGAAAAAGTTTTACAAATTTGTATGCAATTTTGAAAATATTTTGCACTTTTTGGATTTTAAAAGTTTTGAAATTTTTAGTGACATTTAACAATGGTTAGTACAAGAAGTATTTACATATATTTACAATAAGTGGTTGTAGGATTTACATTAGGAATTTGCATGTTTTGTTAGTTGTTATTTACATGTTTTTATATATACAAGGCTTGTAAAGAATTTTATTTGCTATAATTATGTACAAGGTTTTCAAAATAATTTGAAAATTTAACAAACCTTTTGAAAACTTTATTTTACAAATAATTTTTACAAAAATTTTGTATTCATTTACAAATTTTGAAAATCATTTTGTAAATATTTTTCAAAAAAATCGAACAAATGTTTTTTTACAAAAGTTTATAAAAGATTTATAAAGATTTTGAAAATATTTTGCAAAAGTTTTCCAAACTATTTTCAAAAAAAAATTACAACCATTTTTAACTCATTTTGCAAAATAGTTAAATTGATTTATTAATAATATTTACAATCTTTTTTGGAATTATACATATCTACACTGTATTCTTTATAGTTAATTAATTGTATACCCTTAAGCATATAGTATATTAGCCATATTATTAAAAAATACAAAAGTATAAGTTATGGTAAAGTATACACAACATATACACAACCCTCTATACTTAGCTTGAGTTATGCCCTCATAGTGATCAAAGAGAAAAAGGATGACATAACTCGTGTTGGGCATATAAAAGTCTATACTACAATGACTAAAAGAATAAGAAATTGATCATCCCCCTATAATTAGGGTCAAACAATCCTAAGTATAGCAGACTATATGCATAAGGAGATGATTAAGGATCTAGAATTTATGAAATTAATGGGCTCAACTTGTCTGCCCTATACTTAGGGTGAAATATCCCTACGTATATACACAATATCAAAAATTGAGAGAAGAGAGAGAGAGAGAAAGAATAAGGGATAACCCGAATGCACTCATCCCCATATACTTAGGTTGAAGCATATCTTAAGTGTAGCACTAATGATGGGGTGAGTGCAACATGGAAGAGTGAAAGAATTGGAAAATTGAAATGTAAAGAAGAAAAGAAGAAATGACGAAGATTAATCAAATATATATTTAGAGGCATTATTTGGCTCCATTGATGTTGCTGCCTTGAAATCTTCTTCAAAAACTACTTGAACACCCTCCAAATTAATTTGAATAAATCAGTAACCAATAAAGGACAAGGAATGTGGCTCTCTTTTCAATTATATGAGATTATTATATATCACTAATCCTTTATTTATTTGCAACAATCTTTTGTTGCCAATTAATTCACAAAATAATTCCAAAATAATTTTGTGAATATTACAATCATGCCATTAAATAATGTGAATCATATTCACTCATCGAAAATAGAATATAAATTGTATTTTTAATTAATCATCCAATGTGAATCCAATAGACATCAACAATTAACTTATAAATGCTATTTATAATTAGCTCTCTATAATATATTATAAATCATATTTATAATATATTTGACTAATGTGGATAGTGCTATCCACATTATTCATATACGATAATCAAATCATATTTAATTATCTTAGATCATCATTCCCATACATCTAAATAATATGAATCACGTTCACATTAGTCATGTTAATTAAATCATCTTTAATTATCAATTTCTCATTGCTCAGATACATAATTCATCAATGGAATTATTCTTGAACTCTTTCAAGAATAATGCATTTTCTCCGCGGATACTTGGAGATAAGGACAGGGCGATTGTACGGTCCGCGTATAGTAATTGGGATATTGAGTTCATATCTAAAATCAAGATCTTGGGGACCTACCATTGATGTTTGATTAAATAAAAGCTGTAAATATAATATTCTCATTACATTTGAATCACATTCAGATCAATGTCCAACATTTGGACTAAGATCAGATTACTTCTATACTAAGAGTAGTCACTAAAATCCAGATTTGTTTCATCACTCCCTCGGAATGAAAGTTTCATGGTTATACAATCGTTCATGATTATATCACCCTCATGTATTCCTAATACATGTACATCATGCATACCAGAATACCTAGAATAAACCCAAAGTTTTAGATCTCCTTTTAAACTGTCTCCTTCAGGGTTTTATCATTAAGTTTCTCATTCGATCATTGGGAGTTGATATCGATCATATGCTTTCCAAATGCATATATAGTGCCTACAATTTCTTATGATGCCTCCAAAGCAAGACGACCATGCATGGAATATAATCGATCCCAATACCTCATGAGTGAGCTCATGTCTTCCGATTCACAAGTGAACCTGCATGATCCCTTTGAGAGATTGTATTACTCATATGCCCTTGTATGCACACTAGCTCGACAGTGTATAGACCTTGATTAGGCCATCAACCTATCGATTTGCCAAATGTATATACTCAGACATATAGCAACACATCTATCTCTGGTCAAAGCATGCATGCCTATATCGTGATAGCATACGACATAGGTCTTGGTTATCTCTATCTCGTTAAGTCAACTCTTTGACTTAACTTATTTGACACCTCTGAATCTCTATTTCTATGCAGAGGACCTGCATCAAGAGATTGGTCATATATCAACCAAAAGTGAAAGGATTGCCATCTCCTATTTAGGATGAAGATAATCTCTTAACAATCATTTGACGGTGCTTGATGAGTCATCAATCTAACTCTTTAGATATCCAACCCACCACTAGCCTCTATGATTCTACAATTGAATCAATAGTTGTATAATTATTAAGATGGTCATGGTACATAACCCTAGTTGTACTAAGGGACCTATTATGCAAATTAATTATTCTTCATTTTATATCAAGGAATGAGTTATAATAATATTTATTGCATAATGGCTCATCGTGGGGCTCATATGTCTAATAAAGGGAACCTCGATGGCCTTATCTAGGATGGATCATGGTGAATGGAAAGGCTAAGGAGGTGGAAAATGAAAGGGAAAGAGATGGTTTGGATTGATCCTAGGGTCTTTATCCACGTCGTTAACTCTATGGAGATCTTCCTGTCATGAAATTCATCACATCATGAGGTGAATTAGGTGGTTATAGACACAGAGGAGGATCAAAAAGCAAAATGAAGACTGGGGACCTTATTTATAAATAAGAGATCTGACCAACTTTGGAGAGAGATGGCGTGAAGATTAGAAGAGGTTGGTGAATCTTAAGGAGGTTAGTAAGATGGAGGGACATGGTGGCTGTAGGATGGGTGGAGTTCGAGGGAGAAGAGAGGAATGAAGAAAGAGTGGAAATTTGGAGAAGGGGGCTCCATCGTGATTTTCTAACATAACTCAGAGGAGGGTTGTACAGTTGACCTGGAGTCAATAAAAGGTGGATTCCCTTTGGTCCAGCTCAGCCCACAAAACAAAACGACAAAACAAAAAGAAAATAGATAATAAAATAGAAAATGATTTATTTAAATAAAACTCAAAATACAAAAATGTTTGTATATTTATAAGCTATTTTATGGTGATTTTTATTTATTTTTACAACCTTATTTATCAGGCGTTAATTTTTACAAGTATATACATAGGTATATTCACCTATATTTTAAGTATTTTATTTTTATTTTGTATGTTTATTACTTATTGTTATAATTACGTATTTTATATGTTTATAATATATTTACATACATATTTACATATATTTTATTTTATTTTTCTGATTTTATTTATCTACTTAAATAAATATAAGTACGTACATTGTATATATAGTATGCATATATATATTAATGTATTGTTTATTATATATATTTTAATGATTTTATTTTATGTTTATATTTTTAATATATTTCAATAATATATACTATTATTATTTAAAAATATAAGAAGAGTAAAATTATAAATAATAAAATATATGAATAAAATATACATGTATAGTATAATGTGACATCATAAAGTCAATTTTGCAACTTAACTCCATTTTAAATGAATCTACTTCTATTAGATATGTAATTTAATTTTAAATACAATAGAGGTGAGTTTGATGAATTTTGAGCTTGTACGGAGAATATATTGATCTGTGAATTTCAGTTTGCAGCTTTTCATCTATGTCCCAGTTGCACATTGCATTATTTTTATAATTTTCTATGTATTTTTTTGTACAAGTTTCATGTTGATCATCTTATTATTTAAGATGTATAAAATGAAGTATAAAATCAAGTAAAAATGACTTATTTTGAATTGTATAAGTTAGAGTTTCTATGTACAGTGTAAACCCTTATGTCCCTTACTTTATTTCTTATCGACCAAGTCAATGTTGACCTGATTTCGGAGTTGAGTTCCATTTAATATCATTTATATTTCTTTTTTTCTTTCCTTTTGTTTATTCTTTTATTTATATTTAAATATAGACAATTAAACACTATTTTTATAGACAAAATGAATGTTAATTTATACAAGTTATTGATTTTTACATGTATTTTGATAGGGATTTAAATGTAAAATGGAAGAACAAAGGTAGATGAATGGCTACTCATCAGGAGGATATACATAACATACAATCGATCGTGAGAAGAGTGATCATTGCACTCATATATGACAACCATACAAGCTGGATGGCCCCCTAACTATAAATCATATATGTCTTCTTTCTTCTTCACCATGTGAACTTTGAGTCATTGACTCTTCAGAACTAAGTTTGTGAAATATCGAGTTTTGAAAAATTCTCATGCATTTGAGATCCATAACCATTTCGGTGGAACTTAGTAAAGCTTTTGTGTTCTCTATGAATGCGTGCTTGCTTCTCATTATCTCTTTTTTATGATTGATAGATCATCATTGTTAGAACTTTTGCTTTTATTAAACATTTCCTTGTCGTGCTCCAATCTTTGATCAAGTTGATTTTGTGCAATCTAATAATCTTTTGGTAAACTTGGAGAAATACGAACGGTGACATTGTGGGTAATTGTAGCTCGTGAGACCCGAACTTAAATATTTCCTAACAAAATAAATTATTACGAAATTTGAACCTAAACGATTAGGTACTCTTCAACCATCAAACCATATAAGAAAGTGTATTATGAACATTTCAAAAATATTTTTTAAGTGGAAGATAAAGTTCTTCTCTAACACAAAATAAAAATAAAAATAAAAATAATAACAATAACAAAGAGGTGATGCAATCTGCACTGCATGTCGAACACTATACTACTTGTTTATTAACATGGTTTAGATACTTATGCCATAAGTCACAAGCACTTTCTTATGCCCGATACATATTATTCGACCATTACACATATTTTTGAGCAAATAAAATCTGATATTAGTTTGTGAAAATGATCCATTGCTTTTAAAATTTACCAACATCGCATCTAAATAAACTGTTTTATATTAACTAAAATTTATCGAAAACTTACCCAAAGCTAATTTGGCAGTTTGCTTGATCATACGACAGATGTAATCAATCACGGTCATATATTTGTGATATGACATATAAAATGATGAAAAATATTTTAATTTGGCTACCTTAAAATTATAGCAGGATTCAAATTATTTCTTAATTTATAGTAGGATTCAAAATATCCATAGCATAATATTAAACATCCTCTCCATTTACGACTTGACTTCGTATATACTATAAAATCATAGTCTAATTTGTAACTTTGCGACAAATTCTGAATCTTGACATAAATTGATAAAAAAAATCATAAAATTTAGAATGTTTCAATTTATGTTATAAGAAATTAAAAATCCTGACCAAAAGCCTCCATAGTAAATTCAGAATATGTTGCAAAATTAGACTATGAAATTCTGTTGCAAAATTTAGAATAATTAGAATATAAAATTCTTTTGTATCCACTTCAATGATATATCGGTAGTGCAATGTTTCTACCATCCAAAAGGCTAGAGTTCGAATCTCTTCTTGTGGAGGGGATGCATTAGGTAGACGACGGCGTAAAAATAAATATCTTTCAACATAGATTTGAGCAAAAATCCACGTAACTGATTCGATCCAAAGTAGAAGAAGGTTTCACCATTTTTACAAGAATATGTTAAAATTTGACGTAAAATATTAAAGTGCAAGCGAACCTTAGCACCATACTTTGGAGAGATGAAATATTAAAATAAATTAATAAAGTAATGGGAGGTAGAAATATTAGTAAGAGGAAGCTAAAGCCATTACCACATTAATATACTTACCTTTAAAAAAAAGCTGAAGCCGTTAGATCTTTATGGAACGTGTGGGGGAAGTCGGGGTGGACTCCACGTGTCAACATGACGGGTGGTAGACCTTAAATGGGGGTGGAAGAGCTGAGTGAGTACACGCATCGCGGAAATGGACGTGACGGGGAATCTGTTTTACCCGCGGAGTACGATATCCCGCGCTAGGCGTCCTTGTGGACTCTTGCATTCGCACCCCTGTTCAAATGCAGAAATTGCACTCGTAACTCTCGATCTCTTTCATATATGCCCCTGCAAGTTTGATTGGTTTCATGCAATTTACTCTCTTGTGAGAATCTAGGTTACTGGTTTAGAATTGATGATGTGGGTATTATGTTTTTTTACTGTAATATTTCTAATCTCCTTCTAATTCAAAAAGTCCACATGAAAGGTATATTTTGATCATAAATATAATCAATGTAATATATAAAAATATGAAATCACATCGAATTTATCATTCTAGTCCACTACTCATCCAACATCTATTATCAACAAAAATGTTATTCATCTCACTAACCCTTTAAAAGGAGCTTGCTCTAATCCAACTCAACTCTATTACTCCACCAACGAGGATGTAGATGTCACATAAATAACTAACTAAATTGGCGCACAGAAGTGTGGGGTAAATTATAACAAATACATGAGTAGAATATAATTTCAATGTTTCCAGGAGCACATGTGTAAAAAACCTTATCCATCAAGTATTTTTTTCAAATCTAAATGGAGAATAAGTCGAAATTTTCACGGAAAAATTTGGATTGAAATGGAACGTTACACTAAACCGGTTGAACTGGAATTGTTCTTTAGAATCGGATTAAACCAAATTAATGAGTAAAAAGTGGTTGAAACAACTGATCAAATCGATATTTATAGATTACTCGGTTTTTAAATAGTGCATCCATAACGATGGAGGTTCTCCATTACTTGAAATTTTTGTTTATGTTCAAGATATGTATTTATTCTTCGAGGTTTTCAAAAGATTATCGTCTTCTTCCTCAGAAACTTGGATAGTACATGCAAGATCTCCTCATGATCTTGACATTATAAAGATACATATCGTTTTTACATTAATATTCATACAACTTTGATGATGATATGAATCATGGTGCATTACATCTCAATGCAGATATTGAACGACGATGAACACACGGTTGATAGTTTCAGTCCCGACTTCATGATTCCGGTACTATCTCAAATTTAGGTACATTTCTATTGCATTTTTTAAACCCAAGACATGTTTTATCATAGTACAAGTTCCCTTCATATTACACCAATAGGTCTGCTCACAATAAGTTAGTTTATTTAAAAAAAACATTCGCATTCAGAAGATGCGTCATGTTTCATCTTTCTATTTTACAATAGAAACATATAATTTACATAGGATTTCAACGTATTTACATTTTGCCGTATATAATTTAGGATTTTTATCACTTGTGTCCCTCCGAGATATCGTAATTTCAGTTACGCATCTATCTTTTTGGTGATATCAGTTGTGCCCCTCACTTCTTGCTAATCTATCACTTGTGCCCTTCGGGTTAATGACCGTCCATCCACAGTGCAAACGGATATTAACTTTGAGGACATAAGCGGAATTAATTTTTAAAAAAGGGTCCAATGGTCATTTTACACCCTCTTCCTCATCCTCTTCTTCTTCCTCCTCCTCCTCCTCCTCCAACCTCCCTCCTCCTCCCTCTCCGCCCGGAACTCCTCCCCACCCCGACCTGCCCACACCTCCTCCCAACCCCGCACCTCCTCCCAGCTCTGCCTCGAGCTCCCCACGCCTCCTCCCCAGCCCGCATGCCTCCCCCCGCACCCCCATAGCCCCACCGCCCCGCGCCCCAGGTCAACCCCTACCCTGCCGCCCCCGCGCCCCAGGTCAGCCCCTACCCTGCCTCCCCCACGCCCCCTAGCCCCGCCGACCCCGTGCCCCCAGGTCAGCCCCTGCCCTGCCTCCCCCTAGCCCCGTCGACCCCGTGTCCCCAGATCGCCCTCCAGCCCCGCCGTCCCTGCGCCCCCAGGTCACCCCCTAGGGCTTTCAGTATTTGTTAAGTTGAGATAAATTTTTGACTAATTGATTCATGAAAATTCACCGTTTGATCCGTAATGATTGATATATCTGTGAAAATGCAAAAAATTTAGAGATTCGATGGATGCATGAAGGTGTCACTAAGAGAGAGAAATTATGAAGAGAGATGAAGAAGAACAAATGGAGGAGGAAGAAGATGAAGAAGAATTCTGGATAATAATACCCCTCTTAACTGCACCAAGGTTTGAAAAAATCATGGTTAAGTCAACTCATTGACAGTCAATCTGACAGAAGAGCACAAGTGATAATAGAGAAAGAAGTGAGGGGCACAATTGATATTACCAAAAAGATAGGGGCATAACTGAAATTGTGATATCTCGGAGGGGCATAAGTGATAAAAATCCTATAAGTTATATATTGGCTATGCCATATTAGAGTTCAATAGTTGACTTTTATTTTGCACTACCATACAGTATTTTCAAAGGAAATGCAAAACTTTATAAAATCATCGGAGTGTTAAGCAACATCTTAGACAAATATTGGCACAAGTTGTGACTTATTGTTGATATATTTATAGATGTACGATTCATTTTAAAAAGTCATAAAAAATTCACTAAAGGATGATGTATTTACAAAAATCAATTGCCAAAACCCCATCGAATATTGACAAAATACCAAAGTGATGGATTAATATATTGCAAATATGTAAATAAATTTATAAAAATCATGTACATTTCACAAAATATGGTGTCTTTTAAAAAACAAATTAGCTAAAATCCCATTGATTATGGACGAAATAGCCAAGGACGAATTAATATTACATTATTAAGGACAATACCTCAAAGTTTAATGCTATAAAAAATCAACATTCTAGGAAATTCAAGCAAGGAAAACACAAATTTTCATCAAATTTGGGCATTTTTTATGCGAACATCAATGATTATGTTCTTGTAGCATACAACATAGAATTGTAAACGATTGCAATCTTTTGCAAATTGGCAATATTTATTTAATTATATGAACCTTTATTCCAAACATATTTTCAATGCACAACCGGGGCTCTATCTAAATGTAGCATGTTCAATGATGTAGATTTTACTAATCAAGCATTAATTTAGTTCACCCCAAGTTTAGGAAGTTTTGTTATAAAAAAATCACTAAATTTATCATGATGGTTCTGATCTTAATTGCATACTTTCCATCCAATGACTGAAATTGGTGGTTTTCAATAAATCATGGAAAGATGACACGTCATTTGAAAGGCTCCCTAAAACTTCAAATGAGGTGGCATCTCACTAGGTCTTGGTGCAAAATCCCAATAATTATTAGAACTTGATCTACGATCATAGATAAAACCACTAATCAAACCCAAAATCACCACTGTAACAAAGTCTAACTTATCATTTAAAAAGAAAATCAAATATTCCATTTGCTTGCGACATTATATTGTTGCTTATTATTTTTCAGAAGATTCTCACTTTCTTCGTCAGAAACTTGGATGGCACATATAAGATCTCCTAATGGTCTTAGTATTACAGAGGAATATATCATTTTTGCATTAATATTCATATTATTTTGATGTTGTCATATGAGTCATAGTGTATTGCATATCGATGCAGACATCTAACAACGATGAGCACGCGGTTGATAGTTTCAGTCCTGACTTCCATGATTCTGGTACTATCTCAAATGGTGATTTAGGTGCATTTCTATCGCATTTTTTAAAACCCACGACATGTTTTATCGTCTTGCAAGTTCCATTCTATCACACCACTAGGTCTTACAAACAATAAGTTGGTTTATTTCACAAAAAAACAATCATATTAAAAAAATGCGCCATGTTTCATCAATCCTTTTTACAATAGATCTACATTTTCTAGCATATAAGTCATATACTTGGCTTCGGTACATTACACTTTACTAATTAACTTTTTATTTTGGTGCTTTTATTTTGTTAAACACCATACAATATTTTAAAAAAAGTACGAATTTTATAAAAGCCATCACAGTTTTACTCAACATCTTAGACAAAGATGTTAGCCGAAGTTGTAAATCATTATTGATATATTACAAACTTACGATTCATTTTATAAAAATCATAAAAAAAACAAAAGAATGATTTATTTTACAAAAATCGGTTGGCTGAAACCTCATCGACTAAGGACGAAATACTGAAGGGATGGATTAATATATTACATATCAGCAGATTAAACTATACACAGTTCACAAAAAACATAGCGTATTTTACAAAAAAAAATCTAATTGGATGAAAAGTCATTGACTAATGATGAAATATCAAAAGAATTGATGCAGCAATAAACATGGAAATTCGATCGATCATTGTATTTTAAAACAACTATCTTTAAATTAGTATGTTTCCATGTATATAGCAAGTAATTAGTCTATAATTTTATCATCTTATATAACAAGAAACACACCTGCATAGAAAACACAAAATTTACCCAAATTTGGCCTTTTTTTATGTGATCACCAGTAGTTATGATTTTGTAGCATACATCACGGAATTATAAATGATTCTAGTCTTTGTAAATTGACAGTCGTTATTTTTCCCGGGGAGCCTTTTCCAACATATTTTGGGGGAAAATTAAACAAACATCCCACGATGTCTACTTAAATATAACATGTTCAATTATGTGGATTAAACTAATTAGGCACTAATTTAGTCCATCCCCCATTTTAAAAAGTTTTGTTACTAAAAAAGTATTGAGATTATCACGATGATTTTAATCTCAAATGCATACTTTTCAACCAATGGCTGGAATTGGTGGCTTTCCATAATCATGGACAGGTGATACCTCATTTGAAAGACTCCCATGTATGTATGTATGTATGTATGCAAGCATGCATATATATAATAATCATACACACAAACACACTCTGAGCCAAGTTCACCAAATATGAAATGTATGTGTGTACATATGCATTCGTCAAAAATATGTTGATTTTATCTACATATCTTTATGTGCACATACTTTCAATAAGTATAGATATATGTTGATAAAAGACTATGAGGTTCTCTTTTTCCTACTTCCATTTGAATGCATGTTGCTCTAACAAAGGTTATTTGAATGTAAAACTTCAGAGTCCTATTGTGCTTACATGGTTATATCACATCTATTAATTTCTGTCTTAATAAATAACTGCGTGTACTTTACTTTTAATAAGTCAAACTTTCATGTGAAGTTGATGACTTTGATGGGTTTTTGGAGATGCTAAGGTTTCATAACTACCTCAAAAAGTTTAAGTGTCATCGTTAATGCTGGTATATTGGTAAAATAAGTATGTCACTTTTGAATTCTATATAAATTGGCATATTACTAGTATTCCAAGAGAATATTAGAATACCTCTTCTACAAGTTATTTGGTGGTGGTGTTGTGTTCTTGAATTCAAACCCCTCGGTGAAATATATTATGTTTTTTAATCTATTTTGGGTTTTCAAATATAGATTGTTTTTACATAAAATATTGTAGTGCTTCCTTTAGTCATGTTTTTCAAAATGTCACATTAGATGACATTAGGATTTAAATATGGAGGCATATTCATCATATTAACTCAGCTTCAATAAAGATAAACTTAGCAAGAATTCACCAACAATTAATCCCATATAAATGTAGCACAGAAATAATGCAAAACATATTAAAACATAATTACCATTAAATAAATGTTAAAATATGCATATTAAAAAGGAACAATTATCTCTCAAAAACTTGACCTAATTGATCAATAAATTTAAAATTCTACCTATGTAAACTATAACAATAAATTATAGCATAGTAGCAAATAATTTTATTTTAGTTTTTATTAAAAAAATCATAAAAATTCTCAAATACAATATATATAAATAAATATAGAAAGAATGTAAAACCAATATATTAATGTAGGTAAAATATAGGCATTATATACTTACATATTAGTGCCAACATTATACATTAATGAATTTGCACATGCATTATGAACGCACACAAATGCGCACTTGCACATACATCCACACACACATATATACACACATACAGATACATGCATACATACATTTGAAAATACTCTACATCATTAATGACATAGACCATTAACAAGCATGGGTCCTTCCATCTTGGGAGTTTCATGCCAAACCACATGCGTAGCTTCTATGAAGTATGCTATTGCTCTAAGGAGAGTATCATTATAAGTGCTCCATCATTATAAATGGTTGTAACTTGTTCTTTACATATATTAAGTGTTGAATCTTTGGTTTGCTTATCAAGTTGTTCATGAGTCATTTCCGTAGATTTGTGGTAGTTTTCTATCAATCTTGTGTATTTTGAAATGAATGATTAACATGCGATTATTACTATGAATATATTCGAACATTTATGTTATTATGTGTTGCTAAGTTTAATATTACAATACATATTTTCTCAAGTTATAAAAGTCGGGAAATTAACTATTTGAAAAAAAGAAAATTCATGATGGGTGTAAAATTCAAGGGAAGGTAGTGGTTTGGGTTTCATGAAATCTTAAAAGGCATTAAATAAACCGTTGCTGTTGATTATAATAAAAAATAATTTCTTAAACAAGATGGTATTAGTATGAAAACATTACTTTTGTTTAAACATAATCGTAATTAAACCAATGCCTCAAGAATTTGAATTAGAAGTGAGTCAAAGTCAAATCTTAGAGATGGATGAAAATTGCCACAGTACTTATCGGTCTACATAAATCTTTTTCTAATCCAACATAAAAATTTTTTAAAGTAAAATGTAAGTTTTATACTTGCACATCACATCTTATATTATTTCAAATACTAGGTTACCAACCATGAATACGTGCACCATATATCTTCAGTAGAAATGAGGATGTTGAGATTATCACTGTCATTAAAATATATTAATCATAGGTCATATCTAAATTGGTAAAGTATTACAATAAAGAAATCGAGGCCTCGAAATGTCATTTTTTACACAAACTCCTTTTCGGTATTTATATGAATTACTTTTTCTTCCGCTCGTTGCTAAATTAACAAAAGAAAAATTCAACACATAATTATCGTTATTTAACTCCTACAAAGAATTTGTTCTCGTTGCGAATCTCAAATAATCAAAGATAATATTTAGTGACATAGTCATTGTTATAAATATTAAGTTGGAAGCTAACAAATCCTTAAATTATTCATTGCTATAACTTCATTTTGTTGCATCATAAAAAAAATAAGATTTTATATCAAAAATAGGGTAAATTACAATAGGAAGTCCCAAATTTTAGGCAAATACCATTTTTTTTAAAAAAAGTAGTGTGACATTTGGAGGTCTCAATTTATGTATTATACTTTATCAACAATTATGTAATTCAGATATGACCTATGACATATATACTTGGAGGTTAAAAATAACAAAATTGAGACCATTCATTCTATGTTATAAGGGTTTAGTTGATAAGTTAGAAGGATAAAGAATAAGCGAGATCGATTTTGTGTCCGATTCATGGTTGCAAAACTAACAATCGGTATAATTATACATGATCAATTTAGATTTAAAGGGCTCGATCTTATTGTATGTAGGACGGTCAAAAAATCATAAAAAAATTTGTATTCTCTATATTTGATTTGTTCAAATTTTAACTACGATTCTTTAAAAATAAATTAGTTAAATTTATACACAACTTTAAAATATTTTAAGTAAACAAACTAAACTTAAACAAGAAAGATTCGCTCAGGTTCAATTCTTCGAAAATATGAATCCATTTAACATACATAAACACATATCTATGCTTGAATATATACTTACTTGTCTGAAAGAAGTTCTAAAAAATTACTTGTTACTGTTTATTAACCATTAAATATAATAATTACGATTACTTTAAAGGATTTTAATCGATGGTTGTATGGACCAAATCACTAATTGAACCTTGACTTAAGCAAAAAAAAGTGTAATAAAATAATTAAAAACATATGCTGTTAAAGCTTTGATTTAGTCAAGCCTTTAATGAAATGGAATCAAACATTTGAAAATCTCGAAAGAGAAACTTAACCCCTATTCTTCATCCTATCGAATCGAATCGAACTTGAATCTTTAAATATGTCAAATTGATGGAACCTAGCCCTAGATAGAATAAGTTCACACACACCCCATGTACATTCTCATCAACCAATCCCACAACCAAGCAGTCAAAGATCTAAAGCCGTTGTGATTAATGCAAATTTCCTTCATATCCATTTATTGCAATTTTTGGGATCCCAAAAAGCTTTGCATGACTAAAGCCGAGAGAGCACGATCTTCTAAGAAAGACTTCCAACTCGTACTCCTTAATATAGAAAAGCCAGAAAGGGCCATTAATAATCTTCAAAAGTGTCCGTACAACTACGGATTATGATAAGTGTTTCTCATTATAATACTCCTATTTTATAAATGATGTGTCTACACCTTATTGGACGTAGAACATATGTTACCGTACGCGTCTCTTCCCACGTGCGGATGAATGGCATCTATTGCAATTGAAAAATTTGCCCACTACACCATGTAGTTAAATTGTCGATTTTGAGAAAAAAAAGAATACTTGCAATAGGAAATAACAAGATTGCATTCAAAAGTATCATTAAAAAAATAAATTGAGTGTAATGGTATTCGAAGAAGTAGCATGCAATCAAAAAAATGGTATGCATTTTTTTAAGGGATTTTTACTCCGCAAACCTATAATCTTTGTCAATTACCCCAACGATCTTTGAAACAATCTAACTCCCTCCTCGACTCCGTAAACTTGCTCCATCTTACCTCACAAACCCTACCGTCAATTTGACACATCTAACGTTAACTTGCTTGGGTTAAAAATCCCAACGGTGGATTTCTTCTTCTTCCTCGTTGCTCCTTCCCCCCTTTCTCCTCTTGTTTTCCCGGACCGATAGATTAGCCCCCTCCCACCGACACCATATTAGGATAGATGGCAACACTTGTTACCCACGAGATGATGATAGGGGTGTACAACGCTTTAGCCTTGTCAGGTGGCGACGATAGGTCCAGGTACATAGATGATCGATGACGAAGAATGTGTGGCGGAGACGATGACGTTGGCGGACAAACAATGGCGGCAACGTTGAGGAAAGTTGATGTGGTGGAGGCATGGTATAAGGCCGGTGGTGTTGGGAAGATGACGAGGGGTCGATAGCAGATTAAGACGACGTCAGAGGGAGGGAAAGATGGTGTTGGGTTCTGTGGTGGTGACAAGAAGGGGAGGTGGTGGTGACAGAAAGGGGAAGGACGACAGAAGAGGAGGAAGGGGGAGAAAGGAGGAGGGTCGGGCGGAGGGGAGGGATGAGGGGGATCTCGTGGAGAAGACCTGGAGGCGTCACAGAGAAGGGATGACATTTTTGTAATTTTGAGAAACACACTGGGTATTATGGAAAAGAAATTCACAGAAATTCGATTAGTTTTAACAGCCAAATGGATGGGGGTTAACTACATGGTCTGTAAAGTAAGGGTTAGTAAGTTTACAAAGGTCGAGGGGGGAATTAGGTTTTTTCAAAAGTCGTGGAGGTAATTTGACACAGATTATAGAATCTGCCGAGTAAAAATCTTCTTTTTTTTAAATCTAAAAGGAATAAAAGAAAAAAATCATAGAAATGAAACAGTAAGCAAGAATAATCCGACTTCAAACAAACATACCATTTTCCAAACTAATACTAAAAGTGCTTTCCAACAATACTACAAGAATTCGGTAGAAGGATAAGGGATAAAGGAGGATAAATGATAAGTGATTCCGGATTATAATGGAGGATGCCGAGGAATATGCTTATTCATGCCTAGATCGAACATGGATGAAACTCAAACCAAACTTGAGCTGCATCCATGTTCTAGAGCAAGAATCGACCATTTAGAGCTGAGCGATTACGGTATGTTTAGAAAGAATCAATCATCTAGAGCTTGTGATTGGGAGGGGAGTTGCATGAGTTGGCGGAGACGTATCTCCTCCGAGGAAGAGGAGTTGAGGTTGGAGGTAGAAGGGGTAGTTGTGTTGTATTCAAAAATGTATTTAGACTTTAATTGGAAAGTCTATGTAAGTACAATTGTAAATAATTTGGTTTCAATGGGAAACCAAATGCTTGGGAGGAAAAGTTGGGAATTCCCAAATTTGAAATATAGAAGTTTGGGTGGAAGTTTAGTACCACACCGTGGAGAACTAAACTTTTGGTGGACTTATATATGAGTCCACACCCCAAGGCTCTTGTATCAATAGTAGAAAGGAGGAATGAATGACACTCACGCGCGCGCGCGCACGCGCTCCGCTCCGCTCAGGCTCGGGCTCGGGCTCTGGAGAGTCAATTCGGATCTCGATACTTTTGCTACGATTTTCATTTGGTAAGTCAATTAAATTAATCACACGATTAATTTGGTAAGTCGATTTAAATTGAGAATTCAACTCGCCATTATGAGCGCGATTTGGGATCCGAAAGGCTGCGTTTTTGGGACGCGTTTTTCGGAAACAAAAGGTAACCCGCGCTATTGGCACGCGAGCCCCTCTATATATATATCCCTCACTCGACGCGGTTTTTCTTCACTTGCAAGAAAAATCTCTCACGCTGTCCTCTCTTGGTTCTTCCTCTCACGACGAACGTTTTCTTTCTTCCTCTCTCGACTGCAGTTCTCTATGAGGTACAATCGAGGACGATCCCGTTGGTGTGCGCCGACGACGATCGTGAACTGTCGTATCCTGGGAGCGGATCGCCAGCACCCTACGCACTGGTATTGTGGGGGCGATATCTTCTCTAAGAACAGTCCATTTCATGGACGCTTCAATGACTTCTAAACTGATCTTTATTTTATATTGGTTGCCGCAATATGTTTATTACTTTACCCTTTCTGGATCACGCCCGTGTTTATGTTTCTGTTATGTTAATCGGTTCATGTTTGCTTTGTATAATCGGATAATGATTGGGAAACATACGTTTAATGTAATCTTATTCGGTATTGTTTCTCTGTTAATTCATTTGGATCCGATGTTTTCATGTTTAACATATGCACTGGTAATCTGATTTCAACAATCTTAGAGAAGATATCCCGAACCGATTCTAGAATGTCGGAAACACTGTTTAAATCGAGGGTAGATATAACGGGTATGCCTGAAAAATTCGGTGGACTAAATTTTAAGCGTTGGCAACAACGCATGAAGATCTGGTTAACCACCATAGGGTTAATCTCGATGCTTGAAACCGACGGTCCTACGGTGGAGACAGAAAATCTCACCCGATAGCTATAAGACGCAATCTGCGTGGAAGGAATGCGACCGTATATGTCATGGTTGTATCTTGTTGGCTCTGTCCAACACTTTGTTTGACGTATATTGTTCGTCCACGCAGACTGGGATGGGGCTATAGGAAGACTTGGATCGGAAGTATTAACACCGAAGACCTCGGTATTGAGAAATACTTCGTAGCTAAGTTTTTGAAGTTTTCCATGGCCGAGGAAAGTCAGTTTCTGAACAGGCACACGAGTTTTTACTCCTGCTCCATGGTTTAGAGATGTCGAAATGAAACTTATAGCGAAGTTTCAGGTCGTGCATCATAGAAAAATTCCCCAAGTCGTGGGAAGACCTTCGGTATGATCCTGAAACACAGAAAGGGGAAGATTTCTATATATGACTTGATAGTGGCAATTGCTATAGAGGAGGAACACAGGAAACAAAAACCCTGTGTTTCCTGTTGATATTCAGGCTAAGGTCAATTTCATGACCTCGAAGGGCAAGGATAAGAAGGGAAAGGGTCCTAATAACAATAAAATGAAACTAGAAGGCAAGATCCAGAAAAAGGGAAAGAATAAACCCTTACTGGCACTGTAATCAGGTTGGCCATTGGAAGATGGACTGTCCGTCCTTGAAGACTCAACCTAAAGCTACAGACGGGAGTCCACAAGTGAACATGATCACTATGGGACTCGGGCTAGTGAGGGGTATGTTTCTGTAAAACCTGAACCTATACCATATCCATGATCAAATGAGTGGCTCGTGGATACGGGAGCCAATGTAAATATATGTTCTGACAGAACGTTGTTTTCTTCTTATCAGACCTGCAGTGTGGGACTGTGAAGATGGGGAACGATTCTGCAGTCAGGGTGTTAGGGTCGGGACAAGTCAACTTGAGGTTCTCCTCTGGACGTGTCCGGACGTTGCACAGGGTGCTGCATGTTCCTGACATCAAGAAGAATGTGTTATCTAGCTTTATATTAGTTAGAAATGGTTTTGAGTTAAACTTTAAATGTAATAAAGTTGTTATTCTGAGACATGGCACTTTTTATGGAAAAGGCTATTTGAACTGACTTTGATTTGTTATTTAGAATTAGATGTGATTCAGTAAACATAAATGAAATGCATGTTTTGAATGCTGAATGTTCTAGTTCTGTGTCTCATGTTGTGAACAATCTAGAATCTTGTGATCTGTGCATGGTAGATTGGGATATGTAAATCTAAATTCAATTAAAAGAATGATGAATTTAGAGTTGATCCCTAAACACTCTATTGATAAAACTCAAAAATGTGAAATCTATGTGCAAGCTAAGACACCTAGGAAGTCTTTTCAGTCTGTCTCTAGAGATAGTGAGATCTTGGATCTAGTGCACACGGATATCTGTGAGTTTAATGGTGTGTTAACCCGAGACAATAAGAAATACTTTATCACCTTTATAGATGATGGCAGTAGATACTGCTATGTATATCTAATGAAAACCAAGGATGAAGCCTTAGAGAAATTTCTTATCTTTAAGAATGAGGCTGAGACACAAACAGGAAAGTGCTTAAACGCCTTAGGTCAGATAGAGGAGGTGAATATACCTCTAACTTATTTGATGAACAATGCAAATCTTTTGGCATAGTTCATGAAGTACGACCCCATATTCACCGCAATCAAATGGGATAGCAGAACGGAAAAATATAACTTTAACTGACATGATCAATGCTCTCCTACAAAGTTCTGGACTTCCAACCTATATGTGAGGAGAAGCCTTGAATACGGCTTGCCATATTCTGAATAGGGTGCCTCCAAGACATATGGAAAAGTGTCCCTTTGAACTTTGGAGAAATAGGGAAATCGAGTTTAAGATATCTCAAAGTGTGGGGCTGTCTCGCTAAGGTTTTAGTCCAGAACACAAGAGAAAGAAACTTGGTCCTAAACTGTTGATACGGTCTTCTTAGGTTACGTAGAAAATAGCTATGCATATAGGTTCTTGGTAATTCGGTCCGAGATACCGGGCATAGATGTCAACACTATTGTTAAACTCCGTGATGCTACCTTCTTTGAGGAGTTCTTTCCGTTGAAGACTGGAATTCCTCAAAATCTGACCATTGAGGGCGCCTCTACATTAGGATCTATTCCAGACCATGTGTAAAGGATATCGAATGTGGGGGTTGAGACTCAACCTGAACCCAATGATCTTTCTGAAGAAATTGAGACAAGGAGGAGTAAGAGACCTCGGATAGCCAAGGATCTGGGTAGCGACTTCGTTGTCTACCAGATCGAGGGTGATCCCCCAAGTTACAAGGAAGCCATGGCTTCATCTAAAGCAAACAATGGAAGGAAGCCATCAAATCTGAGATGGATTCCATTATGGCTATTGGGACTTGGAAGTTGGTTGACTTACTCAAAGGGTGCTCTACCATTGGGTGCAAGTGGGTGTTTAAGAGAAAGCTTAGACCTGACGGATCAATTGAAAAATACAAAGCTAGATTAGTTGCCAAGGGCTTTAGGCAAAAGAAAGGTATCGATTATTTGATACCTATTCCCCTGTCACTAGGATGACCACAATCCGGATGCTCATAGCATTGACATCTGTATATGATCTCTCTATCCACCAGATGGATGTGAAGACCGCCTTCTTACATGGCGATCTTGAGGAAGAGATCTATATGGATCAACCTGATGGGCTTATGACTCCTGGGAATGAGGGAAAGGTTTGCAAGCTTGTCAAATCCCTTTACGGATTGAAACAAGCACCAAAGCAATGGCATGAAAAATTTGACAAGACCATTTTGTCATGTTGCTTTAAGGTTCATGAATCCGATAAGTGTGTCTATTCCAAGGTGAAAGGTGATGAGTGTATTGTCTTGTGCCTATACGTTGATGACATATTGTTGTTCGGATCACATATGAGGATTATTAAATGAGATTAAGGCTTTCTTGAGTAGCAAGTTTGAGATGAAGGACATGGGTGTTGCTGATGTGATCTTGGATCTCAAAATGACAAGGTCAGTTGATGGGATTGTAATTTCTCAATCTCACTATGTTGAGAAGGTACTTGAGAAATTTGGATATCAAGATTGCAAAGCTGTACGCACTCCTTTTGATTCATCCAAAACGCTGTTCAAGAACAAAAGTGGAGTACCTGTAACTCAGTTAAGGTATTCACAAGTGATAGGAAGTTTAATGTATCTTGCAAATTGCACGAGACCTGACATTTCATTCTCGGTTGCAAAGCTGAGTAGATATACGAGTTGTCCTGACCGTACTCACTGGGAGGGCTCTGGATCGAGTACTGAAGTACTTGAAGGGAACTATTTCCCTTAATTTGCATTATGGTAGACATCCTTCTGTACTAGAAGGATACAACGATGCAAGCTGGATAGGGAACATAGAGGAGTCTGGGAGTAATGGTGTTACAGGGTATGTATTTACCCTTGGAGGCGGTGCAGTCTCCTGGAGGTCTGTGAAGTAGATCATTCTAGCTCGATCCACTTTTAAGGCCGAGCTGTGTGCTTTGGACACCACTGGAATTGATGCTGAATGGCTAAGGGAACTTCTTTCTGAAATTCCCATGGTAGGTCAGCCTGTCCTGCGATCTCGGTACATTGTGATAATATGACACAATTGCCAAGATCAAGAGTTCAAAGTTCAATCAGAAAACAAGGAGACACATACAAATCAGACTTAAGACGTTAAGGATTTGATGTCTCGAGAAGTGTTGGCTATGGATTTTGTTGGATCCAAAGACAACACGGCAGATCCGTTGACTAAGAGACTTGATAGATCTTTAGTCCTAAAGTCTAGGCTTGGGATGGGACTGAAACCCATTGGGAGTTCCTCTACAGTAGCAACCCAATCTATCTGAGTGGAGATCCCACAAAGTAGGTTCAATGTGGTAATAACAAGCTGTTTTGGAGAATTGGTTGGCACTCTAAGTTTAATGCGCAAGCATGAGTGTCTTATCCCTGGAAGCCTGAAGCGCCATTTAAGCTGCAAGCTTAGGAAGAGCGTAGGCTCTGAATGGGTTCAAACCTTTGGGCAGGATGTTAGCAATGCATCCTTGGAGAACGCCACCTATGTGAGTATTACTGTGGGCCGCAGTTAAACGAAGAGGGTCTTTCCTGAACACACTCATGAAACAGGATAAGGGTGCATAACCTTTAAGAGCACAAACCCTGAAGATTGTATGAAGAACAACGCTTTGTTGTTTCTACTGTATACTTTAACACTAAGGTCTGAAGTTCAAGACGTAGTTCACTTCGTTCCTGTTAAAGTGAAAGTAGTAAACTCAGGTAGAGTTCAAACCGGAAGGTACCTTTACTGAAAGCAAAGTGTGGGCAGACGAAAGAAGTCTTTTAAATCCTTTTGAATCTCTCTTTCAAATTGGTGAATTCGTCGGGGATTGTTGTATTCAAAATTTTATTTAGACTTTAATTGGAAAGTCTATGTAAGTACAATTGGAAATAATTTGGTTTCAATTGGGAAACCAAATGCTTTGGAGGGAAAGTTGGGAATTCCCAAATTTGAAATATGGAAGTTTGGGTGGAAGTTTAGTACCACACCGTGGAGAACTAAATTTTTGGTGGACTTATATATGAGTCCACACCCCCAAGCTCTTGTAGCAATAGTAGAAAGGAGGAATGGATGACCACACACGCGCGCGCGCGCGCTCTGATCCGCTCCGCTCCGTCTCCGGCTCGGGCTCGGGAGAGTAAATTCGGATCTCGGATCTCGATACTTTTGCTACGGTTTTCATTTGGTAAGTCGATTAAATTAATCACACGATTAATTTGGTAAGTCGACTTAAATGGAATTCAACTCGCCATTATGGGCGCAATTTTGGGATCCGAAAGGCTGCGTTTTCGGGACGCATTTTTCGGAAACAAAAGGTAACCGCGCGCTAGGGCACGCGAGCCCTCTATATATATATATATATATCCCTCACCCGACGCGATTTTTCTTCACTCGTAAGAAAAACCTCTCACGCCGTCTCTCTCTCTGGTTCTTCCTCTCACGGACGAACGTTTTCTTCTTCCTCTCTCGGCTGCAGTTCTCTGAGGTACAATCGAGGACGATCCCGTTGGTGTGCGCCGACGACGATCGTGAACCGTCGTATCCTGGGAGCGGATCGCCAGCACCCTAGCACCGGTATTGTGGGGGCGATATCTTCTTTAAGGACAGTCCATTTCATGGACGATTCGGTGACTTCTAAACTGATCTTTATTTTATTTTGATTGCCGCAATATGTTTATTGCTTTACCCTCTCTGGATCATGCCCGTGTTTATGTTTCTGTTCTGTTAATCGGTTCATGTTTGCATTGTATAATCGGATAATGATTGGGAAACATACGTTTAATGTAATCTTATTCGGTATTGTTTCTCTGTTAATTCATTTGGATCCGATTGTTTTCATGTTTAACATATGCACTGGTAATCTTGATTTCAACAAGTTGAGCTTTGGACATGCATGGAAAGGTGGGATCCTGTTGGCAAACGGTTTGCTTGTATTGTATATGACTTGTTTGGGATTTTTTTCGACCATGCCCTGCATGGAAATTATTAGTCGGGGCATGCCACTGTTGCAAAAATCTCTCTCTCTCTGAGCTAGGAAGTTTTTGATCAAAAAGTTATACTCGACAAACATGTATCGTTTGTCAAATTGTTATAAATCTCATATTTACATTACATGTCACGATTTTGCCAATCTAGTCTTGCCCTTTATGTTTTACCTTCATCTTCAATAGTCTACATTCTCTATCGTCTCTTCTCTAACGGACGATGTAGTCATTAATCATTGTACAATATACAATGAAGTGGTTCTAGGTGTACCACCTAAGATTAGTCCTGCTTAAGTGGATAACCTTGTCAAAGTTGTTCTCGTCAAGTTTTTCACACAGATGCACTCTAGTCTCTCCATCTAAGATCGTTGAACGTGTCATAACTTTCGAAGAATGAGGGGCAATTCCTGGTCGCCGCTAACGAAGGGCCACAAATTTAGAAGATGAAGTGACCAGAGCCCAAGCTGATGACCAGGCTGATGCCCAAGTGCAAGGCCCGGCGGAGGGACAAGCTAGGAGGATAATAAAAGCATGTTGGGAGGGGTAAGAAAACTAATCTCTAATATCATGAGGGGGAGGGGAGATTTTGATAGATATAATTGATTCTTATTTTTCTCTTCACTAACAAATATAAAATTTACATTTTAGGTCTCAAGAATTGTTTGCTACAATCAACTCTTTTGTTCTCATCAAGATGCAAATTGTATAGATACATATATGGGTGCTATCATATGCCTATATATTTTAAATATTTTTTTGCTACTATCTGGAAACGGGTATGGATGTGAATGCAAGCAAATTGATAGGGAAAATATGCTACTATATCATTAAAATTAGATAACAAGTACACATAAGATGTGGATTAAATTCAACTATTACTATATATAGCATGTAGATGGATCAAGTATACATGTATTTTGAGGATCACACTT